>JALGQZ010000015.1:1552998-2752998 GCA_023105745.1 Austropuccinia psidii | reverse complement strand
AATAACATCAAAGGATATAAGAATCTGAAATACTCCTTTGCAGGACCTTTTGTTATTAAGGCCCTCCATGGAGAAAATTCTGTTGAAGTAGAGTTATCTGAAGAACTTAACAATAAGCATTCTACATTTCCAGTGAGGTTGATAAAGCCATATAAATCTAGTGATGCTGAAAGATTTCCCTTGAGGAATAAAGTTCCCCAAGTTATACCTCCTATTGAGTCATCTGTTAGTAAGAAAATTACTAAAGCTCTCAAAGAAAGAAAGTTGAGAACCAACAAAGTAAGGGAATACCTTGTTAGGTACAGTGACCCAACTTGTGAAGATGAATGGCTTCCAGAAAAAGACATAGCTGAAGCTACTAAGCTTCTCAGAAGGTTCATACACACTAGAAATAACAATATTACAAAGGAATATTCTTTTTTTAGGGGGAGGGAATGTGAGCCTTAGAGGTATTTTCATATACCCAAAAGACCACAAATGATAAATTAAAATACAAATATAAATAAAATAAATTTATTTATATTATAAAAAGAGAAAATGAAATATAAATACAAATTTATATTCAAAAATCCAAATTTAATTATAATTTAAAAAAAATTACAATAAAATTTAAAATTATGAAAATACATTTGTACTTGTAAAAATTAAGTAAAAATGAATTTTTAATAAAAATTATGAAATTTAAAGCTTTTTGGTAAAAAGCTATATAAAGTATACTATAGATTTTTATCCAATAAATAAACATAAAGAGATTATCACACCATTGGATTCCTCATTCAAAATAAAGTGGGGTCACCTCTGGATGAAATTTCTGTAACTCAACTCTAAATAAGCTTAAATTAAGTTTTTAGTATTTTTTGTACAAAAGTATGAAAATCCTCAAAACCTTGATCTAATTCACACCACATGTGGTGTGAACCATCAACTTTTGTGTTAAAATTGAGGTGTTATGTTTAGTTTAGAATTTATGAGGAATTGAAGTATTTTCAATTGAAATGTCAAAACGTGTGTGTGTATTACATAAGTGAACTTTAACTTACATATGAGGTATCAATTATTACATATGTGTAATTTAAAACTCAATTTAATTACATATGTAAACTATAATTGTATTACATTATGAGTAATTAAAGAAAAAATAAATTGGAAAGATTCATTCTGGGGGGGAAAGACACTCTAGGTCTAAGGGGGAGCTAGACCCCCAAATTCCTTGCTGAATGACGTGGGATGTCAAAATCCACGCAAAGGTTCTTTGATTTTGGCCTGGAATTGAGTCACAGGGTCTGTGACACAATTGATGATGAGGTTTTGATACCAACCAGGGTAGTTTTAACTGCTGCCAAGAGGATAAAACTACCCTTCAGTTAAAGCAATGTTAGTAAAAACAGATTTAACTGGTTTCTACTCTTCTTACACACATTCTGACGTGTTTTGAAGGCTCTACACTAGGTATTTCTATAGTAATGACTGATCTAAGGGTCTAAAATGGCTTAAACCAGCCCTTTTTTGGTCTAAACCAGGGTTCAATGATGCCATAATTGGCTTTTCTGTTGTCAGACTGTTTTTCACAACTGACAAGAGTAAATTTTACTTTTTAAGTAAGAAAACTGATTGCTATAAAAGAATTTCTTCTTTGCCCCACTTTTCTCTTCATGTTAGAATCTTTTCCTTTTATAATTAGTTTAAACACTGTTGAACCAATCAATAAAAGATTCCAACCACCTTTTTTAAATCATTTTGAACCTTTTAACCACGTGAAAAAATCATTATAATCATTGTTTGTAACTCTTATAATCATTTTTACCCCTGAACCACCCCAAAAGTGAATTAAAGCATCTTTCATCACTGTTAGCTTTGTCACTTTGTTTCCAAATTCACTCTGGTCACTTTTGGACCTGTTTTCTCTTTGAATACCTTTTTAAAGACTTTGTTCTTTAATTAATTGCTTGCAGTTCTTTTCTCAATGAATTCCAATTGAAATTGCTCTTGAAGAAATTTCTTTTGTAGCCTTAAATATCTCCTGTAGAGTATTTTTGGATAAATCTTTATTGTTGCTAAAACAATAGATCTTTATTATATTATTTTTTTATACTTACAAAGTCAAAAACAATAAAAATTGGCATGTTTTCTCTTTAAAAATACTATTTCTTACTATTTTCAAATAATTATACCTTATACAAATTTTGAGGACAGGAAAAGTACTTGATATTTTATCAAAGTTTTGTATCCACACCTTACAATATTGTACCTGTGTTAGCAGGAGTTATTTGAAAACAATTGTGCCAGATTGGGAAGAAGAACTTATACCAATACAAGGAGTAAAATTTAGTAGTGCAAGTGAAAGCATGAAGCCCCTTGGAATAATTGACTTAACACTCATTTTTCCTCATCCTTCACAATGTATCAGATTGAAAGTACAGTTTGTGGCAATGGAAAACTGCACTAGTAACCATTTAATACTTGGAAATGACTCCTTGACAGTTTATGGCATAGATATCTCTAACCAAAAGATAGATATTTTACCATAGGGGACAATAAAGTACAAAAGTTGGCTTCTTCAAAAACAAGAAACAAATTACAGTTATTAAAAATGAAGAAAAAAGCCCAGAACAAGATTTCTTCATAGCTGAACAACTGAGAGAGGCAGAATTCAATCATGAATTAATAGAAAAAATGAAAGAAAAATTGATTGACCTCTTATTTCAATATAAGAATGCTTTTGAAACTGAAAAAGAACCACTAGGTGCCATAATTGAAAATGAGGTAGATATGATCCTTAATGTGAAAAAGCCTTATCCACCTCTACTAAGAAGACCAGCTTACCCAGATAGCCCAAGAGCCAGAGAAGCTTTAGAGGTACACATTAAAGAACTAATAGACCTTGGAGTATCAAGGAAAGTAGGACATAATGAACAGGTAGAGGTCACTACACTTGTCATTATAGCCTGGAAGAATGGAAAATCAAGGATGGTAGGGGACTTTAGAGCTCTAAACACCTATACTATCCCTGACAGATATCCAATACCCAGAATCCATGAGACATTGACACAATTATCTCAGGATAATTTCATCACAGCCATGGACACTCTAAAGGGTTTTGATAAAAATGTCAAGCAGCTACTGATGATAATAGTCCATTGTGGAATTTTTGAATATCTGAGAATGCCATTTGGTATAAATAATTTTCCTTCCCATTACCAAAGGATTATGAATACCATATTTCCTGAATAATTATCAAAAGTATAGTTGATTTTATATATTGATGATATCATAAGTTTCTCAGAAACTTGGGATAGTCACTTATCAAGAATAGAAAGAGTCTTTCAAAATATAGTACAAGTAAACATGAAAATCTCCTTGAAAAAGTGCCATTTTTCATTCAGTGAACTGAAAGCACTAGGACATGTTGTATCTGGACTAAGTTTGGGCATAGATAAGAACAAAGTAGCAGCAGTACTATTGAAACCAATGTCCCAAACAAAAAAAGAAATGAAATCATTTCTAGGATTTTCTGGTTATCACAGACAGCATATAAAAGACTTTGAAAGAACTGTTAAGTCCTTGTATAAACTCTGTGACCAACAGACAGTCTATGAGATGACTGAAGAAAGAGTCAAGGCATATAAATAAGTGAAAAATTATCCAACAAATGCCCCATTTCTTCTAATTCCAGGTTGGAAACTGCCCTTCCAACTATACTTTGATGCTTGTGGAGAAGGACTAGGTGCTGCACTGCACCAGACACAAATCATCAATGACAAACCTTTTGAAGGACCAATTTGTTTCATTTCAAGACAAATAAAGCCAACAGAAGAAATCTGTTGAGTAATCCAAATGGATAGCCTGTGCTTATTGTGGTCTTTAGAAAAATTACAGTATTATTTGTATGGAGCAGTGTTTTATGTAATTACAGAGTGCAATGCTGTATAATATTTATTAAACATGAAAACTTCAAATAGACATATGCTAAGATGACAAATCGCCATCCAAGAATATAGAGGAAATATGACTATAGTTCATAAATCTGGTAATATTCATAAAAATGCAGATTGTCTTAGAAGATGGTCTCTGGCAAATACACCTGAAAATCCAGCATGGGTACCACAAGAAGAGCACCATATAGAAGGCATATGTGTTACAGATATTGGCACATAATTCTCTAACCAAGTTAAAGAAAGCTATAAAATGGCCAAATATTGCAATATCTTATGCCAACCTCTAATGAAAGACTGTAAAGACCCATCAATTTCATCAAAACTAGATGAAAGATGGAAAAAAGCATATTATGAAAGAAGATTACACCTCCTTGATGGAATCCTCTACCATAGAACTAAACATACATGTGTTATGGATTTAACAGATAGAACTCTTATAAACACCATACTACATGAATGTCATGATAGTGTTGCAGCTGGACATCTCTCAGAAGACAGAACACTAGAGAGGGTAAAAACCTGTGCTTGGTGGCCAAATTGGAAGAAAGATGTTGCAGAATACTTCCAAACCTGTGACAGATGCCAGAAAGCAAACAGAGCCACATGGAAGAAATTTGGAATTATGATCCAAATCCAGGAACAAACATCCCCTTGGGAAATAGTTCATATGGATTGGGTAACAGCCTTACCTTCAGGAGGAGACAGAAGCTACAATGCATGCCTAGTATTAGTTGACAGATACAGTAAAACTCCAATGTTCTTACCATGTCACAAGGATGACACAGCTATGGACACGGCCATAATGATATTTAATAAAGTTATTAGCCACACAGGCTTATTCCAAAATATCATAAGTGAGAGAGACCAAAAATTCACTTCAGCATTATGGACAAACCTCCATAGCCTTTTTGGAACAAAATTATCATTCTCAACAGCTTACCACCCCCAGACTGATGGTCTAGCAAAAAGAATGATACAGCCCTTAGAAGACATTATCAGAAGATTCTGTGCTTATGGACTAGAATTCAAAGATTCTGATGGTTTTTCCCATGATTGGTGTACATTAATACCAGCTCTTGAACTGGCATATAAAATATCAATCCATTCTTCAACTGGAAAAACACCAGCAATGTTAGAAAAAGGATGGAATCCAAGACTTCCTTATGATACCCTCACAAAGGACTTAGTGGATATACACCCAACAGCAAGTAGCTTCAAGATAATGCTTGACAAAGCAAGACACCATGAAAACAGATGTATGCAAGATTCTTTTAAGTATGCAAAAGAAAGATGGGATAAAATTCATAAACCACCTGACTTCAAAATAGAAGACTTGGTCCTAGTTGCAATTCTAAATTTCAATAATATAAAAGGCCAAAAGAAACTGAAAGATTTCTTTGCAGGACCATTCATGATAAAATTACTACATGGACCTAATGCTGTGTAATTAGAGCTCACAGGTGAACTAATGAACAAACACCCAGCTTTCCCTGTAATGCTGATAAAACCTTACAGCTCAAGTGAAAAGGAATTATTTCCACTAATAGATAAACCACCACTTGAAATACCCCCTTTAGAAGAAGGAGAAGAAAAGAAAATTGTGAAAGTCCTCAAAGAAAGAAGGACAATAAACAAAAAAGAAAGGGAATACCTTGTAAGGTATAGAAATCCAACTCAAGAAGATGAATGGCTACTTGAAAGGGATATAAAAAATTCTGATAAACTATTAAGAAGGTTCAGAAATGAAATAAAGCATAAATAATAGAAATATTAAGCATTATTGGGCTTCAATACTGACAAAGTCTATTTGAAAGGTAGGACAGTGGATGATACCCTAATTAGCTATCTCAGATTTTGGTGCAAGCTTTCTTTGTAGTAGGGAATGTGAGCCTTTGAGATATTACCACATATCCAAAAAGGTCACTAGAAAAATTCTATAATAATTATACTTATAATAATTATCTTAAAGCTAGTGAAAATACCATAAATAGGTACAAAATCTGAATTAACTTGGAATCTAATGAGTATAAATGTGAAATAAATTACACCAATAGATTTCTTATGGTAAAATACACATATGCTCTATTTATGGCAAACCTGAAAAGTCAATAATTACAGAAGAATAAGTAATAATACCCTAAAAAAGACATAAAATCTTATTTAACTCAGAAGCCAACAAAACAACATGTGGAATAAATGGAACCATTAGATTCCCCATAAAACACTACACATAAAACAATTATATTACAATTCTCTAAAGTCAATCCATATGAATTAAGCTGAATATATGCACTTTTTTGGTAAATGCATATATTCATGGTTTTTAGCTAATATCTCTTGAAATATACAATATAAAGATTTAAGCCAAAAATAAAGTAACAACATAGCTACTGTAAAAACACAGATATGAACTTTATTCTTCAAGTTATAAACAAGGTTATAGCTTGTAAGGGTTTATTGAACGAAATCACTGGAGCTGTTGACCACTTTGTTGTGAAAGTGGTCCAAACTTAAAAAATATATAGATAGATTTTTCTAGATCATATGTGAATAATTATGTAATTTTCATCCTAATATTCAAGGTATAACCCCTTGAAATCAAGGTTTGAAGTTTAAAAGATTGAATTTTGACAGAAAAGATGAGTTACAAGAAAAATCATCAAAAATAGAGTTTTGATGATGTAATTAGATTCTCCCGAAATTTTAATAAGAACATTCCAAGCTATCAGAATTCACTCTCAGAATAGCTGTAGCGTGTAGAACTCAAAAGGAATTAATGATCAAAGCTTAAGCATAAAATGGATCATTTATGATCACTCACTGTAATCTTGTTTTATGTTTAACAGTTATAAAAGTGATAAAACTGGTGAAAGCTATTATATTATGATTAATACTAATAGAATACACAAAGTTTAGGCTTCTTCCAATCCTATGATGTCATCAAACTTAGAGTTATAGTGATAACTCTAAATAATGGCATAATAATGAGATAAGATGGTTTGATCATGACATAATCATCACTTAACCCTAAAATACTAATCATTTCCAGAAGATACCATCAGTAAAAGTCTACTAGAAGCCTTCTGGACTCTAGAAGGGAGGTATTTACTATAAATAGAGCTCTTTTCACTCTATTTTCCCCTCAGATGCATCAAAACAATTAAACAATTAAATGAAAAGGTAAAATCTTTGTTCTTTATATATAAATCTCTTATATTCTCAAAGACCAAAAGTTATCTTCATTATAATAATCATTTTTGACTTGATTACTTCAATTGTACTATTATTTTGTTATAAATCTCGTAAAAATCTCATTTCCACATAAAATCAAGTAAATTGGTAATTTTATTTTACTTTTATTTGTAAATACAATTTAAATAAGTTGTATTTACATTATTAGGCTTAAATTCTTCCAAAATCATTATATTAAGTATCAAAAGTAGGTTATTTTCTTTTATTATAATAATTTCTTGCTGTTATTATTATTAAAAATTCTTTAATTAATATAAATAGTATTTATATCAATAAATAACTTTAATATTAGTAATATTTTAGTTATTGATTGTTTTTTATTAATAAAAAACAATTTCTTATGCCTTTATCATTCGTTTGTAACAATAATAAAGAGCCTTCAAATATATTTGTTATCATATATTATATTATTATATTTATTTAATAATATAATTCTGTTTATGCCATAATTATAATTATTATTATCTTATTTATTCTCTTTATAAGGACATTAAGAGTACAATAAGTAAAATATTATTAATTTTTACTTATTGTTTCATAGTCAAACCTTACAGGACATTACTATCTCCACATGATCTATGACAGCCACTGAAGATCACCGTGATCTCATTCTGGTGACTGCACACCCTTTGAGTATTTGAAGAGTAACTACCTTATAAGTAAAGAACCACTCCCCATCATAACTAGTTTTCTGAAAGAGAGGAAGTGTAGCACTATCCAATAATCTCAAACAGCTTAACCAGAGGTACAGGAATAATCAGCTGGCTCCACCAAAAATGGGCTTTGTAGTGGAGATATATGCAAGAGGTGTAAGATTCATTAGGGAAAATCCTGGACAGGGGAGCTATAAGAAGAGGTAAAGATATTTCTATAAGAATATGAATAATAGGAGAAATGATAACAGTAAAGATGTGAGCCTTAGAGGTAACTTCATATACCCAAGAGACCACAAATACAAAATTAACGTATAAATATGAATAAAATAAGTTTATTTATATTATTAAAATAAAAATATAAATATAAATATAAAATTATATCCAAAATAAAAAAAAATTAATTACAATTTAAAAATAAAATTACATTAAATTTTGGAATTATAAAATTACATTTATACTTGAAAAAATTAAGTAAAAATGAAATTTTAACAAAATTTTGAAAAAATAAATAAATTTGGAAAAAAGTTAAATAAAAATTATTATCACTTTTTATCCAATAAATAAAAATATAAAAATTATTTCACCATTGGATTCCTCATAAAAAATCAGGTGGGGTCACCTCTGAGTGAAATTCTTGTAACTCAACTCTAAATAAGCTTAAATTAAGTTTTTAGTATTTTCAATACAAAAGTTGAAAATCCTAAAAACTTTAATTTAATTCACACCACATGGGGTGTTAACCATCAATTTTTGTGTTAAAATTGAGGTGTTGTGTTTAGTTTAGAAGTTATGAGGAATTGAAGTATTTTCAATTGAATTCAATTGAAATGTCAAAATGTGCGCGTGTATTACATAAGTGAACTTCAATTTACATATGAGGTATCAATTATTACTGTATTGTACTGTACAATTCAATTGAATTACATATGTAAATTATAAGTATAATACATGATGAGGAATTAAAGGAAAAATAAATTGGAAAGATTAAATTTGGGGGGGAAAAGGAACTCCAGCTCTAAGGGGGAGCTAGACCCCCAAAATCCTTGCTGACAGGCGTGTAGTGTCAAAATTCACGCAAAGGTTCATCACTTTTGGCCTGGAATTGAGTTACAGGGTCTGTGGACTCAATTGATGATGAGGTTTTGATACTAACTGGGGTAGTTTTAGCTGTTGCCAAGAGGGTAAAACTACCCTTAAGATAAGACCATCATAGTAAAATCAGTTTTAACTGGTTTCTATGTCTCTTACACACATTCTGACGTGTTTTGAAAGCTCTAGACCAGGTATTTCTATATTAATGGCTGATTTAAGGGTCTAAAATAGCTAAAAATGGCTAAAAATGGCTTAAACCAGCCCTTTTTGGTCTAAATCAGGGTTCAATTATGCCATAATTGGCTTTTCTGTTGTCAGAATGTTTTTAACTACTGACAAGAGTAAATTTTACTTTTAGAGTAAGAAAATTGATGGCTATAAAAGAATGTCTTCTTTGCCCCACTTTTCTCTTCATGTTAGAATCTTTTCCTTTTATAATTAGTTTAAACATTGTTAAACCAATCAATAAAAGATTCCAACCACCTTTTTTAAATCATTTTGAACCCTTTAACCACGTGAAAAAATTATTATAATCATTTTTTGTAACTCTTATAATCATTTTTACCCCTGAACCACCCCAAAAGTGAATTAAAGCATCTTTCATCACTGTAAACTTTGTCACTTTGTTTCCAAATTCACTCTGGTCACTTTTGGGCATGTTTTCTCTTTAATATTCTTTTTAAAGACTCTTTTCTTTAATTAATTGCTTGCAGTTCATTGCTCAATTAATTCCAATTGAAATTGCTCTTGAAGAAATTTCTTTTGTAGCCTTAAATATCTCTTGTAGAGTATTTTTGGATAAATTTTCATTGTTGGTAAAACAATAAATCTTTATAATATTATTGTTTTATACTAATAAAGCTATAAACAATGAATTTGGCGTGTTTTCTCTTAAAAATAATATTTCTTACTGTTTTTAATTGATTTTTACCTTATACAGATTTTGAGGACAGGAAAAGTACTTGATTTTTAATCAAAGTTTCATATCCACACCTTACAAAAGAATAGTTTCATGCTTACCATCAGTTCCCAATACCTTGTATACTTGATTCATTTTTGCACAGGAATAACCAAAGAGTAATATGGCCCTGGTGGGCTGAAAACGTTCAGGTCTCCCTTGGAATAGGTATGTTGTAGCTTATGGTACAAGATCTTCTTTCCCACTGTCAGGGCCTAGTAGCAATTCTTTGATGTGGTAGTGGCATTTTTCACAAGAGTTCATCCAAAAAAGAATTAGTCAATAAATGTAAAAAGAAGAAATAAACAATAGTGTGGTACTCATGATTATAAGAAGCAAATTAATAAAAATATAAAATAAACTGTAGTGGGAAAAGCCAGAGAGGAAGTTAAGAAAGGAAAATTTCACCTCAGTGGAGGACAGCAGAAATGAAAAGATTGTAATATAAATAAGCTGGGACATCTTTGCAATATTGGGAAAATATAGAGGCTTATATAGGAAGGAGTTTTCTACAACTGAATTAACTCCCCAAGGTCTGTACCCCTTAGTGGTAGAGAAAATACCTCATACAGACCCTCATTATTATTGATCAGAAAAGATTATGATTCAGAGAGCAGCCCACAGCAGCTGAAGCTGTGAATGGGTATGTGCAGCTTGTGGGTGAAAAAGGCAAGTATTTCCTGGATGAATACCAGCCTTTTATATCACTATTACTTGGCCACACCTGTGAGAAAAAAGTGGGAAGTAACACAAATGATTGAATGGTAGTGGTTGGGATTGATACAAATCTCAAATAAACACAAGAGCTAAGTAGCAGTCTGTAACAAACTCAGGAGAAAGATGAATGAGTAGGATAGAAGAGGTTCAGTTGAAGGAGATTGGGGCCTCAAGGGAAGAAAGGAGGAGGTTAAGGAAAGGATGTGTCCCAGGATCAACCACAACTTTCCTGAACTCTGACCTATTCAGAATACATACAAGGGGAGGTGTTTTTCTGTTAAATATATAGGAAGGGGAATTAATATCAAGATCTACCCTCTGCCCATGAAATAAGAAGCTAAGCCTAGTCACTAAACTCCCTAAAGAATGAACTTAAAAAGACCTCATCTGTAAGCCTGTGAGCTATGTATGACATACCCATAAGGCCACAAATAGCTTTTTATACAGTTGATTTAGACTTAAACAAACTTATAAATTGAATTTAAGACAGAAAATAAAAAACATCACTTTATTTTGGATAAAAAAAAGCTATAATTATTATGTCATTTTATGATTTCTACACCAAAAATAACCTAGGGTAGACCCATAGGGTGTTATACCCAAAAATAGATATTTCTTATGTTATGAGAAGATTTAAGAATCTCACAGGAAAATTGCAACTTTTTTAAAAATATTTCAAAATTGTTAAACTTAAGCTTAAATAAGCTTATATTGAAAGTTGCATAAGTTCTATGAAAAGTAGCCTAAATTTTAGTTAAAATCAAGGTGTTGTGTATATTTACTGAATTGGCTAAGGATTTGCCATACAAAATCTATATACTGTATGAGGTCAATTTAAAGTTGTTTAAGTCCATAGTATTTTCCGCCTGTATTGGACGATATTTAACCTTATTCAAACCTTAAGATTAGACTTTGATCAAACTTTGAAGCTTAAACTGGTTTTATCCCAATTTGGACAGGAATTTCAAGCTGCCAAAGGGTAAATCACAATATGCAAGCTTGTAATTGAGGTTTGAAGACCTTTAAAAGTTCAAATAAGCTTAAAAACGTATCAAAATTTAAGTTTTGGTGTGTATTTCTATTTTATGTGGAAAAAATTGCAATAACGTCAAAAATTCATTAAATATCCAATTCTTAATGGATTTGCCTGAAATTTCAAACAGCTTACAATTCGATGTTATTTGTTTATAAACCAAAATTTGAGTTTCTTTTCTAAACAGGTTTGATTAAGAATTTGCCCTTAAATTAACTTTTTTAATTATTTTAAAAAAATTAAGATTTCTTGAAAATTAATTAAAAATCCAGTTTGAGAGATTTCTTCTTGAAACTTCATTTTTAGGGATTTCATGTGATTAACCTCAATATAAATAAACTTATTTCATATTTAAACTTAAAATAGTTGATCCAAAAGAGAATTTAAATTCCTTGGAGTTAAGAATACCACTGGAAACTTCAAATTGGAATTAAAAATAACCTACCTTAAGTTAAGAACCTTATATTTATACATGATTTTTCCCTTTTTATCTGAGCATTCCGTCTATATCTATTATTAATCATTAAATCTTCTCTGAATGCATAAAAAGTGCCTTCACATCACTGTTTTTTCCAATAACCAATTATCATTCCAATCATATTAGACATTTAAATAGCTAAAGTTTTATTAAATATAAAATCTTATTATTAAATTATTTCTTAATTATTTTATTCTTTATTAATATTCAATTAAAGAATTGAAATCAAACAAATTAGATTTTTATTTTAATTACCAATAATACATTTTGTTACATAAAATTATTGTCTTTTAATATCTTTCAAATCCACAAATTTCTCTTAAAAACTCATAAATATTAATTTTTATCATAAAAATTTGTTTTATCTTTTAAAATATTAATTTTTGGCATTTTTTTAACTTATCAAAATTACTTAATATAATAACTGTTGTTGTTTGAATTGTTGTATTGAATAAATATTATAAGTAAGTTTTCTCTAAAGTTCTATATCTTTTTATCCAGTATTAGTTTTTTTATAGGGAATTCTTATATAAGATTCATCTCTGCACAGTTTGTGGGATATTGTTTTTATAAATGATACTTATATCATTTATAAGTGGCTACATATTATTATTTTTGACACATAATTGTCTCATTAAGAGCTTTATACATTCTTATTATTATAACTTTCAGTGACCATAATAATAATGATAGAATAAGTATAATTTATTACAATTATTAAGATTTGTTATTATTAATTCATTTAATGACAACTATATTCTTTTTTTATATAATTATTTTTAATAATTATATTAATTTGTGGCTATAATTTTTAATTATATCTTATTTTCTACTTAGGACAGTCATAGTACTCTTGATATTTGTTACTATTATGAAGGTGTTCATAGACAAGCCTTGGATTTGGGGGACTGGCCATGATTTTAACAAATTTTTGGGACATAAATCATATTATAGACCTTATTTTACTGTTTTTTTATGTAAAATTTCCATATTGACTTAAAATTTGGCTTTATTGGGACTTATCCCTTATAAATATTCTCAATAATATTAATCAAGTTATTTTTCTCAAGAATATTGGTTGGAAGAATTGCTATTGAGTGATTTGGAATAAACCTATCTTTTCTAACTAGAGGCTTTTTCACATCACAGACTTGAAATTTGTTCTTTAATTTATTCTAGTATAAAGTGAATAATAATACAACATTGATTAATAACTTATTAATTGCATAACTATTATTTCTTTAAAGAAAATAAAAAATTAAATGAAAAAGTTAAAATGTTGAAAATCTTTACTGAAATATATTTTTCTTTACTCTTTAGACATTTTTCTTTATTTTTGACATAATTTGCCATATATTACAGTAACACAACTTTATTCAATAAGTTTAGTTAAATAAGTCATTGATATTATCATTTAAGAATGAATTAACTTATATTATTTTCTGTTTATAGTTTTATCCATAAGTTAAACCTCTTCTGACTCTTGTATTGAAATTCAAACCAGCCCAGTACCAAGGGGTTACTTACAAAAGAGCCCTTTAAAGGTCCAGCAGGTAAATTAAATCCATTTCTTAGTCTAATTTACTTCAAATTGACATGAAATGACTCCTACTAGAGGTGGAAGTAACCACTCCATCCAGTAAAATGGATATGGACCAGGACATCCAAGTCATAAATTCAAAAGACAAGAATGTCAGCCTGGAGGAGAGGCACAGATGGAAAATTCCAGAGCTTCCACCAGTTCTCAAAGGTTAACAAGCACCTTTAACACTCTTCTTGAGAGTCCAGAAGCTGACATAACTGCTATTACTGTTGTCAGATCTGAACACCTTCCAGGAGGCAGCAGTGGAGATATACCAGTCACAGCACAGGAACTAGTTTATGTTAGAAAAGCTGAAGGAGTGGGAACATCTGCAGAGCCTTTTGATAGGGACAATGAACTCTTATCTTAAAGTGAATAAGCTCATGGGCCCAGAAAAGACTCAAGACCTTCTGAAGGGTTGGAAACCCATGTCTTGCAAAGGAAAATTCAAAAGGTAAAAGCTTACTTGAAAACCCAATGCATTTGATCAGAGTACCAGAAGAAAGAGGTGTCCCAAAAGAAGGACAGCACCCCAGTGCAAGCTCATAAATCCTCCACAAGCAAGAATCTGCCTCAACAAGTGCCAAACAATGTCAAGCAACCCCCAAAGAGCAATCAGAAGGGAAAGGGAAAGCCCAAGTGGAACAAGCCTTACCCTCAGAATTACAGAATTCCAAAGAGAGAAAAGACATCCATGGACAATGTGTTCAATATGAAAAGAACCTTGATGGAACTCAAAAACAAGCAGGAGGAAAGAATGAACCAATCCTTCCCCAAGAAATAGACCTTGTAAAGCTTGTATATCACATAGAAACTTGTAATAAAGAGATTTTTAGCAAAGTTTAACAATCCTGAGCATATCCACCAATAGTTGGGTAGAGAAATTTTACAAGTGAAATAATCACAAAAGACCATTATTGGTCTAGAGAATTTGAATGAATACAATATCTTGTCTTTGAAAAAAATTTGTGAGATAATTGAGTCCAAAGTTACTTTTCTCAATCAACCAGATGATAATTTTCTTTGTTTTATTACTAAAAAATTAAAATACTTAAGGATACAAGCTCAAAACTTGGAAAATTCAATTGGTAATAATGCAGCTCTTTTCCAAGAACAATTGGAAAAAAGTGATAAAGCAATAATTGAAACGAAAGAAGATATGCAATCAACTATTAACAATATATCACTAAGAAATGAGTTTCCAAGGCAGTCCACACCAATTCTTGACAAAAATGTCTTAAAATTGAATAATGACTTACATCATACAATTTGAAGTAAGGCATAAGTGGAAACTTCCTGTCATTTCAAAGAAATTTCCAGATCAGTGGCAGCCTTCAGTGGTAAAGGAGAATATAATAATACGGAATTTATGAAAAGAACTGATATGTATAAACAAGACTTTGACATACCAGATTGATACATAAGTTCCATATTACACTCATTACTTACCAAATCATCCAAGAAATGGTATTATAAAATGAGTCAAGACCAAGGTAAACATTCTTGGCCTTGGTGGAAAGAAAAAATTATTTCCAAATGGGAAAATGAGTCCCAGAGATTTTAAATGAAAAATTCTTTTAAAGAAGCCATTTTTAATACTGAAAGGGACAGGCCCATGTCCTGGTTTCTTAAACAGAAGGACATATTAAATGCCCTTCATCCTGATATTTGTTAAACAATTATACATAAGAGAATATTAAGAAGAAGTGTTGGTGACCTTGATCATGCTATGAGAAGCAGATGTATTGAGCCTTGCTCTACAGAAGATTATATCACCTAAATGGAAGAAATCACTACCAGAAAAAAAACTGGTAGAAATTGGTATAAACCCCAAATAGACAACAAGACTAGTGGGAAACCAATTTCAAGACCAAATAAGCCACAAGACAGAGCTCCTTTGGAATTACATAAATGTGGAAGTACATCTCATTTGGCTAATACTTGTCCAAAGAAAATAAGAATCAATGAGATAGAAATTGAAACAACTGAAGACACAAAAGAAGCGAATGATTCATCTGTACATGAAAGTGATTCTGAGACTTTTGAAGAAGAAGAACTACCAGATAAGCTTAGTATAGAAAAAATTGATGTATCCTTTGAAGTCACAGAAGTGCATATTTACTTACCCCAATATAGTGATTAATGTATGGATCTCATACATGTACAATATTCTAAAATTCAGCAAACCAAGCCTGCTAGAGGTAAAGGTTATACATCTGGGTCAGCTTGTATCACTAATATTGTGATAAACAAAAAAGAAGCCATGATCCACCTTGCCTCAGGTGCTTTCTGCACTTGTGTTGGTAAATACTATCTTGACAAAATCTATACCAATTGGCAAGAAAAGTTGATTCCAATTGAAGGTACAAAGTTCAGCAGTGCTAGCCACAATATGCACCCTTTTGGGTATTCTTGAATCAGAAATGATATTTCCTCACCCTGCAAGAAGTATCAGAATGAAAGTTGAATTTTGTCAGGATGATACTATGATAAAGGTATAACTAGGCTAATTACAACTTTAACTGTGTATGTGACACGGTAGAAAATGATTTAAAAAAGATTTATAAGGGTTTTATAATAAAATAAAAGGGTTCTACTATTGAGGAATAGTGGTGGTGAGCGCTATTGAGAACCCTGGGTGCAGGCTTTATCTGTTGGATTACAATAATAGAGTCTACAATAATTAAGATTATAATTATACCTGATTATTAACCAAGAGTAAAACTGTTTTTGACAGTTTACTACGTAGGTTATTCAAGAGCAGGATGAGGAAAGGGTTTTGGCTGTGAAAAGCCCTCCTTTTATCCTGAAATTGAGGTGGACAGGCTGCTAGACCTTTCCACGTAGAGGAAGTGAAGATTTTTCACTCTCCAGGACAGGCTTGTGGTTTGCAAACAGCCTGTATACCCTGTATTGGGCTCAGATGTGGTTTTGAAACCACATCTGGGCAGTTTTCACCAATACAGGGTGAAAATTTTCATCTGGGGACCTCACAGCCTGATTCTGACGTGTATGACGCGTAGAATGCTGTACAGAAACTGTATGGGACCCCAGTATTGACTGAAATATGAGGTATTGAAGTAAAAACATGCTTCTTCGTCTATTTGACACCTCATATTCATGGTTATGGGATATTATCCCATGGTAAGGCTGTACCTGACAGCAGGTGGGATTTTGACCTTAAAATGGTCATAACTTTGTCAGTTTTTGAGATATCAAGCTCAAAGTTGGTCCATTGAATAGCCCTGTATGAGCTCTACACAATGATACCCAACTTGACATGGTTATCATTAAATATGACAAAGTTATCCCATGTACAAGTATTTTTGTATATTGGCGTGGTCTGGACAAAAGCTGTATTAAGCTTGTTTGGCCCATAACTTCTGTTGTAGTTGAGTTATGAGGAAATGGATGGCACCATCAGATAGCCCTGATTGTGCTCTTTCCAAAAAGACCCCACTTTAAGTATCTCACACTAAAACTGTAAAAGTTAGATGAGAGGTGAATGTTTTGTTCACCCTTATTTGGTCTGAATTTGACCATAACTCAGGTAATACTGGTGCTAGCTCAGTTTGGCTGGCACCATTGGATAGCCCTGGTTTAGAGCTTCATTTTGAATACCCATTTGATGGGGTTAAGCCTCTCCTTCTAGATTTTAGATGAGAGGTGAAAATTAAGGTTTATGCTCAGCAATGACTTTGAGCAGGAATAACTTTGTTATTTCTTGTCCTATGGTGATGGGACTTATATTTTCAGAAAGGGGTGAGTTTCCTCTTTCTTTTGATACCTTCTGAGCTAATTTGGCTCAGCTCCATGTTTTGGTGGTATCTTGGCTATACCATTGGTTTATGGTATTTTGGCTGTCATGCTTGTGCTCTGGTTTTGAGTCACAGGCTGACATACCCTCCCTCTAAAAAAGGCTCATCCTTGATGAGACTGTTCAGTCCTCCTAGAGGCTCTGAATCTCCTTAAATGAAGGTTCCCATCTGGTATGGCATCCTCTGCCAACCATTTGTCTTTGTCAGCTGTCTGGTTCTTGAATCTGACTAGATATTGTCTCTGATCTTTCCCATTAAGTCTGATTTTTCTGGCCCTGATGATTTTACTCACAGGTCCAGGAGAGTCTTCTACTTCCACTATTTCTGGTGGAGTGGTGTTCTTCTTCCTGGAGGGGAATTTATCCTCCTCTGTTTGGAAGTATGGTTTCACCAGGCTCACTGGGAAGACTGGGTGTTTCCTAGAAAATTCCTCAGTGAGCTTGACCTCTACTGCATTCTTCCCTATCAACTTAATGATAGTGAAGGGCCCTACAAATGAGTCTCTCATTTTCTTGGGTCCTTTGAGATTGTTAAAGTTCAGTGTAGACACTAACACCTGGTCCCCTTCCTTGAAGTCAGGTTCCATATGTGATTTGTCCCACCTTTGCTTATTATACTCTTTGGCCTCAGCTATGCATTTGGCAGCAGTATCACAGGCTTTCTTCCACATATCATGGAAGTCTTTGGCTGTGGGGTGGATGGTCAGAAGGTTTTTCTTCAAGTGATCCACAGGTAACATGGGATTCCACCCTTTCTCTACCAGTGCAGGTGTTTTTCCTGTAGTAGAGTGTTGGCTTGTGTTATAAGCCAGTTGGACTGCTGGTAAGAGGGTGACCCAATCATGGGTATATCCCTCATGGTCCTTGTATTCCATGCCATAGGCACAGAACCTCCTGAGGATGTCCTCCATTGTTTGGATCATCCTCTCAGCTAGGCCATCTGTTTGTGGATGGTAAGCTGTGGAAAAAGCAAGCTTGGTGCCTAGCATGTCATATAAATTGGTCCAAAATTCAGATGTGAATTTTGGGTCCCTATCACTAATTATGATCTTAGGGACTCCACAGGTGGATATGATGTTATTCCAAAATAACAGAGCAGTGTCCATGGCTGTGTCCTCTTTATGGCATGGTAGACATCTCATGCTCTTGCTGAACCTATCAACTATGATTAGGCAGGCATTGTAGTTTTCTTTGCCTCCTGGGACAAGTCCTGTGACCCAGTCCATGTTGATGGTTTCCCATGGGTGTTTGGGTTCTTCTATGTGTTGAAGTAACCCATATTTCTTCCCATGTTTTCTATTTGCCTTTTGGCATCTTTCACAAGTGTTGATGTATTCACTCAACTCTTGCTCCCACTTGGGCCACCAAGCTGTGCTTGCTACCCTCTCTTTAGTCCTGTCCTCACTCATGTGTCCCATATAGGGGCAATCATGGCATTCCAGCAGGATTAAAGAGATGTGGTTTCTGTCTATCACTGTGAGTGCACTGGTGTGCTTTTCTCTGTGATAAATCAGGCCATCTATAAGGAAGAATTTATTGTCCTTATAGGCCCTCAACCAGGGTTCCTCCAGCTGGGTTTCCAGTTTTGGGCTCCTGTATTTTTGTTGGAGGAGTTGGAGTAGTATGCTACACTGTTTGTGTTTAGCATAAGATTTCAGTACTGCATTGAAAAATCCATTGTGCAGTTCTGAGGAACTTATTCCCAGTATGGGGGTTTCTGTCCCTTCTGAATCAGTGTTTCCACTGTCAAGGGTACCACTCCCTGGTGCCCATTCAGAGAATCTGAAGTTCTTCTTCCTGTCTATTTCCATAAATTGGATAGGAATTTTTGCGGCAACTTCAGGGTCATAAGCTGGATTGCTTTTGACATTGTCCAGTGGCCATCTGCTAAGGCCATCTGCATTGGTATGGCTTTTACCTTCCTTGTATATGATGGTCATGTTCCCTCTATACTCCTGGATGGCTATTTGCCATCTCAGCATGTGTCTATTGGTAGTCTTCATGTTTAGTAAAGACTTCAAGGCTGTGCAGTCTGTGTAGACTTCAAAGACTGCACCCTCCAAATAATAATGGAGTTTTTCTAGAGCCCAGACTAGACATAGACATTCTGTCTGGGTGGCCCCATACCTGGCTTCTGAATCTTTCAGCTGCCTGGAGATGTAACATATTACACCTTCTCTTGGTTCACCATCCACAATTTGTCTTTGGTGAAGGGCTGCTCCTAGGCCTTGACTGCATGCTGCATCTATATATAACTTGAATGGTAGTTCAAAGTCAGGTAAGATAAGCACAGGTGCATTAGTGAGTTCATATTTGATCCTCTCATATGCATCCCTTCTTTCCTTGGTAATTTCAAAAACTACATCCTTTGAGCATAACTTGTATAAACTACTAGTTATGTGGGCAAAGTTTTTGATGTGGTTTCTATAGTAGCTGGCAAACCCAAGGAAAGATTGCATCTCTTTGATTTTCTTTGGTACTGGCTTTTGCAGTACTGCTGCTACTTTGTTCTGGTCAATTGCCAGACTAAGGCCTGAGACTTTATGTCCTAGAGCTAGTAGCTCTTGTTGGCCAAAATTACACTTTTTAAGTGAAATTTTCAGATTGATGGGTGTACATTTACTTAGCACTCTGTCTATGTATTGTACATGGTCTTCCCATGTTTCTGAGTATATAATGATATCATCAATATATACTACCATCCAGCCTTCCATTATTTCTTCTTGAAATATGGTGTCCATCATCCTTTGGAAGTGGGCTGGTGCATTCTTGATGCCAAATGGCATCCTGGTGTACTCATATATGCCCATATGGCATATAATTCTGAGTAATTTCATGGAGTTTGGTTTAACTCCATTTTGGTGGAAGCCCTTCATACAATCCATCTTGGTTATGTATTTGGCTTTGGCCAATTTATCCAAGGCATGAGGTATCCTTGGTATGGGATACCTGTCTGCTTTTGTGTAGTTGTTCAGGGCTCTGAAGTCTCCACACAATCTAGACTTGCCATCATGCCAGGTGATTAGGACAGGAGTGGTGATTTCTACTATTTCATTATGTCCAATCTTCCTAATGACATCCATGTCCAGGAGTTCATTGATATGTTTCTCAATCTCTTTCCTGGTCTCCAGACTTGCTGGGTAAGGAGGTCTCCTTAACATGGGTGGATAAGGCCTCTCCACATCCAGATATAGTTATATATCATGGCCTTTGATCTTGCCTAATGGTTCTTCACCAATGGAAAATGCTGGTCTATTCTTCCTCAGCATCTTCAGTAAACTTCGTTTTTGTTTACTGGTGAGGGTAGTGCTAAACTGTCCCTCTCTGAATTCTTTCAGAAGTTCTTCCAGTGGGTCCTGAGAAGATATCTGGTATATATCAAGAGAAAATTTCTTTTCCTTGTTAGTACCAATGGTAATATGCCTGTTTTTACTATTGTAAATATCTATGCCATACATCCTCTGGTAATCTGTTCCCAGTAAAAACCCTTGGATGTGGGCATCTTCAAGCACTACAAACTCTGGGTTGAGTCTGATATTACCTTTCCTGTGGGGTATGATTATCTCTTTGATAATTGTCCCAATAGAGGTCATCTTTCCAGATGCACTCTTAAAGTTCTTTGCCCTGGTGGGCAAGAGTTCTTTTTCCCAGTTTGGGAAGTGGTTATCCAGATAATTTCTGGCCACTATGGAGCAGTGTGCTCCACTGTCATCGATCAGTGGGTGCTGAGAATTGTCAATACATACAGTCATTTTTGTGGCTGTTCCATGTATATATGCCATTCCTTTGGTTGGTGTGACTAGGAATGTTTGTGCATCTTGTGTGTGTTTGCACAAGTTCTTGTTGGCAGTGTCTTGTGGAATGCCTGCTTCCAACTGTATATCCTGGATTTCTAGTGGGGTTTCCTCTTGGTATTCCACTAGAAATTCCTCTCTTGGGTCTTGATCCTCATCAGATGGTTCTCTGATGGCATCTCCCATAGAGTCTGATTCAGAATCCTCTGTTGGGGGTTCTTCTTCAGGGACTTTCTCTATAGCATAGACTTTCCTCTTTGCTTTGGGACAGTTGTTGGCATAGTGGTCTGTTGAACCACAATTGTGACAAGAATTCTTTTTCTTTGCCACTTCTGCCACTCTTTCTCTGGGTTTGTCTTTAAACTCCACCCTGAAAGGCTGTTTCTCTTTGAAACTGTTGCTTCTATATGGGGTGAATTTCCCTATATTAGTCCTTTTCCTTATGTCTTGTAAGGTATTGGCTATATCATCTAGAGTGCAATTTTGGTTGCATCTGCACTTTACTGCATGCTCTAGTTCTCCTGGCAGTTGTGTCAGAAGTTTATGATTCCTCATTTGAATGTTCATTTGAGGATCAATGGCTTTAAGTCTTTTAGACTGTCTAAGACACCACTCATATGGATCTTTGTCCACAGAGTATTTGTCATTTTCAAATGACATGGTCTTTTGCCATATCCAAGTTCCATTACTGTACTTTTGGATTATTTGACTCTTCCACCATGGCCAATTTCTTCTTCCATGGATTTCTTTCATTTCTGTGTACCATATACTTGCATGACCTTTAAATGCAGTATTCAGTCTAGCAGTAATCCAGTTATCTGGTATGCTTGGTACATCAATGAAGAGTCCATCAATATAATCTATGAGTTCCATATGATCATATTCTCCTGATCCAGAGAATTTGGGCCAGCTTGAGGCCTCAGGAAGCTGTTTCAAGGCTTCCTTCTCTGAATAAGACATGCCATCTCCATCCTGGTATTGTGATGGAGATCTTGCCTTATTCAACAACATGGCATCTGGTTTGATATCATCTGGTTGATATGGATTCTCCATAGCTTGGCCTTGTGGTTGGGGCTTTAAGCTATGGTAGGCATCAAACAATTTGTTGATGTCTTGGTTCAGACACTCCCTGTCCCTGCTACTATGGTGTTGTTCTTCAGAGACTTGGTTCAGTCTCTTGTTGGTTTCTTCAGAGGCTTTGCTCAGTTGAGCATATCCTTCCTGAAGGTTTTTAACTATCTGCTTCAATGAGGCTTGAGTTTTTCTCATCCTCTCTTGGGCAGCTGCAAATTCTGTAGCCTGCTTTGCAGATTGCTCAGCAGATTGGGACATTTGTAACCACAGTGTGTCACTGTTGATGTTACTCTCAGATGTGATAATGTTATTTTCAGTCTGAGTGGGGGTAATGTTTCTATTACTAGGACTACTGATTCTAGAGTGGTTTACAACTACTTCTGGTTCTTGTGTACTTCTTTTACCAAATCTAACAGCTTCTGGATCATGGGGTCTGACTCTTTCCTCCTCTGGTTGAAGGAGGCTTTGTTCTTGCCCTTGTTGCCTTGTCTTCTCCTGGAAACTTCCTGGAATTTTGAAGAATGGTGACTCTTGGCCACTGATCTGCTGGTTTCTGAATGGTGTGAAGCCACTGGAGAGCTGATTTGGCATGCTCCTTGTGAACCTGAAGGAATCTGAGTAGGCCCTGTCTGGGTTAACTGTTCTTCTATAGCTTGGATAGTGGCTTGATTCTCCCTTATCCTCTGTGCCCTTGCCTCCAGGAGTCTGTGCTGCCTGGTAGGATTCCAACCCTTGGTGATTACCATAAGGTCTTTGAAGTCTATCTCTTTGAGACAGATCTTCTGGCAACTTGATCCCAGTTCTTCCCAGTGAGTTGCTAGGTTGAACCTCTTGTTGTCCATGCTCCATTGAAACAAATCTTTGAGGAGTTGGTGGATTTGAAGAACTTGATCCATATCCTTCCAGTCCTCTGGTTTGAGGTTTCTGTTGAATTGGAGTGTGAATGGCAAGGTTGATATTATCTCCCTCATTGTTTTGCCATCCACCACTGTGTCCAATGTGTCTTCTTTCAGGTCTTCTGGTTCTAGACATTCCTGCTCTATCCTCTGGCTGGTTCCTTTGGAAGCCAAGGTCTCTGAGGTATGCAGGGGACATATCAGTGTTCGCAAGCAGTCAAAAACTTTATGTTCTTAGGGTATTTACCTTTGACTGTGCCTTGTACAAATTTGTTATCTGCTGATTTGGGCAGTTTGCCTTTGGAGGTTACAACTGGGTTAATAATTGTAATCTTCCCTGTACAAGTGGTTAAGGTTGGTTTACCTTGTATTGAAGCAGAGTTTCGTGGTTTTCTACTCCTCTGAGTGGCTATTGGTGTCCACTTCTTGGCTGTAATGAGGCCTTCACTAAGCCTTTTTCCTTTACCCTTGCTGCCCTCTGGTTCTGAGGGTGTCACTGGTGTGTTGGCCTGTGACTGGGTTTCAAGTGGGATGTAGTTTTCTTCCACTGAATCAAGACAGGAAAAAGAGGGCTTATGTCAGTTAAGACTTCTTAAAAGGCTGGTTTTGCACGTCTAAGAATGGCCTCTGGGCTTGTATCTTATTACAATATGCCCTTGTATGATGACAGTGTAATTGAATTAACAATTTCACGTCAAAAATACAGCTTATGGTGCCCTGTCACACTGTTTGTGTGCCAGTATCCCACAGATACACTTGTGGTTTGCAAGTGTGCTCTGTAAAAGTGGTTTGTATACAAGTGTTATTGAATTAACAATACACTTGACCACGCCTCAACTGATGGTTTTTCAGTCAGAGGTGTCCTTATTCAGTCAAGAATACAGGACTGTATTGATGGCTTATGTGTTTTTATATACAAAACACGCCAAAAATAATCAAATTCAGTGGGTATTAGCCACGTGAATAATACTCTTTAAAATATGAGTATGTATAAAAAGAATAAATATATATAATATATATATTTAAACAAAGAAATTACGCCTAAAAAAGATAAAAACAATGGTTAATAAGTCATAAAAAAGAGAAAAGACTTACTTGTAAGGTCCAAAAAGTCAAAAAAAACACGGCCAGGCCCCCAAAATGTCAGGATGATACTATGATAAAGGTATAACTAGGCTAATTACAACTTTAACTGTGTATGTGACACGGTAGAAAATGATTTAAAAAAGATTTATAAGGGTTTTATAATAAAATAAAAGGGTTCTACTATTGAGGAATAGTGGTGGTGAGCGCTATTGAGAACCCTGGGTGCAGGCTTTATCTGTTGGATTACAATAATAGAGTCTACAATAATTAAGATTATAATTATACCTGATTATTAACCAAGAGTAAAACTGTTTTTGACAGTTTACTACGTAGGTTATTCAAGAGCAGGATGAGGAAAGGGTTTTGGCTGTGAAAAGCCCTCCTTTTATCCTGAAATTGAGGTGGAAAGGCTGCTAGACCTTTCCACGTAGAGGAAGTGAAGATTTTTCACTCTCCAGGACAGGCTTGTGGTTTGCAAACAGCCTGTATACCCTGTATTGGGCTCAGATGTGGTTTTGAAACCACATCTGGGCAGTTTTCACCAATACAGGGTGAAAATTTTCATCTGGGGACCTCACAGCCTGATTCTGATGTGTATGACGCGTAGAATGCTGTACAGAAACTGTATGGGACCCCAGTATTGACTGACATATGAGGTATTGAAGTAAAAACATGCTTCTTCGTCTATTTGACACCTCATATTCATGGTTATGGGATATTATCCCATGGTAAGGCTGTATCTGACAGCAGGTGGGATTTTGACCTTAAAATGGTCATAACTTTGTCAGTTTTTGAGATATCAAGCTCAAAGTTGGTTCATTGAATAGCCCTGTATGAGCTCTACACAATGATACCCAACTTGACATGGTTATCATTAAATATGACAAAGTTATCCCATGTACAAGTATTTTTGTATATTGGTGTGGTCTGGTCAAAAGCTGTATTAACCTTGTTTGGCCCATAACTTCTGTTGTAGTTGAGTTATGAGGAAATGGATGGCACCATCAGATAGCCCTGATTGTGCTCTTTCCAAAAAGACCCCACTTTAAGTATCTCACACTAAAACTGTAAAAGTTAGATGAGAGGTGAATGTTTTGTTCACCCTTATTTGGTCTGAATTTGACCATAACTCAAGTAATACTGGTGCTAGCTCAGTTTGGCTGGCACCATTGGATAGCCCTGGTTTAGAGCTTCATTTTGAATACCCATTTGATGGGGTTAAGCCTCTCCTTCTAGATTTTAGATGAGAGGTGAAAATTAAGGTTTATGCTCAGCAATGACTTTGAGCAGGAATAACTTTGTTATTTCTTGTCCTATGGTGATGGGACTTATATTTTCAGAAAGGGGTGAGTTTCCTCTTTCTTTTGATACCTTCTGAGCTAATTTGGCTCAGCTCCATGTTTTGGTGGTATCTTGGCTATACCATTGGTTTATGGTATTTTGGCTGTCATGCTTGTGCTCTGGTTTTGAGTCACAGGCTGACAAATTTGTTGTTATGAATGTTTGCTCTTCACAAAGTTTTATACTTTGAAATGATTATCTCAATATTTATGGTATTGATGTTGATAATCATAACACAGATATTTCACTATAGGTGAAAATAAAAGACAAAAGTTTTGCTTTCCTCTAGAGAAAGAAGAAATAACTGTCATCAGACAAGTAAAAAGTGTCAACAAGGAAACCTTTTTGACAGAAAAATTGATTGAAGCACAAATAATTCCTGAATTAACATTAGAAATGAAGGAAGACCTTTTTCAAATCTCCTTTCAATATAAAGAAACCTTTGGTTCTGATAAAGAACCAATAGGGGCTATTAAAGGCCATGAAGTGGAAATTATGACTAATTTGGAAACACCTTACCCTCCACTATTAAGAAGACCGGCTTACCCACCTAGCCCCAGGGCTAGAGAATCATTGGAAACTCATATTAATAATTTGATTAAATTTTGATCTCTTAGAAAAGCTGGACATAATGAGGAAGTAGAAGTCACAACCCCTGTAGTAATTACTTGTAATAATGAGAAATCATGGATGTTTGGTGATTTTAGAGAATTGAATACCTATACTATTCCATAAAGCTATCCAACTCCTAGAATCCATGAGAGTTTGACTCAATTATCCAAAGTAAGATTAATAGCTTCTATGGACACTCTTAAAGTTTTCTATCAGAATGTTTTAAAACCTCATACTAGAAAATTATTGAGAATAATTTCTCATTGTGGAATTTATGAATACTTGAGGATGCCTTTTTGAATTAAAAATGCATCCTCTCATAATCAAAGAATGACAAATACCATCTTCCCATATAAATTGTCATAGGGATGGTTAATCACTTATATTGATGAAATTAACATTTGTTCAGAAACATGCCAATTGCATTTAGAGAGACTTTGATCAGTACTTAAGGAAATTATTTAAATGAACATAAAAATATTTCCTAAGAAATGTATTTTTGGGTTTCATTAGTTCAAGGCTCTGGGACATGTAGTTTGAGGACTAATCCTTGTCTTTAATAAAAACAAAGTGGCGGAAGTCTTATTGAAACAAATGCCTCAGAACAAAAATTAAATTATTTCTTTCTTATGGCTTTCTATTTATTACAGGAAAAACCTTAAAGATTTTGAAATCAATTCCATATCACTGCACAGAATTTTTGATCAACAAACTGTCTTTGAAATTACACAGGAGAGGATTCAAGCATATGAGAAAATCAGATATGCCTTGACCAATGCACCATTATTACTGATGCCAGACTGAAAACTTCCTTTCAAGCTGTATATTGATGCATGTGGTGAGGGCCTAGGTGCAGCTCTCCATCAAGTTGAAATTGTCAATGACAAACCTTATGAAGGTCCAATTTGTTTTATTTCAAGACAAATCAAACCTACTGAGGCCAGATATGGAGCCGGCCAAATGGAGTGCCTTTTCCTTGTATGGGCTCTAGAAAAACTTCATTATTATCTTGATGGTTTTGTGTTTGAAGTAATTACTGATTTTAATGCAGTAAAATAACTTCTTAAAATGAAAAATCCAAACAGACACATGTTTAGATGGCAGATTGCTATACAGGAGTATAGAGGCAATATGCCCATAGTACATAAATCTGGAAATATTCACAAGAATGCTGATGGCTTTAGTAGATGGGCATTACTCAATATACCTGAAAATCCTGCCTATGTTCTCACAGGTGCAGAGCCTCAAATTCCAATTGAAGGAATGAACATCACAGATGTTGGGACAGAATTCTTTGAAGAAGCTAGAGAAAGCTACAAGCTGGATAAGAATTTCCATATTCTTACTTCTCTACTTGACAAATATTTTAAAGATTCAGCTTTGGCTAATTCTCTGGATGATATTTGGAAAACATCTTATGACAATGGGAGATTCCATTTATTTGATGGTATTTTATATCATAGATCTAAATACACATGTGTCATGGTCTTGTGTAGTAGAATGTTAATTAACAAATTATTGCTAGAATACCATGATAACATTTCTTCTGGACAGATGTCAGAAGACAGAACAATGGAAATAATCAAGACATGTGCCTGGTGGCAATCTTGGAGAAAAGATGTCATTGAGTACTGTCATAGTTGTGATAGATTCCAGAAATCCAATAAAGCTACTGGTAAAAGATTTGGTTTGATGATTCATATCCAAGAATCAAGTACCACATGGGAAGTGGTTCATATGGATTGGGTAACTGACTTACCACCTGGAGGTGATAAATGCTACAATGCATGTCTTGTCATTGTAGACAGATATAGCAAAACACCAATCTTTTTACCATGTCATGAAGATGTCACAGCTATGGATACAGCTTTTTTGATTTGGAGCAGAGTTATATCTCATACTGTTCTCTTTAAAAATATCATTAGTGATAGAGACCCAAAATTCACATCAGCCTTATGGACTAATCTACATAGGATTTTGGGTACAAAATTATCATTCTCAACAGCATACCATCCACAAACAGATGGGCTAGCAGAAAGAATGATTCAAACCCTTGAGGACATGATCAGAAGACTTTGTGCTTATGGCCTGTAGTTTAAATATTCTGATGGCTTTACCCATGATTGGTGTACTCTTATACCAGAATTGGAATTAGCCTATAGGACCTCCATCCATGCTTCAACAGGCAAAACTCTTGCAATGTTGGAAAAAGGATGGAACCCTAAACTTCCAGTTGATACTTCAAAGAAAGATTTGGTTGATATTCATCCAGCTGCTTGAAGCTTTAAGTTATTGCTTGATAAAGTAAGGCATCATGCAAATCAACGCATGAATGATGCCTTTGAATATGCTTAAAAGAAATGGGACAAAATTCATAAAACCCCAGAATTCAAAGTAGGGGACTTAATCAGATAGTGCCTTTTCCTTGTATGGGCTTTAAAAAAACTTCATTATTATCTTGATGGTAGTGTTTTTGAGGTAATTACTGATTGTAATGCCGTGAAAACACTTCTCAACATGGAAACTCCAAAAAGACACATGTTAAGATGGCAGATTTCTATACAGGAGTATAGAGGCAATATGACCATACTAAATTGTCACAGGGGCTCTTCTAAAATGAAGAGGGGCTGGCACTCAGTGAACAGACTTACTTATGGAGGGCTCAGAAGAGTACTCAAATGATAAGAGTAATGGAGTAAGAGGATAAATTCCTAGTCATAAAATAATAAGCATAAAAGATAAGAGAGACAAAACAAAAGCAATAATAAAGAGCCAACCACAAATAATCCTGTACCACTGTTTCAACCTGTTCAGAAAAGAGAAAAGGATTAATAAAGGATATGGCCACCAGGACTCTACTGAACAGGTGAGGGAAGGCAAAGACTAACTTAATAATTAATAAAATAATATTTCTTAAATGAGAAATAAAATAATATTAAGTAATAAATTCAATATTTTAATTAACTGGGGGAAAAACCCCCAGGCGGATGAAGAGGGGCTGGTATATGTGAGAAATACCAGCCTTGGTGTTTGAGTGTTGAGATACTGGCCTGTATGTGGGATTGAATCCTGTATTGGTGAATCCAATACAGGTTATACAGTCAATACAGGTATTTGCGCCTGTATTGATGAAAGGCCTGTATTTGGTGAATCCTGTATTTGGGTCTTGCCTGTATGAAGCTGTATTGAGGTCTGTAACTGTATTTGGAGAATGTAGAATGAAACCCCCTTGCTGATTGGGTTTTGAAGGGTATCCAAGAAATAATGATTGTTGCTGATTGGGTTTTGAAGGGTACCAATGAGGTAATGATTGTTGAAGATGATTGTTAATGCCCCTGCCTCCTTGGCTGTGAAATTATCCCCCTCTTGAAAGTGGTGAGCTCTGAGCACCATGAGTATAGTGAGTCTTAATGAGCTTGCAATCAATCCATACAGTTCTTTCCCCAATTCCTTAAATGTATCCCATTAAACTTTCTTCTTCAATCAATACTCAAACAAAATCTTCATTTAATCACTTGTAGGTATCTTCCCCTTGATCTTAATTCTGAATTCCCTCTTTTCCTTCAAAATGCCTTCATTCTTCTAAAATAATGTTCATTCTTGTCTTGAGTGTCTTCACTAAACTTTTCTTGAGTCCCCTGGCTTTTGAAAAGGGGGTGACCTGGGTTTATGTCCCAAGAACACCTGATTTCATCATAATTTGAATCTTGACAGTGTTGGCATGAAGTGGCCAATACTTGAGGTTTTGGACCATTTCAGAAGTCCTGGCCAAAATCCTTGATTTTGTGATTAAAGGGGATTTTGGCCAATTTGTGCAAAAATGCACAAAATGCACAAAATGCGCAAATGCGCATATATGCCATAATGGCATATAATGGTGAAAAAATTGAAAAAACTTGATTTATGATGAAAGATTGGCCTTATAGGGTGTTCTGGCCATTTTGCGCATTTTTGCGCAAAATGCGCATATATGCCATAATGGCATATATATTGGTGAAAAAGATGAAAAAGTTGATAAATGATGGAAAAATGGCCTCTAAGGTGTTCTGGCCATTTTGCGCATTTTTGCGCAAAATGCGCAAATATGCCCAAAGTGCGCAAATGCGCAATTATGATGAAATTGGCCAAAAAGGCCTTTTGAAGACTTTTGACAAGATAAACAGGCCTTTTGCGCAAAAGTGCGCAAATGCGCAAATTTGCCAATATGCCTAATTAAGCATATTTTGATAAAAAATGATAAAACTGAGCTATTTTGAAGTTTTGAGGTTTGATATGGCCATTTGTGCCAAAGTGCATAAATTCATGAAATTGGCCAATTGGGCCATTTGAAGCAGGGTTTTCCTTTTTGATCTTTATTTCTTCCTGAATGTTTTTCTTCTTATCTCCTCCTTGACTGATCAATTGCCATAATTGCCTTGCTGATTGGGTTTTTGGCTTCAATTTTGATGTTAAGGAATGAGCTTAAGGCTGACTTGAAGAAGTTTTGATGAGGGTTATCTGTAGGTGGTCTTTACCATTACTAGTGTTTTGCTCTTTGATTATTGAATGAATTGACTCCCCAAACGTGATATGGGAGTTATGACTACTGCTTTTTGAAATAAGAAATAAAAACAAAAATAAAAATAAAAAATAAAAGATACAAGTAAAAGAAATGAAAATAAAAAATAAAAATGAAAAAGAATTGAGAGAAAAAGAGAGTAAAGAAAGAAATAAGAAATGCCTGAGGGTTGTCCTTCTTGTGGTGAGTTTCTTGATTTTGGCCAAAATGTTCTGAAAGATAAAATCAAGCCATTGATGCTGACAGCGTGGCCAAGGTAATGTTTTACAAGAAGTAAACCCCTCAGGGATGCATACCAGGAGATGGAACTTACTTTCATAACTTCCACTCCCCACCAAGCACCATAAATGAAAAAGAAATTATGCCATAACATTAATTGTGGTAATGAATGTCTTGAAAGATAATTTATGGCATGATTAAAGAAAGAAAAGAAAATAAGAGAAAGATTGGTCCAAATCTTGAGGGTATGATGTTGCAAGGCCTTCTGAACCTGTCCAAAGAATTGACAAGTGCTCACAAAGTGGCCAAGGTGATGCTTACAACAAATCTGGGTAGAATACCCCCTTCAAGGTGCATGCCAGGAGAGGAACTTACTTTCATAAACTCCAATCCCCACCAAGCACCATAAATCAAACTCTTGAGGCATTTGGGTCAGGCTTGTCTGGATACAAAGTGTGAAAATCCTTGACAAGGTCTGGGGAGTTGGTAAGGTTGGAAGCTGGTTCCCAAGTTGTTCTTTCTGGGTCTTCATTGAATCCTTTCCACTCCACTAAATACCATAATGAACCTCTCTTGAGTTTTGAGTCCAGAACCTGAACCACTTCCCATTCTTCTTGCTCTTCCACTATTACTGGAGGTGGTGGCAATTGGTGTCGATTTGGGATAGTTGATTGCTTCACTGGTTCTAACAAGGACACATGGAAAACAGGGTGAACTGACTTCCATTGTTGAGGCAACTTGAGGTGATATGCATGGCTGCCAACCTTCTTAAGAACTTCAAAGGGTCCCAACCATCTTTCTGAAAGCTTTTTGGTGGGTCTTGTTGTCTTGATGTTCTTGGAAGCGAGCCATACTTTTTCCCCAGGTTGGAAATCAGGTGGAATTGCTCTATTTCTATCTGCATACTTCTTAAAACGCTTTATTGCTGACTCTAATTCTTCTTTGACAACATGCTGTACTGATTGGAGTTTTGATGATAGCTTTCCAGCAGGTGTATCTTGAGAAATGTGAATTGAATCAAAGCTGGGATTTCTTCCATAAATAGTGAAAAATGGAGACTGTTTTGTTGATGAATGTTCTGCATTATTATAGGCAAATTCAGCCAGAGGGAGCCAGGTGTGCCAGTCATCTTGATGGTAACTGACATACATCAGAAGATACTGTTCTAGAATTTGATTTACCCTCTCTGTCTGTCCATCTGTTTCAGGGTGAAAGGCAGTTGAAAGATCTCTTGATATCTTGAGCTGCTGACACAATTGAGTCCAAAATGATGAAACAAATAATGAACCTCTATCACTAACAATACTGATTGGAAGACCATGTTTGGAAAAGACATGATTAATGAATATTTGAGCTAAGTCCAAAGCAGTGATTGTTGAATAAGTTGGAATAAATATTGCCATTTTTGAAAATCTGTCTACAACTACTAAAATTGAATCAAAGTTGCTTGACAAGGGCAATTGAGTGATAAAGTCCATTGATAAAGAATTCCAAGGACCAGATGGAATTTGAAGAGGCTTGAGTAATCCAAACTTCTTATGGTAGATGTTCTTGTTTCTTGAACATTTCTGACATGAGGACACATAGTCCTTGATGATTTGATTCATGCCACCCCAATAAAAATCCCTCTTGATGAGCTTGAGGGTCTTCTCCTGGCCAGGATGGCCAGCCAACAGTGAGTCATGACGCCTTTGAAGAATGTCCAATTGAATTTCATGATTGCTTGGAATGACTACTCTATCTTTGAACAATAATAATTTTGCTTGAGGTTCAAGAGAATAGTCTGGGACTGATTCTCCTCTTGCTAATTTCTTGAGGATTTCCTTATAATCTTTGTCTTGCCATACTTGTTCTTGGATTTGATCAACTACATCTGAAAAAACATCAACTTTAATTGAAAATAATCTTGACTCTTGAATTTCATTTTGCTTGAGAACTTGATGAAAATTTTGAGGATTCTTTCTGATGAAATCCACCCCCCTCTCTGGGTACACGTCGTCCCGACGTGACAAGGCATCTGGTAAAGTGGCCAGCCTGCCTGGGCGGTAAGTGATGATGAAGTGGAATTCAGATAGAAATTCTGCCCAACGGGCTTGAAGGCGAGTAAGGACTTTAGAGGACATAAAATACTGAAGGGAACAATGGTCTGTCAAGACCTCAAAGGAATCAGAAAGAGAAAGGAGAAAAGCTCTCCAGCGCTTGAGACCCCAAACTATGCCAAGGAGTTCCTTGTCATGAATCTCATAGTTGAGTTCAGCTGGTAAGAGCTTGTGACTATCAAATGCAATGGGATGCTTTCCTGAGTCATTCACCTGACGCAGTACAGCACCCAAGGCATAATCAGAAGCATCAGTCTCTACAATAGTTGGTAGAGAAGGATTAAAATGAGAGAGAATAGGAGCAGTGGTGAATGCTTCTTTGAGTATCTGAAACTGACTAAGAGCTTCCTCATTGAAGATAAAGGTAGAATCTTTTTTAAGGAGGGAAGTGAGAGAAGAGATTTTTTGGAATAATTTTTAATGAAACAATGATAAAAGTTGGCAAAGCCAAGAAAAGATTGGAGGGCCTTGATGTTCTTGGGCTGAGGCCAATTGAGGATTTGTTGAACTTTTGAAGAATCCATCTTGAGGCCATCACTTGAAACAACATAGCCCAAGTATTCCACACTTTAGGCATGGAATACACACTTGGAGGATTTAGCAAACAAATTATTGTCTCTCAGTCTTTGGAGAACAGAGGCCACATTTTTAACATGTTCATCCAAAGAGCTAGAGAAGACCATAATATCATCTAAGTACACTACAACAAAAATATCCAAATAATCTGAAAAGATATCATTCACAAGATTTTGGAATGAAGCTGGAGCATTGGTTAAGCCAAATGGCATAACCAAATACTCATAACTGCCATATTTGGTTCTAAAGGCAGTTAAATGCTCATCCCCCTCTTTAATTCTCAGGAGATTATAAGCACCACGCAGATCTATCTTGGAGAAGATAGTAGCACCGTTAAAGACGGTAAGAAGCTGATTCATTGGAGGAACAGGATACCTGTTCTTCCTAGTGACAGCATTAAGTTTGCGGTAGTCAACACACAAACGAAGACCACCATCCTTTTTCTTAACAAAAAGGACAGGTGCTCCTGTTGAGGAGGAGCTTGGTCTGATGAAACCTTTCTCTACATTCTCTCAAATGTAGGCCCGCAGTGTTTCTTACTCATTTTTTTCTAAAGAGTAGATAACACAAACTGGAGTAGAAGACCCTCCAGTTCAATATGATGATCACAGGCCCGGTGTGGAGGAAGTTTTTTTGCTTTCACTTTGGAGAATACATCCAAATATTTGTGATAAACAGGAGGGACTACCTTCAGCACAGTTTCAATCTCTTCTGGCTCTTCCTCCTCATCCCACTGCTCCTCCAGGGAGGCATGAAAAGATAAAGTAGGAAGGTCCATATCCCCTTGAAAGAGATGAAGTGAAGATATAGCAACATCTTCTCCAAAATCTTTTATCTCTTTGAATACTTCATCTCTTAATGGAAGTAATGACTGAGAGGGAAAAATGGAAGGGAAGGTGTCTTAAGTTCACCAACCAGAGCAACACTGTTGACAGCAGTGGAAAAGTCATTACTAGTAGAAGAAATAATACCACTAGAATCATTATGACTAGAATCATAGGTGATCAATCTATTCTTCCAATCAATAATGGGATTGAAATGGTAAAGAAAATCATAGCCCAATATTAGGTCTTCTCCCTTGGGTGAATCTATGATAAAGAAATCCCATTCAAAGCTTGGGAAGGAAGGTAAATCAACAACCCACTTGGTATAATGGGTGATGAACAGGGAAGTGGATTCATTAGAATCCAGAATGAAAAGAGGAATCTTTTCAGGGAGCTCTGACATGGTCAATGAGTACTTGAGAACAAAATTCTTTGCAATAAAGGAGTTTGTAGCACCAGAATCAATGAGAATACTATAAAAAAAAAATCAGAGACTGAAGAACAAATAAGAAGTTTCAAAGATCTCTTGACACTAGTATTCAGAGTGCACAATTGTGCTCTTGAAGGAAATAAGTGAGAACCATTGAACACATAATGATTCCCACTCAGGCTTTTCCCTGCTTGCTAGGGAAGCCTTTTGATGACCCTTGCCTATTCTCAGGCCTCTTGAAGCATGTTTCAAATGGGTGCTTTCCACCACAATAATTGCACAAGCCTTCCTTAATCCTATCCTCCTTTTCAGAACCAATTAATTTGTTGTCCTTATTGAGGAGAGCAGCATGAGGCTTGTCTTTGGACACTTGAAAATTCTTCCCCTTCTTATTCTTCTTGTGATAAGGCTTCTTTGATGATGAACTTTGAGGAGGCTTGGAGGAGTTGGATCCACTGATTGGAGGCTTCTTCTCTTGATGACTGCCCTTTTCCTTCTGCCTCTCATGGTACCTGGTATCTAATTCCAAGGTGATATCCATGAGTTCTTGAAGAGTATCAAAAGTTCCAGGGTGAGAAGCCAATTGGTCCAACAATCTTGATGCCAAGCCTCTTCTATACACATGAATATAGGCCCTTTCCCCCCAGTCTCCAATCCTTGACATTAAACTTCTGAAATCAGCTATGTACAAGGAAACTTGACCACTTTCCCTCATCCTCAAATTGTCCAACTCTTGTTCAGCTTTTCTGACTTCATTGGGATCACCAAACAGAGTGAATAACGGGGTATCAAACAACTGCCAGTTATTGAGGAGATAAGAAGGGTCTTCATTGGAGATATTTGAGAGGTAAGGTTCAATCCATTTGCCAGCTCTACCAGTAAGAAAAGAAGTTGAGTAAAGCACCTTCTTCCTGTCAGAGAAGAAGTTTTCTGGGTCATTATGAAAGATTAATTGACAGGATTGAATGAATCCTCTCAATTTATGAGCTTTAGTACCATCAAAAGAATCAGGTGCCTTCATTGATGGAGTCTTGAATGCAGGGAATTTTGAAGTGTCCCTTGGGGCAACTGCTTGAGTGAGTTGTCCCATAAACTGAGTCATTTGCTCCATCATCTTGAGGAAATTTGGTTCAGCTTGAGAGACAGAAGGTTGATTAGAAAGGGCTAGATTTGGAGCCTCAGGAGCTTCAGTAGCACCTGCCAAGGCAGCTGCCACTTCAGTCTCCTCAGATTCTTCCTCTTCCACAGACTCCTCCCCCTCCTCATCTTCAGCTTCCCCCAATCTACTTCTAGGCCCTTGAGAAACACCAGGATAACCACCCAATAGTCCAGAGAATGATCTTGATCTTCTAGACTTCACACCTCCTCTTCTGGAGGGTGCTGCTCCTTCCATTGGTGGTCCTCTGTCCAAATTTGCACTCAGTTGATGAACTGATGGTGTGCGGTCAAGAGGAGCCCTTGGTGTAGGAGTGAGAACAGCTTGATGTCTCTGGGATCTTGTATTCTTGGCTGGTGGGCTATGCTGAACTGGCATCATTAAATAAGAATGAATAAAAACTTGATGATACTTTGAATAAAATAAGGCTTGACCAAAACAATCAAATGAGAATCTTGATGAACTTGAGAAATCAATCAATAGTCTTGAAGTGAATCAATATGAATAAATCTTGAAGAGTGAAGATGACAAAGTGAAATTCTTATGAATAATCAATTTCAATCAATAAGTCAAATCAAGTAAATCAAGTCAATTCAAAATCAAATCAATTAAGTCTTGAGGAATTCAATCAATATCTTCAAAATCAATTCAATTTTCTTGAGGAATCAAATTCAAATCAATAAATCAAATCAAATCTTGAGGATAAATCAGATATCTTGAGGAATCAAATCAAGTTAATCAATCAAATCAATCAAAGTCAAATCAAATCTTGAGGTGAAATCAATGTCTTGAGGAATCAATCAATAAATTTGAGAAATTTCAAAACCAAAATCACTGAATACCCCAAATCAATAAAAATCCCTGAATGATGAATCAATTAACCCAAATAATTCCACTCAAAAAACCTGATAAAAACCTGAATTCAGACAAAAGAGGAATGAGAATGATAAAGAATAAAGTGAAATGGTCAGCAGAATTTTTGAAATGAGAAAGAGAATCAATTTTCATTTGAATGAAATGAATGAGATGAAAATTGATGAGAGAGAAAAATCATAAAAATCATAAAAATCATAAAATCATGAAAAGATCATAATTGAAGAATGAGAGAAATGAATAAAATGAATGAAAGAAGAAGAAGAAATTATGAGTTAATTAAAATAATGTCACAGGGGCTCTTCTAAAATGAAGAGGGCCGGGCACTCAGTGAACAGACTTACTTATGGAGGGCTCAGAAGAGTACTCAAATGATAAGAGTAATGGAGCAAGAGGATAAATTCCTAGTCATAAAATAATAAGCATAAAAGATAAGAGAGACAAAACAAAAGCAATAATAAAGAGCCAACCACAAATAATCCTGTACCACTGTTTCAACCTGTTCAGAAAAGAGAAAAGGATTAATAAAGGATATGGCCACCAGGACTCTACTGAACAGGTGAGGGAAGGCAAAGACTAACTTAATAATTAATAAAATAATATTTCTTAAATGAGAAATAAAATAATATTAAATAATAAATTCAATATTTTAATTAACTGGGGGAAAAACCCCCAGGCGGATGAAGAGGGGCTGGTATATGTGAGAAATACCAGCCTTGGAGTTTGAGTGTTGAGATACTGGCCTGTATGTGGGATTGGATCCTGTATTGGTGAATCCAATACAGGTTATACAGTCAATACAGGTATTTGTGCCTGTATTGATGAAAGGCCTGTATTTGGTGAATCCTGTATTTGGGTCTTGCCTGTATGAAACTGTATTTGGAGAATGTAGAATGAAACCCCCTTGCTGATTGGGTTTTGAAGGGTATCCAAGAAATAATGATTGTTGCTGATTGGGTTTTGAAGGGTACCAATGAGGTAATGATTGTTGAAGATGATTGGTAATGCCCCTGCCTCCTTGGCTGTGACATAAATAGAGATGACAATATTCACAAGAATGCTAATTTCTTTAGTATATGGGCATTAGCCAATACACCTTAAGATCCTGCTTATGTCACTGCAAGTGCAGAACCTCAAATTCCAGCTGCAGGAATTAACATCACAGATGTGGGAACAGATTTCTTTGAAGTGAGAGAAATCTATAATAAAGATCATGATTGCCATATTCTTACTTACCTAATTGATAGATATTTTGAGGATACAGCTTTGGCTAATTCTTTAGATTATCTATGGAAAACATCATATTATAATGGAAGATTCCATTTATTTAATGGTATCTTGTATCATAGGTCTAAAGACACATGTGTAATGGTCTTATGCAGTAGAATTTCAATTAACACAATATGACCAGAGCACCATGAAAAAACATATTCTGGATATCTGTCTGAAGACAGAACAATGGAAACTATTAAGACTTGTGCTTGGTGGCCATCTTGAAGAAAAGTTGTCATTAAATACTGTCATAGTTGTGACAGGTTTCAATTAGCCAATAAAGCTACTGGTAAAATATTTGGATTAATGACTCATATCCAAGAACCAATTACCCCATGGGAAGTTCTACATATGAATTGGGTAACTGCCTTACCACCTGGTGGTGAAAAGAGCTACAATGCATGTCTTGTTATTTTAGACAGGTACAGAAAAACACCAATCTTTTTACCATGTCATGAAGATGAAACAGCTATGGATACAGCTCTTTTAATTTGGAACGGGTAATATCTCATAATGGTCTCTTCAAAAAAATTATTAGTGATAGAGACCCAAAATTTACATCAGCCTTATGGACAAATTTACATAATATTTTGGGTAAAAAACTATCATTCTCAACATTTTAGCATCCACAAACTGATGGATTAGCTGAAAGAATGATTTAGACCCTTAAGAACATGATCAGAAGATTTTGTGCTTATGGCCTGGAGTTTGAATACTCTTATGGATTTATTCATGATTGGTTTAAACTTATACCAGCATTGTAATTAGCCTACAAGACTGCTATTCATGCTTCAACAGGAAAACTTCTGCAATATTGGAAAAAGGATGGAGCCCAAAACTTCCAATTGATAATTTGAAGAAAGACTTACTTGATATACATCAAACTGCTTCAAGCTTAAAATATTTGCTTGAGAAAGTGAGGCAACATGCAAATCAAAGCATAACTGATACCTTTGAATAATCTAAACAAAAGTGGTATAAAAGTCATAAAACCCCAGAATCAAAAGTAGGGGACTTTGAAATAGTTTCAGCCTTGAGCTTGAATAATATTAAAGACCAAAAGAATCGGAAAGATCCCTTTGAAAGACAATTTATTATTAAATCCCTTCATGGGACAAATGCGGTACAAGTAGAACTTTCAGAAGCATTGGAAAGTAAGTATCTGACTTTCCCTATCAGAATTGTAAAGCATTACACTTCAAGTGATAAGGAATTATTTCCTTGAAGAAATAAAACACCCGTAAAAGTACCAGAAATTGATCAAAGTGAAGAGAAAAAGGTGCTGAAAGTCTTGAAAGAAAGAAGACTTGGGGGAAAAAATGAAAGAGAATAATTAGTCAGATACAGAAACCCACAACATGAAGATGTGTGGCTTTCAGAAAGTAAAGGACATGATTGCTAAAAGATTCTGAGAAGATTCAGACATGAGAGAATACCAATTCCTCAATCAAAATTTTGAATTGTGTTCTTTTATTACTTGAAATTATCAGTAGAGGGGTTGGACAGTGACTTATACCACCCCCAATTCAATTGGGAGTATACTATTAAATGAAAGATTTTAGTGCAATTTTTCTTGGTGGGTGGAAATGTGAGCCTGTGAGATATGTATGACATACCCATAAGGCCACAAATGACTTTTTATACAGTTGATTTAAAAAAAACAAAAAATAACAAAAAATAACAAAAAATAACAAAAAATAACAAAAAATAACAAAAAATAACAAAAAATAACAAAAAATAACAAAAAATAACAAAAAATAACAAAAAATAACAAAAAATAACAAAAAATAACAAAAAATAACAAAAAATAACAAAAAATAACAAAAAATAACAAAAAATAACAAAAAATAACAAAAAATAACAAAAAATAACAAAAAATAACAAAAAATAACAAAAAATAACAAAAAATAACAAAAAATAACAAAAAATAACAAAAAATAACAAAAAATAACAAAAAATAACAAAAAATAACAAAAAATAACAAAAAATAACAAAAAATAACAAAAAATAACAAAAAATAACAAAAAATAACAAAAAATAACAAAAAATAACAAAAAATAACAAAAAATAACAAAAAATAACAAAAAATAACAAAAAATAACAAAAAATAACAAAAAATAACAAAAAATAACAAAAAATAACAAAAAATAACAAAAAATAACAAAAAATAACAAAAAATAACAAAAAATAACAAAAAATAACAAAAAATAACAAAAAATAACAAAAAATAACAAAAAATAACAAAAAATAACAAAAAATAACAAAAAATAACAAAAAATAACAAAAAATAACAAAAAATAACAAAAAATAACAAAAAATAACAAAAAATAACAAAAAATAACAAAAAATAACAAAAAATAACAAAAAATAACAAAAAATAACAAAAAATAACAAAAAATAACAAAAAATAACAAAAAATAACAAAAAATAACAAAAAATAACAAAAAATAACAAAAAATAACAAAAAATAACAAAAAATAACAAAAAATAACAAAAAATAACAAAAAATAACAAAAAATAACAAAAAATAACAAAAAATAACAAAAAATAACAAAAAATAACAAAAAATAACAAAAAATAACAAAAAATAACAAAAAATAACAAAAAATAACAAAAAATAACAAAAAATAACAAAAAATAACAAAAAATAACAAAAAATAACAAAAAATAACAAAAAATAACAAAAAATAACAAAAAATAACAAAAAATAACAAAAAATAACAAAAAATAACAAAAAATAACAAAAAATAACAAAAAATAACAAAAAATAACAAAAAATAACAAAAAATAACAAAAAATAACAAAAAATAACAAAAAATAACAAAAAATAACAAAAAATAACAAAAAATAACAAAAAATAACAAAAAATAACAAAAAATAACAAAAAATAACAAAAAATAACAAAAAATAACAAAAAATAACAAAAAATAACAAAAAATAACAAAAAATAACAAAAAATAACAAAAAATAACAAAAAATAACAAAAAATAACAAAAAATAACAAAAAATAACAAAAAATAACAAAAAATAACAAAAAATAACAAAAAATAACAAAAAATAACAAAAAATAACAAAAAATAACAAAAAATAACAAAAAATAACAAAAAATAACAAAAAATAACAAAAAATAACAAAAAATAACAAAAAATAACAAAAAATAACAAAAAATAACAAAAAATAACAAAAAATAACAAAAAATAACAAAAAATAACAAAAAATAACAAAAAATAACAAAAAATAACAAAAAATAACAAAAAATAACAAAAAATAACAAAAAATAACAAAAAATAACAAAAAATAACAAAAAATAACAAAAAATAACAAAAAATAACAAAAAATAACAAAAAATAACAAAAAATAACAAAAAATAACAAAAAATAACAAAAAATAACAAAAAATAACAAAAAATAACAAAAAATAACAAAAAATAACAAAAAATAACAAAAAATAACAAAAAATAAGTCTAACTTTATTTTGGATAAACAAAGTTATATCTATCATGTGATTTTTGGATTCTACACCCAAAACAACCTAGGGTAGACCCATAGGGTGTTATACCCAAAAATGGATATTTCTTATGTTATTGGAAGATTTAATAATCTCGCAGGAAAATTGCAACTTTTCTAAAAATATTTTAAAATTGTTAAGCTTAAGCTTAATTAAGCTCAAATTCAAAGTTGTGTAAGCTTTATGCAAACATACCAATATGTTAATTAAAATTGAGGTGTTGCGTGTATTTACTGAATTGGCTAAGGATTTGCCATATGGAATTTAAATCCTGTGTGAGCTCAATTAAAAGTGGTTTATGGCCATAGTATGGCTTTAAATAAATAAAAGTACAAAAACCATGCAGATAGGTGGGACTGGAAAAAGACCAAATAGAGCTGGATTACCCAGCTTTTGGGAGCTGGAAGAACTCTATTAATGTTTTCCACCGGTATTGGAGGATTTTCAACCTTATTTAAACTTTAAGATTAGACTTTTATCCAGCTTTAAAGTTTGAACTGGTTTTATCCCAATTCAGACTGGACTTTCAAGCTGCCAAAGGGTAAATCCCAATATGCAAGCTTGTAATTGTGATTTTATGAACTGTCAAAGCTTAAACAAACTTAAAAATTTAAGGGTATAAGTGTTAAAGCCTTATCAAAAGTTAAGGTTTGGTGTGTATTGGTATTTTAGGTGGAAAAATAGCAATACCTTGAAAAATTTATTAGAAATTTAACTCTTAATGGATTTGGCTGAAGATTTCACACAGCTTAAAATTCAATGTTATCTGTGTATACCCTAGATTTTCAGTTTCTTTTCTAAGCAGCTTCAATTTATAATTATCCTTGAAATTAACTTCTTTAATTATTTTGAAATAAAATTAAGATTTCTTGAGAAATAATTGACAATCCAGTTCAAGGTATTTCTGCTTGAAACTTTATTTTTCAGTTGTTCATGTGATCAAATTTAATATAAATGAAGTTATTTTATATTTAAGCTTAAAATATATAATCCAGAAGAGGATTAAAGTTACTTGGAGCTAAGAATAACACTGGAAGCTTTAAATTGGAATTAAAAATAAGCTACCTTAAATTAAGAATCTTATTTTTAAGCATTGTTTTTCAGTTTCAATTGGAGCATGCCCTCTATATCTATTATTAATCATGAGAGCTACTCTGCAGGCATAAAAAGTGCCTTCACATCACTGTTTTTTCCAATAACAAATTTTCATTCCAATAATATTAGAAATTAAAACAGGTAAAGTTTAATTAAATATAAAGTCTCATTATTAAAGTATTTATTAAGCATCTTCTTCTTTATTAACCTTAAATTCAAGAATCAAAAACATAGAAATTAGATTATTGTTTTAATCATCAATAATATATTTTAGTATATAACATTATTGTCTTTAAATATCTTTCAAATCCACAAATTCCTCTTAAAAACTCATGAATCTTATTTTTTTTATAATAAAAAGATGTTTTTCTTTTAAAATATTGAATTTTGGGGTTTTTTCACTTATAAACATTACTTAATATAATAACTGTTGTTGTTTGACTTGTTGTACTAAATGAAAATTATAAGTAAGCTTTCTCTAAGAGTCTATATATTTTTTATCTAGTATTAGTTTTTTCTATAGAATTTTTCTATCAGATTTATCTTTGCACAGTGTGCATGATATGTCTTATATAAGTAATATTGATATTATTTTTTAAGTGGTTAAATATTATGATTTTCCATGTATAATTGTCTCATTAAGAGCTTTATACATTCTTATTACTATAACTGTCAGTGACTATAATAATAATAGAATGATTATCAAAAAAAAATATTTTTAATTTATTTAATAATAATTGAATTCTTTTTTTATATAATTATTTTTAATAATTATATCAATTTGTAGCTATAATATTCAATTATATTCTATTTTCTACTGAGGCCAATCATAGTACTCTTGATATTTGTTGCTATTATCAATAGTTCCATAGACAAACCTTATATAATCAAAAAGATAGCTCCCCAGAAGTCAAAATTTCCACATCTAGGAGCCCACATGTGGCTTTAAAAACCCCATCATGGCCTCAATTAAGGAAGAAATACTCTTTGGAAATTTATTAAATCTTAAAATTGTAGATCTCCATACATACATGGTGAAAACACCATTGGGGTACATCAGCACTCTTATGCCCTATCATATTTTTATATCTGTACAAAGCTTTACAAAATATTCTTATTGATAATTTTGGACATTCATTGATATTTTTTGACTTTTAATTTTAAGATGAAGGGTGTCAGCGGATACAATATTTTCATGCTAAATTGTGTCTTGAAAATATTTAATCCAAGGTGTCTCAGCTACCTTAAAAAATAGAGGGAAAAGAATGATAAATAATCTTAGCTCTTGAAGAGTTTTTCATTCCCATGTTTTATCTTTTCTTTTCTTATAAGTAAGGTATAGGGACAGGAGGACTTTTGTGAGCCTTTGAGATATGACCACATACCCAATAAGGTCACAAAAAAGACTCAGAATAAATATAACTTTAATATAATTATATTAAAATTACTTAGAATAAATATACATTAAGAATAATTACTTAAATATACAAAAAATACCATAAATTGGTATAAAAATTGGTTTAACTTAAAAACCAATGAATCAACATGTAAATTAAATTATACAATTGGATTCCCCATGGAAAAATACACATATACCACTTTTATGGCATATCTGTAAAGTCAATATTTAAGGAATTATAAGGTATAATACCTTATAAAAACCATAAAACCTTATTTATCTCAGAAACTAATGAAACAACATGTGGAATAAATTGTACCAGTGGATTCCCCACAAAAATCCACATATAAAACAATTAATAAGCTAATTCCCAAAATCAATACTTAAGGAATTATCCTGAATATATGCACTTTTTTGGTCAACGCATATATTCAGTGATCATAGCTAATATCTTCTAAACTATACATGCTAGAATGATGAACCAAAAATAAAGTTACCACGTAATTACTGTAAGAACACAGATATGAACTTTATTTTGCAAATTATAAACAAGGTTAAGACTTATGAGGAAATATTGATAAAAATCAACAGAGCTGTTGACCACTTTGTTGTGAAAGTAGTCCAAACTTAAAAAAAAGTATACAGTTGGATTCTACTAGTTTATTCGAGAAGAATGACGTAATTTTTATTATTAAATTCAGGGTATAACCCCCTGAATTCAAGGTTTGAAGTTTAAAATATTGAATTTCGACAGAAAAGATGAGTTACAAGAAAAATCATCAAAATTAGAGTTTTGATGATGTAATGAAAAGCTCTTGGCAGCATAATGAGGTTATGTCAGGCTATCAGAATTCACTCTCTGAATTGCTGTAGCGTGAAAACCTTAAAAGTTATTGAGGATCAAAGTTTGAGCTTAAATTGAGCTGTTATGATCACATACTGTAACCTTAAATTAAGTTTAACAGTCTTAAGAGTGATAAAATTGGTGAATACTATTAGTTTATGATTAAAACTAATAAAATCCACGAAATTTGGGGTTCTGCCAAGCCTCTGATGTCATCAACTTTAGAGTTATAGTGATAGCTCTAAATAATGGTGTAATAATGATGTAATATGGTTTGATAATGATGTAATCATCTCCAAACCTTAAAATATTGATCAATTCCAGTGGATATGATCAGTACACGTCTACTAGAAGCCTGTTGGACTCTAGGAGGGAGGTATTTACTATAAATAGAGCTCTTTTTACTCTATTTTCCCCTCAGACGCATCAAAAACATTAAATCAATTAAATAAAAGGTAATTTCTTTATTCTTTATATATAAAACTGTTATATTATTAAATACCAAAGACCACCTTGCTATAATCATCTATTTTGACGTGATTAAATCATTTATTTAATTGTTTTTGTTAAAAATCTCTCTAATAACTCATTTCCACGTAAAAATCCAGAATAATTTGTAATTTTCTTCATTTTTATTGTAAATACAATTTGAAAAAGTTGTATTTATATTTTTTGGCGTAAAATACTTCAAAATTATTATATTAAGTGTTAAAAGTAGGTTATTTTCTCTTATTATAATAATTTCTCTATTATTACTCTCTTAATAATTCTTTAATTAATATAAATAGTATTTATATTAATTCATAACTTTAATATTAGTAATATTATTGTTATTAATTGTTTTTTATTAATAAAAAACAATTTTTTACGCCTTTATTATTTGTTGGTAACAATAATAAAGAGCTTTTTAATATATTAATTATTTTATATTAATATATTATTTATAATATTATAATTTCATATAATATCAATTATATTATTATATTTAATTAATAATATAATATTTTTACGCCATAATAATAATATTTCTTTATTATTATTATTATTTTAATCTTATTTATTTCAATTATAAGGACATTCAGAGTGCAATAAGTAATAAATTAGTAATTTTTACTTATTGTTTCATAGTCAAACCTTACAACTTTATTATTTTTCTGATGATCTGTATAGAAACTTGAATAAGATCTGCCACAGATATCTCAGTCAACTCTTACTATCTTAATAGTATAACTGGAAATAATTGAATCAATAATGAGTCCTCCAATTCTGTGTTCATTAATTTATGATTATAATTAATTCTAGAAAATCTATAGGAAACCCTATACCCATGATATCTCAATAAGCTTTTGAGATATGGGGTTTAACATTGTCATGATTAAATTATCCATCCAAATATTTGAAATTATCACATATTTTTAATAGTATTTATAAGTCCTCCTGAACATCAAAGTAGAGTTGGGTCCATTTAGATTACTCCAGGGGTTTCAAATACTAGATCTTGTTGTGGGATTAATACAAAGAGATTTCTTACATTGCTTAATAGCTCTTATCAATAGAAAACACAGAAAAAACCTCTTCAGTGGGTTTGGGTTAATTTATACCAAATCTGAATGAGTGGTAACATTTTCAGTTTGATTTGGCTCTATATTATTGAGTAGGAAATAGCTCAGTCAGCTTCCAATGAACCCATGTAAAAGTGGTATATTCTAGAAGAGGAAGTCTTACCTTCTATATGGATACAGTTTATAGCTTCATTAGCTTGGATGAACATATACCTCCATAGCTTTGTTAAATCTTTGTTGATTCAGATTATTTTTTTTACTTGAAAAAAGAAGTAAAATTTACGTTTCAGATATATTATCTTATAATCCCAGTTCTCTTGGCTCTATTTTTAGTATATTATCTTAAATTTTAAATAGATTATGGTATTTTTATGTCATTCTTTTTATCTGTTTTTGAGTCACAGGCTGATAATAATATTGATACATAGGTATTGAGGAAAATGAATTAGTAATTACAAGGAGAGAATTTTTACATAATTAATTTCAGTAAGCTCAATTCCTACTGAAGATTCAGTATAATATCAGAAAAAAATCAGGTGCCTGCATGAATATTTTTCTCTAATGTTATAGGAGAAATATGTCTTAGTGGACATGTATAACTTATTCAATACCACAGAAAGGAGCACCCATTGCATACACACTTCATTATATGTGGGATACATATATTATAAGACTTTAAAAATAAATTCAAGACAATTAGTACAGTTCGCTGCCATTTGTATGCAAACGCACCACTCATACAGGCAGGGCCCTGTATCAGCATGCGCCCGCGCGCGCAGCAAGTTGACCAAAGGACTACTCTCATTGGTCAGTCTGGTCCCGCGGGCCGTCAAAATTGAACTTTTTTTTTCTCTCAACCTACCCTCAACCTCAATTCAATTTTTTTATTTGTTTTTTTAATTTTTACTTCGCAACATCAACCACTGCCCTCTTCGCAAATTCAGCAATTCCACGTATTAAGACAATTCACACACCAATGTTAAATAGGCCCCCCATCCTTGTCTCCAACCAATGTCATCCGCCGCTGTCACTTTTTCATATCACTACGTATTTACTTACTTTAATAGTGATCCATCATCTCTATCCAGATGTGGAAATACGAGGTTATATACCATCGGTGAGTGGGGCTTTTTCATTTCTGTAAAACTGATCACCTTGCTAATATGACCTTACCCACCATATATGCCATACTTAGACGTTGAAACTTGAGGCCAATTGGTGGGCATGCGTCAGGCTGGACTGTTGTTTAGGGCCATCACAGAGTGGAATAATCTCCCTCTGACGACTGTTTACAATACGTTCAAAAAATACAAACAGATTGGCACCGTTACGACTCAATGAAAAAGCAGCCGACCGACGAAACTCACTGAGCCTGACCGGCAACAACTCAGCCATATTATTACTCAATGTCAATGACTTACCGTTGCTCAAGTTACATCCCTAATGACGTCGCATGTTTCAAATTGCACCATTCAACACAATATTCACAAGCTGGGGAAACACTCACGAATTGCCCCTAAGACGCCATATTTACGACCTCAAGATGTTCAACGCCGGCTTGCTTTTGCGCAGGCTCATAGGCACTGGGCGATTAATGAATGGGCCAAAGTAATCTGGACCAACGAATCGGCTTTTGAGCTGGGAAAACGAGTCAATCAAGTCCGAGTCTGGCGCACCGCAAACAAAAAGTGGCTGCTTGAAACCCTCACTGTCAACCATCGATCCGGGCATCAATTGGTTATGATCTGGGGGGGATTTTGTGCTGCTCACCATAGCAGCATTGTATTCTTGGATGGTTGGATGAATTCCCAAGAGATGGTCCAACAGGTCTACCACCCAGCCCTTTTCCCCTTTGTCGAGCAAATGGAGCAAGCACCCTGGATCAGAGGATGACATCAACTTCTCCTAATGGAAGACAACACGCCAATTCATATGGCAGCTTTCAGCAATCAGTGGCGCGAACGAAACGGCATACTCAAGATGGAGTGGCCGGCACATTCACCAGACCTCAACCCAATCAAAAACATCTGGAAGTCGATGAAAAGCCCAATATCAAAGCTTTACCAACCTCAAAATTTAGAAGAACTCAAGCACACCATTTGGTCCTGCTGGAGCGACATTCACCCTGGCATCCTCAATGACTACCTCCGATCGATGCCAAGGAGGATGCAGATGGTCATCAATCAGCGTGGTGGTCCAACCTCATATTAGGACCACCAAGGTTTTTTTGTGTTGCATTTTTTTTCTCCCTATGTTGTTTGTCTACTGTGTTGCCTGCTGTTACCTCTGCAATCGCAATCAATGACATGCATTTTTTTTTCTTAAGTTGCCAATGAGAGACAAAGTCCCCCCAAAAAAATTGCTGCACAATTTTTCAGCGTTCATACAGGGGCCCTGCCTGTATGAACTTGGTGTTTGCATACAAATGGCAGGGCACTTTACATATGTAAATACATTTTTTACCTGAAAATGAAGAAGTATGGCATATTACAAGGACAAAGAACCATTAAAAGGGATGAGTAAACGCATATCTGTCATTCATCCTGTTTAGAATTTAAACTATAATGTTTAAATTTTCTGAAATATATATTAATAAATCCTTACAACCCCAGGTGTTGGTAATGTTTACAAAGTGAATTCTGAAGAGAAACAATAACAGTGATAATTAATTTCTATTTGGGAATTTTAAGGTGATATCTGGAGCTTATAAGAGCATGAGATGTGAATGATACTTACTTCAGGCTTCAAAACTCCTATATGATACTAAAAAACTTTTTTTGGTACACAATCCTCAATATATACTGATAGCTATTAATAGCAGGAAATATCTCTACCAATATTCTTTCATACTTATTACTAAAAGAAAGCTAATTTATCTTATTTATCCCTATGTTTTCTCAATTATCCTCAATCAGTGGATACTTCAATAAAGCAGTTTATAAATGTAATGATGTCAAGACTCTGAATATCCATTTCAGAGAGAATAATTTCAAAATTTCTTCCAATTTTACAAAAGTGATTGTTTTAACAATGGTTTAGCAATGAATTTTATTAATTCACAAAGAGAAGTCCGACCAAATTTAAATAAAATCTAGATTAAATTATTTTCCCTTACATGTTATTGAAACCCGTATTCCTTGAGTCAGGTGCAGGAAGATACTTTTCAAAAGATTTTTCTATTTCCTGGTGAGAATTTGATTTAAGAAAATGGAATAAAAAATAATATGGCCTAATATAGATACAACCAATTACCATTGCCAAAAACATATCAGACAAGATTCTCAAAACATGTACCTCTTGCAAGTCTTGAATTGACTAAATCTATAAACCTGTCTGCCAAGGAGATGGAAGTCAAAAGTGGGCTTGAAGCCCATAAAGCTTAAGTTCTCTTGGGCTGTGAATATTTTCTGAGCTTCAAAATTACTTTATAACTCATTTGATTGTTTAAACTAAGGCCTATGAAAACTTAAAAAAATCATTCCATTAATTTTCATCAAGATAAGACTTTGAATTCTTACAACTACAAATTCTATACAAGTTTGACATTCAGGACCATATGTGCTGTTTGTTGCAATCATAATGAAAATCAATTTCCATCCTGTAAAAATTTGGGCTATCAAAATTATAAGGAGTGACTTTATTTAATGAGAAATTAAAACTCAATACAAATCGAAAATAATCTCAAAAGATTGTTTTGTATAAGTTTTCAAGGAAAGCTCTGGGTCTATTAAACCAAATTTCAAAAATTTATGGATTATAACAGTTTAGAGAAGCTTAAAATTATATTTTTGATTTGGAACTCAAAAATGACAAATTTCAAACTTTGAAAACTCAACTCCTTTTGAGGTGTTGAGTTTTCAAAATCCTAGAATTCAAGTATATTGTTTTTGGAAGAAAAAGTGTAATTTTGAATACAAGCTTTGGCAAGTTTGAGAACCCCTATTTCAACTGTTTAAGGCAGTTTCTTCAAATTGTTAAAGGTTTGTTAATTTTTTTAGAAATATTTTTATGGATCTTATGAGCTAGTAGAAAAAACATCGAAAAATTTCAAGCTCTAGGGATGTGAGTTGGCTATGATAGTAATATACACAACAGAAACTTTTTTCTGTTACTTTTAATTAGAATATTATGCTTTCGATGAAATTAAAGTCAAAGACATGGTTAGAGAGAGCTCTGTCTGGTCCTTTGCTTTTTCAAATTTGATGCCACATATTATTTATTAGCTTGTGTTTTTTGATATCCAGAAGAAATCAAGACAAGTGTGATTTTTCTTTTCTACTCCTACTTATGGTTGGCAGAATTCTGTTCTGAGTGAGCTCTTTTGGGTTTGTGAGCTTTTTGATTTTACCATAATCAAGAGTTAAGATTTACCTTTTTTACTTTGAGCTTCAGGATTGTGACTTTTTTGCTGCTTTTGAAGATTGCTATTCTTGTCAGAGTTTTTCAAGAGAGACCAGCTTAATATTGTTGAATTTCTCTGAGGAAAAGATTTTGGATGACGATATTGGATTTCGTCTTAAATGAATAAATGATTAGATCCTTCAAAAAATTTCCGACTACAGCCCCCGTCTTTCATTTTAACCATTTCTCGGTAAAGATGTCTCAAAATTCCGATATACCTAATCAGCAATCAGCAAATTCCACTCAACCCATTCAAGAAGAAATCTCAAAAAGTGCTTGTAAGATAATGCTTCTTAATTTGATTTCATCGAATTTTTTCTCTGATCTCTCGTTTATCATTCAGTAAAACGAGCTGCCAAAGAAGCCCAACGAGCTGCACTTAAGGCTGCCAAAGGGAATCGTCTTACCAATGAAACAGTGAGCAATCCTAACCCATTCTTTCGACGTATTCTATCACTAATTCATATCTGATCTATAGTCTATTAAAGATCCCTTGACAGGGCGTTCTGCTGCGAAGAAGGAAAAAGCCTCTGCAAAGCTAGACGAACCTGTCTTTGTTAATAATGTCCCTGAGGGTGAAAAGAAGGGTAAATGTCGTCAACGTCTTTTGAGTTTTATCTCGAAATGTTTGATGTCTGACAGTGTTTCTTACATCAATTAATAGACATGACACAACCCATGGCTAACACATATCACCCACCGGCTGTGGAGTCAGCTTGGTATTCTTGGTGGGTCAAATCAGGTTTTTTTCAACCTGAGTTTGGCCCGGATGGTAAAATCCTTCCGGCTGGTCTGTTTGTTGTCCCGGCTCCACCCCCTAACGTCACTGGCAGTTTACACATTGGCCATGCCTTAACGATCGCAATTCAAGACACTTTGGTCCGTTGGTACGTTAGGATTTCAAAGCAATATATTAAAATAAGGCTTTAATTTATTTACTTTTGCGTTCAAGATTATAAACTAACCCCCTTTGGCATAAAGGAATCGTATGTTGGGTAAAACGGTTCTTTTTAACCCAGGTTATGATCACGCCGGAATTTCAACTCAATCAGTGGTCGAAAAGCGACTCTTCAAGGCAACAGGTCAGACACGTCATGATCTTGGGCGTGAAAAATTCTTGGAGAAGGTTTTTTCTTGGAAGGAAGAGTTTGTCCAATTAATTCTCTCACCTTGTTTTACCCGAGTTCATAGCAGGCAATCTTTCATAGGTACCAAACACGTATTACCGATCAACTTAATCGTTTAGGAGCTTCTTACGATTGGTCAAGAGCACGTTTCACAATGGATCCAGTAAGTAACAAACCAAATTAAAAAGGTGTATTATTTCTTTGCTAATCAATCCCTTGTTCATAAACCAAACTTAGCAACTTTCCAAAGCCGTAATTGAAGCCTTTGTTCGGCTTCATGAGGAAGGAGTTATTTACCGGTCCAATCGTTTGGTCAATTGGTGCGTTCGACTAAACACTGCTCTATCAAATGAGGAAGTAAGTTTTTTAATTTGATTCATACTTGACCTTTTCCATTCATCTTACTCTTCCACTCTTTTTTTTAAGGTCGACCAAATGGAAATCAATGGTAAAACGATGTTAAATGTCCCCGGATATGATCCACGTGAAAGATTCGAATTTGGCGTGATGGTCTATTTCGCGTGGGAAATTGAAGGCACAGGTATTCTATAAACTTTGCTGGCAATTTTTGTGGTCTGGGTACTCATTTTTGCTATCTAGATGAACGCATCACGGTTGGAACAACTCGGCCTGAAACCATTCTTGGTGATGTCGCGATCGCTGTTCACCCAGAAGATCCACGTTATAAAGTCAGATGGGGTTTCTTTAACATTATTCCACGAGTCTCAGCTTATTGGACTGCTGATTATCATTATCTTTAGCATTTAATTGGAAAACGCCCTATTCATCCCTTTATCAAAACTCGCAAGATGGTAATTGTTGCTGATGAAATCGCAGACCCTGAAAAAGGTACTGGGGCGGTCAAGATTACCCCTGCTCATTCATTTGAAGATTATGAAGTGGGCATCAGACATCAACTAGAGATGATAAATATTCTCAACGATGACGGAACGCTAAACGAAATGGCTGGACCCGAATTTCAAGGCATGAAGAGATTTCATGCCCGGAAAGCAATTGTGGACGCTTTAAAATCTAAAGGACTTTGGGTTGACACAAAGGATAATGGTGTAATGCAAATTCCAATTTGTTCTAAGAGTGGGGATTTTATTGAACCTCTCATCAAACCTCAATGGTGGTTAAATTGCAAAGATCTTGCTCAAGAAACTCTTAAGGTCTGTTAATCTTGTCATTTCAGACTTTTTGGCCTATTTTTCAATTCTTTCGCTTTTACTACTATCCATAGCGAGCCAGAGCCGGTGAAATCAAAATCGCCCCGAAATCTACAGAGCGAGAGTGGTACAGTTGGTTAGAAGGTATGCGCGATTGGTGCATATCTCGACAGTTATGGTGGGGGCACAGGTGTCCAGTTTATTTTATAAAAATTGAGGGTCGCGCTCAGGATGTACGCTGTTTCATTGATCGAAGTAGAGTGAAACTTTGACTTATTGTCATAATATCGTGATCTTTCGTAGCAAACTGATGGTACGTTATGGGTCGCGGGTCGCACACTGGAGGAAGCGAATTTGAAAGCCAAAGAAAAATTTCCAAACGAACAATTTACCTTGCATCAAGACGAAGACGTCCTTGATACATGGTTTTCTTCCGGTTTATGGCCATTTTCTATCATGGGATGGCCTGATCAAGTAAGGCTTTTACGAGTTTTCTTCTGAAAAATTTCGAAAAAAAGATATAATCTTACTCGAGCTTTCCTAGACTCCCGATTTGCAGCACTTTTACCCATCTTCACTGCTCGAAACTGGCTGGGACATTATTTTCTTTTGGGTCGCCAAAATGACAATACTTGGCGTCAAATTGACTGGAAGAATGCCTTTCAATGAAGTGTTTTGCCATGCTATGATTCGCGATGCTCATGGCAGAAAAATGTCAAAAAGTAAAGGAAATGTGATTGACCCGAACGATGTGATTGATGGAGTCACATTAGATGCACTGGGCGCCCAACTTCAAAATGGAAATTTGGATGAAAAAGAAATGAAGAAAGCCCTCGCTGGTCAAAAAGCTGATTTTGGCAAAACTAACGGAATTCCACAATGTGGAGCTGATGCCTTAAGATTTGCCCTTTGTGCCTATACTTCATCTAGTCAGTATTTAATTATGTTAATTTTCGCCATGACTATTTTGGGCCTTAACCCTTTTAGGAATATTTGGCTTTCAGGTCGTTCAATCAACTTAAACGTCCTTCGGGTGGAAGGCTATCGGAAATTTTGGTAAGTTTTGTACTTCCCTTGCTTAATACACAAGTGCCTGATTTTTTGACTGTTCAAAAGTAACAAACTTTGGAATGCAACCAAGTTTGCCCTCTTAAAGCTGGACGAAGGATTCGCCCCTCTTGCATCCACTCAGGTAGGTTGAAGTCCTCTATCGTTGTGCTTCCTCGTCCTATGAACTTACTTGAAACAGAACATTTTAGCCTACTCATACGGAAAGCTTGGTAGAGCGATGGATCCTTCATAAGCTCAACGTTTGCTCTCAGAGTGTTAATGAGGCTCTGGAAGACCGTTCATTTATGGTGGCGACTTCTGCAGTCTATGAGTTTTGGCTGTACGAATTATGTGATGTTTACATCGTAAGATTCTTTTTCAAGCTTTTGATTTTAACCTGCAGCACTCAATTCGATGTTTATGTTTTTTTTTGAAACCCTCAGGAAGCCATGAAGCCGATGACTGCATCAGAAGCATCTACTGAAGCTCAAGCATCCGCTAAAAAGACCCTTTATACTTGTCTTGACTATGGCTTGAGGCTTCTTCATCCGTTTATGCCCTTTGTAACTGAAGAATTGTGGCAGCGGCTCCCGCGCAGGCCGGGCGATTTAACTCCATCTATTTGCAAAGCATCTTTTCCGACTTTCCAGTCTGTTTATGAAGATCCAGAAGCCGTTGAAAACTTCGAGTTGGTTTTTGCTGCTGTCAAAGCAATTCGTTCAATAGCGGCACCTTACAACATGCGAACAAACTTACAGGGTCAGTTGGCTCTTTGTCATTTCATACTAAGAACAAACTAAACCTTCAGCCTCAATCATTTACGCGTTGGTGCGGTTGTAATAGTCACTATTTGTTCATTGGATTCTCGCACGACGGAGTTGCTGAGGGGTCAAATTGTCACCATTCAAACCCTGATTAAAGGGTGTACTTCGGTTTTAGTGGTAACCAATAGCAACGAGGTGCCAGCTGGTTGTTTGGCCGAATCAATTAATAACAAAGTTACTGCACATCTCTTAGTCGCTGTAAGTTTTTGATTGCGATCTGCCTTTTAATTATTATCATCTACGCTCCTGTCGTTGACCTGATCTGCAAATCATTTTAGGGCGTGTTGGACCTGCAAGCAGAAGTTACAAAAGCGCAAAAACGAATTGAGGCAATCAACTTGTCAATTGACAAGTTAACAAAACAAATGAATATTCCTGAATATCAGGCTAAAATTCCGACTGAAGTTCAAGAAACAAATTCTAAAATGGTAAGATTCATGAGACTTTTTTAAGAAATCATGAGCACAGTTTTAAAAACTATTTGCGAAGGTTTTTTAGCGCTTAAGATAGCTCGTATATTAATTATGTTCTTTTTTCACGCAGCTGGCAAACTATCGAAGTGAAATTTCGACCCTTGAAAACCAAATAAAAAACTTCAGTTCAATGGATGGAAAATAATACTTATTTCTATACTTGAAAAGTTTTGAAATCAGAAGGAGGAAGCTGTAATTTAAGTATTCATTTAATTTAGTAGGATTTACATATCAATCGTCATAACAAAATTCTTCAAAGGTATCGTCATATTCCTTTTTCTGACATGCTCAAGCAATCAACTGCCAAAACTTTGACAAAGTTGGTATACTGTCTCCATCTTTTGTCACCAAGCTCAATCACACCTCATTTGAACCAATTGACCAATTGAGGCATCGGTTAACAACACTACTCATTTATCCTTGAGGGCTTTGTTTTGAAATGTGGGATAATCTGGAAATAACGTTTTCCGTCAATGGCTTTTTACAGTAAATGTCAATCCTAAAATTGTATGCATAAGCCCTCTAAAATAACTCTTGAAAAATGTTTTTCTATGGACTTGCATTCCATGAGGTCTTTTTCAGTTTTACTGTAATGAGTAAAATAAGGGGTATTGCTTGAATTGCTATTCAAACTGTTTTTAATGAACCACAAATTCTGGCCATTTTTACAAAGGCAAATCCCCTCACATAATTGCTTTGTTTTGAGTCAATGACTAAGTTATTAGGATTTAAATATAAAACTTTGGAGGTCAACCTGCAAGCAATTGTATGCTAACCAAGATCATAACGCAAGTTGCGGAATTTCGCGCTTCTTCATGGTCCTTAGCTATACAAGGTGAAACTACTCCTTGGCATGATCTATCAGAATTGTAAAGGAAATAGTGATTATGCTGATTACACTGGACTTGGATCTCCAACAATGAGAAGAAATTCTAATACCACAACTTTTGCTGAAAATCTACTGCAAAATGTTCTGAGGTACTAGAAAAAAAAAGTATTTCTATAAGTCAAAACATGTCAGGGTGACTCTATGATATAGCTTCAAAATGATAATAAAAGCTATAACTCTGAGTGTGACACAAAAATAATGATGATGAATTAATGATGAGATGGTTAAAAGGGCTATAATAAAAGAATTTAGTGATGGTGAGTGCTATTGAAAGCCCTGGGTGCCTGTTGGTTTACAATAATAAACAATACAATAATTACAATTATAATTATACCTGTTTGATTCTAAGGGTACCACCTCTTTAAGAAGCTATACCACATAAGAATAATAAGAACAGGATGATGGATTGGCCTTCTGGTGAGGAAAGGCCTCCTTTTATCTTGTTCTGGGGTAGTGGGAGGTTGTTTACCTCTGCACACAACCAAAGAGTGAAAATTTTCACTACTGTGGGCTGGTTTGTGGTTCTACACACTCAATACAGACTTTTATTGGGTGGAAATGTGGTTTTAGAACCACAAGTTGTCATTTTTACCCAAAAGGAGCTTACAGGTGTGTTCTGGTGCTTCTGACATGTCAGAAGCTGTACAGAACCTGTATGGACCCCTGTATTGGACTGAACTATGAGGCATTGAAGTATAAACAAGCTTATTTGTCTATTTGACACTTCATAATCATACTTATGGGATAGTATCCTATAGTAAAGCTGTATTGGTCTAAATGTGGGATTTTGACCTTAAAACTGCTATAGCTTTGTCAGTTTTTGAGATATTGAGCTCAAAGTTGGTTCATTGTGTAGCCCTGAATGAGATCTACACAATGGTACCTCATTTGGAATGGTTAAAATTAAATATGGCAAATTTATGCCATGTTCAATTTTAGTTATCCAAATATATGATTATCTCAAAATCTGTATGGAACTTATTTGCCCCATAACTTTTGTTCTAAATGAGATATGGGAAAATGGATGACACCATCAGATAGCCCTGATTGTGCTCTTTCCAAAAATACCCCACTTTGGGTATCTCACACTAAAACTTTAGAAAAAGAAATATGGTTTTATTTCTTTTTAAATGGTTATGTAACAACCACTCACCAGGGGTAAGGGTATTCATTCATACACCCACTCAAAGACCTCAAATCAGCAGATCCGTTATTTGCATCAGCATTCAGCTTGGGAAATCTTCCTTGCTGAAACATGCATACAGCTTGGTACTTCAATACAGCCTGTCAACATCTGTACAGGTTGGATTCACCCAATACAGTTTGGATACACCATTATGAAACTGTATGATCACTCAACTCCACCACACCTCTTGTACAGGTTCTGTACAAATGTACAGTACCTGTATTGGCCAGACTCAATTCAATCATTCAATCCTCTCATGAAAATTCTCTCTCTGGATCAGGGCTGTGATTCTCACATATACCAGCCCCTCTTTCTCCACCCTGGGGACTTTTCCCCAGTTAATTAATTTAGTTGATTTATTATTTTATGAATATTCTTATCCTCATTTTGGATATTATATTTATTTAGTATTAAGTTAGTCTTTGCATTTCTTTCTTTGCCTGTACAGTATGAGTTGGGTGGCCATATCCTTATTAACCCTTCTCTTTTCATTCTGACAGGTTGAAACAGTGGACTTGGACTTGTTTGTGGTTGGCTCTTCTATTTATTACTCTTATTCTTTTGTTGCTGCTTTCTTGTATTTCTTTTATTAGTAATTCATCTCTTAACACTCTTAAGTGTATTCTTTCTTACCATATCCTGAGCCCTACATAAGTGAGTCCCAGTTTACTGAGTGCCAGGCCCTCTTCACTTAGAAGAGCCCCTGTGACATTAAATTAATTAACTCATATTTGATTCTTTCTTTTCATTCATTTATATTCATTTCTCTAATTCATCAATTATGACTCTTTAATGATCTTATGATTTTTCATGATTATGATTTTTTCTCATCAATTTTCATCTCATTCATTTCATTCATATGAAAATTGACTCTTTCTATTTTTATCAATCATTGTTGACCATCTCATTTCACTTCATTTTATTTCAATCAAACTTCTCTTTGTTTGTTTATTGAGGTCTTATCAGGCGTTATTGATTGGTTATTGATTGGTTGATTGATTGGGATTCATTTGGGTTATTGATTCGGCGATTCAGGATCTTATTTGGATTGATTTTATTTACTTTTGAATTCCTCAATATAACTGATTTATCCTCAAGAATTGATTATTGATTATTGATTGATTTTGATTGACTGATTGATTCCTCAAGACCTTGAATTGACCTTGAAGAAATTGATTGATTGATTGATTGACTGATTGTTTATTGAATTCTTCAAGATTATTGATATTGAATTGAACTGATTGTTGATTATTGATTGAATTTGACTTCACCTCAAGATTAGAATTGATTCCTCAAGACTCATCAAGACCTTTATTTTGATTTATTTGGCCAAGCTTTACTCTCTGTTTTTCATACAATCAATTTATTATTCTAATTCTTCATAATCCCAGTTTAGCATAGTCCCCCAGCCAAGAACACTGGATCCCAAAGAATTCCAGCTGTTTTCACTCCTACAGCAAGGGCTCCTCTTGACCACACACCATCAGTTCATCCACTGAGTGCAAACTTGGACAGAGGACCACCAATGGAAGGAGCAGAACCCCCAAGAAGAGGGGGAATGAAATTAAGAAGATAAAGATCTTTCTCTGGACTTTTGGGTGGCTACCCTGGCATGTCTGAAGGTGCAAGAGCAAGATTAGGGGAAGTTGAAGATGAAGAGGGGGAAGAGTCTGTGGAAGAAGAAGATTTTGGGAAGACTGAAGTTGCAGATGCCTTGGCAAAGTCTCCAGAGGTGCCTCAGGGCTCTAATCTAGCCCTTCCTAGTCAACCTCTTGTCTCTCAAGCTGAACCAAGTCTCCTCAAGATGATGGAGCCAATGACTCAATTCATGGGGAGACTCACTCAAGCAGTTACCCCCAGGGACAATTCCAAAGCCCCTGCTTTCAAGACTCCATCCATGAAGGCACCTTATTATTTTGATGGTACTCAAGCTCATAAATTGAGAGGATTTATCCAATCCTGTCAATTAATTTTTCATCATGACCCAAAAGACTACTTCTGTGTTAGGAAGAAGGTTCTTTACTAACCTTTGTTTCTCACTGGTAGAGCTTGAAAATGAATTTCACCATATCTCTAAAGTATCTCCAATGAAGACCCATCTTATCTCCTCAATAACTGGAAGTTGTTTGAAACCCAGTTATTCATCCTTTTTGGTGACCCAATGAAGTTAGAAAAGCTGAAAAAGAGTTGGATAATCTCAGGATGAGGGAAAGTGGTCATTTATCCTTGTATGTTGCTGACTTTAGAAGCTTAATTTAATTAATTTGAGATTGGAGGAGAGGGCTTATATTCATTTTTATAGAAGATCATTGCCATCAAGACTTTTGGAACAGCTTGCTTCTCACCCTGGTACCTTTGCTACTCTGAAAGAGCTCATGGACATCACTTTGGAGTTAGGTACAAGATACCATTAGAGGCAGAAGGAAAAGGTTAGTCATTAAGGGAAGAAGACTCCAGTTACTGGATCCATTCCCTCCAGGCATCCTCAAGATTCATTTTCCAAGAAGCCTCATTGAAAGAAGAGCAAGAAGAGGAAGGCTAAGCTTCATGCTGCTCTCCTAAATAAGGACAATAGATTAATTGGTTCTGAAAAGGAGAGGAGGATTCAAGCAGGGTTGTGTACTTATTGTGGTGGCAAGCACCCAATTGAAAAATGCTTCAAGAGACCTCAGAACAAGCCTGGGTCATCATCAAGAGGCTTCCCTAGCAAGCAGGGAAAAGCCTGAGTGGGGATCATGATGTGTTCAATGGTTCTCACTTATTTCCTTCAAGAGCACAATTGTGCACTCTAAATACTAGTGTCAAGAAATATTTGAAATTTCTTATGTTTTCTGCTGTCTCTGATATTTATTTTAGTATTCTCATTGATTCTGGTGCTACAAACTCTTTTATTTCAAAGAATTTTGTTCTCAAGTACTCATTGACCATGTCAGAGCTCCCTGAAAAGATTCCTCTTTTCATTTTGGATTCCAATGAATCCACTTCCCTGTTAATCACCCATTATACCAAGTGGGCAGTTGACTTGCCTTCCTTCCCAAGCTTTGAATGGGACTTTTTTTATCATAGATTCACCCAAGGGAGAAAACCTGATATTGGGCTATTATTTTCTTTACCATTTTAATCCCATTATTGATTAGTAAAATGCACTGATCACCTATCATTCTAGTCATAAGGATTCTAGTGGTATTATTCCTTCTACTAGTAATGACTTTGCGACTGCTGTCAACAGTGTTTCTCTGGTTGGTGAACTTAAGACACCTTACCTTCCTTCTTCTGTCCATATCCCTTCCATCATTCCCTCTCAGGCATTACTTCCATTAAGAGATGAAGTCTTCAAAGAGATAAAAGATGTTGCTATATCTTCACTTCATCTCTTTCAAGGGGATATGGACCTTCCTCCCTTATCCTTTCATGCATCCCTGGAGGAGCAGTGGGATGAGGAGGAAGAGCCAGAAGAAATTGAAACTGTGTTGAAGGTAGTCCCTCCTGCTTATCACCAATATTTGGATGTATTCTCCAAGGTGGAAGCAGAAAAACTTCCTCCACACTGCACCTGTGATCAGCATATCAAATTTGAGGTTCTTCTACCTCCAATTGGTGTTATCTACTCATTATCAAATCAAGAGTCAGAAAAACTACGGGACTACATTTCAGAGAATTTAGAGAAAGGTTTCATAAGGCCAAGCTCCTGTTCAACAGGAGCACCTGTCCTTTTTGTTAAAAAAAGGATGGAGGTCTTTGTTTGTGTGTTGACTACTGCAAACTCAATGCTATCACTAGGAAGAACAGGTATCCTGTTCCTCCTATGAGCCAGCTCCTTACCGTATTCAATGGTTCCACTATCTTCTCCAAGATAGATCTGCATAGTGCATATAACCTTCTGAGAATCAAAGAGGGGGATGAGCACTTAACTGCCTTTAGAACCAAGTATGGTAGTTATGAGTATTTGGCCATTCCATTTGGTTTGACCAATGCTCCAGCTTCTTTCCAAAATCTGGTGAATGATATATTTGCAGATTTTCTGGATGTGTTTGTTGTAGTTTATTTAGGTGATAATATGGTCTTCTCCAGTTCTGAGGAGGAACATGTCAAACATGTGGCCTCTGTCCTGCAAAGACTGAGGGACAATAATTTGTTTTCCAAAGCCTCCAAGTGTATATTCCAAGCCTCAAGTGTGGAATACTTGGGCTATGTTGTTTCAAGTGATGGCCTCAAGATGGATTCTTCAAAGGTTCAGCAAATCCTCAATTGGAGTCAGCCCAAAAACATCAAGGCTCTTCAATCTTTTATTGACTTTGCCAATTTTTATTGTCATTTCATAACAAATTATTCTAAAAAAATCACTGATCTCACTTCCCTTCTCAAGAAAGATTCTCCCTTTATCTCCAATGAGGAAGCTCCTAGTCAGTTTCAAGTACTCAAAGACGCTTTCACCACTGCTCCTATCTTATATCATTTCAATCCTTCTCTACCTACTATTGTAGAGACTGATGCTTCTGATTATGCCTTGGGTGCTTTACTGAGCCAGGTGAATGACTCAGGAAAGCATCCCATTGCATTTGAGAGTATTAAGTTTCTCCCAGCTGAGCTGAACTATGAAATTCATGACAAGGAACTTCTTGGCATAGTTTGGGCTCTCAAGCGCTGGAGAGAATTTCTTTTCTCTCTTTCCGTTTCTTTTGAGGTCTTGACAGACCACTCTTCCCTGAAGTATTTTATGTTTTCCAAAGTTCCTACTTGTTGTCAGGCCCATTGGGCTGAGTTTGTTTCTGAATTTCACTTTAATATCACTTACCGCCCAGGCAGGCTGGCCACTTTACCAGATGGCTTGTCACGTTGGGACGATGTGTACCCAGAGAGGGGGAAGGACTTCATCAGCAATAATCCTCAAAGTTTTCATCAAATAATAAAGCAATATTGAATTCAAGAGTCAAGATTCTTCTTAATCAAAGTGGAAATATTTTCAGATTTAGTTGACAAGATTCTGAAAGAAGTATGGCAAGACAAAGACTATAAAGGAATACTCAAGAAACTAGCAAGAGGTGAATCAGTACCAGATTATTCTCTCGAACCTCAAGCCAAGTTGTTATTATTCAAAGATAGAGTGGTAATCCCAAGCAATGAAGAACTTCAACTCAACATTCTTCAAAAGCGTCATTAATCACCACCCGCTGGCCATCCTGGCCAGGAGAAGACCCTCAAGCTCATCAAGAGGGATTCTCATTGGGCTGGCATGAATCAATTCATCAAGGACTATGTTTCCTCATGTCAGCAATGTTCAAGAAACAAGAAAATTCATCACAAGAAGCTTGGATTACTCAAGCCTCTTTCAAATCCATATGGTCCTTGGAATTCATTATCAATGGACTTTATCACTCAATTGCCACTGTCAAACAACTTTGATTAAATTTGAGTAGTTGTGGACAGATTCTCAAAAATGGCAATCTTCATTCCAGCTTATGGAACAATCACTGCCCTGGACTTAGCTCAAATCTTCATTACTCATGTATTTTCCAAGCATGGCCTTCCAGTCAGTATTATTACTGATAGAGGATCTTTATTTGTTTCATCATTTTGGACTCAATTGTGTCAGCAGCTCAAGATATCAAGAGATCTTCCAACTGTTTTCCACCCTGAAACAGATGGACAGACAGAGTGGTTAAATAAGATTCTAGAACAGTATCTTTGGATGTATGTCAGCTATCATCAAGATGACTGGTATACCTGGCTCCCTCTGGCTGAATTTGCCTATAATAATGCAGAACATTCATCAACAAAGCAATCAAATTTTTTCACCATTTATGGAAGAAATCCCAGATTTGACTCAATCCATATTTCTCAAGACTCACCTGCTGGAAATTTATCAACAAAACTCCAATCAGTACAGAAAGTTGTCAAAGAAGAATTAGAGTCAGCAATAAGGAGATTCAAGAAGTATGCAGATAGAAATAGAGAAATTCCACCTGATTTCCAACCTGGAGACAAAGTATGGCTTGTTTCCAAGAAATTCAAGACAACAAGACCCACCAAGAAATTATCAGAAAGATGGTTGGGACCTTTTGAAGTTCTGAAGATGATTGGCAGCCATGCATATCACCTTGAGTTGCCTCAGCAATGGAAGTCAGTTCACCCTGTATTCCATGTGTCCTTATTAGAACCAGTGAAGCATTCAACTATCCCAAATCAACATCAATTTCCACCACCACCAGTCTTAGTGGAGGAGTAAAAGGAATGGGAAGTGGATCAGGTTCTGGACTCAAAGCTCAAGAGAGGTAAATTTTGGTATCTTGTAGAGTGGAAAGAATTCAGTGAAGACCCAGAAAGATTTCCATTCCTTATATCCAGACAAGCCTGGTCCAAATACCTCAAGAGTTTGATTTATGGTGCTTGGTGGGGAGAAGAAGTTATGAAGGTAAGCTCCCTCCTGGCATGCACCTTTAACGGGGTATTCTACCCAAATGTTGTTTTAAGCATCACCTTGGCCACTTTGTGAGCACTTGTCAATTCCTTTGACAGATTGAGGAAACATGCAACATCAATACCCTCCAATTTGGACCCTATCAAGATATGGCCAAATGTTTCTTTCTTTCTTTTCTTTCTCTTTATCATTATTTCAATTTATGCCAATCATCATAATTCAAGACTTTCATTACTTCAAGTCATCTATGGAAATTTGTTTCATGTTATGGTGCTTGGTGGGGAGTGGGAGTTATGAAAGTAAGTTACATCTCCTGATATGCATCCCCGAGGGTTCTATTTCTTGTGAAACACTACCTTTGCCACTATGTGAGCCTCAAATGCTTGGTTTTCATTTTTCAGACATTTTTGGCCAAAATCAAGCAACTCACTACAAGAAGGACAAACCATCAGGAATTTCTTTATTTCTTTTTCTCTACTCTCTTTTTCTCTCTTTTTCTTTCTTTTTCTTTCTTTTTCTTTCTTTTTCTTTCTTTTTCTTTCTTTTTCTTTCTTTTTCTTTTATTTATTTAAAGCAGCAGCCTCCCCTCCCAAGTCATGTATTGGGAGGTTCCAGTTTTTTTCATTTTTAGTAGTTATAAGAGTGGGGATAGAAGTCAAACCAAACACAAACAAGGACACTAGCTATCTCTACCTAAATCATCAAAAGTTCTCTGAAAGTCATTTATCAATTCACCTTCATACCAGGCAAATCTTGCAGTCATCTCTTCAGAAGCAGTACAGGCAGGATCAAGAGTTTCAACTGCACTGTATCCCTCATATGTTTGGGAAGGATCAAAATGCTCAGAAGAAGCCATGGAAGGTGAAGACAGTCAACTCAAGACCCCAGAATCACAAAGGACAGATTATGGCGGTGCAGAAGGAGAAGATTCAGTGAGTTCAGTCAGCTTGGAACTCATAACTGAAGAATATGCAAGCAGAAGATTCAAGACATCAGAATCAGTCCACTCCAAATCAAAAAAAGTTGAACTCAAGGAAATGGGGCCATAACTCATTTATGCCCCCCTCAAAGCCTCTAAGGTGAGGATTCAAGACCCCTTTGGGGCTGAATCCATCACCCAGGGCCTCCCCTGCAACTTTGGGGAAGCCAGGACCCCCTCAATGAGTCCAGGCCATGTAGGTGCAATTTTGGGTCATGGGCCAATTCATGGTCCCATGGTACCCCTGGGTCCCCAGAAAAATTGGGCCCAGGGGGCCTCCAATAACCCCCACGGACCGCGGACCACAGCATATGGTCCACGGCCCACGGCCTGTGAACCGCGGACCATAGGACACCAAAATGGCCATAAATCAAGCAAAATCACCAAAGACCCAAAAAAGGCCCAAAAGGCCATAAAATCAAGAAATATCCAAAATCACCATAGGAAGGGCCAAAGCCCAAAAAACACTATGGGAAGGGATTTTGGGGCATTTCCAAGGTCAATGGGGACGAGAGCCCTTGAAGACTTATTTCAAGACATTTTAAATTGGGCCTTGGAAAATGAGATACATTCATATACTCATTTGGAATCATTTTTTGAGCACAAGAGCTCATTGGCCATCATTTTGGGATACAACTGAAATCCATACCCCAAGGACAAAAGATTTATTGAATCAGAAGAAAAGAAGCATAATTTCAAAGTGGAATACTTACTCAAGTTGAAAGAAGGGGGGAATCAAATTAATTTGACAGGGAAGAATTGAAAAGGATTTTCAGGATAATGGTCAAGAGGAAATGAAAATTAAAAAGAAATTTTTTGAAAGAAATGTGGGGATATTGAGATGCCACTCAACAGTGGCAGGGTATTATGGTGTTCAGCAGCCCACCAGTTTCAAGAGGGGGATACTGTAACAACCACTCACCAGGGGTAAGGGTATTCATTCATATGCCCACTCAAACACCTCAAATCAGCAGATCCACTATTTGCATCAGCATTCAGTTTCAGAAATCTTCCTTGCTGAAACATGCATACAGCTTGGTACTTCAATACAGCCTGTCAACATCTGTACAGGTTGGATTCACCCAATACAGCTTGGATACACCATTATGAAACTGTATGATCACTCAACTCCACCACACCTCTTGTACAGGTTCTGTACAAATGTACAGTACCTGTATTGGCCAGACTCAATTCAATCATTCAATCCTCTCATGAAAATTCTCTCTCTGGATCAGGGCTGGTGATTCTCACATATACCAGCCCCTCTTTCTCCCCCCTGGGGACTTTTCCCCAGTTAATTAATTTAGTTGACTTATTATTTTATGAATATTCTTATCCTCATTTTGGATATTATATTTATTTAGTATTAAGTTAGTATTTGAATTTCTTTCTTTGCCTGCACAGTATGAGTTGGGTGGCCATATCCTTATTAACCCTTCTCTTTTAATTCTGACAGGTTGAAACAGTGGACTTGAACTTGTTTGCGGTTGGCTCTTCTATTTATTACTCTTATTCTTTTGTTGCTGCGTTCTTATATTTCTTTTATTAGTAATTCATCTCTTAGCACTCTTAAGTGTATTCTTTCTTATCATATCCTGAGCCCTCCATAAGTGAGTCCCAGGCCATCTTCACTTAGAAGAGCCCCTGTGACAGGAGGACAGAGGTCACATGTTTGACATGTTCTTCCTCAGAACTGGAGAAAACCATAATATCATCTAATTAAACCACAACAAACACATCCAAAAAATCTGCGAATATATCATTCACTAGATTCTGTAAAGAAGCTGGAGCATTGGTCAAACCAAATGGCATGACCAAATACTCACAACTACCATATGCGGGAAAAAAAGCAGTTAAGTGTTCATCCCCTCTTTGATTCTCAGAAGGCTATATGCACCACGCAGGTCCATCTTGGAGAAGATAGTGGAACCGTTGAATATGGTAAGGAGCTGGTTCATAGGAGGAGCAGGATACCTGACCTTCCTAGTGGCAAAATTGAGTTTGCAGTAGTCAACACACAAACAAAGACCTCCATCCTTTTTTTTAACAAAAAGGACAGGTGTTCCTGTTGAAGAGGAGCTTGGCCTTAGGAAACCTTTCTATACATTCTCTGAAATGTAGGCCTGTAGTTGTTATGACTCTTGATTTGATAATGAGTAGATAACACCGATTGGTGGTAGAAGACCCTTCAATTTGATATGATGATCACAGGCACGGTGTGGAGGAAGCTTCTCTGCTTTCACCTTGGGGAATACATCCAAATAGTGGTGATACGCAGGAGGGACTACCTTCAACACAGTTTTAATCTCTTCTGGATCTTCCTCCTCATCCCACTGCTCCTCCAGGGAGGCATGAAAAGATAAAAGAGGAAGGTCCATATCCTGTTGAAAGAGATGAAGTGAAGATATAGCAACATCTCCAACATCTTTTATCTCTTTGAAGACTTCATCTCTTAATGGAAGTAATGACTGAGAGGGAATGATGGAAGGTGTCTTAAGCTCACCAGCCAGAGCAACACTGTTGAAAGCGGTTGGAAAGTCATTACTAGCAGAAGGAATAATACCACTAGAATCCTTATGACTAGAATCATAGGTGATCAATCCATTTTTCCAATCAATAATGGGATTGAAATGGTAAAGGAAATCATAGCCCAATATCAGGCCTTCTCCTTTGGGTGAATCTATGGAAAAAAAGTTCCATTCAAAGTTTGGGAAGGAAGGCAAGTCAACTCCCCACTTGGTATAATGGGTGATGAACAAGGCAGGGGATTCATTTGAATCCAGGATGAAAAGAGCAATCTTTTCAGGGAGCTCTGACAGAGTCAATGAGTACTTGAGAACAAAATTCTTTGCAATAAAATAGTTTGTAGCACCAGAATCAATGAGAATACTATAAAATATATCAGTGACAGAAGAAAAAATAAGAAACTTTAAAGATTTATTGACACTAGTATTCAGAGTGCACAATTGTTCTCTTGAAGGAAATAAGTGAGAACCCTTGAACACATCATGATCCCCACTTGGGCTTCTCCCTTCTTGCTAGGGAAGCCTATCTATTACCCAGGCTTGTTCTGAGGTCTCTTGAAGCATTTTTCAATTGGGTGCTTTCCACCAAAATAAGTACACAACCGCTCTTTAATCCTCCTCTCATTTTTAGAACCAATTAATTTATTGTCCTTATTGAGGAGAGCAGCATGGGCTTGTCTTTGAAGATTGAAATTGCTTGCTCTTCTTATTCTTCTTTTGGTGAGGCCTCTTTGAAGATGATTTCTGAGGAGGCCTAGATTGATTGGACCCAGTATCAGGAGGCTTCTTCTCTTGATTGCCACCCTTGTCTTTTTGCCTCTCATTATATCTTGTGTCTAATTCTAAAGTGACATCCATAAGTTCTTGAAGAGTGTCAAAGGTTCCAGGGTGAGAAGCCAACTGATCCAATAATCTTGATGCCAATCCTCCTCTGTAAACATGGATATAAGCTCTTTCCCCCCAATCTCCAATTCTTGACATTAAGCTTCTGAAATCAGCAATGTACAAGGATACATGACAACTTTCCTTCATCCTCAAATTATCCAACTCCTGTTCAGCCTTTCTGACTTCATTGGGGTCACCAAACAGAGTGAATAATTGAGTTTCAAATAACTGCCAATTATTGAGGAGGTAGGAAGGATCTTCATTGAAAATATTTTAGAGATAGGATTCAATCCACTTTCCAGCTCTACCAGTGAAAAAAGAAGTTGAGTAAAGAATTTTCCTCCTGTCAGAGAAGAAATTCGCTGGATCATTATGGAAGATTAATTGACAGGATTGGATAAATCCTCTCAATTTATGATCTTGAGTACCATCAAAATAATCAGGTGCCTTCATGGATGGAGTCTTGAAAGCAGGGGCTTTGGAATTGTCCCTGGGGGTAACTGTGAAGCTTTGAGATATGACCACATACCCAAAAAAGGTCACAAGAAATATTTAATATAATTATACATTAAAAATAATTACCTTAAGACTACAGAAATACCATAAATTGGCATAAAGCTTGTTTTAACTCAAAAACCAATGAATAAACATGTGAAATAAATTATACCATTGGATTCCCCATGGTAAAATACACATATACCATTTTTATGGCATATCTGTAAAGTCAATATTTAATAAGTTATAAGTAATAATACCTTATAAAAAACACAAATCCTTATTTATTTCAAAGACCAATGAAACAGCATGTGAAATAAATAGTACCATTGGATTCTCCATGAAAATACACATATAAAACAATAAGAAGCTAAGCTTCAAAATCAATACTTAAGGAATTAACCTTAATATATGCACTTTTTTGGTCAATGCATATATTCAAGGATTTTAGCTAAGATCTCTTGAGATATGCATGATAGAGTGATGAGCCAAAAATGAAGTCATCACGTAGTTACTGTAGGAATACAGAAATAAAGTTTATTTCACAAGTTATAAACAAGGTTGAAACCTGTAAGGAATTATTGATTAAAATCAACAGAGCTGTTGACCACTTTGTTGTGAAAGTGGTCCAAACTTAAAAAAAGGTAGACAGTTGAGCTCTACTAGTTCACTCATGAAGAATGATGTATTTTTTATTATAATATTCAAGGTATAACCCCTTGAAATCATAGTTTGAAGTTTAAAATATTAAATTTTGACAGAAAAGATGAGTTACAAGAAAAATCATCAAAAATAGAGTTTTGATGATGTAATGAAATGCTCTTGGAAGCATATTAAGGTTATGCAAAGCTATTAGAATTCACTCTCTGATTTTCTGTAGTGTGTAAATATTAAAAGTTATTAAGGATTAACGTTTGAGATTAATTTGATCATTTATGATCACTTACTGTAACCTTAAATTGACTTTAACAGTCATATGAGTGATAAAATTGGTAAATACTATTAGTTTATGATTAAAACTAATAAAATCCACAAATTTTGGGGTTCTTCCAAGCCTTTAACATCATCAAACCTAGAGTTATAGTGATAACTCTAAATAATGGTGTAATAATGATGTAATCATCACCAAACCTTAAACTATTGAGCAATTCCAGTGGATATGATCAGTAAATGTCTACTAGTAGCCTGTTGGACTCTAGGAGGGAGGTATTTACTATAAATAGAGCTGTTTTTACTCTGTTTTCCCCTCAGACGCATCAAAAACATTAAATCGATTAAATTAAAAGGTAATATCTTTATTCTTTGTATATAGATCTTTTATATTATTAAAGACAAAAGATCATATTATTATAATCATCAATTTTGACGTGATTAAATCATTTATTTAATTGTTTTTGCTAAAAATCTCTCTAAAATCTCATTTCCACGTGAAGATCAAGAATATTTGTAATTTTCTCTATTTTTTATTGTAAATACAATTTGGATAGGTTGTATTTACATTATTTGGCGTAAAATATTTCAAAATTATTATATTAAGTATTAAAAGTAGGTTATTTTCTCTTATTATAATAATTTTCTCTTTTATTATTACTTTAATAATTCTTTAATTAATATAAATAGTATTTATATTAATTTATAACTTTAATATTGGTAATATTATTGTTATTAATTGTTTTTATTAATAAAAAACAATTTTTTACACCTTTATTATCTGTTTGTAACAATAATAAAGTGCCATTAAATATATTAATTATTCTATATTAATATATTTATTTTATAATATAAATTATATTATCATATTTAATTGATGATATAATTATTTTTACGCCATAATTATAATAATTCTTTATTATTATAATTATTTTTATCTTATTTATTTCATTTATAAGGACATTCATAGTACAATAAGTAAAATATTAGTAATTTTTACATATTGTTTCATAGTCAAACCTTACATTTGGGGGCCTGGCCATGATATTTACTCTAAAAGACCTTTAAAGAGATTCTAATTGGGTTTATCCAATAATAAATTATAATTATAATCATAAAATTATATAATAATTTTATATTTATTGATTTTAAAAGCTATTGAGGCATTTGGAAAGCAATTGTACTGTCTTACACATGGTTTTTCACATCCTTAGACTTGCAAAAACTTTCTTTGAGTGACCCTAGTGATTAAAAAAGATATTTTATAGATTATAAATAATTTTATATTATAAATTAATATTATAAAAAGAATCATATTCATTTTATTTTATTCTTTCAAAATAAAAACATAAAAAATAATAAAAATATTAAAAACCAATAAAAAAGTTATTTTATTCATTTGAATTTCATTTCTTTAATTATTTTCACTTTTGAAAAGATATAAAAGCAATTTTTACATGGAAAATTGCCATATATTACCAAAAATAACACTTTTATATAAAAGACTTATATTTATTTGTCTTTTTTAGTGTTCGAAGACAACCCAACAGAGGACAACCAAACCATTGTTGAAAGATTGGTGGAAGAAACTTGTCAAAGTTCTCCAACACCAATAATTACCAAGAAAAAGAAAGCCAAGAAATTGGACTTTCCAGGACCCACCATTCAGGACGCTGAAGGTGAGTACCTCATTTATAAATTGCCATAAGAAAATTCCTGTCCTGAAATCCTCTTATTTCTTATTTTTCTTATAATATGACTACCAGAAGAGGCTCCCAATACTCCATCCAATAAGATGGAGCTGGACTCAGAGGTAGAATTGATTCCTCAAAAGGGAAAAGGAAGGGCAATATCCCCAGTGGAACAGAATCCACACAAGCAAGTGCCTTATCCCAAAGGAAAGTCCCAGAAACTCCCATGATATCTGAACCTGAATTGGAACTAAGTATGAGTAACTCAAACAGGTACAAATCACATTCAAAGGGCTCAAATAGACATTTACATGAGCCAATACAAACAGTACTACACAGTGTACAAGGACAAAGATTGGGAAATGTTGCCCCAAATACACCAAGGAGTCATGAACCCCTGGCACATCCTGAAAAAGTTCCTCAAAGAGGAGGAAATAGTGAGATACTCCAATGGATGGAATCCACTATCATCCAAACCTCAAATCAGAAAGATCAAGGAGTATCATGCCAAAAAGAAGGAGGCAACCAAGGAAGAAGCCCCAGTAGCTTCTACCAGCAACCCCCAAGTCAACCCACTTCCCCAAGAAGGGAAGAAGAACAAGAAAAAGAATTGGAGAAAACCATATTCCCCAAGCTACAGGATCCCCAAAATCCAAAAAGATGCCATGGACAATGTTTTCAACATGGCCAGAACTTTGATGGAATTCAAAGACAAAGAGGAACAAAGAATGAGACAACCCCATTTCCCAAAGAAATAACCTTGTCTCCTGATGTTGTAAATACTTTAACAGAGCTTAAAAATAGTATTTTATCTCTTAAAGACATTAAAAATAGTTTATAATCTTTCCAAGAAATAAATAATAGCTTATCATCTTTAACAAAACTTGTTGCACAAAATAAGAAAGAAATTGATAACATAAAATTTATGATTTAAAATAATAAAACAAAAGTATTAATTGACAATACTCAGAAATCAATACAAGGACAACAAGAGTTGTACAAATACATAAGTGATATCAAAGAAAAAACTTTGACAATCAATTATGATGTGAGTATTGACAATCTTACAGAAAAATTAAACAAATTAAGTATTTCTGTAGAAAAATTTGAAGAAAAGACTTCATCACACCAAAAATTACTTTTGGACCATGTGGAAAAGAGTGATGAAGCAAGAATGCATCTGAAAGATGACATTCAAAGTGAAATAAGGCTTATTACTGAAAAAATGGATAAAATTAATGAGGCTAACTTGAATATGCCAAAGTTATCAACACCATTTTCTCACATAAGAAGCCCTGTTAAACCAAAAGAGGAATTAACAAATCCATTCATAACATACTTGAGTCACCAAGACAATAACCAAGTCTTAATGAAGGAAGCACCTCAATTGAAAGAATGGCCAACATTCACAGGAGAAGGTGAATATGACCACATGTCATTTATCAAAACAATTGACATGCTATAAGAAGATTATGCCATACCAGATGAATTAATCATTGCAAGATTACATTCATTGTTTGAGAAATCTGCAAAAAGATGGTATTATGGCATAAGGCAAACAAATGGCAAAAATACCTGGTCTTGGTGGAAACAAGAAATAATCACCAAATGGGCTAATGATGCCTGGAGGTACAAAATAGAAAATGCATTTGAAAGGTCTTTCTTTGACCCAGACAAAGACAAACCTTTAACTTGGTTCTTGAAACAAGTTGAAAGACTTAATGCATTGTACCCAGAAATGTCACAAAAAATGGTGCATATGAAAATACTCAAGAAATGTGGAGGAGAGCTAGAACATGCCCTATAAAGCAGGTGTATAGAACCATGCTCCACAGAATAGTATATTAATTCACTAGAAGACATAGTGAAAAGAACAAAAATTGGCAGGACCTTGAAGAAATTGGACATTAAAAGCCCACATAAACCATTTATCAAAAAAGATAAATCAAAAGAATCCTTCAAGCCCAATACATCCAACAATAATGAGCAAATAAAATGCCATAACTGTGGAGGTATTGGACACTTAGCCAATAATTTCCTTGAAAAGGCAAAGATTAATGAAATTGTGGAAACAGAAAACCACAATGACAAAGAAGAGGAATCTGACTCTGAAAAAGAGACAGAAGAATCAGAAAGTTCTGAAAGTGATGAAATCAATATAATTAATGCACAAATTAATAATATTGATATAATTCATGAACTACTGGATGTTAACTCAAACTTACCACAAGTTGGGACATCTGACACAAACCTGACAAACATACAAGATGCCAAAATGTATAGAACCAAACCTGCAAGAGGAATGTGATATACAGCTGGAAAATCAAGTATAAGTATTGTTATGGTTGATAACCAAGAAGGAAAAGTTAACTTAGATAAAGGAGCATATTGCACCTGTGTTGGTAAAAGTTATCTAAAAACCATTGTCCCAGACTGGCAAGAAAAACGTATGCCAATACAAGGTGTCAAATTTAGTAGTGCAAGTGAGAGCATGAAACCCCTTGGAATGATTGATTTAACACTAATTTTTCCTCATCCCTCACAATGTGTCAGAATCAAAGTAGAGTTTGTAGTAATGGACAACTGTACTAGTAATCACTTCATACTTGGGAATGATTACTTATCAATTTATGGTATAGATATCTCCAACCAAAAGGATAGATATTTTACCATAGGAGACAACAAAAGACAAAAGTTTGGCTTCTTAAATAACAAAAAACAAATCACAGTTATTAGGAATGAAGAAAAGATTCCAGAAAAGGAACTTTTTATATCTGAACAACTTAAAGAGGCAGAATTCAATCAAGATTTAACAGAAAAAATGAAAGAAAAATTGATTGACCTCTTATTTAAGTACAAAAATGCCTTTGCAACTGACAAAGATCCACTAGGTGCCATAATTGGACATGAAGTGGATATAATTCTTAATGTGGAAAAACCTTACCCATTTTTACTATGGAGACCTGCTGACCCAGCTAGTCCAAGGGCTAGAGAAGCCTTAGAGGTACACATTAAAGAACTAATGGACCTTGGAGTATTAAGAAAGGTAGGACATAATAAACAGGTAGAAGTCACTACACCTGTCATTATAACCTGGCATAATGGAAAATCAAGGATGGTAGGAGACTTCAGAGCCCTGAACACCTATACCATTCCAGACAGGTATCCAATACCCAGGATCCATGAGAAATCGACACAATTGTCACAAGCTAAGTTCATCACAGCCATGGATGCCTTAAAGGGTTTTCATCACAATGTCTTAACAGACAATGCCAAAACTCTAATGAGGATAATAGTCCACTGTGGAATTTTTGAATACTTAAGAATGCCATTTGGCATAAAAAATACACCTTCCCATTATCAAAGAATGATTAATACCATATTTCCTGAAGAATTATCAGAAGGATGGTTAATTATCTATATTGATGATATCATAGTTTGCTCAGAAACTTGGGAAAATCACCTTACAAGACTAGAAAGGGTACTACAAAAAATATTCCAAGTGAATATGAAAATTTCCTTGAAAAAAGGTCATTTTGCATACAGTGAATTAAAAGCACTAGGACATGTTGTATCTGGACTTAGCCTAGGCATAGACAAGAATAAAGTAGCAGCAGTACTACTTAAGCCAATGCCTCAAACCAAAAAAGAAATGAAATCATTTCTAGGATTTTCTGGTTACTATAGACAGCATATAAAGGACTTTGCAAAAATTGCTAAATCCTTGTATAAGCTATGTGACCAACAAACAGTCTATGAAATGACAGAAGAAAGAGTCAAGGCATATGAAGAATTGAGAAATTCCTTAACAAATTCCCCGTTTCTTCTAATGCCAGATTGGAAACTACCCTTCAAACTTTATATTGATGCTTGTGGAGAAGGACTGGGTGCTGCACTACACCAGACACAAATTATCAATGATAAACCAGTGGAAGGACCAATTTGTTTTATTTCAAGACAGATAAAGCCAACAGAAGCAAGATATGGAGCAAGCCAAATGTAATGCCTCTGCTTAGTGTGGGCTTTAGAAAAATTACATTACTACTTGGATGGAACAGTATTTGATGTGATTACAGACTGTAATGCTGTAAAATCTCTATTAAATATGAAAACTCCAAATAGACATATGCTGAGATGGCAAATTGCTATCCAAGAATATAGAGGAAATATGACTATTGTTCATAAATCTGGTAATATTCATAAAAATGCAGATGGTCTTAGCAGATGGGCTCTAGCAAATACCCCTGACAATCCAGCATGGGTGCCACAAGAAGAACACCATATAGAAGGAATATGTGTTACAGACATTGGCACAGAATTCTTTAACCAAGTTAAAGAAAGCTATAAGATAGACAAAAATTGCCATATCTTAAGCCAAACTCTAATGAAAGACTGCAAAGACCCATCACTTTCATCAAAACTAGATGAAACATGGAAAAAGGCATATGATGAAGGAAGATTCCACCTCCTTGATGGAATCCTTTACCATAGAAAAAAACACACATGTGTTATGGCCTTAACAGATAGAACCCTGATAAACACTATTTTACATGAGTGTCATGATAGTGTTGCAGATGGACACCTTTCAGAAGACAGAACGCTAGAGAGGGTGAAAACCTGCTCTTGGTGGCCAAATTGGAAGAAAGATGTTATATAATACTTCCAAACCTGTGACAGATGTCAAAAAGCCAACAGAGCCACAGGAAAGAAATTTGGAATGATGATCCAAATCCAAGAACCAAAATCCCCTTGGGAAATAGCTCATATGGATTGGGTAACAGCATTACCTCCAGGAGGAGACAGAAGCTATAATGCATGCCTAGTATTGGTTGACAGGTATAGCAAAACTCCCATGTTCCTACCATGTCATAAAGATGACACAGCTATGGACACAGCCATAATGATATGGAATAAAGTTATTAGCCATACAGGCTTATTCCAGAATATTATAAGTGACAGAGACCCAAAGTTCACTTCAGCATTATGGATAAATCTCCATAACTTGTTTGGGACAAAGTTATCATTCTCAACAGCTTACCATCCTCAAACTGATAATTTAGCAGAAAGAATGATACAGACCTTAGAGGACATGATCAGAAGATTCTGTGCTTATGGCAAGACACCATGCAAACAGATGTATGCAAGACTCTTTCAAATATGCAAAAGAAAGATGGGATGAAAGTAATAAGCCACATGATTTAAAAATAGGAGAATTGGTCCTAGTATCAACCCTTAATTTCAATAACATAAAAGGCCCAAAGAAATTAAAAGATTCCTTTGCAGGACCATTTATGATAAATGCACTTCATGGACCCAATGCTGTGCAATTGGAACTCACAGGTGAACTAATGAACAAACACCCAATTTTCCCTGTAGGTCTGATAAAACCTTACAGCTCAAGTGACAAGGAGTTATTTCCACTAAGAAATTCCCCCCTTGGAAGAAGGAGAGGAAAAGAAAATAGTAAAAGTCCTTAAAAAAAGAAGGACAAGAAACAAAAAAGAAAGAGAATACCTTGTAAGGTATAGAAATTCAACTCAAGAAGATGAATGGCTACTCGAGAAAGATATAACAAATGCTGATAAACTACTAAGAATGTTCAGACATGAAAGAAAGCCTGAAAAATAGAAAAGTTAAGCATTATTGAGCTTCAAGACTAACAAAGTCTATTGAAGAGGTAGGACAGTGGATGATACCCTAATTACACATATCAGATTGTGGTACAATCTTTTTTGGTGGTAGGGAATGTGAACCTTTGAGATATGACCACATACCCAAAAAAGGTCAAAAGAAATATTTAATATAATTATACATTAAAAATAATTACCTTAAAACTACAAAAATACCATAAATTGGCATAAAACTTGGTTTAACTTAAAAACAATGAATAAAAATGTGAAATAAATTATACCAGTGGATTCCCCATGGTAAAATACACATATACCATTTTTATGGCATATCTGTAAAGTCAATATTTAATAAGTTATAAGTAATAATACCTTATAAAAACCACAAATCCTTATTTATTTCAAAGACCAATGAAACAGAATGTGAAATAAATAGTACCATTGGATTCTCCATGAAAATCCACATATAAAACAATAAGAAGCTAAGCTTCAAAATCAATACTTAAGGAATTAACCTTAATATATGCACTTTTTTGGTCAATGTATATATTCAAGGATTTTAGCTAAGATCTCTTGAGATATGCATGATAGAGTGATGAACCAAAAATAAAGTCATCACGTAGTTACTGTAGAAATACAGAAATGAAGTTTATTTCACAAGTTATAAACAAGGTTGAAACCTGTAAGGAATTATTGATTAAAATCAACAGAGCTGTTGACCACTTTGTTGTGAAAGTGGTCCAAGCTTAAAAAAAAGTAGACAGTTGAACTCTACTAGTTCACTCATGAAGAATGATGTATTTTGTATTATAATATTCAAGGTATAACCCCTTGAAATCATAGTTTGAAGTTTAAAATATTAAATTTCGACAGAAAAGATTAGTTACAAGAAAAATCATCAAAAATAGAGTTTTGATGATGTAATGAAATTCTCTTGGAAGCATATTAAGGTTATGCAAAGCTATTAGAATTCACTCTCTGATTTTCTGTAGTGTGTAGATCTTAAAAGTTATTAAGGATTAACGTTTGAGATTAATTTGATCATTTATGATCACTTACTGTAACCTTAAATTAACTTTAACAGTCATATGAGTGATAAAATTGGTAAATACTATTAGTTTATGATTAAAACTAATAAAATCCACGAATTTTGGGGTTCTGCCAAGCCTTTGACATCATCAAACCTAGAGTTATAGTGATAACTCTAAATAATGGTGTAATAATGATGTAATCATCACCAAACCTTAAAATATTGATCAATTCCAGTGGATATGATCAGTACATGTCTACTAGTATCCTGTTGGACTCTTGGAGGGAGGTAATTACTATAAATAGAGCTGTTTTTACTCTGTTTTCCCCTCAGACGCATCAAAAACATTAAATCAATTAAATTAAAAGGTAATATCTTTATTCTTTATATATAGATCTTTTATATTATTAAAGACCAAAGATCATATTATTATAATCATCAATTTTGACGTGATTAAATCATTTATTTAATTGTTTTTGCTAAAAATCTCTCTAAAATCTCATTTCCACGTAAAGATCAAGAGTATTTGTAATTTTCTCTATTTTTTATTGTAAATACAATTTGGATAGGTTGTATTTACATTATTTGGCGTAAAATATTTCAAAATTATTATATTAAGTATTAAAAGTAGGTTATTTTCTCTTTTATTATTACTTTAATAATTCTTTAATTAATATAAATAGTATTTATATTAATTTATAACTTTAATATTGGTAATATTATTGTTATTAATTGTTTTTATTAATAAAAAACAATTCTTTACACCTTTATTATCTGTTTGTAACAATAATAAAGTGCCATTACATATATTAATTATTCTATATTAATATATTTCTTTTATAATATAAATTATATTATCATATTTAATTGATGATATAATTATTTTTACGCCATAATTATAATAATTCTTTATTATTATAATTATTTTTATCTTATTTATTTCATTTATAAGGACATTCATAGTACAATAAGTAAAATATTAGTAATTTTTACTTATTGTTTCATAGTCAAACCTTACAGTAACTGCTTGAGTGAGTTGCTCCATGAATTTATTCATTTGCTCCAGCATCTTGAGGAGACTTTGTTCAGTCTGAGAGACAAGAGGTTGATTAGAAAGGGATACATTAGAAACCTGAGGCACCTCTGGAGCATTTGCCAAAGCATCTGCCACTTCAGTCTCCCCAGAATCTTCCTCTTCCACAGACTCTTCCCCCTCTTCATCTTCAACTTCCCCTAGTCTTGCTCTTTCACCTTCAGACATGCCAGGGTAGCCACCAAAGAGTCCAGAGAAAGATCTTGATCTTCTTAATTTCGTTCCCCCTCTTCTTGAGGGTGCTGCTCCTTCCATTGGTGGTCCTCTGTCCAAGTTTGCATTCAGTTGATGAACTGATGGTGTGCGGTCAAGGGGAACCCTTTCTGTAGGAGTGAGAACAGCTGGATTTCTTTGAGATCTAGTTTTCTTGTCTGGAGGGCTATGCTGAACTGGCATTTTGAAGAATGAGAATAATCAATTTATGGTATTAAGAACAGAGATCAAGATTTGGCCAAATCAGTCACAATAAAAATCTTGATGAATATTGAGGTGAAATCAAACTCAATCAACAATAAATCAATCAATTAAATTCAACCAATATCAACAATCAATTCAAATTCAAATGTCAACAATCTTGAGTAAATCAATAACCAATCAATAAGTGTCTTCAATATGAAAATAAAAGTCTTGGGGAATCAATCAGTCAAATCAATATCTTCAGGAATCAGTTAAATTTCTTGATGAGTCAAAATCAATCAATAATCAAAATCAATTCATGAGGATCAATCAAATATCTTGAGACCTCAGAGTCAATCAGTCCAACACAAATAAATCCTGGATTGATGAGTCAATAAACCAAATGAATCCCAATGAATAATCCAATCAATCAACCAATCAATAACCCCAGATAAACCCTGAATATGAAGACAAAGAAGTTTGAATTGAATATAAAAAATGAAATGAGATGGTCAGCAATGATTAAAGAAAATAGGAAGAATCAGTTTTGATATGAATGTAATAAATCAGATCAAAATTGATGAGAGAAAAAATCATAATCATTCAAGAATCATAAAGTCATGAAAATCATAATTGATTAATGAGAGAAATGAATTTAAATGAATGAAGAGAAAGAATCAAATATGATTTAATTAATTTAATGTCACAGGGGCTCTTCTAAGTGAAGAGGGCCTGGCACTCAGTAAATGGGGACTCACTTATGGAGGGCTCAAGGATATGATAAATAGGAGTACAATTAAGAGTGTTAAGACATGAATTTCTAATAAAAGAAATATAAGAAAAGCAGCAAAAAAGAATAAGAGTAAGAAATAGAAGAGCCAACCACAAACAAGTCCAAGTCCACTGTTTCAACCTGTCAGAATGAAAAGAGAAGGGTTAATAAGGATATGACCACCCAGCTCATACTGTACAGGCAAAGAAAGAAAATGCAAAGACTAACTTAATATTAAATAAATATAATACCCAAAATAAGGTTAGGAATATTCATAAAATAATAAGTAAACTAAATTAATTAACTGAGGAAAAATTCCCAGGGGGGAGAAAGAGGGGCTGGTATATGTGAGAGTCACCAGCCCTGATCCAGAGAGAGAATTTTCCTGAGAGAATTGGATGATTGCATTGAGTCTGGCCAATACAGGTCCTGTACAGCTGTACAGGGCCTTTACAATAGGAGTGGTAGTATTTAGTGATCATACAGTTTGGAAATGGTGTATCCCAACTGTCTTGGGTAATTCCAACCTGTACAAGTATTAACAGGCTGTATGCATGTTCCAGCAAGGAAGATTGCTGAAACTGAATGCTGATGCAAATAGTGGATCTGCTGATTTGAGGCATTTGAGTGGGTATATTAATGAATAACCTTACCCCTGGTGAGTGATTGTTACACTCTCACTCCTACAGAAAGGGCCCCTCTTGACCGCATAACATCAGTTAATCAACTGAGTGAAAATCTTAACCATGGAGCAGCACCCTCTAGAAGAGGAGGTGTGAAGTCAAGAATATCAAGCTCATTCTCTGGCTTGTTGGGTGGCTATCAAAGAGCTTCTCAAGGGCCTAGAAGAAGATTAGGGGAAGCTGAAGATGAAGAGGGGGAGTCTATGGAAGAGGAAGAGTCTGAAGAAACTGAAGTTGAAGGTGCCCTTGAGGCTTCATAAGCTCCAAATCTATCCCTTTATAATCAATATGTTGTCTCTCAAGCTGAACCAAATTTCCTGAAGATGATGGAGCAGATGAGCCAATTAATTGGACAGCTCACTCAAGAAGTTTACCCCAGGGACAATTCAAGAGCCCCAGTAATCAAGACTCCATCAATGAAGGCACCTGATTCTTTTCATGGTACCCAAGCCCATAAATTGAGAGGATTTATCCAATAATGTCAATTAATTTTTCATCATGCCCCAAAAGACTACTTCTGTGTTAGGAAGAAGGTTCTTTACTAACCTTTGTTTCTCACTGGTAGAGCTTGAAAATGAATTGAACCATATCTCTCAAGTATCTCCAATGAAGACCCATCTTATCTCCTCAATAACTGGAAGTTGTTTAAAACCCAGTTATTCATTCTTTTTGGTGAACCCAATGAAGTCAGAAAAGCTGAAAAATTGTTGGATAATCTCAGGATGAGGGAAAGTGGTCATGTATCCTTGTACATTGCTGACTTTAGAAGCTTAATTTCATTAATTTGAGATTGGAGGAGAGGGCTTATATTCATTTTTATAGAAGATCATTGCCATCAAGACTTTTGGAACAGCTTTCTTCTCACCCTGGTACCTTTGCTACTCTGAAAGAGCTCATGGACATCACTTTGGAGTTAGGTACAAGATACCATTAGAGGCAGAAGGAAAAGGTTAGTCATCAAGGGAAGAAGCCTCCAGTTACTGGATCCATTTCCTCCAGGCATCCTCAAGATTCATTTTCCAAGAAGAGCAAGAAGAGGAAGGCTAAGCCTCATGCTGCTCTCCTAAATAAGGACAATAGATTAATTGGTTCTAAAAAGGAGAGGAGGATTAAAGAAGTTCTATGGACGTATTGTGGTGGGAAGCATGCAATTGAGAAATGCTTCAAGAGGCCTCAGAATAGGCCAGGTTTATCAAGAGGCTTCCCTAGCAAGCAGTGAGCAGCCTTAGTGGAAATCATGATATGTTCAATGGTTCTAACTTATTTCCATCAAGAGAACAATTGTGCACTCTGAATACTAGTGTCAAGAAATATTTGAAATTTATTATGTTTTCTGCTGTCTCTAATATTTATATTATTATTCTCATTGATTCTGGTGCTAAAAACTCTTTTATTTCAAAGAATTTTGTTCTCAAGTACTCATTGACCATTTCAGAGCTCCCTGAAAAGATTCCTCTTTTCATTTTGGATTCCAATGAATCCACTTCCCTGTTAATCACCCATTATACCAAGTGGGTAGTTGACTTGCCTTCCTTCCCAAGCTTTGAATGGGACTTTTTTATCATAGATTCACCCAAGGGAGAAAACCTGATATTGGGCTATTATTTTCTTTACCATTTCAATCCCATCATTGATTGGAAAAATGGATTGATCACCTCTGATTCTAGTCCTAAGGATTCTAGTGGTATTATTCCTACTACTAGTAATGACTTTGCCACTGCTGTCAACAGTGTTGCTCTGGTTGGTGAACTTAAGACACCTTCCCCACCTTCTTCTGTCCATATCCCTTCCATCATTCCCTTGCAGTCATTACTTCCATTAAGAGATGAAGTCTTCAAAGAGATAAAAAATATTGGAGAATATGTTGCTATATCTTCACTTCATCCCTTTCAGGGAGATATGAACCTTCCTCCTTTATTCTTCTGTGCATCCCTGGAGGAGAAGTGGGATGACGACAAAGAGCCAGAAGAAATTGAAACTGTGCTGATAGTTGTCCCTCCTGCCTATCAGCATTCTTTGGATTTGTTCTCCATAGTGAAATCAGAGAAACATCCTCCGCACTATGCCTGTAATCATCATGTCAAATTGGAGGGTCTTCTACCACCAGTTGGTGTTATCTAATCTTTATCAAATAATGAGTCAGAAAAACTGTGTGCCTACATTTCAGAGAATTTAGAGAAAGGTTTCATCAGGTCAAGCTCCTCTTCAACAGGAGCACATGTCCTTTTTGTTAAGAAAAAGGATGGTGGCCTCCATTTGTGTGTTGACTACTGCAAACTCAATGCTTTCACTAGGAATAACATGCATCCTTTCCCTCCTATGAACCAGCTTCTCACCATATTCAATGCTTACACTATCTTCTCCAATACAGATCAGTGTGGTACTTACAATATCCTGAGAATCAAAGAGGGGGGTGAGAATTTAAGTGCCTTTAGAGCCAAATGTGGTATTTATGAGTATTGGTGATGCAGTTTGTCTTAACCAATGCTCCCGCTTCATTCCAGAATCTGATAAATGATATCTTTGCATATTTTGTGTACAAATATTTTGTAGTTTATTTAGATGATATTATGGTCTTCTCAAGCACTGAGGAGGAACATGTCAAAAATGTTCCCACTTTCCTCCAAAGGCTGAGGGAAAATAATCTGTTTTCCAAAGCATTGAAGTGTGTATTCCATGCCTCAAGTGTGGAATACATTGGCTATGTTGTTTCAAGTGATGGCCTCAAGATGAATTCTTCAAAGCTCAACAAATCCTCAATTGGCCTCAGCCCAAGAACATCAAGGCCCTTCAATCATTTCTTGGCTTTGCCAATTTCTATTGTTGTTTCATTAAAAATGACCTCAAAAAACACTGCTCTCAATTCCCTTCCAAAACAATATTCACCTTTTATCTTCAATGAGGTAGCTCTTGGCCAGTTTCATTTACTAAAAGGATTATTCACCACTGCCCCTATCCTTTCTCATTTCAATCCTTCTCTACAAAATATTTTGGAGACTTATGCATCTGATTATGCCTTGGATGCTGTACTGAGTCAGGTGAATGACTCAGGAAAGCACCCCATTGCATTTGATAGTTGCAAGGTCTTCCCAGCTGAGCTCAACTATGAAATTCATGAAAAGAAACTCCTTGGCATAGTTTGGGCTCCCAAGTGCTGGAGAGTTTTTTTCTTTGTCTTTCTCATTCTTTTGAAGTCTGGACAGACCATTATTCTCTTCAGTAATTCATGTCTTCCAAAGTCCTTAGTCATTGTTGAGCCCATTGGGTGTCACAGGGGCTCTTCTAAGTGAAGAGGGCCTGGCATTCAGTAAACTGGGACTTACTTATGGAGGGCTCAGGACATGGTAAGAAAAGAGTACACTGAAGAGGTTAAGAGATGAATTGCCAAATAAAAGAATATAAGAAAAAGCAGCAACAAATGATAAGAGTAAGAATAAAAGAGCCAACCACAAACAAGTCCAAGTCCACTGTTTCAATCTGTCAGAATGGAAGAGAAGGGTTAATAAGGATATGGCCACCCAGCTCATACTGTACAGGCAAAGAAAGAAAAGAGGCAAAAACTAACTGAAAATTAAATAACAATAATACCCAAAAATAAGGATAAGAATAATTTCAAAATAATAAATATACTACATTAATTAACTGGGGAAAAGTCCCCAGGGGGGAGAAAGAGGGGCTGGAATATGTGAGAATCACCAGCCCTGATCCAGACAGAGAATTTTCATGAGAAGATTTGATGATTAAATTGAGTCTGGCCAATACAGGTCCTGTAAAGATGTACAGGAGCTGTATAGGAGGAGTGGTGGTATTGAGTGATCATACAGTTTGGAAATGGTGTATCCAAACAGTATTGGGTAATTCCAACCTGTACAAGTATTGACAGGCTGTATGCATGTTTCAGCAAGGAAGATTGCTGAAACTGAATGCTGATACACACGGTGGATTTCCTGGTTTGAGGTGTTTGAGTGGGTGTAAGTATGAATACCCTTACCCCTGATTAGTGGTTGCTACAGTATCCCCCTCTTAAAACTGGTGGGCTCCTGAACACCATAATACCCTGCCACTGTTGAGTGGCATCTCAATATTCCCCACTTCTTTTCAAAAGTTTCCTTTTTTAATTTCAATTCCCTCTTGACCATTATCCTGAAAATTGCCTCTTCATTTCTTCACTGTCCTACTTGATTTGAATTATCTTCCCCCTTCTTTTAACCTGAGTAAGTGCTTTCAACTTCAAAATATGCTTCTTCTTTGGATTCAGTCCTTTCCTTCCCTTCAAGGCATGGCCTTTGGGTTGTATCCCAAAATGAGTTACATACAGCTCTTCTGCTCAAGAATTGATGGCCAATGAGTATAGGTTCATATAACTCATTGTGAATGGGACAAATTGATGTTTTGGCCATTCTTGCCTTGATTGGAATCCCTTCAAAAGGGGGGTTCTTGTCCCCATTGTCCCTGAAAATGCGTCAAAAATGGATTTGGGCCCAATTAGCCCCACCATTGATTTTGGATAATGGCCCTTTCTATGGTGATTTCTTGACTTTTATGGCTTTAGGGCATTTTTCTCCCTTTCTGGTCTTCTGCTTTTCTTGGGGTCCTATAGTCTGCGGGCTGTGGCCTGTGGTCCATGGGGGCTATTGGAGGCCCCCAGGACCCAAATTGACCCCTGAGCCCAAATTTGCTGAGGTTTCAGGGGTGCCATGGGACCATTGAAATGGCCCATTAGAAGGGTCCAGGACCATAAAGCTTCTGACCTACCCAAGTTGCAGGGGAGGTTCTGGGTGGTTATTTCAGTCCAAAAGGGAGATGGACTCACCACCTTAAGGACTTTGAGGGGGGGCCATCATTGAGTTATGTTCCCCACTTCCTTGAGGGCATTTTCTTCAGAATTGAAGTGATTTTAATCTGAATTTTGAATCTTCTTCTTGCATACTCCCTAGTCATGAGGTCCAAACTGACTGAACTCACTGAATTTTCCCCTTCTGCGCCGCCACCATCTGTCCTTCATGGTTTGGGCATTCTCAGTTGATTTTCATCACCATCAATGGCTTCTTCTGGTCATTTTGATCCCACCCAAATTTATGACGGTTACAAGGCAGTTGAGGTTCTTGATCCTGCTTGTACTGAATTTTTGGCAAAGGGAAAAGAATTTTTTTAACGTTACAATCCCAGATCTTCAAAATGCCACTACTGCTTCATTGGGAAGAAGGCATGCCATCGAACTTGGAAAAAAGCTTCAAACGTCAGGAGGTACTTGTGGAGTAAGAAGGATGGGCCTTTTAGAAAATAGTTCCCAGTCTCTGAGGCTCCTACTCTTGATGGTACTTTAGGGTATTCTTCTTGTAAGTGAATTTATTTTATTGCTTGAATGGTTTCTGATATCTTGATTCAGTGACTGGTTCTAGGCAGAGGGATGTGGCCAGGTGGACTAATGTTGGAGTGCCCATTCCTGTTGGTGGTAGGCCCATATATTCCAGCTCAGAAGTCCCAATTTTCAGTACTAATACTGAAGGAATAGTGAAAAGAATAAGACAAATTGCTGATTCCCCACCTGATCCAGATGCTGAAGGTAGTGAGGAGTTGGATGGTGAAGAAGCTGAGGTGATTACCCATTCTGCTGGTCATCCATCCAATATTTCTCCTTCCCAGCCTCCTGCCAAGAGATTCCAAAGTCAATTCATCCCCAGTACCCCCAGAAACTTCCAGCCCACTCTTGCTACAATTCCTACTTCCATTCCTCCTGATTCACCACACTCTTCCCACACCAGGCCTGCCTTGAATCCAGAAGTAAGACCATCCCCCATCCAAAAATCCAGAAACTCACCCATAGTCAACTCCCAACAACTCCAACCTGTGGCCAGTACCAGTATAAGAAGAGAAGAACTTTCTCCTTTTCTGTTTCCTGCCGCCCAAGTTTTTCAGCGCAGGGATTGATGGCCTATCCAAGTTACCAGAGAAGACCCAAATACGGCGAGTGATAATCAGGATTCTGTGGCCAGGTTATTTAGGAGGGTTGATAAAAATAGTAGGGAGGTGATTATGTATGCTAATGATAGGACTATTCCAGGGACTGCTTCTGAGGAGATGGCTGCAAAATTTTCCTGGTATGAAGATGAGTTGATTAATGATTTCCAGAAAAAATTTGACTATTTGGGTAGAGATAACTAGTTTCCTTTTCCTTGTTTGTGTTTGGTTTGACTACTATCCCCACTCTTATAGCTACTAAAATAAAAAATAAAAATAAATGGAACCTCCCAATACATGATTTGGGAGGGGATGCTGCTTCTTTTGAAGAAATAAGATAAATATGCAAGTAAAGAAAAGAAAGAAAATGAGAGAAGAAGAGAGTAGAGAAAATAAAATAAAGGAATTCCTGAGGTTTTCCTTCTTGTGGTTACTTGCTTGATTTTCTGGCCAAGAATTGTCTGAAAGATAAAAAACAATCATTTGATGCTCACAGAGTGGCCAAGGTGATGTTTTACAAGAAATAGAACCCTCAGAGATGCATACCCGGAGATGGAACTTACTTTCATAGCTTCCACTCCCCAGCAAGCACCATAAAACAGATAACTTTGCCATAATTGGCTTTGAAGTAATGACTGTCTTGAATAAATATGATTGGAATAAGTTGGAAAAAAATATAAAGATAAAAGGTAAAAAATAAAGGAAATTCAAGGGTATTGATGTTGCAAGGCCTTCTGGATCTGTCCAAAGAATTAACAAGTGCTCACAAAGTGTCCAAGGTGATTCTTACAACAAAATTTTGGTAGAATACTCCCTTAAAGGTGCATCCCAGAAGAGTAACTTACTTTCATAACCTCTTCTCCCCACCAAGCACCATAAAAAATCAAACTCTTGAGGTATTTGGACCAGGCCTGTCTGGATACAATGAATTTAAATCCTTGACAAGGTCTGGAAAGTTGGTAAGGCTGGAAGCTGGTTCCCAAGTTGTTCTTTCTGCGTCTTCACTGAATCATTTCAACTCTAAAAGATACCATAATTTACTTCTTTTGAGTTTGGAGTCCAGAACATGAGCCACTTCCCATTCTTGTTGCTCCTCCACGAGAACTGGTGGTGGTGGAAATTGATGACAATTTGGGATACTTGACTGCTTGACTGGTTCTAGTAAGGACACATGGAATACAGGCTGAACTGACTTCCATTTTTGAGGCAAATTGAGGTGATATGCATGACTTCCAATCTTCTTAATGACTTCAAAGGGTCCCGGCCATCTTTCTGAAAGTTTCTTGGTGGGTCTTGTAGTATTGATGTTCTTGTAAGCTAGCCCTACCTTATCCCCAGGTTGGAAATTAGGTGGAACTGACCTATTTCTATCTGCATACTTCTTCAATCTCCTTATTGCTGACTCTAATTTTTCTTTGACAACTTGCTGTAATGATTGGAGTTTTTTTGATACCTTTCCTGCAGGTGAGTCTTGAGAAATATGGATTAAGTAAAAACTGGGATTTCTTCCATAAATGGTGAAAAAAAGGGATTGCTTTGTTGATTAATGTTCTGCATTATTGTAGGCCAATTCAGCCAGAGGGAGCCAGGTGTGCCAGTCATGTTGATGGTAACTGAAAGACATCCAACAATACTGTTCTAGAATCTGATTTACCCTTGCTTTCTGTCCATCTGTTTCAGGATGAAAAGCAGTTGAAGGATCTGTTGATATCTTGAGCTTCTGACATAAACTGGCCAGAATGATGAAACAAATAAAGATCCTCTATCACTGACAATACTTACTCATAGGCCATGTTTGGAAAGGACATGGCTGATAAACATTTGAGCTAATTTCAAAGCAGTGATTGTTCCATCAGTTGGAATGAATATTGCCATTTTTGAGAACCTGTCCACAACTACTAGAATTGAATCAAAGCTGTTTGACAAGGGCAATTGAGTGATAAAGTCCATTGATAAAGAATTCCAAGGACCAGATGGAATTTTAAGAGGCTTGATTAATCCAAACTTCTCATGATGAATGTTCCTCTTTCTTGAACATTGCTGAAATGAGGACACATAGTCCTTAATGAATTGATTCATGCCAGCCCAATAAACATTCGTCTTGATGAGCTTGAGGGTCTTCTCCTGGCCAGGATGGCCAGCCAATGGTGCGTCATGACGCTTTTGTAACAACCATCCATCAGGGGTAATGGTATTCATTCATACACCCACTCAAACACCTCAAACCAGCAAATCCAGTATCTGCATCAGCATTCAGTTTCAGAAATATTCATTCTGAAACATGCATACAGTTTGGTTCATCAATACAGCCTGTCAATACCTGTACAGGTTGGATTCACCCAATACAGTTTCAATACACCAGTATGAAACTGTATGATCACTCAAATACACCACACCTCCTGTACAGGTTCTGTACAGCTGTGCAGGACCTTTATTGGCCAGACTCAATTCAATCATCAATTATTCTCATGAAAATTGTTCCTCTGGATCAGGGCTGGTGATTCTCACATATACCAGCCCCTCTTTCTCCCCCCTGGGGACTTTTCCCCAGTTGATTAATTTAGTTTATTTATTATTTCATAATTATTCTTATCCTTATTTTGGGTATTATAATTATTTAATTTTAAGTTAGTCTTTGCATTTTCTCTCTTTGCCTGTACAGTATGAGTTGGGTGGCCATATCCTTATTAACCCTTCTCTTTCCATTCTGACAGGTTGAAACAGTGGACTTGGACTTGTTTGTGGTTGGCTCTTCTATTTCTTACTCTTATTTCTTGTTGCTGCTTTTCTTATATTTATTCTTTTAGTAATTCATCTTTTACACTCTTAAGTGTATCCCTTCTTACCATATCTCTGAGCCCTCCATAAGTGAGTCCCAGTGTACTGTGTGCCAGGCCCTCTTCACTTCAAAGAGCCCCTGTGACAGCTTTTGAGGAATATTGAGTTGGATTTCTTCATTGCTTGAGCTTACCACTCTTCCTTTGAATAATAATAACTTGGCTTGAGGTTCAAGAGAATAATCTGTGACTCATTCAGCTCTTGCTAGTTGCTTGAGTATTTTTTTATAGTCTTTGTCTTGCCATACTTCTTTTTGAATCTTGTTACCTAAATCTGAAAATATTTCCACTTTTATTGAGAAGAATCTTGACTCTTGAATTCCATCTTGCTTGATTACTTGATGAAAATTCTGAGGATTCTGGCTGATGAAGTCCTCCCCCCTCTCTGGGTACATATGGTCCCAACATGACAAGGCATCTGGTAAAGTGACCAGCCTTCCTGGGTGGTAAGTGATAGTGAAATGAAACTCAGAAAGAAATTCAGCCCAACGGGCTTGACAACAATTAAGAACTTTGGAAGACATAAAATACTGAAGAGAAGAGTGGTCTGTCAAGACCTCAAAGGAATTGGAAAGAGAAAGAAGAAAAGCTCTCCAGCGCTTGAGAGCCCAAACTATGCCAAGGAGTTCCTTGTCATCAACTTCATAATTCAGCTCATCTGGGAGTAGCTTGTGACTATCAAATGCAATGAGATGCTTTCCTGAGTCATTCACCTGACTCAGTACAGCACCCAAGGCATGATAAGAAGAATCAGTCTTTACAATAGTTGATAGAGAAGGATTGAAGTGAGAAAGGATAGGAGCAGTGGTGAATGCTTGTTTTAGTATTTGAAACTGACTACAAGCTTCCTCATTGAAGATAAAAGGAGATTCTTTTTTGAGAAGGGAAGTGAGAGCAGTGATTTTTGATTAAACAACAATAAAAATTGGCACAGCCAAGAAAGGATTTAAGAGTTTTGATTTTCTTGTGCTGAGGCCAATTGAGGATTTTCTCAGCCTTTGAAGAATCCATCTTGAGGCCATCACTTGAAACAGCATAGCCCAATTATTCCACACTTGGAGGCTTTGGAAAACAAATTATTGTCCCTCAGTCTTTGGAGGACAGAGGCCACATGTTTGACATGTTCCTCCTCAGAACTGGAAAAGACCAGAATATCATCTGAGTAAAGTACAACAAAAATATCCAACAAGTCTGCCAATATGTCATTCACAAGGTTCTGGAAAGAAGCTGGAACATTGGTCAGGCCAAATGGCATAACCAAATACTCATAACTACCATATTTGGTTATTAAGGCAGTTAAGTGCTCATCCCCCTCTTTGATTCTCAGGAGATTATATGCACCACACGGATCTATCTTGGAGAAGATAGTGGAACCTTTGAACATGGTAAGAAGGTGGTGCATAGGAGGAACAGGATACCTGTTCTTCCTAGTGACAGCATTGAGTTTGCAGTAGTCAACACACAAATAAAGGCCTCCATCCTTTTTCTTAACAAAAATGACAGGTGCTCCTGTTGAAGAGGAGCTTGACCTAATGAAACCTTTCTCTACATTCTCCGAAAGGGAGGCCCACAGCGTTTCTGACTCTTGATTTGATAACAAGTAGATAACACCAACTGAAGAAAGAAGACCCTTCAACTTGATATGGTGATCACAGACACAGTGTGGAGGAAGTTTTTCTGCTTTCACCTTGGAGAATACATCCAAATATTGGTGATAAGCAGGAGGGACTACCTTCAACACAGTTTCAATTTGTTCTGGCTCTTCCTTCTCATCCCACTGCTACCCCAGGGAGGCATGAAAAGATAAGGGAGGAAGGTCCATATCCCCATGAAAGAGATTAATCAAAGAGAAAGCAACATCTTCTACAACATCTTTTATCTCTTTGAAGACCTCATATCTTGATTTAAGTAATGACTGAGATGGCATGATGGAAGGGATATGGACAGAAGAAGGAAGGGAAGGTGTCTTAAGTGCACCAACCAGAGCAAAACTGTTGACAGCAGTGGTCAAGGCATAACTAGCAGAAGACTTAATATCACTAGAATCCTTATGACTAAAATGATAGGTTATCAATCCATTTTTCCAATCAATAATGGGATTAAAATGGTAGAGTAAATCATAGCCCAATATCAGGTCTTCTACTTTGGGTTAATCTATGATGAATAAGTCCCATTCAAAGTTTGGGAATTAAGGCAAGTCAACTACTGTCACAGGGGCTCTTCTAAATGAAGAGGGCCTGGCACTCAGTGAACAGACTTACTTATGGAGGGCTCAGAATAGATACTCAATTTATAAGAGTAATGAAATGAGAAAATAAATCCCTAGTCATGAAATAATAAGCATTAAAAGATATGAGAGAAAACAAAAGCAATAATAAAGAGCCAACCACAAATAAGCCTGTATCACTGTTTCAACCTGTTCAGAAAATAGAAAAGGATTAATAAAGGATATGGCCATCAGGACTCTACTGAACAGGTGAGGGAAGGAAAATACTAACTTGATAATTGATAAAATAATATTTCTTTCATGAGAAATAAAATAATATTAAATAATAAATCCAATATTTTAATCAACTGGGGGAAAAACCCCCAGGTGGGTGAAAGGTGGCTGGTATATGTGAAAAAGTGCCAGCCTGGAGTTTTAGTGTTGAGAAACCATGATTGTATGATTGAGAAACCTGTATTTGAGATGTGAAAATGTATTGGTGTATCCAATACAGATATTTGAATCAATACAGGTGTTTGCACCTGTATTGAAGGCAGGCCTGTATTTGGTGAATCCTGTATTGAGCAGTATTGAGGTTTGGAACTATATTTGATAATCTTCCATGAAACCCCTTGCTGATTAGGTGTTGGAGGATTTTCCATTAGTAATGAATGTTAATGCCCTGCCTGTCTCCCCCTCTTGAAAGTGGTGAGCTCTGAGCACCATAAGAGTAGTGACTCTTGATAAGATCAACTGAAGTTTCTTCCCCCAATTACCCAATTTTCATCCCTCATAATTCCCCTTCATAAATCATAATTTCCAACCCTTTTATCTTCACAACTTGTAGGTCCTTCTTCTTTGACTTGATTCTGATCCTTCTCCCCTTCTTTGAACTTTCTTCACTTCCTCCTTTTCTTCTTTTTCAATCTTCTTCTCATTGCAGAGTTTTTCACTCAATTTGTCTTGAGTCCTCATGGCACATGATAAATAGTGATTTCATATCTATTTCCTAAGAACCCACTTCTGTTTCATCAAGTTTGTCTTCATTTTGAGATTGAGCCGAAATTGGGGTTTTTTCTTGCTTTGGACTATTTCAGAGTTCCTTGAATTTTTTCCCCAAATTTGTTGTTTTATGGGGTTTTTTGGGCCAAAAGTGCGCAGAATGTAAAATATTGAAGATTTAGATGAATCATTGATTAAATCACTGTATTTGAGGTTCTTAATGCTTTTAAGAAGTAATAGCCAGGAGTGCGCAAATATGCCATTATGATTAAAATGGAATATTTTGGTGAAGAATTGAATAAAACCAAGTTTTTTAAGGAGAATGAAGCCAAAATGCACAAAATGCGCAAACTGTGTCAAAGTGCGCAAAATGCGCAATTAGACTAACTTCTTTGTGTTTTGCGTTTTTGAAGGCCTTTCACATGTTTTGAGGTTTATTTGCTGGTATTGTCAGCCGATGACTCAAAACCAGAGCACAAGAATGACAGCCAAATACCATAAACCAATGGTAAAGCCAAGATACAACCAAAACATGGAGCTGAGCTAAATTAACTCAAAAGGTATCAAACAAAAGAGGAAAATCACCTCTTGCCAAATATATAAGTCCCATCATCATAGGAAAAAGAATAACAAAGTTATTCCTGCTCAAAGCTATTGCTGAGCATAAACCTTAATTTTCACCTCTCATCTGAAATCCAGAGGCAGAGGCTTAACCCCATCAAATGGGTATTCAAATTGAAGCTCTAATTCAGGGCTATCCAATGGTACTAGCCAAACTGAGCTAGCACCAGAATTACAGAAGTTATGACCAAAATAAGGTTAAATAAGGGTGATTAAAATATTCACCTCTCATCTAGCTTCTACAGTTTTAGTATGAGATACCTACAGTGGAGTCTTTTGAAAAAGGAACAATCAGGGCTATTTAATGGTGCCATTCATTTCCCCATGTACTATCTAGAACAAAAGATATGGAGAAAACAAGTTCCATAGAGTTTTTGTTCATAAATGTGTACAAGAAAGCTTGTACATGGCATAAATTTGCCATATTTAATGATAAACATAGAAAATGAGGTACCATTGTGTAGATCAAATCCAGGGCTACACAATGAACCAATTTTTAGCTCAATATCTTAAAAACTGACAAAGGTATAGCAGCTTTAAGGTTAAAATACCACAGTTTGGCCAATACAGCCTTAGAGTGGGATACTATCCCATAAGTATCATTATGAGGTGTCAAACAGACAAAGAAGCTTGTTTATGCTTCAATACCTCGTAGTTAAGTCAAATACAGAGGTCCATACAGGTTCTGTACACCTTCTGACGCGTCAGAAGCACCAGAAAACACCTGTAAACTACATTGGTGAAAATATGAACCCTGTATAGGTTCAAAATGACTACTTGTGGTTCTAAAGCCACATTTCCACCCAATACCAGTCGTTATTTAGTGTATAGAATCACAAACCAGCCCACATTAGTGAAAGGTTCCCCTCTGTGGTCGTGTGCAGAGGTAAACCACCTCCCACTACCCCAGAACAAGATAAAAGGAGGCTTTTCCTCCCCAGGAAGCTAATCCAGAATCCTTTTCTTGATATTCTTACGTGGTATAACTTCTTAAAACAAGTGGTACCCTTAGAATTTAACAGGTTATAATTACAAGTTGTAATCATTGTAGGGTTTGTTATTGTAAACCAACAGGCAAACACCGCACCCAGGGCTATCAGCAGCACTCACCATCACTAAATTATTTTAGTATAGCCCTTTTAATCATATTCTCACTTTAATATCATGATTATTTTCGTGTCACACTCAGAGTTATAGCTTTTATTATCATTTTGAAGCCATATCATAGAGTCACCCTGACAGGTATTATGCACAAAATGCGTCAAAGTGTGCAAATGCATAAAAATGGCCAATTTGGCCTATGAACAGTTTTTTTCATGATTTTTCTTCCATTTTTCTTGTGCTTCAACCTATTCTTGCAGTTCAAATTTCTGTAATTGACTTGCTGACTTGCAATTGTCCATAACTCTCTTGGTCTTGACTTTGAAATTGGACTTGAAGATGAGTGCAAGGCTGACTTGAAGAAATTTTGATGAGTATTATCTGTAGTTTGTCTTTATCATCAATAGTATTTGCTTTTTGATTATTAAATAAACTGACTCCCCAAACAAGATATCGGAGATTACTGCTGTTTTTCAAAACAAGAAATAAAAAATAACATTATACAAGTAAAAAGAAAATTAAATGAAATAAAAAATAAGAAATAGTTGAGAGAAAAAGAGAGTAAAGAAAATAGAATAAAGAAAAACTTCTGAGGATTGATCTTCTTGTGGTGAGCTGCTTGATTTTGGCCATAATTTTCTTTCATAACTTCCACCCCCCACCAAGCATCATGAAACAATGGAAACCTTTGCCATAAATGGATTTGAGCTAAAGAATGTCTTGAATAATATTTAATGGCATGATTTGGAATAATAATTGTGAAAGAAAGAAAAAGAATAAAAAGGAAAGATGGAATTTGGCCATATCTTGAGGAAAGGTCCAAATTCTAGGGTATCAATGTTGCAGGGCCTTCTAAACATGTCCAAAGAAATTGACAAGTGCTCACAAAGTGGCAAAGGTTATGCTTACAACATATTTGGGTAGAATACCCCCTTAAAGGTGCATGCCAGGAGAGGAATGTACTTTCATAAACTCCAATCCCCATCAAGCACCATAAATCAAACTCTTGAGGCATTTGGGCCAGGCTTTTCTGGATACAAAGTGTAAATTTTTTGACAAGGTCTGGGGAGTTTGTAAGGTTGGAAGCTAGTTCGCAAGTTGTTCTTTCTGTGTCTTCATTTAATCCTTTCCACTCCACTAGATACCATAATGTACCTCTCTTGAGTTTTGAGTCCAGAACCTCAGCCACTTCCCATTCTTCTTTTTCTTGCACTATTACTGGTGGTGGTGGCAATTGATGTTGTTTTGGGATAGCCAATTGCTTCACTGGTTCTAACAAGGACACATGGAAACCCAGATGAACTGAATTCCATTTTTGAGGCAACCTGAGGTGATATGCATGGCTTCCAATCTTCTTGGGAACTTCAAAGGGTCCCAACCATTGTTCTGAAAGTTTCTTGGGGAGTGTTGTTGTCTTCATGTTCTTGGAAGCTAGCCATACTTTGTCACCAGGTTGAAAGTCAGGTGGAATTTCTGTATGTCTATCTGAATACTTCTTAAAACGCTTTATTGCTGACTCTAATTCTTCTTTGACAACTTGCTGTACTGATTGGAGTTTTGTTGATAACTTTCAAGCAGGTGTATCTTGAGAAATTTGAATTGAGTCAAAGCTGGAATTTCTTCCATAAATGGTGAAAAATGGTGACTGTTTTGTTGATGAATTTTCTGCATTGTTATAGGAGAATTCAGCCAGAGGGAGCCAGGCGTTCCAGTCATCTTGATGGTAACTGACATACATCCAAAGATACTGTTATAGAATATGATTTACCCTCTCTGTCTGTCCATCTGTTTCAGGTTGAAAGGAAGCTTAAAGATCTCTTGATATCTTGAGCTGCTGACAGAATTGAGTATAAAATGATGAAATAAATAATGAACCTCTATCACTAACAATACTGCTTGGAAGACCATGTTTGGAAAAGACATGACTAATAAAGATTTGAGCTAAGTCCAAAGCAGTGATTGCTGAATAAGTTGGAATAAAGATTGCCATATTTGAGAATCTGTCTACAACCACTAAAATTTAATCAAAGTTGATTTACAGAGGCAATTGAGTGATAAAGTCTATTGATAGTGAATTCCAAGGACCAGATGGAATTTGAAGAGGCTTGAGTAATCCAAACTTCCTATTATGAATGTTCTTGTTTCTTGAACATTGCTGACATGAGGACACATAGTCCTTGATAATTCTATTCATGCCAGACCAATAAAAATCCCTCTTGATGAGCTTGAGGGTCTTCTCCTGGCCAGGGTGGCCAGCCAACAGTGAGTCATGACGCTTTTGAAGGATATCCAATTTAAGTTCATGATTGCTTGGGATGACTACTCTATCTTTGAGTAATAACAATTTGGCTTGAGCTTCAAGAGTATAATCTGAGACTGATTCACCTCTTGCTAATTCCTTGAGAATTTCCTTATAATCTTTATCTTGCCATACTGCCTTCTGAATTTGATTAACTAAATCTGAGAAAACTTAAGCTTTGATTGAGAAAAGTCTTGACTCTTTGATTTCATTTTTCTTGAGAACTTGATGAAAGTTTTGAGGATTCTTTCTGATGAAGTCCACCCCCCTCTCTGGGTACATGTTGTCCTGAGGTGACAAGGCATCTGGTAAAGTGGCCAGTCTGCCTGGGTGGTAAGTGATAGAGAAATGAAATTCAGAGAGAAACTCTGCCCAACTGGCTTGATGGCGAGTAAGGACTTTTGAAGACATAAAATATTGAAGGGAAGATTGGTCTGTCAAGACTTCAAAGGAATCAGAAAGAGAAATAAGAAAGGCTCTCCAGCGCTTGAGAGCCCAAAGTATGCCAAGGAGTTCCTTGTCATGAATTTCATAGTTGAGCTCAGCTGGGAGGGGCTTGCGACTATCAAAAGCAATGGGATGCTTTCCTAAGTCATTCACCTGACTCAGTACAGAACCCAAGGCACAATTAGAAGCATCAGTCTCTACAATAGTTGGTAGAGAAGGATTGAAATGGGATAGGATAGGGGCAGTGGTGAAAGCTTCTTTGAGTATTTGAAACTGGCTAAGAGCTTCCTCATTGAAGATGAAAGGAGAATCTTTTTTTAAGGAGGGAAGTGAGAGCAAATATTTTTCTGGAATAATTTTTTAATGAAACAATGATAAAAGTTGGCAAAGCCAAGGAAAGATTGGAGTGCTTTGATGTCCTTTGGCTGAGGCCAATTGAGGATTTTCTGAACTTTGGAAGAATCCATCTTCAGGCCTTCCCTTGAAACAACATAGCCCAAGTATTCCACACTTGAGGCATGGAATACACACTTTGAGGCTTTGGCAAACAATTCATTATCCCTCAGTCTTTGGAGGACAGAGGCCACATGTTTGACATGTTCCTCCTGAGAACTAGAGAAGACTGTAATATCATCTAAGTATACTACAACAAAATTATCCAAGAAATCTGCAAAGATATCATTCACAAGCTTCTGGAACGGAGAAGGAGCATTGGTCAAGCCAAATGGCATAACCAAATATTCATAACTACCATATTTAGCTCTAAAGGCAGTTAAGTTCTCATCCCCTTGTTTGATTATCAAGAGGTTATAAGCACCCCCCAAATCTATTTTGGAGAAGATAGTAGAACCATTAAAGACGGTAAGGAGCTTATTAATTGGAGGAACAGGATACCTGTTCTTCCTAGTGACAGCATTAAGTTTGCGGTAGTCAACACACAAACAAAGGCCACCATCCTTTTTCTTAACAAAAAGGACAGGTGCTCCTGTTTAAGAGGAGCTTGGCCTGATGAAACCTTTCTCTACATTCTCTGAAATGTAGGACCATAGTGTTTCTTACTCATTTTTTGATAAAGAGTAGATAACACCAACTGGAGGTAGAAGACCCTCCAGTTCAATATGATGATCACAGGTGCAGTGTGGAGGAAGTTTCTCTGCTTTCACCTTGGAGAATACATCCAAATATTGGTGATAAGAAGGAGGAACTACCTTCAGCACAGTTTCAATCTCTTCTGGGTCTTCCTCCTCATCCCACTGCTCCTCCAGGGAGGCATGAAGAGATAAAGGAAGAAGGGCCATAACCCCTTGAAAGATATGAAGTGAAGATATAGCAACATCTTCTCCAACATCTTTTACCTCTTTGAAGACTTAATCTCTTGATGGAAGTAAGGAATGAGAGGGAATTATGGAAGGGATATGGACAGCAGGAGGAATGGAAGGTGTCTTAAGTTCACCAACCAGAGAAGCACTGTTGAAAGAAGTGGCAAAGTCATTATTAGCAGAAAAAATAATACCACTAGAATCATTATGACTAGAATCAGAGGTGATCAATCCATTTTTCCAATGAATGATGGGATTAAAATGGTAAAGAAAATCATAGCCCAATATTAGGTCTTCTCCCTTGGGTGAATCTATGATAAAGAGATCCCATTCAAAGCTTGGGAATGAAGTCAAGTCAACAACCCACTTGGTATAATGGGTGATTAACAGGGAAGTGGATTCATTGGAGTCCAAAATGAAAAGAGGAATCTTTTCAGGGAGCTCTGACATGGTCAATGAGTACTTGAGAACAAAATTCTTTGCAATAAAAGAGTTTTTAGCACCAGAATCAATGAGAATACCATAAAAAATGTCAGAGACAGAAGAAAAAATAAGAAACTTTAAAGATTTCTTTACACTAGTATTCAGAGTGCACAATTGTGCTCTTGAAGGAAATAAGTGAGAACCATTGAACACATCATGATTCCCACTAGCTCTTTTCCCTGCTTGCTAGGGAAGCCGTTTGATGACCCCTGCCTATTTTCAGGCCTCTTGAAGCATTTTTCAAATGGGTGCTTTCCACCACAATAGTTGCACAAGCCTTCTTTAATCCTCCTCTCCTTTTAAGAACCAATTAATCTGTTTTCCTTATTACGGAGAGTAGAATAAGGCTTGTCTTTGGACACTTGAAACTTCTTTCCCTTCTTATTCTTCCTGTGATAAGGCTCCTTTTATGATGAAAATTGAGGGGGCTTGGAGGAGTTGGATCCACTTATTGGAGGCTTCTTCTCTTGATGACTACCCTTTTCCTCCTGCCTCTCATGGTATCTGGTATCAAATTCCAAAGTGATGTCCTTGAGTTCTTGAAGGCTATCAAAGTTTCCAGTGTGAGAAGCCAATTGGTCAGCCAATCTTGATGCCAAGCCTCTCCTATACACATGAATATAGGCCCTTTCCCCCCAGTCTCCAATTCTTGACATTAAGCTTCTGATATCTGCTATGTACAAGGAAACTTGACCACTTTCTTTCATCCTGAGATTGTCTAACTCTTGTTCAGCTTTCCTCACTTCATTAGGATCACCAAACAGAGTGAATAACTGGGTTTTGAACAACTGCCAGTTATTGAGGAGATAAGAAGGGTCTTCATTGGAGATATTTGAGAGGTAAGGTTCAATCCATTTTCCAGCTCTACCAGTAAGAAAAGAAATTGAGTACAAGACGTTTTTCCTGTCAGAGAAGAAGTTTTCTGGGTCATTATGGAAAATCAATTGACAAGATTGAATAAATCCTCTCAATTTATAAGCTTTAGTACCATCAAAAGAATCAGGTGCCTTTATTGATGGAGTCTTGAATGCTGGGGCTTTTGAAGTGTCCTTTGGGGCAACTGCTTGAGTTAGTTGTCCCATGAATTGAGTCATCTGCTCCATCATTTTGAGAACATTTTGTTCAGCTTGAGAGACAAGAGGTTGATTAGAATGGGCTAGATTTGGAGCTTCAGAAGCCTCAGGGGCAGCTGCTACTTCAGTTTCTTCAGACTCCTCCCCCTCTTCATCTTCAGCTTCCCCTAATCTTCTCCTAGGCCCTTGAGGAATGCTTGGATAGCCACTCAACAAGCCACAGAATGATCTTGATCTTCTTGACTTCACACCTCCTCTTCTGGAGGGTTCTGCTCCTTCCATTGGTGGTCCTCTGTCCAAATTTGCACTCAGTTGATGAACTGATGGTGTGCGGTGAAGAGGAGCCCTTGCTGTAGGGGTGAGAACAGCTTGATGTCTTTGAGATCTTGTATTCTTGGCTGGGGGACTATGCTGAACTGGCATTATTGAAGAAAGAAAATGAAAGTTGATGATACTTGAGAATAAACAAGGCTTGACCAAAATAATCAATTTTGAATTTTGATAAACTTGAGAAATCAATGAATAGTCTTGAAGTGAATAAATATGAATAGATCTTGAAAAGTGAAGATGAAAAAGTCAAGTTCTTTTTAAGAATCAATTTCAACCAATAAGTCAAATCAAGTCAATCAATCAATCAAATCAAATCAAGCAAGTCAATTCAAAATCAAATCAATTGTGTCTTAAGTAATTCAATCAATATCTTCAAAAATCAATTCAATTTTCTTGAGGAATCAAATTCAGATCAATCAATTAAATCAAATCTTGAGGATAAATCACCTATCTCACAGAAGCAAATCAGATCAATCAATTAACCAAATCAGTGTCTTGAGGTAAAGTCAATTTATTGAATAATCAGATCAATCAATCAATAATTCTTGAGAATTTCAAATCAACAATGATAACCCCAAATTAATAAACTCCTGAAACAATGAATCAATTAAACCTGATGAAAGAACCTTAACTCAGACAGAAAATGAAAATAAAATTTGATTGAGAATTAAGAAGCAAATGAAATGGTCAGAAAACATTTGAAATGAGAAAGAGAATAAATTTTCATTTGAATGAAATGAATGAGATGGAAATTGATGAGAGATAATGAAATCATAAAAATCATAAGATCATGAAAAAATTATAATTGAGAATGAGAGAAATGAATAAGAATTAATTAAAGAAGAGAAGCAATTTTGAGTTAATTAAAATAATGTCACAGGGGCTCTTCTAACTGAAGAGGGCCTGGCACTCAGTGAACAGACTTACTTATGGAGGGCGCAGAATAATTACTCAATTGATAAGAGTAATGAAATGAGAGAATAAACTCCTAGTCATAAAATAATAAGAATTAAAAGATATGAGAGAAAACAAAAGCAATAATAAAGAGCCAACCACAAATAATCCTGTATCACTGTTTCAACCTGTTCAGAAAAGAGAAAAGGATTAATAAAGGATATGGCCACCAGGACTCTACTGAACAGATGAGTGAAGGCAAAGGCTAACTTAATAATAAATAAAATTATATTTCTTCAATGAGAAATAAAATAATATTAAATAATAAATCCAATATTTCAATTAACTGGTGGAAAAACCCCCAGGTGGGTGAAGGCGGCTGGTATATGTGAAAAAGTGCCAGTCTGGAGTTTGAGTGTTGAGAAACCATGATTGTATGATTGAGAAACCTGTATTTGAAATTTGAAACTGTATTGGTGTATCCAATACAGATATTTGAATCAATACAGGTGTTTGCACCTGTATTGAAGGCAGGCCTGTAGTGAGCTGTATTGACATTTTGAACTGTATTTGGTGAATCTTCCATGAAACCCCTTTCTGATTAGGTGTTGGAAGATTTTCCATTAATAATGAATGGTAATTCCCTGCATGTCTCCATGGCTGTGACAACTACCCACTTGGTACAATGGGTGATGAACAAGGCAGGGGATTCATTTGAATTCAGAATGAAAAGAGGAATCTTTCCAGGGAGCTCTGATATAGTCAATGAGTACTTGAGAACAAAATTCTTTGCAATAAAAGAGTTTTTAGCACCAGAATCAATGAGAATACCATAAAAAATGTCAGAGACAGAAGAAAAAATAAGAAACTTTAAAGATTTCTTGACACTAGTATTCAGAGTGCACAATTGTGCTCTTGAAGGAGATAAGTGAGAATCATTGAACACATCATGATTCCCACTCAGGCTTTTCCCTGCTTGCTAGGGAAGCCTCTTAATTACCCAGGCATGTTCTGGGGTCTCTTGAAGCATTTTTCAATTGGGTTGTTTTCACTACAATAAGTACATAAGCCTTCTTTGATCTTTCTCTCCTTTGCAGAACCAATTAATTTATTGTCCTTATTGAGGAGAGCAGAATGGGGCTTCTCCCTTGAATCCTGAAATTGCTTGCCCTTCTTATTCTTCTTATGGTGAGGCCTTTTGGAAGATGAGTATTTAGGAGGCTTTGGAGGGTTGGATCCAGTGACAGGAGGCTTCTTTTCATGATGACTACCCTTGTATTTCTGTCTCTCATGGTATCTGGTATCTAATTCCAGGGTAACGTCCATGAGTTCTTGAAGATTATCAAAATTACCAGGGTAGGAAGCCGACTGGTCCAAAAGTCTTGATGCAAATCCTCTTTCATAAGCATGAATATAAGCTCTTTCTCCCCAATCTCCAATTCTTGACATTAAGCTTCTGAAGTTGGCAATGTATAAGGATACATGACCACTTTCCTTCATCCTCAAATTGTCCAACTCTTGTTCAGCTTTCCTCAACTCATTGGGATGATCAAACAGAGTGAATAATTGAGTTTCAAATAACTTCCAATTATTGGGGAGGTAGGAAGGGGCTTCATTGGAAATATTGGAGAGGTATGATTCAATCCATTTGCTAGCTCCACCAGTGAGAAAAGAAGCTGAGTACAGAACTTTCTTCCTGTCAGAGAAGAAATTTTCTGAATCATTATGGAACATAAATTGAAAGGATTGGATAAATACTCCCAATTTATGAGCTTGAGTATCATCAAAAGAATCAGGTTCCTTCATTGATGGAGTCTTGAATGCAGGGGCTTTGGAATTGTCCCTGGGAGCAACTGCTTGAGTGAGTTGCCCCATGAATTGAGTCATCTGCTCCATCATCTTGAGGAAGTTTGGTTCAGCTTGAAAGACAAGAGGCTGATTAGAATGGGCTAGATTTTCAGCTTCAGAAGCCTCAGGGACACCTGCCAAGGTAGTTGCCACTTCAGTTTCTTCAGACTCCTCCCCCTCTTCATCTTCAGCTTCCCCTAATCTTTCTCTTGAACCTTCAGACATGCCAGGGTAGCCACCCAATAGGCCAGAGCAAGATCTTGATCTTCTGGATTTCATTCCCCCTGTTCTGGAGTGTGCTTCTCCTTACATTGGTGGTCCTCTGTCCAGATCTGCACTCGGTTGATGAACTGAAGGGGTGCGTTCAAGAGGAACTCTTGCTGTGGGGGTGAGAACAGCTGGATTTCTTTGGCATCTAGTATTCTTGGCTGGGGGCTATGCTGAACTGGAATTATTGATGAATTAAGAATAAAACTTGATTATACTTGAAAAAAGGGAATCAAAGCTTGGCCAAATCAATAGTCAAAAAATCTTGGTAATCTTGAGGAATCAATCAACAGTCTTGAGGTGAAATCAAGTTCAATCAACAATCAATCAATCAATTCAACCAATATCAACAATAAATTCAAATTCAATATCAATAATCTTGAATAATTCAACAATCAATCAATCAATCAATGTCTTCAGGGTCAATTAAACGTCTTGAGGAATTAGTCAATCAAATCAATATCTTCAGGAATAAAAATTGATCAATAATTAAAGATAAATTCTTGAGGATAAATCAGTTATCTTGAGGAATTCAAAGTCAATAAGTCCAATCCAAATAGAATCCTGAATAACTGAATCAATAACCCAAATAAACCCCAATCAATCAACCACTCAATGAACCAATCAATTACTCCTGATAAGACTTGACTAAACAAACAAAAAGAGAGATTTTATTTTGAAATAGAATTGAGAATGATATTGAGATGGTCAGCAATGATTAAGAAATTAAAGGATCAATTTTCATATGAATATAATAAATGAGATGAAAATTGAAGATAGAAAAATCATAATCATGAGAAGTCATAAGATCATAAAAGAGTCATAATTTGATTAATGAGAGAAATGAAGTTAAATTGATGAAAAGAAAGAATCAAATATGTGTTAATTACTTCAATGTAACAGGGGCTCTTCTAAGTGAAGAGGGCCTGGCACTCAGAAAACTGGGACTTACCTATGGAGGGCTCAGGATTTGGTAAGAAAATAGTACACTGAAGAGTGTTAAGAGATGAATTGCTAAATAAAAAAATATAAGAAAAAGAAGCAACAAATGATAAGAGTAAGAATAAAAGAGCCAACCACAAACAATTCCAAGTCCACTGTTTCAACCTGTCAGAATGGAAGATAAGGGTTAATAAGGATATGGCCACCCAACTCATACTGTACAGGCAAAGAAAGAAAAGAGGCAAAGACTAACTTAAAATCAAATAATTATAATACCCAAAAATAAGGATAAGAATAATTATCAAATAATAAATATACTACATTAATTAACTGGGGAAAAGTCCCCAGGGGGGAGAAAGAGGGGCTGGTATATGTGAGAATCACCAGCCCTGATCCAGACAGAGAATTTTCATGAGAAGATTTGATGATTGAATTGAGTCTGGCCAATACAGGTCCTGTACGGATGTACAGGATCTGTACAAGAAGAGTGGTGGTATTGAGTGATCATACAGTTTGGAAATGGTGTATCCAAACTGTATTGGGTAATTCCAACCTTCACAGGAATTTACAGGCTGTAGACATGTTTCAGCAAGGAAGATTGCTGAAACTGAATGCTGATATACACAGTGGATTTGCTGGTTTGAGGTTTTTGAGTGGGTGTAAGCTTGAATACCCTTACCCCTGATTAGTGGTTGTTACATTGGGCTAAATTTCTCTCTTAGTTCCATTTTACCATCACTTACTTCCCAGGCATGCTGGCCACTTTACCGGATGCCTTTTCACATTGGGATGGCATGTACCCAGAGAGGGGGGTGGGATTTATTGACAAGAATCCTCAAAATGTTCATCAAATTCTCAAGCAGATGGAATTCAATAATCAATATTATTTCCAATCAAAGTAGATATTTTCTCAGATTCAATTGACCAGATTCAGAAATAAGTATTACAATACAAAGATTATAAAGAATTACTCAAGAGACTAGAAAGAGGTGAATCAGTACTAGATTATTCCCTTGAACCTCAAGCCAAGTTACTTTTATTCGAATACAGAGTGTTTATTTCACGCAATCAAGAACTTCAACTGGATATCCTTCAAAAGTGCCATGACTAATTTTTGGCTTGCCATCCTGGCCAGGATAAGACCCTCAAGCTCATCACAAAGGATTTTTATTGGGCTGGCATGAATCAAATAATCAAAGACTATGTGTCCTCATGTCAGAAATGTTCAAGAAACAAGAAAATTCATCATAAGAAGTTTGGATTACTCAAGCCTCTTATAATTCCTTATCAATGGACTTTATCACTCAATTGCCATTGTCCAGAAACTTTGACTCATTTTTAGTAGTTGTGGACAGATTATCAAAAATTGGAATATTCATTCCAGCTTAATAAAAAATTACTTCCTTGGACTTAGCTCAAATCTTCATCATCCATGTCTTTTCCAAGCATGGACTTCCAGTCAGTATTGTTAGTGATAGAGGTTCCTTATTTGTTTCATCATTCAGGACCCAATTATGTCATCAGCTCAAAATATCAAGAGATATTTCAACTGCTTTCCACCCTGAAACATATTTACAGAAAGAGAGGGGAAATCAGATTCTAGAACATTATATTTGGATGTATGTCAGTTACCCTCAAGATGATTGGCACATCTGGCTCCCTGTGTCTGAATTTTCCTATAATAATGCAGAATATTCATCAACTAAGCAATCACCTTTTTTCACCATTTATGGAAGAAATTCAAGATTTGATTCAATTCACATTTCTAAAGACACACCTTCTGGAAAAGTATCAACAAAACTCCAATCATTACAGCAAGTAATCAAGGAAGAATTAGAGTCAGAAATAAGGTGATTAAAGAAGTATGCAGATATAGATGGGACAATTCCACCTGATTTCAAACCTGGGGACAAAGTATGGCTAACCTCAAATAATTTCAAGACTACAAGACCCACCAAAAAACTTTAAGAAAGATGGTTGGGACCCTTTGAAGTCTTGAAGAAGATTGGCAGCCATTTACATCACCTCAAGTTTCCTCAACAATGGAACTCAGTTCACCCTTTGTTCCATGTGTCCTTATTAGAACCAGTCAAGAAATCAACTATCCCAAACCAAAATCAATTTCAACAACCACCAGTCTTAGTGGAGGAGCATGAGGAATGGGAATTGGCTCAGGTTCTGGACTCAAACCTCAAGAGAGGTAAATTATCATAACTTGTAGAGTAGAAAGGATGCAGTCAAGACCCAAAAAGAAAAACTTGGTAACCAGCTTCCAACCTTCCTAACTCACCAGACCTTCTCAAGTATCTCCACACTTTGTGCCCTGACAAGCCTGGCCCAAATGCCTCAAGAGTTTGATTTTATGGTTCTTGGTGGGGAGTAGAAGTTATGAAAGTGATTTCCTCTCCTACCATGCACCTTTAAAGGGTTATTATACCCAAATATTTTGTAATAATCACCTTGGCCACTTTGTGAGCTCTTTTCAATTCCTTTGGGTAGGTTTCAAAGGCCTTACGACATCAATACCCTTGAATTTGGACCTTTCATCAAGATATGGCCAAATTTCCCCTTTTTCTTTTTATTTCCTTATTCCAAATTATGCCATTTACAATTATTCAAGAAATTCTTTAGCTCAAGTTCCCTTATGAAAGTCTTATCTGTTCTTTTATGGTGCTTTGTGGGGAGTGGAGGTTATGAAAGCAAGTCCCATCTCCTTGTCTGTGTCTCTGAGGGTTTCTAATTCTTGTAAAACAGCACTTTTTCCACTCTGTGAGAAACAAATGCTTGGTTTTATCTTTCAGGAAAATTTATGGCCAAAATTCAAGCAACTCACCACAAGAAGGACACCTCTCAGAAGGTTCTTTTATCTTTTATTTTTCTCTACTTTCTTTCTTTACTTGTATAATCCTTTTTTCTTTTTATTTCTTCATGAAGCAGCAGCATCCCCTCCCATATCAAATATTGGGAGGTTCCATTTTTACTTAATGTTATTATTTAGAATATTGGGGATAAAATACAAAAAAAGCACAAACAAGTTCAACAAAATAATTATATTTACCAAGATTATCAAAGGTCCTCTGTAATTTGTGTATCAATTCGTCTTCATACCATGAAACCCTGGCAGCCATCTCTTCAGAAGAAGTACCAGGGATCATCCTATCATTAGCATATATTATCACCTCCCTACTATTTCTATCAATCCTCCTGAATAATCTGGCCACATCAGTCACCACAGTTGGATCCTCTCTGGTAACCCTGATTGTCCAATGCTCCCAATTCTGAAACACTTGAGCAGCAGGGAATGGCAAAGCAGACTGAGCTTCTCATCTCTGTCTGGTGCTGCCCACAGGCTGTAATTTTTGGGAGGTGGGATTTGGTGAGGGCCTGGGCTGTGGGACAGGAGATTGTTTCATTGGTGAAGCCAGGAAAGGCCTGGAAGTGGAAGATTTAGGCAAAGGAGGAGGAATGGAAGATGGTAGTGAAGACAGAACAGGTTGGAACTTTTTTGGGTTACTGGGGATAATATGACTGTGGAATTTCTTGGCAGGAGGATTAGTGGATGAAGACCTTGAAGAATGGCTGGCCAATGGATTGATCACTTCAGCTTCTTCACCATCCAATTCATCAATTCCTTCAGCATCTGGATCAGTTGGTGAATCAGAAATCTTCTTTATTCTTCTCATCACTCCTTTATTATTGAATCTGGATATTGGGACCTGTGAGCTGGAGTAAATTGGCCTGTCACCAGTGGGAATAGGCCCTCCAAAATTGGTTCATTTCACAACCTCCCTTTGCCTGGATCCAGTCACTAATTCAAGTTATACAAGAAAATAAAATCACTTACAACTAGAATAACCTGATTTACCATCAGTAGTAGGGGAATCAGGAACTGGGAGCTCTTTCCCAAAATTTCCATCCTTCTTGCTCCACAAGTACCTTTAGAGGGTGGACAGTGGAACTCCTGGATGTCAACATGGCTTCTTCCCAACAAAACAGTATTGGCACTTTGAATTCTTGGGTTTAAAATGTTGAAAGCATTCAGATAAAGGTGGATTCAAGATTTAAACCACCTTGTACTCATCATAAATTTTATGAGGATTGAAATAGCCTGAAGAAGCCATGGACCAGGGTGAGCCCAATTGACTGAAGATTCCAGACCAATAAGGGACAGAAGGTGGTGGCAAAGGAGGAGAATATTAAGTGAGTTCAGTCAGTTTGGAGCTTTTTTCTAGATTCATGGAAGCAAAAGGAATCAAACCAGTCAGATATGCATATTAAAATCATGAATTTCATGAATATTTGGGGCCATATGTCTATTTATGGACTCCTCAAGGTCCTTAACGTGGGGCTCCAAGACTGCCTTGAGCCCCAATCAACAAGCCAGGACCTCCCCTTCAGCTCTGGGAAAGCTATATTCTTCATGGCCCTGGACCACCCTCAATGGGTCCAGGCCATAAGTTCCAAATGTTACCTTGGATCCCCTGTAACTCCAGAAAAATTGGGTTCAGGGGGGCCGAATTGGTCCTGGGGGACTCCAATAGCCCCTGCAGACCTTAAAAAAGGAAAAATGGCCAGAAATCAAATTTCAAGAATTTCCATTGTATGGCAAGGACCAAGAATGAACCAAAAGGCCATTTTGGGCCCAATCTCCAAGAATAATGGGGACAAGACCCCTTCTTAGATTTGCGCATTGAAGACGATGGTGCAAGGAAAAGCCTCAAGAGGTTATGGACAATTCTTGGGGGTGTCTAGGCATTTATATAGCCATTATTCACCAATTTTTAAACTGAAAATGATGGTGGCCTCCATTTTGGGATTCAGCCCATGGCCACCAACACTTCTTGATTCAAAACAAAAATAAGACTTCAGGCAGGAAATGACTCAAGAAAGAAAGATCATTCACTTAATGAAGAAGATTATATATATATATATATATATAAAGGAAGAAATAACTAATAGGATGAGGGAAAAGATTCTCAGGATAATGGTAAAGAGGAAACAAGTTAAAAGATTATAAATTTTAGAGCTTTGTGAGGAATTTGGGATGATACTCAATAGTGGCAGGATATTATGGCGTTCAGGAGCCCACCAGTTTCAAGAGGGGGATACTGTCATAGCCATTATCAGGAGTAAGGGTATTCAACCTTAAACCCACTCAAACTCATGAAACCAGGAATCTAGTATGTGTATCAGGAATGAGTTTCACCAAATCTTCTTGCTGAAACATGCATACAGCTTGGTTCATTAATACAATCTATCAATACTTTTACAGGCTGAATATACCAAAAACATTTTTGGATTCACAATACCAAAACTGTATGATCACCCAACTTCACCACACCTCTTGTACAGAACCTATACATTTATAGAGGAGCTGTATTATCCAAATAAATTCAAATCAAGATTCCTCACAAGAAATTTCACTATTTGGAGTAGGTCTGGTAGATTCTCACATATACCAGCCCCTCTTCCTCCCTCTGGAGACTTTTCCCCAGTTAATTAATATAGTTAAATTATTATTTAATGAATATTCTTACTCTTATTTTTGGGTATTATATTTATTGGTATCAAGTTAGTATTTGCATTTTCTCCTCACCTGTTCAGTAGAGTTTTGGTTTCCATATCCTTATTAACCCTTCTCTTTCCTTCTGACTGTCACATGGTGGAGTTTGATCTACAACTTGCCAGTATTAATTGGTCTTTCAACTGGTTTAATAGCCTTTTCAGCAAGAGTTCCCTTTGCTGAGGTCTGGCAGACAGTATTGTGACAATAAACTGGTTACCAACATCATGGTTTTGATTCTGGTTGGAGAAAAGAGGTGGTCTCAATCAAAAAACCAGAAATTGCTGGGTTTTCCACTCCATTGGTGTACAAGGGTTCCGCCCCTTGGGGGTTCCTTGTAGGCTCCTGTTGTGACTAATGTAACTCCATGAGGGTGACATGGGTAATACCATCAGTTACATGCACTTTGGGACGCAGTGCTCTAAACCCAGGGGTACTGTAACATGGTGGAATGTAATCTACAACTTGCCAGTATTAATCGGTCTTTCAACCGGTTTAATAGCCTTTTCAGTAAGAGTTCCCTTTGCTGAGGTCTGGCAGACAACATTGTGACACTGACAGGCTGAAACTGTGGACTTGGACTTGTTTGTGGTTTGCTCTTTTCTTATATTTATCTTATTTACACTCTTATTCCAATTCTTGAGCCCCTGTTACAGATACATTTACTCAAAATGATCCCCAATACTGTGGCTCAGTCATTTTTTCAATTTTATTATTTACTATGATATCCCTTTTTGGCGGCAAAAATGTCAAATTCAACATAGATTAACCCCATTTCCATCTTTATTAAATAATTTGAGCCTTCAAAAGGCCAATTTTGGAGCCTCATAGAGCCCACAAATTACATAGAAAGAGTTATTCAAGGAGCTCACCACCTCATATTATCCTTAATTCCACAAAAAAATTGAACTCAAACTCTTAACTGCATAAATTTCACCATAATTAGGCTATAGGAGGGCATGATAGGCTTTTCTTTAGGCAATTAAAATAGTCCCACAGAAAATATTGATTTTAGGCTCCAGAAATTAGGTCAAAATGATTGAAGGTCTCTCTATAACACACATGGTCCAATTTATTTCTGGGATTATATGGGACATTTCCATCTAAACTCCTTTTTTGGAGGTGACTTTTATGGTTAATGGCCACTTTGAAAATTTGTCTTATTTTAAATCCCTTTCCAGAAAAAAAACTTGTTAGACCCAAAAAATTAGGGCTTTAAAATTAATATCTCACTCTCATATCAGTTTATTTTTATGGATGATCTTCCCTGAAATATTCACTGAATAAATTTTTTTTTCAGGGTCAATTATTATAGTAAATTTCATGTGGGTTTTTTTAATTTTAACTAGAAGATAAGGGCTCCACATTATTAAAATGAATAAAATGAAAAATTCCATTTGGCTTTAAGATATTTCTTAAGGTCCCAATGACCTTTTTGCATTAATTTAGAAATAATAAATTCTAAATCAATGCCAATTTCTTACCAAATATATGCTAAGAAGAGGGAGATAAAATGGAACTGGGACCGATTGAGGAAGTTACCCAAAATTCTTTTATAAATTCCCTAAAAATATATTAACACTTTTTTTGGGGAAAAGTCACCTCAAATAATTTTCTTGAACAAAATTTGACTTGATTATTTTTGAATTTGGAAAAATCAAAAGAAAAACAAATCTCATAATTTTTTTTCTCAAATGAAAACAAGAACCAATAATTAATTTTAAATAATTTGGTTTAGATTTATTTATGAGTTAAAAATTTACCAAAATTTACCCTTTCAGCACCTACCTTCATATATAAGAAAAAATTAGAGAAAAATGGTCAACTAACAATTGATAATTTTTGGTGAATGATTTTGATCATAACCCCCCAAAGAATTAGACTTATCCAAAAGGAAAAGCAAAAAATTAAATAAATAATGAATTTTTGGTTTAATTCTTTTCACATTGGATGAATTTATGTGTATTTTAATACTTGGGAAAAAGAAATGTGAATAAATAAGTTTATCTCAAAATAATCATGTAATAAAAGAGTTTATATTAGCTTAATTATAAAACAAAATAATCCGAAATAAATTGAAAATATAAAATTAATTTTATAGAATTTATGAGGTTTAGGTCATATATTTAAAAATAATAATATTCCACCTTTTTTTTCTTGGAGGGGGGAGGGGGATGTTTCCTATGAAAAAAAATTAAAAGAAAAAACAAAAAAAAATTCAAAATAAAACTTTAGGAATTTTAATTTTTTTTAATTAAATTTCCTTTAAAAATCAAAGAATTTTCATAATTTTTTTCAAAAGAAAAAAGTAAGCTTTGAATTCATAAATAAGCTTAAAGTTAAATCAAAACTTTTTAATTTATAAAATAATTTTTCTTTTCCTTTTTTGGAGAGATTGACTAAAAAGAAAAGACACAGATGACCTCTTTTTTTCTTTTTTGTCTTTAATGAGGAATAAAATGTTGAACGGATTTTATATTTAATGATTTCTATATTAAAACTGAAACTATTTATCAAAAAAATAAGAAAACAAAATAATTAAAAAATTGAATTAGAAAAACTCCATTTTTTTCTCTTAATATGGTATATAGACATGTATCTATATATTTATTTATTTATTTAAAGATAAGCTAATTAAAATTTCAATTTTTTTTTTTTAAATTTAAATCTAACCTTAGCTTAATAATATAAAATAAATAAATGAATAAATACATAAATAATATATTAAGATTTTCTGGTGTTATTACTATTATTTGTAACTTTGATCAAAAAAATGAGTTTATTAAAATAAAGTCATAAATCTCTTCAAAAAAAAAAGGGAATAATTTTTTATTTTATTTTATTTTTTGAGGTGTCTTTTTTTTAGAGAATTAATAATATAAATTTTCAAAATTAAAAATTATATTATATTTACTAAATATATATTGTCAATTGTTTATCAAAAAAAAACAATGGATATTTTTATTTTTTTTATAAATTAATTATAAAAATTTAATAATTAAAATTGAATAAAATATATAAATCAAAATACAAAAAAATTTCTTTTTTTTCTCAATGGTCACTATATTTGTTATAATATAGTTTCAATTTAGTAAGTTGCTTATGTCAATTTAACAATACCTTTCATTTATTTATATTTTTTTGGTGGGGGTAGAGATTTAATGCCTTCCAATTACTAAAAAAACTTGAAATTAATTTTGAACTTTTATTTCATTCTTATTTTATTTTATTTTTTGAGATTTTTGGATTGATTTAGCAAATTAGAAATTTTCATTGTTAAATCGATCCTTGACTAAATGAAAGTGTTTAGATATATGAGATCGCAGTGTTGGTTCCATAAGACTTCAAATTAATTATTAACTTTTTCATAAAACCAAAATTCTTACACTTAAATCAAATTGAAATTTCATTCTGTTATAATCCCTCAGTCTTTTTTGTTCATATAGACATAGTTATATATTTTTATTTTTAGATTTTACAATTTGCCTCAAAAGGTTTACGTCATGATTTACTATTTTTCTGGCTAAGGAGCGTGTGCATCACTTGTCCAATCATTTCAAAATATAACTGCTTTTGATGTAATGTATTTTTTTTCCCAAAAAATATTACTAATTTCGTTGCATAGATTAGTGCCAAATCTGAACATAATTGCAACTCTGAGAATTTAAAATATCTTGTCCTACATTTAATTGCTCTTACTTGAATGCCACCCTTCTTTTATGGAGATAATTCTTTCACAATAACCATTGGAAATGATGCCCTACTTTCACCCCGTCTTTAAGTTCTTAGCCAAAATATAATATTCAATGCTAATCTAAAACTCTTTACAAGAAAAGGCGTGTTTTTTTGAAAGAAAAAAATGCAAAAAACTGTTTTGTCACAATCAAAATAGATAGATAACCTTTTCAATACAAGAAAATATGCATTTCTAAAATATTATAGTTATTCTAATTGGAAAAAGAGAAAGCCGAGATGTTGAGTTCAAAGAAAAATTAAAAAATAGCAAACTAATGTAGCAAACACATTCCATCCTAAAACCTCTTGGCTAATTTGAAAATTCGATATCCCATTGTCTTTTTTGAAGCAAAAAAGATCCATTAGTGTCTATTTGGTAAATCATTCATTGAAGTGACCGTTTGACCATTCCAAAATCTTCATGAACATCAAGCAAAACTGAAGAATCCAAGGCATTAGCAAGACTGGCTAGCGCAATCTTAAGTCATTTGTGACACTTACTTTTCATTGCGTTTCTAGCTCTAACGCGAGGTAATTCATCACCTGATGGACCGATTTCCGAAGTGACATGATGACCAAATGGATACTAATCATTTTAATAACGACAAAAAAGCTTTGCTCAGTATTATAATTTAAGGTAAAATGAACAAATAAAATACTAACAGGAATCAACTTTTGGAGGAATTCATATGAAACTAAAGTTACACCAAATTGAGGCGAACTCCTCAAAATTCGCGCCGGTCCACCCTTAAATAAGGCTCGGGGACCCTCTTCCTTTACTATGACCCTCAAATTAATATCTTTAGCTGCCTCGTATGAAGTTTCTTGAGCAAAAGGGCCAAACACTCACAAATCGTTGTAAAACAATGAACTAAGCCCTTATAATGAGTTTCTCCTTTTCTTGCTTCGGTCTGCAGTCGAGTCTTGACTACATCAGCAGGTGTCGTGAAGTAAGCAGCCGGCATACCCTAAGATTGTTGGTTAAGGGACCAGGTTTTATGAATTGGTGATCAATATTGCTGACAAAATGGTTTCAAACGAGATTACTGACCGCAATTGCCGCTGCAGTTAAAGTTTCTAAAAAGCTCAACTTTTTTCCGTTAGTCCCTTCTCCAAACGTGTCTTTCTTCACTTTATGATTACAAATAGTCATGTCGCAAAAAAAAATCAGATGACTTTTGTCTGACTCTTGAAACTAAACTTGAAAATGGTCGATACTAACAATGAGCATAAGCCGTGAAGTAAATAGCTGAAAAGGGAATGTCTCTACAAAGACAGGCACCTGCACCCTTGTACAGGCCCACTAAACCTAATTGTCGAATAATGTGCATAGCGCCTTTGGCCTCATTACCTGCCACGCGAGCAAGTTCACCTTGCATTTGTAATCGGATCTTGACAATTTCCAATGGATTTGTAACGGCCTTGAAAAATATTTTGAGGATTGAATGAAATTAAAAAGTTAAAAAGTCAATATACGGAAGTCGGTTAAGTTGATCTGATAAAAAAGGAAGTGTGCTAACCACTTGACAACCTCCTGCGGTGCCTCCTGCTATCATCTCCCATCCAACACCAATCTCGCCTGTTACTGGGTTCTTGACATTGGCTCGAATTAGATCGTTAATAGTAAGTTTGATGGCTTTTTCAGGTGCCACACCCTATAATTCAATCAAACTATCTAGTCAGATTAACCAAAGAGCAACCGAGTTTTTCAATTGGCTTACTCACGATCAATTGAGGTGGCAAGCCTCTGTAAAATCCCACAAACCCTTCATTTTTAAATACTTTCCGAACACAATCCATACTATTCTTGTACAGTAATTCACCAACTACTTTGCTACGCTGATTTTGCATTCGAGTCTTAACCAAATCAATCGGGTAAACGGCCGTCGCTCCTACTTTGAGAGGAGAAATCCAGCAAGGTAAACGATCAGATGAATGAGAAAGAAACCCTCGGAATGATGCAGATAAAAAAATAACACACAAGCTCCAGCAATTCCACCTAACCCAAAATTGTAAATTGATTTTGCAAATCCATGCCAAAAGTTACCATCATTTAAATCGTCTACCTTTTGGGATTCAAGCTCTTGTCGTCGTTCCCACATTGGATCCAATAGTTTACCAAAATCATTCAAACCAAGACGGGCATTTAAGTTGCCCATACCAGCAAAATGAAAGACAATATTGACTTCCATTGGTGTCAAGTTGACATAACGAGTTTGAAGTGAAGCAGTGTTAATGAAATCTTGACGATCAATTTTGCCATCTGGAGAGTTAGCAATTGCTTCGCTAAGGATACGTTCAACTGTATCCATCTCCCGAATGACCTAAAAGAAAATTAAATCACGTTAATCAAAAGATAATCAAGTCATTAACCAAGAGTTAGGGGTTGAACAAAATAAGACGAACATTGTGAAACGCGTTAACTTGAGAGTAAGAAATTAAACCGTTTGAACTAAGATTGCAAAGGATAGGAAGACTATCGAGTATACTATCTGATAGTTTATGACGAGCTAATTCAAGAATAATTTGTTTTAATTGATCTGGTGTGATGTACTAAGATTGTGAATAAAATGATGCAATAAATTAACCACATTGAGTTTAGAGATCAAATGACATGAACGAATTTACTCCTGCTTCATTTTTATCGAAATGACTGAATGCTTGTCGAACTCTCTCGCCCGGCAAACCTTTCATTAATTGGGTGAATTCACTTTTTTTAAAAAATAATAACCAAAAAAAGGAGTTAAGAAACTTTTTTCAGAATTTCGGCGATCAAATGGAAGGGTACCAACTGATAACCCAGGACATGTTGACCACCCCTTTTGCCTAAAAAGAGCTTTACCCAAGGTGCATCAAAAGTAAAAGGTAGGGAGGTTGATTTAAGATTATCAGAAAATACTCGTTTGAACTCTTCAAAAGTTACTTCGCCATTACTATCTTGATCAAAATATTTAAAGGCTACTCTATTAAAAAAGAAATAAAGGATTATCAATTGAGTTGGATGATTGTTCTTTTCCAAAAACAAAAACTTACTCAAACTCAGCGTCTGGTTTTTTCAATAAAGTTTGAAATACAACAAATTCATCCCAAGTTACTTTATTCAATTTTTTTGTATCAGCAATCTTAAATAAGATTGAATATTGAGATTTATCAATTTTATGAAGATTTTCTTGTGATGGGGCCACTGCATTAATAAAACCCTCTTGATTCAAGTATCTAAGAATTTTAAATCATGAAAATGTTCAGTTTTAGATTGTACTGATTGATTTAATGTTTTATATATTTAATTTTTACCTCGATGTTGAATTTGGATCTGTGACTGAAAATTTATCAAAAGTTTCCTTCCAACGATTATATTCGTCATTTTTGCCAACTATAGTCAAAGAAATTTAAAAATTAGATGAATCAAATCCAATTTAATTTTTAGATTGAAAGAGCCTGATTTTATGAGGATTTCACTTAACTATTGCTATTGACTTGTGAAGGAATTGTTGAGACTGTTGAAAAGTTAATAAAATGAAATTGGATGATGAGGTTGATAAGATTATGCTAAAGAGTACTTACTAATCGAATTGGATGAATTATCTTTGGCCATAATTAAATTTTAAAATCTTAAAATGATTAAATATCGAAATTAAAAATTTGGTCAAGAGATAAATTTATTAAAATAAAGTTTCAAATTTAAATTAAAATGAGCTGATGATCGAGATCAACATAAACTTGATCCGAAGACACCCGAAACTTTAAAATCCGATTTCATGCACATTAAATTTTAAGTAAATTTTTATTTGAGCAAGACAAAAAAATTCAAAAATTTACTTATTAAATTACTCTAGTTAAAAATTGGAAATAGACATATTTACATTTATGTCAATTTGAATTTGAATTTGAATTTGAATGAATTTTGAGATTTTTTTAATGAGTTAATTGGGACTTTGTTAAGATTTGCTCATTAAAGCAAAAGAAATTTATCACAAGATTGTAAGTTAATTCTATCTTGGTGGATTATGTCTTGAAAGATTACTAACTATAAAACTTTCCAACTATCCTTTTTGTGAGAAGATGACTTCTAAATGCCTCTGAAACTACATTGAATCAGATATCAAATCAAATCAAATCATCCAGCTCTTATTATAGTTTATCAAAACAATTCAATCATCTGATTATCACTACATTGGCTCCATGAAAGAGTCACCTTGTCCTTGGGTGGCCTGCCCCACCTTCTACTATGGTTACAAAATCCACACCTTATAACCTTAACCCCCTCAGAATATTGATATCGTCAATATAATCTTCATATTTCATTATCTTTTCTGTCACCAAGTTAAAGTCTTAAATTTCCCAAGTACACTTCTTTGGTTGCACCCGTAATATGAATGATACAATAAACTAGTGGTATGACCTCAAAAAAGATGGATTTACTACTAAGATCCTCGGTGAATGCTTATAGTGGTGGGTCTTGACTAGTGACGTTTTGCTGACATACTGGAGGTTATCGATTGCTCAGTTTTCTACGCCTAGATTCTGATGTGATTCCTTAATAAGGTGGCACATTTAGTAGATTGACTCATTTTCTTAGTAATAATGACGAAATCCTGTCCACATTTTATGTTTTTGCCTGCCTCAAAAACCCTTATTGAAGCCAAGATCACTTCCACATCCTCATTCCTCTAGATTCCTTGTAGAGATATTTCTTGTGTATCTGCCCCATAATGAGACAATTTTTTTACATGAGATACTAAAGTGTTTCTCCCATTTTGAAACTGTTGTTTTTGTATCTTTTATAGTTAATATCCTTTTAATCAGTATTTAAAACCCCTCCAAAAATTACAAATATTTTTAATCTGAAACAAACAACATGATCAATAATTTTTAATATAAGCAAAAATTCATAAGTAGAATAAAAAAAAGTTAGTCAAATTGGTTTAATTGGAAAATTTCTTTTTAAAAGAAAATGTTGTATTTTCTTTTTGAATCAATTCAAAATGTAGAAATTAATCACCAAAAATGATATAAAAATGTAGAAAAAAAAACATTTACAATTCTTTTATAGATTTACCAAAACTCTTATATATTGATTCTCAGAATATAATGTTAACACTAAAGATTGAAAATTACATCAAGAGGGTTCTGTATATCACCCACCCCCATATTTGATTGAAATAAAAACTTGAAGTGGGAGGAGTTCTGGTTTTAACTTTGTAATTTGAACTGGAAATAAAAATTGTATATTATTCCTATACCCATTACAAGTGACTAATAGGAAAAAAATATCTATTAACGTTGTTTGTCACTTGATAAGTACTAAATTTAAATATATATACGTATTTTATGAGAAAAGAGTTTTTTGTTTTAAATTGATATGTTGAAATCAAAAATCCTTAGTAACATTTTGAAATATGACACAGTGTTTTCTTAAGAATATTTTTTCATTCTGCAGGAATATCTCTATCTGGGGATAATATCCTTTTTCCTTCTTTGGGGATTGAAAGAAGATTTTCAGGAAGTTCATCGATTGTAATTGCATTCAGCTATGTTATATCATTCTTGTGAAAGCCCTCCTCGAGTTTGAATTTTGCCCATTATGTAAAAGTAGAAAAACATTCATGCCCTTGAAATGATGAGTCCAAGCCCAGGACTCAAGTTAAGGTTTAAAAATGCAAAATCTTAAGATCACTCGAGAAAATAACATCTCTTAGCTACTTAAATCTTGATGATATTCACCATACAAATTCAACCAAGGGGTTTTAAAATGTTTCACTTGGGATATCCGGGAGTGGGCACAACACAGTTACTCTGGTTAAAATGTGACTCATGAAAGCTAAAAACTACCCAGGTCACTTTTAAGCCACATCCCACCTCAAATCATATCAAGGATGAACTAAAAAAATGATTCTAAAATAACGTATTCAAAGCCACATCAGCTTAGCTCAAATTATTAAAGTTAGATTTTTCTCAAACAAAAACCTTTCACCTTTTTTTGGGAAATGATTTATTTCTTTTTTTTCAAAAAAAAAACAAAACTCTCAATTTTTTTCTCAAAAAATCAAAAAAATACTCATCTTTTTTTGATTGAAGATAAAAAAAATCCAATCTGATGAGGATTCAAGAAATAAAAATATTATCCAGAACAAAAAGATATTATTTTGGTAAAGATTTATGTATTTTTTTATAAAATCTTTACACTGGATATTTGGTAAAAAGAAGAGGATTCAGATTTAATTCAAAGTTCTAATAAAAGATTACTTATTTATGAGATGTCATTATTTCACAGTTTTAAGTTGGAATGGGAAAATTTAGGGGATGTTTAAATACAGCATAGCCCTTTATAGAAATACATATCAGAGTTTATTTATTAATTATTATTATTCCTTTACCATACATACCCTCTATTCACAGAAAAGATTGAAAAAAATAAATACAATTACTTCAAATTAACAAAAATTATGAATTATTTTTTATTTATGAAATATATTCATTCATAATCAAAGTTTTTATTTTGAATAAAGTTTATTGTAAATGTTAGTTTTTACAATTTAATTAATGGAAAAAGGAGTTTCTTTGTTATTAATTTTGTTTTAGATATCAGTTTTTTTCATTTTTACTAAGCTTGAAATTAAAATAACCACAAAAAGAACATTTTGATTTAAATAATAGTCGAAGAATATTGTAAAAAATTGATTTTAACAAAATAAAATAATCAAAAGAGGAACTTTCTTTTTTTAAAACAATATAAACTTAATAAAACTTTAATATGAATTCAACTTTTTTAATCTGAAGTACTGTTTTTATGAATGAAATTTTAAATCAAATATGCTTTGTAAACTGTAATTGAAATAAGTTTTATTTCTTTTCCCTCTAGAATATTATGAATTAAAAAATAAAATTATGGTAACTTTGATTTTATTATTAAGAGATATTTCTTGAAAGAAGTAAAAAAAATATTTATGAAGAAAAAAGTTGATTTCAAAAAACTATAAAGAAAAAATATCCTTTTTATTAACTTAAGTTCATTTCATCATAAATGTAGATGTGTCTGTAGTTTCCCCCCTTTTCTAAAAAAATATAAATGGAAAAAGCTCTAAAACATTGACACATAAGTTGGCATAGGTTTCTTGGGGCGACACAACAGCAGAAAGTGGCCAAAATCGTGTCCCCAATGAGCCCTCCTTTGGCTGGAGGCTCATCTATTTATAATCTATGAACGATAGCTGTATAGTGCATTTAGCTATCAGAAAATTGTGCTTTTCATGTTATTGGTCAAACACAATTTGCAAAAAATGGGCTTGCACTTTGAATGCACCATTTCAGTCAATGGTGGCTGAGGAATTGGGTATCTATGCAAGGCAATCTCTTACGTTGATTATTTGAAATTACTATACAGTCAGAGTTCTTCTCCAATCCCTGTTTTTTCCATTTTTCCTGCAGGAAGGTCCATCGGAACCAGGGAAGGGGAACTCAGATTCTAAGAAAAAAAATTGGGATTACCAATGGGCACAGGGTACGGGAATCAGGTCATACCACTGGGGGTCCCAAAAGCAAAATTGAGAGCCAGACATATTTATTTAATTGTGTGTAAAATATGCCAAAAGAAACATAAGAATAGAAAAGTAAAAAAAAACAAATTTTAAGTTGAATAGAGTGGGCCAAATTTACGGGCTCAGTCTTTAACACATGCTAATTATTCAACATGCATGCTTGAGAGCATTGATCTTTGATAAGTAAGGATCTTGTGACCTCCTGAAATTAATTGCTCGGAGGGAGCACTTGAAGCTGGTATTGCCAGATACTTGTGAGTCATTGTGTAGAGAGTTGGGAAGAGTTCATGTCTTGACTTCCAAAATTCAAGAATATTTGTGTCTTTGGGTTCCAGAGGTTCAGCCAAAAATTGCTGGAGTTCATTCTCCAATGTGGTTACCTCTTGGCCAGATGTTGGATACATCTTGTTGTACAACCCCTGAACATTGGTCACATTGGTGTTGACTTCTAGCACCTCGTTTGGCCAATTTTTTGTTTTGTTTGTTAAATTATTTGCATCAAAATTATGCCTAGCAATTTCTTCCAGAATATCTGAAAGAAACCTACATGAGGTCCCATGTTGACTCAGTATGGTCTCATGAGCCATAAAGAATCAAACTTTCACCAGGGCAAATGTTGTGTCAATCACCGGAAATTGACTTCACATTGCACCGCTGTCAGTATAAAATTTTGCTTCAGTCGTGTTAGTGTCACATTATAGTCACTGGATTTAGTGGGTCACGTCACGTCTGCATCAAGACAACATCAATTGTCAAATGTGTCACATGAGTATGTCACTCCCTGCAAAAACCCATATCCACACCATTTGGAATGTTCGGGTAATTACATATTGAGGTGAAAGGCAGCAGTTTGGCATCCTCATATTTGTCATTTGGATGACTTCTGCCCTGCCGCCTGATCATCTCACCCCTTTCCCATTCCTACTCTCATGCACCAATTGGCTTCCAAAACAGTTGCTAATTGTCTCCACCAGTAGCCAATGCTTCTTATGCTTTACCCAAGACATGCTTCCACTCCAACAATTGCAGATCTCCAATCACCCACCCTTATGCTTCCGCATGCCTGTGCAATCCTCTCTTCCCCTTACCATGCTTACACTCTGGAAGTGCCCTATAGATGTGTCCTCCCTCAAACATCCTTCCTCTTCCACATGCCCACATAATTCTCTCCGCTGCTTACCATGCTTACGCTCCCGCCGCGCCCTATAGATATGTGTCCCCCCCACCACCCCATGTCTGCACAAAACCATCCTTATGCTTCCACATGCCCACCTCATTCTTTCCACTGCTTACCATGCTTACGCTCCTGCTGCACCCTATAGATATGCGCCCCCCCCATCACCCCATGCCTGCCCTTGACCATCCTTATGCTTCCACACACCCATCTCATTCTCTCTGCTGTTTACCATGCTTATGCTCCCACAGTGCCCAAAATATATGACTCTGCTCCTGCCACCCCATCCTTACACTTCTGCACCCCAGCCACTTACCATTCTTATCCTGCCCGCAGCGCCCGAAATATATCCCTTTGACACCATTGTCAATGTGGTATGTTTCACACTTTTAATCATTTATTCTCTGTATGTTAGGCTCACAAGTTCTTTCAAGATTGGAACTACAGCCTTGGAGATCAAATCAAATCATTTCTTGATCTATTCTCAAACCTTTCTACATCTTCATGCCATCATTGTGTAAAGAGTTTGGTTGAAAAGGTTCCTATGGGGATTTCAGGAACCAATCTCAATAGCTCAATTCGCTCTTAATCAGTTGTAGGGAAATTCAAGTATCTTTTTCTTGATTGGAATATTTACTTGACTTGTTTTTAAGGTCAATCTAAACAGTCATTTAAAAAGATATTAAGCCCAATTTGGAGAATTTTTTGTTTTACTGGCAACATATTAGATCCTTTTTAAAGCTTACTACAACTACTGTTCTCCCAATGATACACAATCCACCTTGTCTTTTTTTACCCTAGCCGCATCTAGTAGGCAGTAAAAAAACACCTTACAATCCAATTTAGTGAAGTGGTCAGATTTTTCCAAGATTATCATGAGTGTCTTTCTTTTGGGGCCCTCATCTTGTGAAAAGCTAGGTTGGGGTTCCAAGACCTCCAAAACATTTTTCAATGTTTCTCCATAGTTGGTAAGCCAATGGATTTCCTGTTTGTGCTGATTGTCTGAATCAAGATCTTGATCTTGGTCTGATATTTTTCTGATCACCTTTGTTTTTTCTTGCTCTTGGAGGGATGTGAGTAAATGACCTTCCATGTCTTTCAATTCAAATTTATCATTGGTGTGAATAAAGCCATTAAGCTTGATGGTGATGAATCCATTTGATCCATAGAGACAAGGGTGTGACAGCAAAGACAATAAACAAGAAATGACCTAGAATAATCTTCAAAGCCAGTCAGCTGATTTGATTCTTTGAACTTCCAGAAAATACTGACTTTTTTTTTCCAGAGCCCCTGGGACCACTGAGAAAGAGCACATTTCCTTGGTTTTAAGATACAGTGAAAACCAAAACTGACCTAACTTTGCTCTCTATCTCCTCTAATCCAACCAACCAAGCATGGAGTCTTGTCTATAGTTTTCAGAATCAGCTTTGAGGGAGGATCTTGATTTGAATTGGATTGATTAAATCACTCAGGAATCTTGAAGGGCAGAAAGATGTCCTGACAGGTAATTAAGTGAGGGTAAGACTGAATGAGATGAGAGGTTGTTTATCTTTTGTACTGCAGTGGCTAGAGCAGGAACTTGAGAGGATAATTATTGGGTGTTAGAATTAAAGTTAATTAAAGTTTCTATCTTCTTTGCTTCATACTGTAAGCTCTACAAATGGCGGGCATTTAGAGCACCTGTGAGGTGCCCAAAAAAAAGCCCACCACAAACCTAACTGCTATCTGCTATATGGTGAACGTAATTGATATACTGCATGGGAAAACAGTTAACATTTGCAGACCAGGGCCAATCAATAGAAGATGACAATATTAATTTTATTTCTTGTGAAAAGCTTTCTTAGAAGAATGAATAGCTGGAATTTGATGTTTCCAAGAGTCATTAGGCTTGAGATTGGTAGTGAAAAGTGAGATCTGAGGATGACTAAGGTTTGGTTGATCATTGGCCATGATACTTTAAATTTGATGCTGTATGGTTGTGCACAATAAGTCAGCCAATTTCAAACCTCAATGATTAATTTAAAAGCTGCCAAGCACACTAAAAACTTCCAAATGTGGAAGCCTGAAGCAGGATTCATGAAGTTTTCTATACACTGGAGTCAATAACTGTTTTCCTGTACAGCATATCAGTTACGTTGCATGGTATAACAGATAGAAGCTAGCTGCTGTGTGGGTTTTTTTGTGCATGCACAGCACACACCACACAGTGCCCTCCAGCCCACCTCCGGACAAGTGTTGTTGCAATGCAAAAAGTGAGATGATGGTGATGGCAATTGTTTAGTTTATTTAGAATGGAAGCTATCAGACTTTTAGCTTTGATACTGTACGGAAAATAATTTTTGGAATAAATAATGATATGATTGTTATCAATGACTTCCTAAATATTTTGAAAGATATTTTTAGTTTGAGTTTCAGAGTTGGAATGAAAAATAAAGTCAATAAATTTTACCTTGGCTGTCTTTCCAATGACTGTGGCCATATCTTCAATCCAAAAATTAATTCCGGTGTGAATGAAGGTCTTCTGAAGATGCAATTTTAGTTTTTTGTGAAATTTGTGTAATGTTCAAGTATATGTTGTACAGATTACAAGATTATTGATCAATGATAATCTTGAGAAATTTAATAAGAGATGATCTTGAAGAGCCAAATGACTTTCAAAGATTTACTTCTTGGATCCTCTGATTAATCAGTCTCATCAGAAGATTTTGTTTCTTCAAATTCATTTTATAATGCCAGCTTGGCGTCCTGCTTGAAACCAGTTGGGTGAACTTATGGTGATTCTATTTCCATTTGAATTGAATGACTTGGGCTGAAGCCCTGAGGAAGACTTGTGAGATTTCCCTTGTTTCTCTTACAATCTCATTGCTTTTGCTCTGCAAGCTCAAGAATCTTCACTTATGAACCAATCTGCTCCCAGCTCACCCCAGTCTGACTTCAAAGATCGTAATAAAATTAGGTAGACTGAAAGATCTGACTTTTTTGTGATTTTAAAATGAGCAACCGATGAATTTTTATCTTGAACTAATGGGTGACAAATTTCCACATTTTGGTTTGTTGGCTCCAATATCCAAGGCACTTCCTCAATCATCTTTGAACAGACACTTCAACCCAAGCTTTGCCTCTTGGCCACTTTAGTAGAAACATGTGTTCACTTGCGATCGATTGGTCATAAGGTTGTCTTGGTCTCATCAGGTGCCATTGGCATGGGAAGAAGGAGCATGTCCTTATTAGAGGATAGTTCCAATGGACACTGGGGAAAGAAGCCAAAGGAGAAAAATAAACAAGTAAGGCTTTTATTCTAGTTTTTTGCTGGGTATTTTCCTTTGCTTTCTGTCACAGGGGCTCTTCAAAGTGAAGAGGGCCTGGCACTCAGTAAACTGGGACTTACTTATGGAGGGCTCAAAGATATGATAAGAAAGAGTACACTTAAGAGTGCAAGAGATGAATTACTAGAATAAAGAATATAAGAAAGCAGCAACAAAAGAAATAAGGGTAAAGAATAGAAGAGCCAACCACAAACAAGTAAAAGTCCACTGTTTCAACCTGTCAGAATGAAAAGAGAAGGGTTAATAAGGATATGGCCACCCAACTCATACTGTACAGGCGAAAAAGAGAAAATGCAAAGACTAACTTAATATTAAATAAATATAATACCCAAAATAAGGATAATGATATTCATAAAATAATAAATAAACTAAAGTAATTAACTGGGGAAATGTCCCCAGGGGGGAGAAAGAGGGGCTGGTATATGTGAGAATCACCAGCCCTGATCCAGAGGAAGAATTTTCATGAGAGGATTGAATGATTGAATTGAGTCTGGCCAATACAGGTCCTGTACAGCTGTACAGAACCTGTACAAGAGGTGTGGTGTATTTGAGTGATCATACATTTTAATGCTGGTGTATTGAAAACTGTATTGGGTGAATCCAACCTGTACAGATGTTGACAGGCTGTATTGAAGTACCAAGCTGTATGCATGTTTCAGCAACAAAGATTGCTGAAACTGAATTCTGATGCAGATAGTGGATCTTCTGATTTGAGGTGTTTGAGTGGGTGTATTGATGAATACCCTTACCCCTGGTGAGTGGTTGTTACACTTTAATCAGACCACTTACTGAAATATGTTCTATACATTTCATCTCAGGCTCTAGCTGAAATCAGTCAGGGTCATCTAATTGCACTGTGGGATAGTCTCTTTGGTTGTCTCAATTAACCAATTGCTCAGATATTATTTACTCATGGTGACTTGGCTGATGTAAGCTATTAGTTGATCTATCAGCATTTAACTTTTAGGCATATTCAGCAGTCTTTCTTCCTATCCCTTTCTTTTTTGGCAAGAGATCTAGATATCTAAATGCTTCCTCCACTCTTACCACTCAGCTAAATCATGGTGTCATTCCAATCATCAACAAAAACAATACTTTATCAGTTGCCAAAATCAAATTTGGAGATAATGATACTCTCTCCACCATCACAGCTTCCATGTGACATGCTGAATCTCTCTTTTTAATGACTGATGTCAATTGCTTATATACTGAGAACCCTCTATGCTCATCCACTGCTTCATCAACTCATCCATCAGCAGCATTACTGGGACCACCTCAGCCCAATCCTTCTCCACTAGAATATGAAACCAAGCCACTATATACTTTCTTTCTTCTGCAAAAACCCCTCTCCCAAGCCACAAGTTCTGGGTTGCACATGGCTTTGTACCCAAGGGCTCAGTGGTGATCAACAAAGGGGCATATAGAGCAATCAGTTGTAAATCCATTGGTGGGAGATTTCTTCCAGCTGGTGTTGTCCAAGCTTATGGAATGTTTGCTGTGGCACAAGAAGTGAATATAATGGTTCCTCAAGCTTATCTAAATCCAGATCTTGAATCACACAACCAAAAAATGATGAACCCAGTTGTAAGATGTGACTATGAAACTGATGATAATATTACTATTAATCAACAGTACTATGTATGTTCTTATGAAATATAATAATAGAATATTATTATAAAAACAATTAAATAGTTAAAGAATTATTTCTTTCATGTGTTAAACACTACTAGTGATTTTAACAGTGAGCAGTAATTGTCTAAAAGAATTAATTACAAGAAGATTTTAATAATAAAATTATTTTAATATATAATTATCTTTGGCAAGAATAATTAGAAATATAATTCTTGAGGAAAACTAATTTCTAGAGAAAAACTTTAAGAATTAAAGATAAATCACTTACTAATATTTCAAAGAGCTTATTGAAAGATAAGATAGAGAGATTTGACGTAGAATTGTGGATTTAATGGATCAAAATGTATTTATAACAGTATTACAACAATATATAGTTGGATTCTATGATTTCATGTGTTTCTGATTGATTCTGAAAGAATTAAAACACTTAAGAATAGCTTTGACTACTACTTACTTGTTGGTAATAATGATTTAAATTGATAATAAGATGATGATGATGTGGAAAAAACAGCAAGAGGAGGCCTCTTTTAAGTCAACAACAGCTCACAGAGGCATGCCTTGGAGCAAACTGAAAAACCAGTGAGTGAGAAAGCAATAAACCCTTTTGGATTATTGATTGCATCATCCGTTGTCACGTAAGATTATCATAATTAATTAATTAATGCTTTTACGTGACTACCAACCCCAATATGGTTAAGAATAAAAGGAGTAACATCTGTAAATCTTCTTTTATTCCAAAATAATCATTGATTTCTCAAAGTTATCAATGTTATTGGCAATTTCATCACAGGTTGTAATTACTGTGAATTTTTGAAGATTCAGTGTTTCATGTAGAATAGTCAAAAATGGACTGTAAGTAAAACTATAATTCTTTGTGGTTGTACCATAGAAAATACAGTTCTCCATTGATGCTGAATGTTTAAGAGAGATTCATTAAGAATTGTATTTTTAATGAATTTTTGAAGTTTTTACCTCATTTCTACATAGAATTGCAAATATCAGTGTTTTGCTGGTTGCTATGAGGTAAATCAATGGATACAAGTCCAAAAAGGGTTTTAATTACTCTATTAGGGTTTATTCATGGATAGTAATTAAGAATTGACATGGTTACAGGAGTCTAAGTAGCTCTTTACCTCCTTGGCACATCAAAATAGCAGGTTATTTGCTATTTTCTTAAGATTTACGGTAGTTGTAACATGGTAACCAAGTTCCCAAAGTGTTTTAGCTTACTAATTGGGCCAAGATCAGCCATGGATCCAAGCTTTGGAGCTGTCCAAGCCTCTGAGGCCTCAGAAGTTGGGTACCCTGGCTCTCTTTGATGTCTTTTGTCCCCCTTGCCTATTTTTCATGTCAAAATAGAAAATTAAGCTCAAAGTGAGATATCCACTATGGGTGTACCAAAGGTACATGTAAGAATACCATGATATTAAGTGCCCAAAACATGCATAACACTATTTTCAGTGTATATGTAACATGGAATTTCTCACATTCCCATTATTTTGGTGTGAAATTAAGAAAAACAAAAATTTTCACAGATCTTTTATGTGGTATTGAAGTATTTTCCATATTACCACCTCAAAGAGTTAATTTGAGCTTATTCACTCTATGGAGGTACCCTAGGTGAATTTTTGTGTAGAGTCCAAATCTGGCCTTAAAATCATGGAATTACTTACTCAATAAAAAGCTATTCATCTTTTCTGAAATCAAAAAGGATGAATTTTGGATATATGCATGACTTATGAGTTATGCATAATTGAAAATTTATTTTTAAGATAATTGTGGCCTATTTGGGTATGTAAAATATACCTCAAGGCTCACCCCAGTGGTTCTCTTTCAGCTCACGTGGCCATGAAAAACAAGCTTGGGGTGGTGTAGTAGAAGTAGGCAGGGGGTTGTTCAATTACAATTCCTCTGACATGGAAAAGGTTAAGGATTGACAAAGGTAAGAAAATCTTTTATTGCCATTTGTCCTTGTGGTATTTTGAAAGTGCATAAGAACATGATATTCATTAACTCTCCTGTTTGCCTGAATTTGAAATGAAAAAAATCCCAAAATTAATCCAATAATATACTAATTAGCTTGAAAATCAAGCTACTACTAGGGCATATTGAATCAGAGCATGTGATTGAGTCAATTGTGTTTTTTAAGCCTAGCTCATAATCTCAGCCTTCATTGTCTCCTTCAAGCCTAAGTTTGGAGTCTGGGACCAATTTGAAACCTGTCAATCATTGATGGCTTACCTTTATAGACTTTAAGAGTAATTTGAGCAAAAGTCAGTAGTTAATTGACATTGTGCTGTTAAGGCTTTTTTTGTGGCTTTAATCGGGGATTTGTAGTAAAGTGCACTTGGTGCTTCCTGTATTATAATTATTGCCTGTACTTTGGCTACAGACTAACATTCTTTTCCTATTAGCTTATTGAAAAAATTACACAGCATTCACAACAATCATTTGCCAGAGGTCTCTATTGATTTGTCAAAGAATGCTGCCTATTGTTGGTCAACTAGGGAGGGCACTGTGTGTTGTGTGCTGTGCATGCACAAAAAAACTAGCACAGCAGCTAACTGCTATCTGTTATAATATGCAATGTAACTGATATACTGTATGTGAAAACAGTTATTGACTCCAGTGTATACCCGGTGAAGGTTCTTTTAGCAATTTCTCTATATCTGAGTCACAACTGACATTGTTTACCCCTACTACTCTACACTTTACTAAATAGATTTCTAACATTTTCTGCATATGTTTCCGGGACATTGAGTCCCTTATCTGTATGAGTGGGCCAAGAAAAACAGACCAAGCCTGTACAGCTGAACTGTACTGTACAGGAATTATTTATTGTATTTAGTGTTTCCCTGAATTTTTCAGAAGATTGTACTGTTGCATGTGAGGGTACATCATATATTGATAATGTCCATTCTTGTAAAAAGCACACTAGCTTAGTGTTCAAGGTTCAGTTATCTTTTTTGAGCTTTGAGCTAAGCACTTGGTTCGATTCCCCCTATCTGCCGGGTGGAAGTCTGGAGCTGAAAGTGGTCATCATGGAAACTGAATAGACAAAACTTGAGTTTAGTTGGTTTCGCACTAGTCAAGGCCATTTGGTTATCCACTTGACTTTATTCTTACAATTTGAACAGTGGCCTGTTCACAAGGTGTACAGTGGCATGGCACAGTACATGAATTATCAAACCCCCAACAAGGTGTATGGTGTCTTGCCATAGTACATGGGAGATAACACTGCTTAGAATGGTGTACGGTGGCATGCCACCGTACATGAAATGCCCCACCACTTGGAAATGGGGTATGTTGGAAGCTAGTATTTGAATGATCAAATTAAATGAATTTCTATTTAGCAAATATTTTCTCTTCATTTCCTCCGCCATTTTTGTGTTTAATTGTGTCTACCAAAAAATGGCATGCAGATTTAATTCTTTTTGGTGTCAATGTGAGTCACACATGATTCCAATGTTCTTTCATCACATTCAATCAGTGGATACACTCATCAGGGCAAATTTCATGTCAATTTCCAGTGATTGACTTAACACCACACCTCTGCCCTATACAACTATTACTCTCATGCAAGAATTGGCTTGCACACAAACTTCTCATCATCTCTGCGATTCACAATAATTACACTCACACAAAGTTTGTCTTTGGAGCTTCCCCCTCATAATGATCTACACAGCTTACCATGTTTACACTCCCACACCACTGCCTCATCATCTCCACAATTTACCATGCTTACACATCCACACATCCACACCATCATCTCTACAATTTACCATTCTTATGGTTCTGCACATCCACTTCATCATCTCCGCAATTTACCATACTTACACTTCCACACATACACCTCATCATCTCCTGCTCATTGATGGGTAGATTCATTACTAAAAGAAGTTAGGCCTGCACATGCTTTTTCCTTTGTATGTGTGTGTGTCACCCTTAAAATGCTACACCCTCAGCATTGTGGGACTGCCTCTACCTATGTCATCCACAAATTGTCAATCCCACTTGTGCTGAGACTATTCATAGTTACATTAACTTAGTCCTGCACATGATTTTGCCTCCGTGTGCGTGTGTCCCACTTTCACACCCACACCAACAGCATTATGGGTCTGGCTCTCCCCGTGTCCCCCACTTGTTCAAAGTGGATTCATGAATACACGTTCTTTTTCCTGTGTGTGCATGTGTCACACTTATGCACCCGCAGAAGGTTGCAGCTGCCTTCACACCTGTCACCCGCAAATTTCCATGCCTCTTGATATTAGTCCCGCACCTCCTGTGGCATTTGTGTGCATGTAACAGTTACAAAGCTGCCACAGGGTGTGACAGGCTTCACACATGTCACCCACAAATGCTTTTGCCTTTGAGTGTGTGTGTGACACTTATGCACCTGCCACACATGTCACCTGCAAGTTGTTGATGCTGCTTAACATGAATGAGGACCTCACATTCTTTAGCCATGGTGTACATGTGTCACACTTAAGAACCCAAACCTGCTAGCCATGAAGGAATCACATGCTTTTTTCCTTTGTGTGTTTATCACACTTATGCAACCACTGCATTGTGCGGCGGGTTCCACACATGTCAGCTGCAAATTATCAATCCCGCTCATGCTGAGCTCATTGATAGATTAGCTGGGGAAGTCACGCACCCCTCACCTACATCTAGACTGGTTGAAAGACCTCTCTGATATGTGCATGTGGAAAGAGGTGGGTCTTGTGTTACTTTCACAAACCTTTGGCTGGTTGAGGGAGGGTCAGGTGGTGAGACACCATGGAAAATGTTGCATCAATTGACGGCTATTGAATTCACTTTGAACCATGGTAAGTATAAAATCTTGCTTCAGGGGCATTAGTGTCACATTAGAGTGACTGGATTTAGTGGGTCACATCACATCTGCATCAAGACAACGTCAATACTCAAATGAGTCAAATGAGTATGTCACTCACTGAAAAAGCCCATACCCACACCATTCACAATTTTTGGGTAATTACATCTCAAGGTGCAAGGAAGCATTTTGGCATCCTCATATTTGTCCTTTGGATGACTCCTGTCCCGCTGCCTGATCATCTAACCCCTTTACCATTCCTACTCTCACGCATGAATTGGCTTCTGCACCATCTACTAATCATCTCTTCCAGCAGCCAATATATGCTTCCACTCCTGCCACTGCCCCTCCACAATCACCCATCCTTACGCTTCCGCACCCCCTCCACACCCTCACAGTTTCCTCCGATGCTTCCACCCCATATCCGCCCTCACCCATCCTTATGGTTTGGCACCCCACCTAATCCTCATTCTCCCACTGCAACCTCATGATTTCCTTCCAACACTGCCACCCCTGCAGCTTACCATCCTCATGCTCATGCTGTGACCTCATTATTTACCTCTGGCACTGCCACCACAGTCTGCCCTCACACCCACAGATTACCATGCTTATGCTCCTGCATTAGATCTGTACGTTATGGTGGCTTGTTGACATACATGATGCACACAATCACAGAAATATGCTGAGTGGACTTCTCTGCCAACATCTTTTGGGGGGGAAATAGGTTGGGATATTGACAATGCTGTGGTTAGGTTTTAAATCATGAAACTCACAAATCAAAACCTAATAATTGAACTATTTAAGACCACCATTGTGTTTTTTGTTTCACCAAAAAAACCATTTTATTTCATATCATTCAAATGGAACACTTTGCTTAGTCCTTACCTCATGAGCATTGAATAGTTCAAAAGTTTACTTTAGTAGGTTTCTCACTAGTAAACTTTATTCAATTACTCACAGGGAAGTTACTTCATTTGAATGATATTAAGTAATTTGCAACACATCACCTCCTTGAATTTCCCAATAAATCATATTTTTCAAATGCAATACAAGTTCAATAGATATTGATGGAAGGTTTCAAGGCTGTTTGTTGGCAGGTTTCCTTTGGTCAGCTTGCGGCTCTACAATGTATTTTTTCTAGAAAATTGAATAACTATTGAAATGATTTAAATTGATATTTAACTTCTTTCAAAATTTTCAAAATTCTCCAATATTGATATTACCTAAAAAATATTCAATAATTAATATCTTAAACTTATTTTACTTCCACCACTTTCAGAACTCCCGCCTTTTTGGTCAATTTTGTTCTTTTTATTTTAAAATTTTCAATCAAGTTATAAATCAACTTGTCACCATCTATTTACTCAATAAACTACCTCTGCTATTCCCCAAGCCACAGAAAATTTAACTGAATTTAATGACCTATTAGCTTCAGCCACAGAGACTGGAAGTGAGATCTCTGATATGGTCAGTAGTGATGAATTAGGCCTTGAAGTAGAGAGCCTGTCACATGAAAATAATCAAGATCCACCAGTTTTTCCAAACTGTGATTATATATTCATCTTGAATATTTGTGATCTCTCAAATCCTAATAGTTTTTTTATAGACTTTATTTCAGTTCAGCCTCCAAGCGCTCAAAAACTGAATTTTAAAAGCTATGAGAAGGAAAAGACTGTTGACTTCTTGTAACTCTGAATATATGATATAGATAAAACCTTACTTCAATATATCTGTCAATGTTTCAACTTTTCCATCCTCCTGAAATCCCCATCAGCCCCATGTGAAATAAAATAACTTTTCAAATCACAGCTGCCTTCCCTGTTCAATCACCAAAAACATAAGAAAGCATTGCACCATGACCAACAAAATTATGATTCCCTGGTTGAGTACTTACAGATTTTCATTCCACAAGGGAAATAGTTGCATGGATTAGCTTAGACACTACTGTTTAATCCTCAAGTCCTCCCACTTCAACAATTGACTCACCTTGGTATTTTCCAGCTTCAAAAATTAATATTGGGAACAATATACTTTCAACTTAATCCAAGAATGTTAGAAACAGTGTGATATGTTTCCTGAGGGAAAATCACAACGATGCGGTATTATTAATACAATTTTGTAAGTCTCTGAGCCATCCTGCATGCTGAAAAATAGCTTTCTGATCTTAAAAAATTTGAAGATTGATGGGAATTTCTTACTAGATTGGCCACATCTCAATATTTATACAGCTCTTGGTTTTGATGATAGACACTTGATTATATCTGAAGAAAAGATAGAGGGTAACTGTGAGTTGTATGATAACAAAGTGATGTCATGTGGGCTGCTTGTAATGATAAAACCGTTATTTAATGATGTTTAGTCTCCAATTTTTGCTGAAAATATAGTAATACAATAATGCAATTCTGTCAGCTTCATTAGGTTTTTTTCCAGAGAAATAACTCCCTCAAGATTTGGTGACAGTGACATGCCATTGTGATGAGCAAAGCCCATTAGCTCAGATTGCCACAAAGAAATTCCTATTTTGATTTTGGGTATGGTGTGAGGAAGCCAATTGCAACGATCAAATGAGCCACACACTCACATATCGGAGGATCTCAAATGACACAGATGCACCATCATCACATTGGAAGGGGAATAGACCCATCATCCAAGTGGGCATCAGCACTACATTGCATCTATGAGAGTTTGGATGTTTGTAAGTCACATGCCCTAATGAGTGCTTTGTGCAGGTAGGTTTCAGAAAATTACATCTGCATATGCTCTTGCCTTCTTGCGCATGTCTCACACTTACGCACCTGCACAACCACCCACAAATGCACATGACACTGCATAAGCACCCATACCCGCCAACAGGGGTTCCACATGTGTCACCCGCAAATGGTCAATGCCACTTGACGTTAGGCCCTCACATGCTTTGCCTTTGTGTGCATGTGGCACACCCAAACCCACTGCATTGTGCGGTGGGCTCCAACCATGTCACACGCTCATGATGAGCTGCTTCATGGCTACACAAAATCAGGACAACACATCATTTGTCCTTGGTTTGTGCATCACACACACACCCGCACCCACAGGATTGTGTGGCAGACTACACCAGTGTTACCTGCTGAGGCAGAGTCCTTTCATGGATGACCTGGGAAGTCACACACCCCACCTCTACATTAAGACTAGCTGAAGGACCCCTTTGATGTGTGGGTGTGGAAACAGGCGGGTCTTGTGTGATTTTTACCAACATTTGGATGGTTGCAAGAGGATCAGGTGGTGAGGAATCTCAGTTGAAGGCACAGGGGAACCAATATTGGTGGTTGTCACAGGATTTGGTGTAAGACCAGAGTGTGACGTGTGCTCAATGTTCACTTGACTTTTATCATGCTTGAAGTTTGCATGATGTGAAATCAATTGCCAACAATTAATGCAAGATTTGCCCTGGTGTTCAAAGCAAGGGTCCAGAATTGTAGCACATATTACTGGAGTCTTCCAAAGTAATATTTGGAGGTATTTTGAGAGTTTCCCTGTCATTGCCATTATGGTTGGTGTCATTGGAGCTACTTCATATTGCTGAGAAGCCTAGATTAATAACAAAATCACATTAGAAACAAAAAAATGCAGAGGAAAAAATTTCAAAAACATACCTGTTAAATTAGCTTTATTCATAATATATACATTGGAAAATCCTGGTTAATGGTGCGATATTGCCTTTGACAAAATATGAGGGTTTCTTTGTACAGTGGATGGGGCAAATTGATCATAATTCTGACTTTATCCCACTCAAGTGTGGTCAGTCAATAAGGTTTCAGGATTTCTGGAAAACAAAATTGCATGTAGGAATCTTTCAATTGCAAGGCCCAAACCAGTATCTCGCAAGTTGAACTTAATCTTGTAGCTATGTGAGGGAGAAGAGTTGATGCTCTCATATTCTTGCCTTAATTGTAAACAAAATTTACCATAGTAATAAACTTTTCTCGGCATTGCAGACTTTGGCTAAGATATGATCCAAGGTGGGAAATTTGTGAAATGATTGAATCATACTTTAAGTTTAAGCCATCAGCCTCATGTATGATGTTGGAAAGATCCAATTGTTCTTGGGGCTGCTGTGCTTCCGTTTGAGTGGGCTCATTTGCATGTGCTAGTGCCTTCAGGCCATCACTTTCTGCAAGATGGATGATATGGGCCATGCACCCTATTGTATTTGTTTCAGAAACAAATGTTGGGCATTTTAGTTGGATTTCTTGATCCATTTTATGATTTTCTGACTCATTATCTGCTTTAATGCACAATATTTGTTTTTGTAGTTTGTATCTTTGGATTACATTGATAAATTTATTTGCGAGTGAATGGCCAGAGTGATCACCTAAGTTAAAAAAAGGTCCGTGATTGAAGTACTAGATGTGGGTGATTAATTACAACATTCAATCTCTGTTAGTCCTAATAGAATTTAATGGAGATTAAAGTTGCAGTCCATAAAGTGCCCAGTGACAGACATAAATGCACTCACATTGCGGCTCTGCCAGGAGTTGGTGGTAAAAGAAACGTCCTGATTTCTTTCAGAAAGGGCCAGTCCAATGTGTTTCTCATGGTAATAGTAAACTCTGGATAAGGGTTCTGTCAATACTGTCCTCCATATTAAGATGTTCAAGGCTGAAGGGCTACAAAGTACAAGAAGCCTATGAAATGAAGGTTATTTGGCTATTGATAAAGGTAAGTCACAATCACTAATAGAATATATGAGGGATGTTTTGTGGTTTTCAACACTTAAGACCTGAAAAAGCCAAGTTAAAAAGTCAGTGATGAAGAGTGTAAAACAAAATAAATATAAGAGAAAAGACCTTTTATTTCTGAATAAATTTATCCAATTTCTCCTTGAGCCCATCTGAAAGATTCAAGTTTTTTGAACTGGTCAATCTATGAGTGACATTGAGATGATTGCTCATGCACTTTGTACTCCCTGTCTGATCACAATTCAGATTCCTGTTGCAAGGATTACCAGCTCAGTAATTTACCTGACATTGAATAAACCCTTCATTGCTTTCAGAAAAAAATGACCAGAACCAAGAATGCTTCTGACCACCGGTCATGTCACTATTGGTGGTCTGAGTGGCTTGATTGCTTTTGCATGGTGTTGAAGTTCGTGAGGTTGGTGCAGTTGACATGCAAAGGTCTGTTATTATTACCAGAAAGGATTGGAAAGAAGTAAAAAAAAGCAATTAAAAGGGGGTTGGTGGAAATTTGGTGGGATTTGTGCAATGATGGGACAATAAGATAAGAAAAAGGAGTTAAGAAAGGACATAAGGTACTGGTAACAATATGAGAGAGAAAGAAAACAAATGAAAGGGAACAGATGAAACCAAAATTCCCAAGGGAGTCCATGGGATTGTCATGGGCAGGGATCAGAAATTTACGTTGGGGTAGGTTTTCACACAGAGGTCAGGCCGGGACGGTGTTTGGAATGGCCAAAAAGGTGAAATTTTCCACAGGGGGAACCCTGAATATACAGTAAATTAGAATTATGTTTAATTGAATACTGCGCTTTTCAGCTGGCAAATGTGAATTTTCAATAAGTACAGTCACTATTGTTCATATTAAACTTACTGTACTGTATGAGGATCTTGACTCTTTGTGGAACAAGGAAATGCGCCATGGTCTTGGATTCAAGGGCTTTTTTTTGTGGCTGTAAAGTGTATGAAAACCAAATAGAATTGATTCAAAAATCATTGAAAAGTCCACACCTTCCAATGCCCTCACTTTGTTATAACAACATGACTTTGCACAACGTTTTTTTGCTGTGTATTCAATCTTAAATATACTTTTTTTCCACATAACCACCTTCATACAACTTTTCCTTCCAGCTACACAATGCTTTTTTTAGCACACACCTACTCACCTTTGTATAAAGCTTAGAAAAATTGAAGTAAATTGGGATTTAGGATGAACGGGTTACTTTTTATTAGCACAAAAAAAAAGAAAAAAATTTGAACTTTGATTCTTTACAGTCACATATCAAAATACACAATTAATTCATTTCGAGGCTGTAATGGGCCGGAAAACAATGTTTATTTTCATATGGATGATTATTTTTGATGCTTCCTGATTAGAGAAAGAAAAATCCAGTTTCTGCCTAATCTCCTTGCAGGTCAGCCCTATGGGAACCATGATTGCGAAGCTGCAATTTCTTATGCAGGAATCAACAATGACGACCCAAAAGATGTCAACCTCAAGGTTTTAGCTAAAAAATCAAGGACTTATGCATTGGTTTCTAATAATGAATATTCTATGAGGTTGATGGCTGTAAAGAGTCCTTTCTAAGGAACCTACACTGGTTATTATAACCCCATTCACCCTGCCCACCTTGGGGAATCCGACAAAATTGACATTGAAATGAAAAATAAAATCGTAGCTGATGATTTTGGTATTGTTATTGATTGTAGTGAAATCCCTGCTGGTAGTAAAGGTGGTAGTGACATGTTGTTGAATTGCATTATTCAGCACACTGACTGGGAAAATGAAGTGAGTCATATCTGGTACAACTCTTCATTTTTTGAGGCTGATATCATATCTACATAACAACATGCAGTCAAGACAAAACATGAGATTTGATGTTGTTTGCATTGTGAAGAAGAAGGGTAATTCAGAAAGAACATTTGGGTTGTTTCAAGTTGGTCATGAATTAAGAGTTTCAGGAGATTTAGCTGACTGGGACGATTTAGCCTCTTGCTGGATTGTATTTGTAAGTTTTCAATTCATAGCTATAATAAGTATTTAAGTGAAATATTGCATGATGATTTTGATCTTTTTTCTGCAGGTAAGTAATGTAAGTGTCTCTTCTGGGAATAAATAATCAAAATAAATTTTCATTCAATCACCAAAAACTAATGGTAAAGGGAACACTCCATGGAAGAGAAAACTATGGGTAATTAGCGTATACTTATGAAGCTACAGGGAAGTAAGGTTGGCTTGAAAAATTTCTATTTAATTGCGAACAGCATCTCTCAAACACCAACAAGCAAGACAAATGGAAAAACAGCTTATTCTTCAACTGGAAGCCTTTTCTTAGATAACCTGATCTCTAAAAGTCCAGAATCCAAGACTCTGATAATGGTGAGCAAGGTGAGATAAAAGAGCACAATGATAAAACTTTCCAAAACACCCACTTAAAGAAGCCTTCACACACATCAGTCTTACAAGATGCTCGCAAACGATTGAAGTACACAAACATGTAAACTGCATGATTTTTTTTTGTTTTGAATAGATCAAATTTTGAATCATTTGTAATAGAGGTTGCTTTGTATCCTTCAGCTAATTTTCTGGACTTGTTAATTTTTCATGAAACAGTTTTTTTGTAGTTTCTAGCACACTGATTTGACTAATGAAATCATCAAAGGATAGTTTAAATAATGAAGATTATGCTCAATGGACATTAGACATAGGGAATAGTGCTCACCAAAAACAAGATGTTGGAGAAATTAGTTTTCAATGTGTCAACCATTTCTTAATTCCTTCAGAATACAAGGTTATTGAAATAATCAAAGAATCTTTATAGAAGGATTTGCAAGGTTTTGTGAATATTGGAAATCCAGGGGATATATTCTGCCAATTTGAAGAAAGAGGGATTGTATCACCTTTAAATTCCAATATATCAAAGATAAGCGTGTCTTTGTTAGATGTGATGCCTTGAGAAATAATGAATTCAAATTCCATAAATCAGCTTACTGAAGGCCAACAATTAGTTCCAGAGGTGGTTCTAAATGAGATCAATCCCCCAAATTTCCCTACCATAACATGGAACCTGAATCTGAGGTTCCTGTTCTTCTGTTAAGAAAAATAAGAATGGTTTGTGCTTATTGGTGAGGAAAATCAAAAGACATGTTTCAAAATTAACCATCATGAATAGACCAAGAAAATAGCAGCAGGTATTGATTCCTAAAATTAGGATCACTTGGGAGGTTGAAGAGGACTTTGGAGTCTCCTTCACCAGATATCCTCAGCTCCCAATTAAACTTGAATTCACTATCACAATAAAAACATCACAAGGAAATTCTCTCAACATTGTTGGTGTCAGCCTGTGACTCAAAACCAGAGCACAAGCATGACAACCAAAATACCATAAACCAATGGTATAGCCAAGATACCACCAAAACATGGAGCTGAGCCAAATCAGCTCAAAAGGTATCAAAAGAAAGAGGAATCTCACCTCTTTCTAAAAACATAAGTCCCATCACCATAGGACAAGAAATAACAAAGTTATTCCTGCTCAAAGTTATTGCTGAGCATAAACCTTAATTTTCACCTCTCATCTAAAATCTAGAAGGAAAGGCTTAACCCCATCAAATGGGTACTCCAAATGAAGCTCTAAGCCAGGGCTATCCAATGGTACCAGCCAAACTGAGCTAGCACCAATATTACTGGAGTTATGGTCAATTTCAGGCCAAATAAGGGTGAACAAAACATTCACCTCTCATCTAACTTCTACAGTTTTAGTGTGGTGTGGGAACTCCTTTTGGTGTGGGATGAAATAAGGAAGTACCTTGAGGGGGAAATTATTGGTAAGTCTGTTTTGAATTTCAGAATTGTCCAATAACCATGGGTGCTAAGGTGTATTAGCTGCCCCTCTAAATAATACTTAATAGTCAGCCTACAGAGAATCACAAAATAAAATAAGATTTGTGGCTTTAACAGATAGAGAAGACTTATCAGCAGTCTCTAAATCAGACCTATCAATAACACTGCAGTAAGAATTCTGATCTAAAATTTCTGATAAAATAAACACTAGATTTTTCTTACTTTATTTTAATAAAAGTGATGATAATATATATATATATATATGTTTTGGGTTTCTGTTATTTTAATTAAACTAATAAGAATATTATTTTTTTTAATAAGAATGATAAGAATATATATATTTTTTATGGTTTTAGGTCGATTATAATGATTTTTTTTTTGATATGAGTACTAATAGTAAGACTACTGGATTTGATTCTTTTAGGATTTTTTTTAATACTGAGTTTATATCACTACTACTTCTTTTTGTTAATAAAACTAAGCTTTTGAGCAAGGCTACTAAGCTTTAACTACGGTTATACTACTATTCTTCACTAATACTAAGCTACTGAGCAAGGCTACTGAGCTTTTCACTACTAAAACACTACTTCTATTCTAGATATCCTTCTAGTTCAGGGATGGTGGTGATCCTGGATAGTGGGAACTTGTTCCATGATGATGGGAAAAATGAGGGAGAGAGGACCTCTATTTATAGCTTTTGGGCCTCCATAGAGCTTCTCAAAATAGGGTACTTAGAAAAAATAATACTTGAGAGGTTTTAGCTAGTGAGACCTGTAGTTTTGGTGTAGCAACATGGTTTCTGAGAGAATTATGCTGGTGGTGCTTTTTCTTATCAAAATCATGTGATGTATTTGAGATAATTTGGCTGGTGAGATTTTCTTTTTATCAGAGTCATGTGAGGTCATTGAGATAATATGGCTGGTGATGTTTTCTTGAAGGTGGGGAAAGTATTTTTTGTTTCTATTTTTTACGTATATTATGAGAGAATTATGCTGGTGGTGCTTTTTCTTATCAAAATCATGTGATGTATTTGAGATCATTTGGCTGGTGAGATTTTCTTTTTATCAGAGTCATGTGAGGTCATTGAGATAATATGGCTGGTTATGTTTTCTTGAAGGTGGGGAAAGTATTTTTTGTTTCTATTTTTACATATGTTCTGAGAGAATTACGCTGGTGGTTTTATTTTAGTATTGTATCATTTCATATGGAGATTTCATCATTTCTATCAAGTTTGATGCGTTTTATTATTACTAAGGAAGCATTTGTTCTTGGAAAATATATTGTAATTTTATGCATAGCCTTGAGGTATTTCTTCTTTAAATTGAATCAAGGTGGGGAAAATACATCTTCCGATGCTTTGGTCCATCTTCATATACCTTTATTTAAATTAACTGCCTTTAATGATGTAATTTGTTATTGATGATGCAATAAGGTGGATAAATTCTTTGATACTATACTGTTTTGATAAGATCTTGAGGCTGTGTATTGTATATTTCTTTTTGAAATTTGTAATTGTAATGTGTAAATCTGTTTTGCGTAATTCTTTTTATTATCATTTTTTTTTGTTTTATTGGTAAGCTTGAAACTGGTACTAATGGTATGGAATACCACATCCCCCTCTCCATTTAATGCTGTCCCCAGAATTCCAGTTGAAAAGCTTGCCAATATCAATCATATCCATTTTGATCAATTTCTTCTCCCTCTGATATTAAATCTTCTTCTTCAATTTCTTCACTGCTGTCATTTTCTGACTCTGTACTTGATTCAACTTTCTTTCCTCTGGGATCAAAACTCTTGATGTGACTTGCTGCAAATTTTCTTGTAAGTTTAGTGCCATCCAATTCTTCAAGCTCATAAGGTCCATTATTAATTTGCTTTATGACTCTATAAGGTCCATTCCAACGGTTCTTGAAGAGTAAACCCCACTGTGACTCAAGTGGTTTATTATAAACTAATACCAAGTCCCCAGGTTCAAGTGGATTTCTCAGTCTATGTGCCATCTTTTTGTCCAAATATTGAACCGATTTGTGTCTTGAATCTCTTAATTTCTCTGCTGCTGCTCATCTTGTTTCCTCTTTTGCTGCAATCTGTATTGCTCTTGCTTCCAATAGCTCTTCTGTTGTTGAGATTTTATTCCATTCTATGGCCAGGTATGTGTTTGTTTCTATGTCAATTGGTAAGACAACCTGCTGACCAAACTGAAGCTCAAATGGTGAGTATCCTGTTGTTCTTTTTACCGAAATTCTATCTGCCAAGGTTACATTTGGTAAGTATTCTTTCCATTTGGATCCATTTTCGCCACACATTTTTACAAGTGCATCCTTCAATTGCTTATGGCCTCTTTCAATCATTCCTTGTGCTTCTGGGTAGTAAGGTGTAGTTATTCTAATTCTTGATCCTGCTCTTTTGACTGCTTCTTGTAGCTCTTTTCCAAATTCTGCTCCTCCATCTACTGTGACTTCTTTGGGTGCTCCATATCTACAAATCCATTCTGAATTAAACCATTCTGAGACTGATTTTGCTGTTAGCCTAGCTAATACAACAGTTTCTGGCCATCCTGAAAAGTCATCTCTTGCTACAACTAAGTATTTCCATCTTCCTGCCTTAATGTGAACCGCATCCATGCTGACTCTTTCAAATAAAGTAGATGTTACAGATATCTTTGCTTCTTCTTTTTGTTGCAAATGACTCCTTTTTTGACATTCTTGACATGATTTTACCCATTTTTTAACTATCTTTTTCATTCCTTCCCACCAATATCTCTTCTTGATTCTCCTGTATGTTCCATTTTCCCCTCTATGCCCCAGCTCTTCATGCATTTTCTTTAGTATCTGTTTCTGAGCTTTTTCATTGTATACAACTATTTGTGGATGTGCTTGATTTCTTATTTTCAGCTGCCCTCCTTCTAAATAGAAATTCACTGATTTTCTTTTAATTTTCTTGAAGTAGTCTTCCCCAATACTTTGTGGCTTTTTCAAACTATTCAAATATTCCTGCATATGTTTTCCAAATCCTTCCTGTTTTATTGGAATTTCAATATTGTTTGTTTTATTCCTTGATAATTTTCCCACTTTACTTGTCTTTACTTCTTTTAGGCCAAATCCTGGATGTGGTTTAATCCAATCTTCATCTTCATCAAAATCATCCCTTTCACTTTCTTCTTCGTCTTCTCCTTTTGGTCTTCTTGATAACCCATCTGGCATAGTAAATGTTTTTCCTGGTTTGTGTACAAGATCAAATGAGAAAAGTTGAATGTCTGCCACCCATCTTGTCATTGGTGCATTCGGTAAACATGGTGTGTTGATCATTTCTATTAAAGCTTTAGCATCTACTTGAAGTTCAAAGTGTCGCCCCCATAATATTGTTTGAAGTTTTTTGAGTATTCTTGCTACACCACAAAGCTCTAATTTTGGCTGAGAGTATTTAGATTCTAGTCTGGAAAATGTTACTGATTCATATAGTACTGGTCTATCCTTTCCATCTTCATCCTCTTGCATAAGAACTGCACCAGCTGCAATATAACTTGAATCTATTGCTAATTTTATTTTTCCTGAATCTTTATCATAATTTAAGGTCTTCAAAGTAATCTCTTCTCCTACTATTTTTCTGAGTTTTATAAATGCTTCTTCACATTTTTCATCCCATTTCCACAGTAAATCCTCCCTTGTCAATCTTCTCAATGGTGCTGCAACTTGTGAAAATTCCTTGATAAACATTCTGACATATTCACATAGTCCTAAGAATCCTCTAACTTCCTTCTTTGTTGTTGGTCTAGGCCAGTTTTGTATCTTGTTTATCTTCTGTTTTGAAATCTTTCTTCCTCCCAAAGACACAACATGCCCCACAATATCAAGTGCTGGAACACAACATGCAAATTTTGATCCTGAAATTGTGAGTCCTGCCTCTTCTATCCTGAAAAGTATTCTTTATAATGTTACTGAATATTCCCAAACAAATCTTCTTATGAGTGGATTCTCCTTCAATTTTTCGTGCTGATATGTTGATCTGGGTCCTTTAATTCCTCCATAATCTATAAATATTCCAAGGTGCTCTGGTATTTCCTCCTGAAGTATCCAAGTCATTTGTGCTTGATAAACCGCCACAGAGTTTGTTGCTCCTTGAGGTAGTCTTGTAAGCTGAAGTCTTCCAAGTGGCATTTCAAATGTTGTAAGTGGTCTTGTAGTAATATCCAATTCTCTTTCATCATATCCTCCCATAATATCTCCCAATCCATAACATGCTCTTCCTGAAAATGATCCTACAAACTCATCAACATTTGGTGGCAATCCTGCATCTTTGATTGTTACTTTATTGAGGTCTTGAAGATCATGAAATATTCTAAGTTTTCCATTGGCCTTTGCCACACAAAATACTGGGCTGTTATAGCTTGATGTTGATTGTTCATAGAGTCCTGTACGTATTCTTTCTCTGACTAGTTCAATAAATTGAGGTAAAAGTGATTTTGGTATTGGTATTGGTTTCTTTTGCCATGGTTCATGTGGTATAACTGGTATTTTATAAGGTTTTCCATAAGAATGTTTTAGTACACCTCTTTCTTCTTCACAAAATGCTATAGCCTTTTGCCTTAGTAATATAACATTCTTTAATAAATTAATCTCTTCTTCTGATAACCATCCAGATGGTCCAAAGTTTATCATTGAAATTCTTTCTTCTGTAACTTTTGATGTTTCAAAAAATGGAGGTGGGTTGGGTGATAGGGGTGTTTCATATGGATCTCTTGATAATTCAGGTCTTCCCAAAGGTGGATTCAGATCTTGAGGCATAGCTTCATTGACTGGTCTAACCTTCTTGAGTACTGACTTATATTTTGCAGCATTGGCTTGAGCTTCCATGATTATTAGTCTGGTTTTAAAGCATAAGTTTATAATATATATATATATATATTTTTTTTTATAATAATTTTTTTTAGTTGAAATAAAAATAGTCGTTTCAGTTCTTTCTTTTCCTTTTATTCATAATTGTATTTGGGTTTTAGTTTTAAGTCATGTAAGGACTTTACCTCTAGGTGGATAAAACCCAGTATATTAGGTATACCAAATCCTGCAGTTTAATGTCATACAAGGACATTTGTGAACGCTAGTCCTGAGCTTACTGTTTTACTTGAGGCTTTCATTATTCTATTATTCATTTTTGTTTTACTCTTGATATCTTCTCTTTTCTTTTTATTTTCTTGATTCCTTGATTTTACTTGCATCTTCAGCCCTCTGGTGTGCTACCCCTGTAGTTTGAGTCATACAAAGACTAAATTTTAGCCTTCAGGTTGCTACCCTGTAGTTTAAAGTCATACAAGGACTAATTTTAGCCTTCAGGTTGCTACCCTGTAGTTTAAAGTCATACAAGGACTAATTTTAGCCTTCAGGTTGCTACCCTGTAGTTTAAAGTCATACAAGGACTAATTTTAGCCTTCAGGTTGCTACCCTGTAGTTTAAAGTCATACAAGGACTAATTTTAGCCTTAAGGTTTCTACCCTGTAGTTTAAAGTCATACAAGGACTAATTTTAGCCTTCAGGTTGCTACCCTGTAGTTTAAAGTCATACAAGGACTAATTTTAGTGTTCAGGTTGCTACCCTGTAGTTTAAAGTCATACAAGGACTAATTTTAGCCTTCAGGTTGCTACCCTGTAGTTTAAAGTCATACAAGGACTAATTTTAGCGTTCAGGTTGCTACCCTGTAGTTTAAAGTCATACAAGGACTAATTTTAGCATTCAGGTTGCTACCCTGTAGTTTAAAGTCATACAAGGACTAATTTTAGCCTTCAGGTTGCTACCCTGTAGTTTAAAGTCATACAAGGACTAATTTTAGCCTTAAGGTTTCTACCCTGTAGTTTAAAGTCATACAAGGACTAATTTTAGCCTTCTTTATTTGATCTGATCTTTTATCCTTAATTTTAATTGCAACAGTTTATTTTATTTATTTTTTGGTTATTATAATTTTTTTTTATGTTGAAAAAAGATTTTTTTTGAATTTATTTTCTGTTGAAAAAAAATTTTATTTATATTTTTTTTTTTCATTTTCTTTTTATCTTGAAAAAGTTTTTTTTTTTATGTTGAAAATCTTTTTTTTTTAAGAGTGATCAAATTGATGAGTGATGTTGAAGGAGGTTTCAATTTGAGGAATGTTGTTATATTTTCAAATGGTGTAGTCAACCCCGGCAAACAGGTGACGTACACAGTTGTACGTCACCTCGACGTAGGCCAGGCGTTTAGGTGGTTTCATGAGTACAACGGTTTGTCAATGTAATTATAATTGTAATTATTATTCCTTTCATCTATAACTCATTTCATTGTAACACAGAAACCTTTTGTGGATTGAAAATTTAAATGTAAATTTTGATTTCTCAAAAGGTTTTTCTTGTGGGAACCTTTGTGTTTCATTTCTTTCAAACTATGAAAAACTATTAATTAGCTGTAAAAACTTACTGTGCACGGGTAGTAAGTCAGTACAAAACAATCATCTCTTTGTGAACAGCTCAAACGTAATACTGTATTATTGTACATAGGAAGCTTTAGCTAAAAAAAGAAACTGTAAAATTTTTGTGTAATACAGCTATCCATTGCTTTTGTCATCATAGAATTATTGAGAGAGATCCCTTTGTTAATGGCTGCTCCATTTCAACCGCCTATTCAAGCTTCTCAATACTAAAACTTTTGATACCATATATTCTTGCATTGTTTTTTCTGCAAGATTTCACTTTTTCTTACCTATACTTTTCACTATACTTTACTTTCTTGTTTCCTCTATTTTATTTTATGCCTTCAATTAGTAAAATTTTCTTTCTTTTCTTATTTTTATCGCTGGCTTTCTCTTTCGCAAAGAGTACATTTTCTCCTCTCTCCTCCCTCTATCACCTTTTCTACTATATTTACTATTTTTTCAAATTTATCTATTACCTCTTCTTGGTTCACCCCACTCAAACAGACCTTATCAGTTTCCAGCCTTCTCCATGCACGATCCGTATTTTAATTAATATTACCTATGAGCTTCAATGATAATCAAAACTATTATGCCCAAGGGCCTTCCTCATTAATTAATAGCAATATCAGCCGCACTATTGAACAACAAACCCAAAAACTGCTAAAACTGGAAAAAAAGCTCAACAGTCGCAAAAAGACTTTAGAATCTCTGCTATCCAAATTCAACATTCAAGAAGAAGGTACCTCTCGAGCAACTTCATCAGCAAAAGGAAAATCCAAACATATAAACTCACCTTTGAACTCAGAACAACCTGGAAAACAAAGAAATTCACCTTTGAAGTCTTTAGCCAGGACCTCGAAAATTCCAAGCATGATACCACGCAAAGCTGGAACAACCATTCCCAAAACGATTTCAACCCCATCCCCATTGCGAAAACGAAACCCCCATCAGCTCATGAATATCAATATCCCAGAAGGATTTCATCCTACAAAGGTAAGTATTCTGTTAGCTTTAATTATCAAATAACTCCCGAATTTTTCTGATTAATTTTGCTTTCAGAAAGCATTTTACGAACACATCAAAATGTTGTGGGGCCTTATATATTGTCAACCTGTGCCCATATCACCCGATTATTCAATGTTGAAAGAATTTAATACCCGTTTTTCTTTTTTAAGCGAAATTTCAGCTCATTCTGAAAACACAACCCTCCCACCATTGGTTTCATTGGAAGAAATTCTTACATTAAGAGGCATGAAGCCAGGCCGCAAGAAATTTGGTAATTTTATTGTACATATGAGTGATTTTGCGATCAAGTACATTATTTCGCTTTTAGCCAAACTTGGAATACGTCGATGGGCTCCCGATCTTAACGACCCAAGTGATTCATTATACAACAAAGCTTTCAGAATTAGTGCTATCCAATCATTTCGTCAGATCTCAATCGGAGGAGCATACGAGTTCATGAATGTCAACTTCAGCTATCTAGAGAACATTGAACTACTCACTAAGGTATATAATCACTATGTCCATTTCTACATGGCTCAGAGATACAAGAAAGAAGCCAAAGAGAGTGGCAAACATGCTAAAGATGAAGAACGAAAAGCAATTCTAAGGGCCAGACTAAAGGTGCGTATGAATTATTTCAGTAGACTATAGTTACATTTGTCTCACTGTTTCGATGTTTTTGGCTTAGGTAAAAACTCTTTGTTACAAATTTGGTGTTGCGCAAGGCTTTCCACAGCGATACCTAAACATCTTAGCCAATAATGATGCACACAGTGAAGACGAATTAGATCCAACAACCAATAAGTATATCATTAAACCAATGGAATGTAGGTCAGAGAAAGCAAACCAATTTATGCGGAGACTTGATGAAGAAATTGAAAAGGCTGATAGAACTCAAAGACGTGAACGCCTTCTCCCAAAAGATGGGTGTGCTTCCATAAGCACATATGCACCTGAAGGCCTTCCGATTGATTTTTACGATCCGAATTGGTTTAATAACCGCACGGCAGGCCAAAAGACAATCATTGCTGATTCAAATAGTATTGCATTTTTGCCAGATGCCACAAAATCACTCCTAGGAAAGCAACACCAAGATGAGAGGCTCAGCGACAAACGGTTCACTCAAAAATACTGGGAGCAAGTAATTAAGGACTATGATATTTCACATGAAATAGTCAATGATGACGAGTTGGATGATTCACTTACTGAAGAAAGTGATCAACTTGCATATTTGGAAGAAAACTTTGAAGAAGAAAATCCAACCGAGGAGGCCAAAGAAGAGAGTGGTGAATTGGAATATCTAATAGATCAAGATGTTGAAATGGAAGATGCTGAAAACAATGATATAGGTCAACATCATAATGGGAGTTTTCTCAACCTTCCGAACGAATGGGCCTCATGAGAATATCCGATAAGCTATCAAAAAGAAGAAAAGGTGTTAAGGCAAACATTTGGGTAATCGTATTGAGAAATCAATTTGTCAAAACTGTACATAGATCATAAAACATGCTTTTTGGTGATGATTATGTTCCAAGATAGATTTTTCTGATAAAAAACTTAATTATGGCGTTTCTATTCTTTATCGTGGCTTGAATGTTTTTATCTGCTCGAAGAGTGGGTCTGGAAATTATTGATTGCGGAGTAATAGTTTGGTTACGGGTGTTGAGAAAATCAATTTTTTGTAAATAACAGATGTGTATATTTGAATTATGAGCTATGAAAGACTGAAAAACTGTTGTGTGTGCTTATGTGAATAGCTTCAGATTTTCGTCTCCCTAAATAGGATTTGTTGATTAATTGGAAAGAATTAGAAATAAAAGTCATATTTTGTTCTCGGGCTGCAATTGTATTGTTTCAAATTGAGAAAACAAATGAAAATTAATTTTTTTCTCTAAATTTATGTTTTTTTCCAAATAGTCAAACAAAACAAACAAGTGAGATTTAATTTTTAAAAACCATCGAATAAAATTTTCAAAAGACCGATTTCTAATGTATTGCAAAATAAGATCAATTGAAAGCCTCCAGCCCAACATGTTTGTTAATTGGGCAAGCCATAATAGAAGTATCTTTGTACCCTAATGACCATGCCGGCATGTTTAAATATGCCCCCAGCCCAGAGATCTTTGATAGCAGTACATACCCAGGTCTGCGTGTATTTTTCAAATGCTTGACATTCCATGAAGCTAAAAATGAGTCAACGTCTTCAAATCCTACCTCTCGTTCTTGAACTGATTCCAACCAATCAACCATTAAGAGGGGTCCCTTTTGAATATTTTCATTGGCTAAAACAAGTATGTGTGCTACCCTTGCAAATTCCACCTCCCCTTTTCCATTGTCAATATATATGATATTGTTAGGTGATCGCTTTGAAACCTTCAGCCCAAAGCGCCATGGAATGTAAGGGGGTTCACAAACCAAGTTTTGCAAAACCATCAAATGGGAAGGATGAGGAAGGTCAGCATAATGGCGCAGCTGAGGGTGTGATTTTTGGAGATGCTTTAACAGCTGTAAATAGGAGACATTGTCGAGTATTTTTTGATTCAAGCTGAGTGATGGAGATTCATTTAAGGACGCGCCTAATACAGGCTCGACTTGCTGAAGCCTCTGAAATTGGCCAAATTTTTTCATGATGGTTTCTTCAACGGCCCCTGAAATAACTCATATTAGTTCAAGAAGAGATATGAAAGACATCAAAAAGCTTAATTCTTCACATACCATTCAATGAGTTTGTTTTGAATTTCTGTAGTAGACCTATTAATCTTTCTCCACCGTACTCACAGACCCCATTCAAAGGGCCCCACCTTGATAAGTGCTCCGGAATGTGCATTGCATAGTGGTGATTAGGTGTGATGCAAATGTTGGGAAATAACAGATTGGAAGAGTGCTGATATGTTTGATATGCTTGAGAAAACAGATTAGGATCCTCTTTGGTGACAGAACTTGCTCCAATAATCTTGGTGCATTGAATCAATGCACCAATATTGAACAAAATTAGATGATTGCTAGGTCCGACATCCCAAAAGAGATCCAAAACAATTAATGGGAGGTAAATCCCAAACAGTGATGCCCATTCGTTTGCTTTGAGTTTTCCAGTTTTAGGAGTACCTATCGTTGATGGTATATGGCTTACACCTTGGGGAACAATTACTTCTTTAATTCTCTTCCTAATATTCTTGATAAGAGCTTCTGAAAGGTAGCCTTTTACTTTGTTGTTGTCTTCATTTTCTGACCAAAATTGGTCTTCCATGGTTTGGTCTGATCCTGAATCAGAGAGATCTGAGGGGGATAGTTGTTGCCATATGGAAATTAAATCAAATCCCCATCGATAACAAAGGTGGTGCTGCAAAACACCTTCGTACCAGTTGTGAACCACTCCTAACAATATATTTTTGACTGGGTCCCAGTATGGCAAACGATTGATTTCCGACCATCAAATCCCATTTTTCTTTGAAAGCGTTTGTTGTACTCTTGTTGTTCTTGCATCCTTCCATCGCCATGATGCACCCAAAACATTAGTTCCTTTACAAAGATTTCCAAGCTTTATTTGATCTCTTTCATGGTCTTGAAGCTCACACCAAGAGCAAAAATATTTAGCAGAATGGGACATAAATCCCCCGACTTTGTGAGTTGCAACAATATCCCCAATCAAACCTACCAATTTAACAATGACCCTTTGCCCTTGTGGATAATTTGGGGTAGTAATTACAATGCCATTGTTTAATTGAATCAATTCCTGAATTAGTGGCTTCAAGACGTTGTTAATTGTGATCATATCGGGCTGGTTTGGTGAAGGGATTATACCAGCTAAGCAGGTGTATTTTGGCTGAAACCGTTCTCGTGGTTGAAAATTAAAACAATAGAGCACTAAGATCCCCATTGACAGTTGCTTTCCTGCAATCTTGTTTCCACAGGGATTGAACCAGTCTACAAATAGACCAAATCCTAATTGAAGACTTGGGGCTCAGGAGCTTTTCAAAAACATTTCTTGCCAGAGATTAGCTTGGGAAATATCAAAAACAACTGTACCTTGACAAGATGACAAATTTTGGTGCCATTCTTCAAGCTTTGATTCAATACCTGGAAGATTGAGTAACCACGTGATCCATGGACGGATTTGTTGTGAAATAAATGTTGCTTGAGGATTACGAAGACATGGCTGACCCCGTAATTGAATTTGTCCATGCTTTCGAATGTGGCTTGTTGAAGGCCTTTTTTTGGTGATAAAGTGAATGTAGGGGAGTTGATGTACTTTGTAAGGGTTGAAAAGTTCAGTATAGCATTGATTGCTTGAGATGGTGGGCTTGTATGTACATTCTTCTGGGGCTAATTCAATATTGTAAAGTGAGTAACATTGTGGGCAACACACATGTCGTTCAAAATCAAACTCCAATTCTAATCGTTTGGAGATTGTACGGATATCATATGGTATCCTGGATAGTTGACTTTTGATAGAACGATCTTTCTGAGCAACAACTTGAGCTAAATAAACAATCATGTCTCTTGCACGAGGGCAGTTCTCTCTACTAATTCCACATACGAGATAGAGCCACATGATAAAGTATAAGATGACAGCTAAAGGAATGAGCATGAAATCAGTGAGGTGTCAAAATTGCATTGAAATACAAAAGAGCTAAACAAACAGATAATCTTTGATTGGCTAGTACTCTCGTTATCACAATCAACTTCTTCTTGGTCACTGTGTTCTTTGACATCACTTGTTGATGAATGTTTGCTGAGTTTCTTTTTGAGATTGAGTAATAGATTAGAAACCCCATGTTCAATCCCAGATGATTCTTTTTTTGCTTCCTTTGCCCAATGACGTATTCGGGTGCTGCGGTTGACGTAAAGTCCTTGGCGAGTTTTTCCATTGGAGATGGTGATTTCGTACTTTCGGCAGCTTGGACAGGTACAGAAGTCCATGACTTTATGTTAGAAAGCGAAAAAATTGAATATTTGAATCTGATGTGAGTCTGAGTTGGAAGTGAGCAATAAAAAGATTGTTGATCGTAAATTGGTGAGGTAGAGGGTATGCCAGTATACACGTATATGAACGTTAGTACTAGTAGTGTATTTAATGTAAAAAAATAAAATTTGAAGAAAAATGATAAGATTGAAACAAAATAAAAATGGAATGAAAATACGCCACAATCAAGTAAAATTAAATCAAAACCAATATTGGAAGAAACCTGTATTTAAGATTAAATTCAATTAAAATTTAAGAATTGAGACAAAATTGTAAACAAATTGAATTTCAAATAAAACAAAAACAAAAATATCACCAAAATGAGATCAAATTAGAAAAAACCCCAATTAAATAAAAATGCAAAGAAAGAGTAAAATAATGGAAATGAAAATAGAAATAAAAATAAATTGGATAAAAATCTTAATAAATGAAAAGAATTGAGAATTTACATAGAATTAAAGTGAAAATTTCCAAAATTCCAAAAAAAGACATGAAAAGGATTCCAAATTAAAATACAAACCAAAAAATACATGAAGTAAGTTGAATAAATCAAATAAATGAAACAAATAAAATGAGTAAAATGAGTAAAATAAATAATATAGATAATATAAATAAAATTAATATAAATAAAATTAATATAAATAATATGAATAAAACAAATAACATAAGCAAGACAAATAATATAATAACCTGAAAAAACAAGAAAATAAATAAATAAAAATAAAAAATAAATAAATAATCAAAATAAAATAAATAAAATAGATAAAGTAAATAAAGTAAATGAAATAAATAAAATAAATAAAGTAAATAAAATAAATGGAATAAATGAAATAAGTAATATAAAGAATTAAATTAAATTATGGAAAAAGAAAAATACAATTAAACTTGAATCCAAAGGAAAATCAATTACAATAAAATTGTAATAAAATAAAATGAAATATAATATAATAAAGATGGAAGAAAAATAGTTCAGAAATAAAACCAAGATACAATAAAAAACAAATAAAAATAAAATAAAAAATAAATACAAATCAAATACAAATTAAATAAAAACAAAAGAAGAAGAAAATCAAGGGCAAACTAAAGGTAAAAATAAAATTAACAATCAAACAAACTGAAATCAAAATTAAAGTTTCAATAACAACAAAACAACAAATAAAAACCTGAAAGTGAAATGAATATTAAGTACAAATTAAAATGAAAAATTGAAATAAAATCCAAATAAATCAAATAAATTATAAACCAAAAAACAAAAAAAAGTACAAAATGGAATAAAAAATAAAACCTGATGAGTGTAATGGTAGGTTTCACAGCTGCGCAGTTCACATGAAACCACCCTGCCTATGTCACCTGAACAAAAACATAATGAGGTTCCAACACCGCACGCGTGAAATTCCAATGCATACGTCGAGGTAACGTACAACTGCATACGTCACCTGTTTGCCGGGGGTGAGTGGTTACTGATTCTGGGTTGCTTTCACTTTCATCAAGTTTGAAACGGGTTCAATTCCCCCCTCTGGCAGTAATTCTGCTGCCGGACCTGTCAGTTTCTGGAATAGGGTAACCATGCTGGGTAGCATATTCTGAGCCTTGAGCAAGCTTAGTGATGCAATTTGGTATCATTGTGTTCCTTGAGTCTGTCAAACAAAATTGATCTTTGGAAACTTGTTGTGATTGAGGGTGCTCAACTTTGATTATGATTTGAGAAGTACAGATTGCAATTTGCTCATTTAAAATTCTGGAAGGATGCGTGCTTGTCAAAGATTGGCTAAACTCATTAATTTGGGGCTATAAGAATGTCATCCAGTATAAATTGGGGTAGTCTTTTGGTGAGTTGAATTATTTTCTGTATTGAGGTGTTCATTTTATGACCGGCAGTCATAATTTGACATTTTGAATTCTTTGATCTTCCTTTTCTGTATCTGAACAGCCTAGCTTGTTTGGTTGATTTTTCCCCCATGTCTTGATATAATTTTCTTGATTTTAGGCCAAATTATGACCGGCAGTCATAATTTTGACACTTTTAACTTCTTCTATCTTCTTTTTCTGTATCTGAATGGCCTAGCTTGTTTGGTTGGCTTTTCTTCCCTGTCTTGATATAGCTTTCTTGCTTTTAGGGAAAATTATGACCGGCGGTCATAATTTTGACATTTTGAACTTCGTCTATCCTCTCTTTCTGTATCTGAATGGCCTAGCTTGTTTGGTTGGTTTTTGTTTCTTCTTGTTTTCCTTTCCATATTTTATCTCTTCCTGTCTCAAAGAACAAAATTATGACCGGCGGTCATAATTTTGATATTTTGAGCTATCTATATCTTCTTTTGCTGTTTCTTCACACTATCTTTTCATTGTTTTTTTTTTCAAAAAGAGAAATAACATTAATAAAGGCATATGGGCCCACACTTCCCCAAGCTTGTTCCATTTTTAATATGAGGTGGCATAAGAACAGATAACCACCCCTGTTTTTTTTTAAATAAAATCATAATACTTATACATTGAAAAAAATATGTTGAAAAATGTTGAGTTTGAAGTCTTTTATTGAATACTGATTTATAGCCTTGAGTGATAAGATACTTGAAAAAAAAATTGAAAAAATTGAAATTCCTCTTTGATAAGGCAGGAGGTCACTGCCCTGAGTGATAATAGTGTTTAAAAAAGATTTTTTTATAAGTTAGTTTGAATAATTTGAAATTCCTCTTTGATAAGGCAGGAGGTCACTGCCCTTGATACTAATACAGATATATACAGAATTCTCTTTTTTTTTGGTGATTTTTTTATTTTATTTTGCTATTTTTTATATGGTTTTTTATTTTTTTACTTGGTGATTGAAATTGGATTACTTCAGCTGTTATTGAGAAATATTCAACCTTCTGTTGTGAATTACTGAAAGACATATGTCCTTCAATATTTCTCCAAATATCTTGTTGCGTTGTTTTCTTTGTGTATTTCCTTTCCATTCTGAAACAAAACCTTTGACTTAATGAATAAACATGTACCCAAAATCACACCAGCAAAGAGTTCCCCCCAAGATTTCCAAACCATCTAGATTCAAGTCTTCTTGAGCCCATAACATTTTGTAATACAGTCCTTCTATTGTCATTTGATAATATTCATAAGGCTTCTTCCAGTAAGGATTCCTTAAATTTCCTTTGATTCTAATAGTGGTTAGTAATTCCAGAAAATCAACATTTGTAAGATTTGATCCAGGTAGTTCTGAAATATATTTGGTTTGAATTATTGGTGAATCTAGCTCATAATCATACAGTTCCTTAAAGGTTATTATTGGAAGTATTACATAATCTTCCAGTCCTTCATATTCTGGTATGTCTTTCTGTATGCCATTTTGATTCTGGGAGTCATTTGGTAATCCAAATTTAGCTCCTTGATATTGATTAAATAAATCAGTTGAGCTTGTAAGGCAGAATATTTGATCATAGGCATGATTAAATTCTTCTAGAATGCTAAGTCCAGCTAGCCCTTGTGTATTTTCTGATAACTCTCCTTCTTCTAGATCTTCAAATATTCTTCCTTGCTTATATTTATCTTCCAAATCTCCATTATTTTGTTGGTATAACTTCAAGTCATCTTCTGATTCTGCTGTTTCCATTTTTTTCTCATTCCTCTTTTGAATATTTCTATCCCAAACTTGATCCATTTTGTCTTCAGTAATTATGGCACTATCCTTTTTCAATTATTCAAATTTTCTTTTTGCCAATGGCTTGATTATGCTATCTTTTGGTTCTTCACTTAGTAAATCTTTTTCAGTGTCACCAATGTACCCAATTTCCTCTTGAAATAAATTGAAATAGTCTTCTGAAATTCTTGAGGAATTTGCTTCAGGTGGCTTCAGATCCATTTTGAATTTCTTCTGTGGGCTTTCTACTTGATCTTCTTTGTTCATACCACTTAACTCAAGTGCTAGCCATTTCTCTGGATCTTCTATGGCCATGTCCAAATTTCTTCTCATCTTCTTCAGTTCCATTTTTATTTTTTCTATTGCTTCACTATCTTCTACCTTTAATTCATCATCTTCTGGATCCTTCCCTTTAGATTTTCTTTCAGTTTGAGGTGGAATACTTTCTTTAGATGAAGATAATATGCTTAACTTTTCTTCATCTATTATCTGGTTGAAATTATCAAATACTAAGAAGTCCAGGTAGGTTTTCTCTTCACTTTCCAAAGTGACTTCAAGATTTTTAATTTGACCAATTGGCTTCAAAAAGTTATCTGATGATTTTGATGTGTAAGGGCTGATTTTTAATTCTGCTTTTAGGGCCATTTCCTGAGTTATAACATTCAAGTCATTTTTTGCATCAAAAATGGCTGAGAAGGGTATTTTGTTTATTCCAAGAAATATTGTCTTCAATCTTGTTGAACATTGACTTTCTGTTTCCTCTGTTTCTTTTCTTTTGGATGATTCTGCTCCATGTATTGACCATTTTCCAATCTCTGAAGATGCACAAAGCTCCATACCTATTGGTGGAGAAATTTGCCAGCCCATCGCTTGAGGGTTACATATTGGTAAGCATAATCGACGTCCATCTTGCTCTGGATAACTAAATATTTCCCCTTGCTTTTGTGAAAATTCCAATTTAACATTATTATCTGCTAAAAATGGTCTTCCAAGTATGGTGTGTACAGCTCCTTTTTGCTATGAATAAATGAATTTCTTTTTCTTCTCCTGTTATCATAGTAATTGTTGTAAATTCTGAGAGTCCAACCAAGGATGTGGTATGTCCACCAATTCCTCTGAGATTCATATTGAGCTTTCTACTTGTAAGTGAGGCTTGAATTGCAATTTCCTCTGGTATTATATTAATTTCTGATCCGGTATCCACCAATGCCATTGTAGGATATTCTTCTCTTCCAATAAATACTTCCATAAATCCAAGTGGGCATGCATAATGTAATCTTGGGGTATCATAGTCCCGTAGCTTTACTGAAAGTAGTCTTTCTTGAATATTTGACGTATTGACTGATTTTATTACTTCTTTTCCTTGGGTAGTTAAATTTTGTAGTTTATAAATAAAGGTTGGTGAAATTGATAATATCTCTTCAAGAGTAAGATTTATCTTTTGTTCAAGTATTCTCTTCATCAAATGTTCAGTTATTATCTTTGGGTTATTGGGTGTAGATTTTACCTTGTTTTTTAATTCCATCTTTTGTGAATCCTGTCTAAGTACCTCCTTATTCTTTTCCTTGGAAATGATTTCAATATCATCATTATCTACTTCCTTTCCTTCTTGTGTTTTCTTGTATTTTGTTGGAATTAGAACTCTTATTTCTTCTTCTGCCTCATCTTCCTTGTGGTAGGCACCTGGTATCTTCTTTTTAAAGGGTTTGTGTGTTTCATTTTTATCCTCTTGCTGGTTTTGGTTTTGATTTTCCTGTCTTGCAGCTCTTTGCCTTGTCTGTCTAAGCCCAACATTTATTTGAATATTTTCATTTGCTGGTGATATTTGAGGAGATTTCCAGTTTCCCCATTCTTCTATTTGAGCTATAGCTGCTGCCTTCTCACCTTTAATTTCCTCAATTACTGTTGTTTCTTGCTTCTTTTGGGGTGTATTTGATTGTTCCATCATTTTCTTTGTAAAATCATCCTGCTCTTTGGCAAAATGTCTAACTAATTCTTTTGCAGATTTAGGGCCTTCTGTGGGTACTCTTTGAAAATTTGGAAAAAGATATGTTCCTCCACGCTTCAAGACAATTCTTTTCTCCAAGTCTTCTGTGAGATGATTACATTTTATTGCGGAATGTCCTTCTTCTAGGCAGTAATAACACTTCAATGGCTGTCTGGGAGCCATTTGAGCTGGAACATATGGTTGATAACCAGAAGATATGGGTGGTGAAGGATATCTTGGCCTGAATAGCTGTGAGTTTTGTATAGTTCTATGATCTTGATTATTATTTGGTTGAGGTTTCTTGGGAGATTCAACTACTTCAGAGAGGTGTTTGAGCTAATTCAATACTTACTTAACTGCTTCATTCCCAGTATCCTTTGATTGATTTTCTTGTGGCTGAGGATTTTTAATTGTTTTGGTAAGATCTTTCATTTGCTTTAAGACTTCTTCCCAGCTTTCCTCTTCAAACCTAGCTTTCTTCTCTTGTGACTTTGGCTGTGAAAATTCCTTCTGTTGAATTAAGACTTTGGCTTCTAGATCTTGTTCAATATACAACTTTAAGGTTCCAATCTTGGAATGATATAACCACCATCCAAAGCTTGCACCATGGCCTTATCTTTAATCATTTCTTTGTAAATAGATTCTTGAACACTTGAGGAAAGACTCGCCAAAATTTCTTGATTGTGATTAATATCTCCTTGTATATATTGATACCTTTTGAGATAATTGATAATAGATTCATATTCACCAATGAACTTCTTATATTGGGTCATAATTCTAATTCCTCCTTCTTGTTGAATCTTTGTAAATAATTTAGTAATTGAGGACAGCTTGTATCTTCTTTCAGGTGACACTGTTCCCCATCTCCTCTTCATATCCAATTTTAATTGCTCCCAATCGCCAGTTTCATATCCAGGCATTCCTTCAATATGGTAGCTAATTTCTTGATCTTTAGTCCAAAAGGATATCTGTCTTGCTATATCCCTTCCACTTGCTCCTTCAATTTCTGCTATATTTTCTACTCTTTTAATAAATCTTTCCACTTACTTTCTATCAAACCATAAATTATAATCCTTTGGTCTGATCTTGACAATGGGTGTATTGTTTCGTGGGATTTCTTGTTGCAATGGGCTTGAAGTCTGTGCATGAATATTAACCCGCTTTGGTAGAGTATTTGGCCTTTGTGAAGTGAATGGAGTTGATTAGGCCATAGGCCTTGAAAATGGTGATGGTGACCCTTCTTGTCTAAAGATTCTTGGCATGCTCGTAGTTTCTTCCATTGGGCTGTTTTCTGCGGTAAAACTTGACTCTTTCCTTTTCCCTTCTTTTTTAAGGAGTTCAATTAATTCTTGTTGCATTTCCAACATTCTTTGATGAAGTCTCTCTACATCAGAAATATCTTCTTGTCCTTGCATGGTCTCTTCATTCATAATTTCTTCTTTGGATTCATCTGGATTGTGTGGTATCTTTGATGATGATGCTGAATCCATATTGATATATTCTTTGTTTATTTTCTCTTTTTCACTTTTCTTTTTAATTTTAAATAGTTCCTTGAGTAATTTCTGAAAATAATCTGTAACTATCTTTTGATATTTCTTCTCAGTTCTGGGTGTACCAACTGGTATACTATAATCTATAGGTGATTCTTCTCCAGGTGGTTTTTCTCCTCTTTTTGGATAATAATAGTGAAATAATTTTGCTGAAGAGCTTGATGGTGATGATGATTTAGAATCTTGTTATTTTGCTGATTCCAGATTGACTTGATAGGTGCTTGAAACTTTTTATTTATAAAAGGCTTTTTTTTATATGGACTAAATTTGAATGTTTTTTTTTTGATAATTGACGGATTATTGATGGTTGAAGCTATTGTTGGCCACTTTTGGGACACCAGATGTGGGAACTCCTTTTGGTGTGGGATGAAATAAGGCAGTACCTTGAGGGGGAAATTATTGGTAAGTCTGTTTTGAATTTCAGAATTGTCCAATAACCATGGGTGCTAAGGTGTATTAGCTTCCCCTCTAAATAATACTGAATAGTCATCCTACAGAGAATCACAAAATAAAATAAGATTTGTGGCTTTAACAGATAGAGAAGACTTATCAGCAGTCTCTAAATCAGACCTATCAATAACACTACAGTAAAAATTCTGATCTAAAATTCCTGATAAAATAAACACTAGATTTTTTTTACTTTATTTTAATAAAAGTGATGATAATATATATATATATGTTTTGGGTTTCTGTTATTTTAATGAAACTAATGAGAATATTTTTTTTTTAATAAGAATGATAAGAATATATATATTTTTTATGGTTTTAGGTTTATTATAGTGATTTTTTTTTGATATGAGTACTAATAATAAGACTACTGGATTTGATTCTTTTAGGATTTTTTTTAATACTGAGTTTATATCACTACTACTTCTTTTTGTTAATAACACTAAGCTTTTGAGCAAGGCTACTAAGCTTTAACTACGGTTATACTACTATTCTTCACTAATACTAAGCTACTGAGCAAGGCTACTGAGCTTTTCACTACTAAAACACTACTACTATTTTAGATATCCTGCTAGTTCAGGGATGGTGGTGATCCTGGATAGCAGGAACTTGTTCCATGATGATGGGAAAAATGAGGGAGAGAGGACCTCTATTTATAGCTTTTGGGCCTCCACAGAGCTTCTCAAAATAGGGTACTTAGAAAAAATAATACTTGAGAGGTTTTAGCTAGTGAGACCTGTAGTTTTGGTGTAGCAACGTGTTTGCTGAGAGAATTATGCTGGTGGTGCTTTTTCTTATCAAAATCATGTGATGTATTTGAGATAATTTGGCTGGTGAGATTTTCTTTTTATCAGAGTCATGTGAGGTCATTGAGATAATATGGCTGGTGATGTTTTCTTGAAGGTGGGGAAAGTATTTTTTGTTTCTATTTTTTACGTATGTTATGAGAGAATTATGCTGGTGGTGCTTTTTCTTATCAAAATCATGTGATGTATTTGAGATCATTTGGCTGGTGAGATTTTCTTTTTATCAGAGTCATGTGAGGTCATTGAGATAATATGGCTGGTGATGTTTTCTTGAAGGTGGGGAAAGTATTTTTTGTTTCTATTTTTACATATGTTCTGAGAGAATTACGCTGGTGGTTTTATTTTAGTATTGTATCATTTCATATGGAGATTTCATCATTTCTATCAAGTTTGATGTGTTTTATTATTACTAAGGAAGCATTTGTTCTTGGAAAATATATTGTAATTTTATGCATAGCCTTGAGGTATTTCTTCTTTAAATTGAATCAAGGTGGGGAAAATACATCTTCTGATGCTTTGGTCCATCTTCATATACCTTTATTTAAATTAACTGCCTTTAATGACGTAATTTGTTATTGATGATGCAATAAGGTGGATAAATTCTTTGATACTATATTGTTTTGATAAGATCTTGAGGCTGTGTATTGTATATTTCTTTTTGAAATTTGTAATTGTAATGTGTAAATCTGTTTTGTGTAATTCTTTTTATTATCATTTTTTTTTGTTTTATTGGTAAGCTTGAAACTGGTACCAATGGTATGGAATACCACAGTGGGATACTTGAAGTGGGGTCTTTTTGGAAAGAGCACAATCAGGGCTATCTGATTGTGCCATCCACTTCTTCATATCTCAACTATAACAGAAGTTATGAGGCAAACAAGCTCAATACAGCTTTTTGCCCAAAGCACGCCTATGTACAAAAACCTTGTACATGGGATAACTTTGTCATATTTAATGATAACCATCCCAAATTGGGTATAATTGTGTAGAGCTCATACAGGGCTATCCAATGAACCAACTCTGAGCATGATATCTCCAAAACTGACAGAGATATGGCCATTTGAAAGCTATAATCCCACAATATGACCAATACAGCTGTATTATTACAGGATACAGTTGTACTCTGATTATGAGGTGTCAAATAGACAAAGAAGCATGTTAATACTTAAATACCTCATAATTCAGTCAATACTGGGGTCCCATAAAGTTTCTGTACAGCATTCTACGCGTCATACACGTCAGAATCAGGCTGTGAGGTCCCCAGATGAAAAACCACATCTGGCCCAATACAGGTTATACAGGCTGTTTGCAAACCACAAGCCAGTCCTAGAGAGTGAAAAATCTTCACTTCCTCTACGTGGAAAGGTCTAGCAACCTTGCCACCCCATTTCAGGATAAAAGGAGGCTTTTCACAGCCAGAATTGTATCCTTATCCTGCTCTTGAATACCTTACGTAGTAAACTGTCAAAAACAGTTTTACTCTTGGGTAATAACCAGGTATACTCTTAATTTAAAGTATTGTAGTCTTTATTATTGTAACCCAACAGGCAAAGCTGCACCCAGGGCTTTCAACAGCGCTCACCACCACTATATTCCTTATAGTAAAGCCCTCTTATTATTAAATTCAACCATCTTTAACCCTTATAAAACCCTTTTGAATCTTTATTCACCGTGTCACAGTCATAGTTAAGAGTTGTAAATACTTTTTAATACTCTCATCATAGACTCAGCCTGACAGTTGGAGTCCATTTTCAAACTAATGTTATATGCCCATGGGTAGTTGTATGTAGCTCTCTCAAGAACACAAAATGTGTCTGGCATGTTGGTTGGTGGGATAGGACCTGTATCTGATGACAGCACCATAAAAATTGTGTGTTGAAGCATTTCAAATTGTAGTTTCATTGAATCTTTTATATTCTCCCAATTGTTGTCAACTAACCATTAACGATGACACCTACAGAATCTCAGTTCATCATTTGTGGCCGTTACATTGAAACAACACACAAGTGTGTGGCAGAAAACGCAATAGCAGGAAAGGGCCGAATTTGCGTTTTCTGAGGTTACAGAGTTGATTTGGCGTCCTATTTATGCCGGACAGCGACCAGTTGAGAATTTGATTTAATAACCATCGCTCCCCCTGATACATTGATGGTTGAGCTTATCATTTGTCGAATGCTCAAAATTTTGTTTTGTTGTCAGAGCTATTTCTTAGATGGTGTAAGCTTTTGATCACCTATAATGAAACTCAAAAGTATCCTATATATTAAATGCAATGCCTAATGCGTGCAGGTAATAGCTGTTCAGCTTTTGAAAATTGCTAAAGTGAGGAATGAAAAGCTTTACATAAGCCAATCATTGACTATGGCCAGCCTATAAAGGAAGGAGGTATTTCAGTTTTCCCAAAGGATCATCAATAATTCAGGTCCATTTTCCCAAATCCAAACCAACATAAAAATTACTAAAATGAGGAATGAAAAGCTTTACATAAGCCGATCATTGACCATGGCCAGCCTATAAAGGAAGGAGGTACGTTCGTTCTCCCATCATAGGCATTCAACTTATTACCTCCAACCAGAACATTTTTGGCATCCCGATCCCGACCAAGTTTAAGAAAATCAAGAAGCATTACAGCTGTAGGGCAGGGAAATGTTGTCTATAAAACAACCAAGCCATCCATTTGAAATTACTACCATTTCAGAAGTTTTGGAAGAGGTGGGAACTTTGTTGACTGCCTCGGTCAGATCTTAGCTAATTGCTCCTCATTCTTCAGTCTCCTCCTGATCTCTCTCCAGGTCGGTTGTATGGGAACTTTGACTGCACTGCTGCAATATCCTGCGGGGGCAGCCGTGGCAATGATCCAAAGGACATTGCACTGAAGGTTTCAGCCAACAACTCTCGAAATTTTGCATTGGTTGCTCAAACCCTCTATTCTTTGAAACTGAGGCTGGTGAAGAATCCAAAAAATTCAACTTATACCGGATATTACACCCCAGGCCAGCCTGCTTTGCTTGGTGATCCCGAGAGAGTGGATGTTGACATGACCAACAAGATTGTTGCTGACAGCTTTGGGTTGATCATAAAGCGAGCCGAAATCCCTTCCAGTACAAGTGGAGAGGGTGATACAACTTTGTCTTGCACTATCCGCCATACCAATTGGGACAGTGAGGTCAGTTCTTTCCTTAATAATCCAAAAAGAGGGAAAACCTGTCAAACAATTTGTCTTGATGCACAGGCAAAACAACATGTTGTCTTTGATGTCATCTATGTAGTAAAGAAGAAAGGTGGCTCAGCGAACATTTTTGGTTTGTTTCAACTTGGCCGCGAAGTGAGAATATCGGGAATCCTGGTCAACTGGGACGATGAGACGGGTCATTGGGTTGTTTTAGTATGGGTCCATATGATTATATATAAAAAGGTAACTTCTTGAAACTTATTGATCTCTTTTTTGCGCGTTCAGTACAGGTAAATAGTGTAAGTGTGTCTACCGGACATAAAGCCACCAAGGACATTACTGTTATGAACCAGCCATCACCTCAGCAAAACGGAAACCGAAAGCGTCGCCTGTAAGTGCCTGAAGATTTATTCACTCAAATAAATTGATGCCTGATTGCTTCTGCTACAGTGTAAATTTAATACCCAGCAATCCTTTGACAACTGGCAGTTCAGCAAGCTCTGGAAATGATAACAGCAGCCTTTGTGATCTTAATATTTCAAGAAATAACAATGCACTCAGTGGTCCATTGTTTGCAACATTTGATGATGACATACCACATATAAAGGTTGAAAAAGAAGTGCACCCAATTACTGCCGAAAGTGAACAAGGTGAAATAACTGAGGCAAGCGACTTGCCTTTCCAAAACACCCATGCGCAGAAGCGCACACAAAGCTCTGTCTTATCCGATGCTCGAAAGAGGTTGAAAATAGCAAATAGGTGATATAGCTCAAATGTGATATATATCTTTGGGTTGAATTAATTACACTTTATCTCCTAATTTAGAAAAAGAAGCAAAAACATTGTATTAGTTGGCTTGCTTTCTATTTATAACAATAAAGGGGTATCAAAATTGAAGTTTGTCCCAATCGATGATGTAAATTGTCCTTGATCTGTATATCTTGCGTTTTGATAAATTAGGCCTTAAGACTTTGTAAATTCATTACATATATTATTTGACTTCCTTCCCGTTGTCAGCACCTAAAATATAAAAAGAAGAGATAAAGAAATAAAGAAATAATAAAGAGAAACCAAAATCAAATCCATGGCTTTGAATGAGTATCAGGACCATCGGGACAGATACAATTTGGAATAGTAAGTCAACTGTCAGGAATTCAGTTAGAAATGTTAGTAGATGTAAGAAGAACTGACTCATTGTATTTAGCATGCTGAATGAAGGCCTTGCTGCAGCCAACTCAAACCAAAATCTCAAAAGCGAGATTTGGAAACGTTACTTTTGGGAGCTACCACTGGATGTTGGGGAATGCACAGACCCTTGCGAGAGGTGTGGCGCTTTGCATTGGCGAAGGGAGAGGAAAATTTCTGATACACACAAAAAAGCAGCTTCATATCTCATTTGTTGTCAAAATGGAGGAGTTAAGTTGCCATTTGATAAACTCATGAAAGGTTCACTTGATCCGTTCTTGGTTGAGATGTTTTTTGGGCAATCGAGAGGTGAGTGCTGTGTGAGATGTTTAAATCTTATTTTTCGTGTTGTGTCTTGACAATTTGCTCCTGTTATGTAAAGATGGAAAGAGGTTTTGCAACCACTCTCGCAATTATAACAATGCGTTAACTTTTGCATCTGTTGGGGTTCAGGTTGACCAATCGGTGCAGGGAAGGGGGACTTACTGTTATCGGGTATCAGGTGAAATGCATCACATGATAGGGCCTGTGCTCCCATCAGAAGGAGATGAGCCAAAGTTCGCTCAGGTTTTTGTTGTTGGTAATAACGACAACCAGGAGGCAGAAGTCCGGAACTCAAATGTTCATCGTCTGGCAGAAAAAAATATTTTGTTAAGGTGGCAGGTATTCCTGACCGAATGGAATCCATATGCCAAAATATATCGTTCTGCAAAGGAAATTCTGGCTTTTAACTCAAGTAAAACACTCAGATTAACTACAGTAGAAGGAAGAAATGTGAATAAGAATACCTACAATGCTCCAACAGTAGATGAAGTTGCTGTGGTTGTCCAGAATGGAGAAGAGAGGTCATGTCTCAGAGATATTCAACTCCAGCGAATAGGGGGCGGAATTCTGAAAATGAATGACACACACTCAGGCTATTTAGCACTGTGGTACCCAGTGTTGTTTCCTTATGGGGAGCAGCACTGGCATCCACATTACTTTGCGAATAAAGGGGACTGTGAGCAGCTTTGATTACAATTATAATTGTTCATGACACTGACAATTTTGTTTGTAGGCCATAGGATGACAATCAGCCAATTGGAGTGGTATGCTTACCTGCTTTTTAATCGAGAAAAAGTTATATTGCTTCCACTTAGAGGAAAAAGGCTCTTCCAAGAGTTCATTGTGGATTTGTACATATGTGTTGAGCAAGCACGACTAAGGTGGATCAGAGAAAATCAACAACAGTTGAAAGTTCAGATGTACAAAGGTTTGACCGAAGCACTTGACGGTGAAGGGGACATTCGTGGGAAGAAGATTGTCTTGCCTTCAACCTTTTCTGGTGGCCCTAGGGCCATGGTGCAGTTGTACCACGATGCAATGGCACTGGTTACAACCTTGGGTCGGCCTTCTTTGTTTATAACCATGACAGCAAATCCAAAATGGCAAGAGATACAAAGTTGCCTGTCTGATGATGAAATGGCGTCCGATAGGCCTGATTTGATTTCGAGGATCTTCTACATCAAGCTGCAATCATTGGTCCGAGACCTGACAAAAAACAAGAGGTTTGGGATGGTCAAGTCATATGTGTATACAGTAGAGTTTCAAAAACGAGGCCTGCCACATGCTCATATAATTATAATTCTTCATGATCAATATGTCCCTCGGACATTAGATGCTGTTGATGGGTTGGTGACTGCAGAGATCCCTGACCGTTTCTCTGAGCCAGGACTCTTTAAGATTGTGACGAGCACAATGTTCCATGGTCCCTGCACTGAAACTTCAAGGTGTTGGGGGAGGTTCGGTTGCAAATATGGGTACCCAAAAAGTTTTGTGGACCAAACTTCTTTTAGACATGATGCGTATCCGGCTTATCGTCGAAGAAACGGTCCAATTTTTGAAACTAATGCGAGAACATATACAAACAAGGATGTTGTTCCATACAATAAATATCTGTCAATGCGGTATGAATGCCACATCAATGTTGAAATCCCATATGGAATAAAAGCACTCAAGTATTTATACAAATATATCTGTAAAGGTGAGGATAGGACATGCCTTAACTTGGAGGTTAATGATGAGACAAAAGCATTCCTAGATGCTAGATACATAGGTCCATCGGAAGGTTAGTATTCTCTCACTCTGAATCTGAAGCAGTGCTAATGATTTTGTTCAGCTGCTTGGCATTTGTTTCAATTCAAAATGTCTGATAGACATCCTGCAGTACAACGACTAGCTTTACATCTGGAAAATAGTCAATATGTCTGCTTCCGAACAGAGGAGGGTGCAATAGATCAAATACTGTCTGGAAGTGCGGAGAAGACAACATTGACAGACTTTTTTCGCCTCAATCGCCTGGATGCAATTGGGAGGGGGGTGCATGCACAAGATTTGTTTTATCATGAAATTCCCAAGCACTTTTACTGGGACCATAACACTAAACAATGGCTAGGACGAATTAAACCAAGTGATGCAGTCGGAAGAGTATTTTTCGCCAAAATTACAGAAGGGGAGCGATATTTTTTGTGGTTACTACTTGGGCACCGTAAAGGTTCTGTATCCTTCAGGGATTTAAGAAAAATCTCTGGCACAGTATATCCAACTTTCTGATCTGCGGCTGAATACCTGGGTTTGCTTCTGTCAGATGACCACTACAGTGCATCATTACAGGAAGCTGGTGCTTGGATGACTGGATATTTCTTGCGGGAGATGTTCACAATAATATTAGTTCACAGTCCCCCTTCAGGTCCTCAAGCGCTCTTTGAAAAGCACTTTGACATCCTTTCCGATGATTGCAAGAGGTATTTGCAACAAACTGTTGGTATCGAGGACCCAACCAAGAATGAAGTGAGGGCAACATGTATAAATATGATGAAACAAGAGCTCAAGGAGCACTATACAAATCTTCGGAATGTAGGGCTTCAAGAATTAGAATCATTTGGTGACGAGTATGATTATCTTAAAGTAGACTATACAGACTGTAATGTGGTTAAAGAAATCTTTTCAAGCTCAAAGTTAAAAGGACAACAGAAAAGTGTATTTGACGATATTATCAGAGAGTTCGAAGAAAACATGCAAGTACTCATGTTTATCGATGGTCCGGGAGGTTCAGGTAAAACATACTTACTCAATACAATCATACAAGAGTGGAAGGAAAAACAGTCAAATGTCATTGCTGTATGTGCCTCTGGCATTGCTGCTTTGCTTTTGATTGGTGGAAGGACAGCTCACTCAACGTTCGGGATCCCACTTAGGCCCACACCTGACTCGACATGTAGTTGGTTACCAACAGATGCAAAGGGAAAATTCCTGGACTCCATCGATTTAATCATCTGGGATGAGATTTCTTTGCAGAATAGATACTCTGTTGAAGCTGTGGAAAGATCTTTGCGAGATCTAAAACAGGTGGAAAGGCCATTTGGAGGCATCTCTGTGATTTTTGCTGGTGACTTTCGTCAGATCTTGCCAATTGTGAAAGGTGGATCTATTTATGATCAGGCAAATCTCAGAATCAAGAAATCTCCTCGATGGAACGTATTAGATAAGAAGGGACTAGATATCAATCTCAGGCTTCGTACAGATGGCGCTGATGGAGAAAGAAATGAAGGTTATGCTCAATGGCTTTTGCATGTAGGAAATGGCACACAGCAGGAAAATGATGTGGGTCAGGTTGAGCTTGATGGTATAAGCCATCTTTTTAACCCCTCCAGAGACTATGTTGTTGAGAAAGTAATGGCTTTTGTATACAAAGATTTAAAGCAAAGCATAATTCACAAAAGTGTTGGGGAACTATGCAGTTATTTTGAAGGGAGAGGGATTGTTTCGCCACTCAATGTTGACATTCAGACAATAAATCAAACACTACTGGATATGATTCCCGGTAGAAAAATCCAATCAACATCAATGGATCACATGGAAGAAGGGCCTCATTCTGTATCAGAAGAAGTTCTGAATGGCATCAATCCACCTGGATTTCCGCCACATATCTTACAACTCAAGCAAAAAATCCCTGTAATTCTCTTACGAAATCTCAATACTGCCAAGGGATTGGTTAATGGCACCCGGCTTTTGGTGTGTAAGATCAGTCAACATGCTCTAAGCTGTACAATAATTACTGGAGCAAGAAAGGGGCAAGAGGTTGGAATTCCGAAAATTAAGCTCACATATGAAGATGATGAAAAATTGGGTATCACTTTCACCAGGTACCAGTTTCCAATTTCATTGGCTTTTGCGATAACTATCAACAAGTCACAAGGCCAGTCTTTTGATACTGTGGGTGTGTATTTAGAAACAAGCGTATTTTCTCATGGCCAGCTCTATGTAGCTCTTTCAAGATGTAGAAATGTGTCTGGCATATTTCTTGGTGGGGTGGGACCAACATCTCAGCGTGATACCACTAACATTGTTTGTCGGAATGTCTTAGTGTAATAGAATCGTTTGTTAATCAGTTTTCCTTCACTGTGATTACCAACCAAAACAGTAAGGTAATAGTGCATGAACTAAGGGCTTATGAAAGGACATCTTCACTGCAAGTCGGCGAAGCCGACCTGAACTCTAGTATATATGTAAGTTGAGTGCAATTAAAATCTATATAACATGTGGGCTGTAAGTCGGCGAAGGCAACTTGGACTTCTAGTGTGATAAAAAAATCTCAAAGGTTTTTTATTTTGATGACAAAAATCTAAAAAATTTAAAGGACACATCTCACACAAAGCTCAACCATAGCTTCGTTGTAATATTAAGCCCACAAAATCACATTGGCGGGTAGATGCCATAAAGTGATATGAGGCCAGAAGGTTGCGTTAGCTGTCGTATTTAAGGTATATGTACTCACTTCCAGCCTATGTACATTTAGAACTTCCGTCGAGCATTTGAAGAATAAAGATTCCCTATTGTTTCCTTTTTTGTTTGCTTTTATTGTATAGTTAGAGCTTTCGTCCAGCATTCGATGCATAAAGATCGCCTATTGGTTCTACTTATACCATATTCATATGTATGCATCAGTTTGTTTTTGCTCGAAAGAAAAAAATTTTAACTGGTGAAGACGGTCAGACAGTTTCATGTCAAATCAAGCAATTTGATATTGGACTTCTACAAAACATTACAATAAGCTTCACATGTTTGTATCAAAAGGTAAAACCTCTGTTCATACATTATTGCAAGAGCTTTGCCATTTGCAGTTGAGAAATAAAGCCTGCTAACAAAGCAACTGCCGCATTAATCTAATAATTAAGTTTGCATTTCAAATTGAACACATATTTGCCAAACGCAGACACAAATGCATGAGCCAGCTTCAAAATTCACCATTAATTGTTTATAGCAATGTTATAAAGGACACAGGATATAAATCGTGATTGCAGTTACATCGGTGTTGAACTGCACCCAACACAACTCTACGTCTCACAAAATGGCAAACCCACGAAAACCCACGGAGCCTTTGTCTTGAGTAATCGACACAATACTTTTTATCCAAAAGTAAGTGTCTCTTTCTCCTTTTGTTACTTTTTGCATCAGCATCATCGGAACTTCTTTTGTTGTATTTTGCTTTCCTTCTTTCTGTGCTTACTTCCAAGACATACTTTTTACCAAAAGCCCATTCTAAAGCACTTTCCATAGTCTTGATATTTTTATTAATAATCTCTAGGCTGGAACATTTGGTGATCGCTTTTCCAACACACCCCCTTGATCTCAAATGTGGGTTTATGTCTTTATTGACTTTGAGTGCTAAATTGGCCAATGAATTCAAACATCCTATCATACCCATTAATCAAAACGGACAAGTGTTTTGATTCCCAAAATTAAATTGCATCATGAAGAAACAGATGAACATGCGATATCAATTTCCTGTCTCATTGTCTTTTGCAATTACAATAAATAAGGCACAAGGGCAATCTTTCAAGTACGTTGGAGTCTATTTAAATACAAGTGTGTTTGCCCATGGGCAGTTGTATGTGGCGCTTTCAAGAGCACAAAGTAAATTGCGGCTATTTTTGGGGGTTAGTGGTGACAGTCAAGAGCATAGAGTAACTAATGTTGTAGTTAGGAATATTATTCATTGACCAAATGTAATTGTCATCATTCAGTGTTTTTTGTATAAATCCGGCGAAGCCGGGCGTAAGCTCTAGTGTTTTTATTAAGATTAAATTAAGATAAAAAAATATAAAGTATATAGTGACAAAAAGATATATATATGTAATATACAAAATACATACGGGGAGTTTACTTCTATTTATGCCCATGTCTCCTTCTGAATAACCATTCCCTTTTAGTCGGTATTATTTGCTTTCTATCGATTGGTATTGTCCTTCTTCTTTTGGGCTGTTTATAAATAGGTAGGGCTTTTCTCTTTCGAGCTTTTCCTATACTACTAAGTATACTCATTCTTTCGTTTAGTTCAATTCCGACTATCTTATCAAAAGCATTCATCCTTAAGCGGATGATTTCCCCATTTTTATCAATCAGTGCTTTTCGGTAATTTGTGCCTTTTGATGAGTAATCCCTGAGAGTTACACACTCAGTAATCGATTCCTCAACAAATTACAAAAAAAAAACATACAAAAAGAAAAGTTAATTTATCCTCTTTAGGAAAGAGAAGAAACCAATAAATTGAATAATTTCTTTTTTCAAAAACAAGATAAATAGTATCCTTAACTTCATCATATTCGCAAGGAGAATTACACAAATATTTTTTAACCTAAAAGTGAAATGGATTCAAAGATTGCAATAGTTCATTTTATATCAAAATAAATTTTGCTTAATTTCTAAAGAAGAAAATGTAACATTAAAGAAATATCAAGTGAAAGAGGAGGATTTGAGTATCAATTGAGATGAAGTATTAGAAAGCTCAAGGATTAGACTACAGCATAGCTCCAAAAAGTAATGAAATAGATTCTTAAAAGATAACAACTGAGTCATATATATTGAATTGAAACAGAAAGAAATTACTAATAATTCTAATTCGGCTATCCTACAGCAAAACTGCGGTAGTGAATCTACTGATACGCTTAAGTAATATGATCAGTTATTTATATATAATACTAGGATTTTAAAATAATTATTCAATCTTTTAAGACAACAGAAAAGGACCCCTAATCCAATTTTGAATCGCTACTCTTTCTGATAGTTTCATCATCTATCTGTAATGGTCGCACGATAATACTAATCTTACTTAAAAAGAAATTTATTTCTATCGTTTTTTATACTGAGTGAAGAGGTATTTGAGTTTAACTTGGATTCTTTGTGGAAAAGCTTCATCACAGAATTATATAGTAAACAACAGCCTTAAAAAAGAAATAAGTTGCGGTTTGAGAGATTATCTATATGTATAAAGAGATTATAATAAGTATAAACGGTTTAAATTCTAGTATATCCCCTTTAAGATATTATGCAATGTGATAATAGTACTTTTCTAATTTTTAAAAGAATCAGGAAAGTTTTTGTCTTAACTATGACTTCTCAATTAACACAGAACCCTACTATTTTAGCAAGAAAATAAATATTTCAAATAAAATATCTCTTCAAGGTTTCATGATAGAGATATCTTAAATATATCAAAAATGGTCAACCACATTAAATAATGAAGGTTGAGCATTGAAAACGTGTATATAATGAAATATCTATCACTGTCACAGGGGCTCTTGGACAGAAATACAAGAGTGGCCTGGCACTCAGCAATCAGGGAACTCACTTGGAAGACTCCAAAAGGATAAAGAATAAAAGTATTAAGAATGAATTCCTCTAAAAGATATGCAGGTACAAGATGAGATGCAAAAGAGGAAAGGGAAGCCAAATGGCCAAAGAGCCAACCAAGTAAGTCCTTAATCACTGTTTCAACCTGCCAAAAATGAATAATGGAATTAGTAAGGATATGACCACCAAATATCCATTGACAGGCGAAGAAAGAGAAAAGAGAAAGGTGCTAAATGACTGACTTAATAATATCAGTATTTGCTTAACTAAAGTGAAAAGAAAATAGAGATAAAATAAAATCAAAATATATTAATTAACTGGGGAAAACCCCCCAGGGTGGAAAGGGTAGCCGGTATATGTGAAAAGTTGGGAGCTTGAGTTCTTCAGGCTGAAAACTGATCTGTATTGATCCTTGAGGCTGTATTGATTCTTTTGGGAATTGATACAGCTGGCTAATATTGAAATTGAATTGGGTTGAATGAATTTCCCATGATTGAAAATGAAATACAGGCCTTGATGGATCCAGACTGTATTGAAATGAATATGGTTGCCAAGATGGATTGAGTGGAGCTTTGACACTTGACAACTTCTTTTTGGCACTGCCTCTTGAATACACTTGAGAATGAATTGAAAGTATTCCCTTGGAGTGAATACTTGGAGTGAGAATAACCAATGACTGCTTGATGGCGTCATTGGTCTTTGACGCTGAAACACTTGCTCTTGAGCCTTGATGATTCCTCTGAATGATTGGGTGCCTTGATGACGTGATGAGATGTTGGAATGTTGAAATGAACATTTGATATTGCCACCATTGAATTGCTGTTGAAAAATGATGCACAATGATATATAACATCATTTATGGCATATTGGTTGATTGGCAAGAAGGTCACGTCCAAAGGTCTTGAGATGGAAAGGCAGAGGGAAAAAGATGGATGTAATGGCTTCAGAGCTTGGAATGGTGTTTCTGGGCCTTTTGGGGTTTTTGGCCACTTTTGGGTTCTGAGCCAAAAACTGGCCCAAAAGGCGGGAAAGTGTCTTTTGGACACTTTGCGTCAAAGTGCGCAATAATGCGCAAAATGCGCAAAGTGCGCAAAAATGCGCAAAATGCGCAAAAGTGCGCAAATATGCGCAAATGCGCAAAGTGCGCAAATATGCGCAAATGCGCAAAGTGCGCAAAAAGTGCGCAAAATGCGCAAAAAGTGCGCAAATGCGCAAAAAGTGCGCAAATGCGCAAAAGTGCGCAAAATGCGCAAAAATGCGCAAATGCGCAAAAATGCGCAAAATGCGCAAAAATGCGCAAATGCGCATTATGAGCCCAAATGGCCAAAAACAGCCATTTGGGCCATTTCCCCTGGTTTTGAGGGAAATGACCAGAAATACCCATTTGGCCATAAATTGCCGCTATGGGTGCTGGATTGAGGTGAAGGGCCATGAAGGCCCCAAAACACAAATGGCCATAAATGGTCCATGAGATGATGACGTGGCCATATTGGCCACTGGTGATGGATATGGCCAATTGGCCATAAAAGGGCTGTGGCTTGATATGCCATATGGGGATCCAAGGGAGTGAATTGCCATGGTTGTGACAGTACCCCCCACCTTGAAATGGTGAGCTCCTGAGCACCAATACAAGGTGAAGCCTGTTGAGGCTATTGGAAGGATTTTGAGAGAGTGATTCAAGAGGACTGATTAATGTAAAAATTTGAAAACTGATATTAAGAATTTGACATTTGACGCAGGACTTGCTTGATCTTCTTTTGACATTGGCTTCATGATTTGAATTTAATTTTGAAATGAATGAAAATTTTTGACGTGATAGTTGACGTGATAAAAGGAAATTTAAAAGAAAAGTAAAATAGAAATAAAGAATGAAACTGAAAATAAGGAAAGAAAAGGAAAAAGAAAAAAGAAAAATGAATTGAATCTTGAGGAGGTTCCAATCTTCATCACGGAGGTTCATAACTGATTTGGAAATTGGCCAAGGACCTGGAAAGATAAAATTGATGCCAGGTGCTCACAAAGTGGCCAAGGTGATGTTTTGACAAGATTGTAGACCCCTCAGGGAAGTGCACACCAGGAGAGGAACTTACTTTTGGTAGTTACCACTCCCGCCAGTGCCATAAAAATAAAACAAAAATGTTGAAGGAATGAATTTGAATCTTGAAGTCTTGGAAATGAATTGAAAAGTGAATGGCCCATTGTCCCAAGTGAGAATGGCCATAAGATTGGAAATGAAGTTGAAAGCCCTGCCAGGGATCTGTGTCCAAAATTGCAAAGTGCTCACAGAGTGGCCAAGGTGATGCTTACAACAAAACAGAGTAGAATACCCCTAAAGGTGCATACCAGGAGTGGGACTTACTTTTGGTAATTCCTCTCCCCACCAAGCACCATAATGAATCAAGCTTTTGAAGAATTTGGCCCGGGCTTGTCAGGATATAATGAATGAAAATCTTTGACAAGTTCAGGACAATTCTTGAGGTTTTCGGTTGGTTCCCAAGTGGATCTTTCTGGGTCTTGACTGAAACCTTTCCATTCCACCAGATACCATAATTTTCCTCTCTTGAGCTTTGAGTCCAGTATTTGAGAGACTTCCCATTCCTCTTCTTCTTCAATGGTGATTGGAGGAGGAGGCTCTTGATGCCTATTTGGGATTGTTGACGTCTTGACTGGTTCCAAAAGGGAAATGTGGAAAACTGGGTGGATGGATTTCCATTGAGATGGAAGCTTGAGGTGGTAGGCATGAGTGCTGACTTTCTTCAAGATTGGAAAAGGACCCAGCCATCTTTCAGACAGCTTTTTGGTGGGTCTGGTTGATTTGATGTTCTTGGAAGAAAGCCATACCATGTCACCAGGATTGAAAACAGGTGGACTTGCTCTACTTTTATCTGCATACCTCTTAAACCTGTTTATGGCAACTTCAAGTTCTCTCTTGACATCTTGCTGTACTGATTGGATTTTTGTTGATAACTTTCCAGCCGGAGTGTCTTGAGTGATGTGAACTGAGTCAAAATGAGGGTCTCTTCCATAAACAGTGAAAAACGGTGATTGTTTTGTTGAAGAGTGGTCAGAGTTATTGTAGGCAAATTCAGCCAGAGGGAGCCAGGTGTTCCAATCATCTTGATGATAACTGACATACATCCGAAGGTACTGTTCTAGTATCTGATTTACCCTCTCTGTCTGTCCATCAGTTTCTGGATGGTAAGCAGTTGACAAGTCTCTTGAAATCTTGAGCTGCTGACAAAGGTTGGTCCAAAAGGAAGAAACAAAAAGAGAACCTCGATCACTAACAATGCTTGAAGGAAGGCCATGCTTTGAGAAAATATTCTTGATGAATAAATGGGCCAAATCTAATGAAGTGATTGAAGCTATTGTTGGAATAAAAACCGCCATTTTTGAGAATCTGTCCACTATGACTAAAATTGAGTCAAAGGAATTGGACAGTGGCAATTGAGTGATGAAATCCATTGAAAGACAAATCCAAGGACCACTTGGAATTGGAAGAGGCTTGAGGAGTCCAAACTTCTTGTGATGAATATTTTTGTTTCTTGAACACTGTTGACAGGATGAGACATAATCCTTGATAAATTGAGTCATGCCGGACCAGTGGAAATCCCGCTTGACAAGTTTGAGAGTCTTCTCTTGGCCAGGGTGTCCAGCTAGAGGAGAGTCATGCCGCTTTTGAAGTATATTGAGTTGAATTGTGGGGTCATTTGGGACCACCACTCGATCTTTGGAAAGGAGAAGTTTGGAAGAGGAATCAAGAGAATAATCTTGGACAGATTTACCTTTACCCAAATCTTCAAGGACACTTCTATATTGAGAATCTTGCCATACTGCCTTCTGAATTGAATCAATCAAATTTGAAAATGAATCCACCTTGACTGCAAAAAACTTTGAGGCTTGAATTTCATCTTGCTTGATTATCTTCTGATAGTTCATTGGATTCTTGCTGATGAAATCCTCCCCCCTCTCCGGGTAAACGTCGTCCCGACGTGACAAGGCATCTGGAAGGGTGGCCAAGCGGCCAGGGCGGTAAGTGATTGAGAAATGAAATTCAGATAAAAATTCAGCCCAGCGGGCTTGACGGCGAGTGAGAATCTTGGAAGACATGAAATATTGAAGAGATGAATGATCGGTGAGAACTTCAAAAGGGGAAGAAATAGAAAGAAGGAAAGCTCTCCAGCGCTTGAGAGCCCAGACTATGCCAAGGAGTTCCTTGTCATGAATCTCATAATTGAGCTCAGCTGGGAGAAGCTTGCGGCTATCAAATGCAATGGGATGTTTTCCTGAGTCAGAGACCTGACTCAGTACAGCACCCAAGGCATAATCTGATGCATCGGTCTCTACAATGGTGGGTAGAGAAGGATTGAAGTGAGAAAGGATTGGAGCAGTGGTGAATGCCTCTTTGAGTTGATGAAACTGTCTAAGAGCTTCCTCATTGAGGGGAAAACGGGAATCTTTCTTGAGGAAACTTGTGAGTGAACTAATTTTCTTTGAATAATTCTTGATGAAACGGCGGTAAAAATTGGCAAAGCCAAGGAATGATTGAAGAGCCTTGAGGTTTCTTGGAGGTGGCCAATTGAGAATTTGCTGGACTTTTGCTTGGTCCATCTTGAGGCCTTCAGAAGAAACTACATAACCTAAATATTCCACACTAGAAACATGAAATAGGCATTTGGACGCCTTAGCAAAGAGGTTATTGGCTCTGAGTCTGGAAAGAACAGTGGACACATGAGTGACATGTTCTTCCTCAGATTTGGAAAAGACCATAATGTCATCCAAATAAACCACAACATAAACATCAAGAAGATCATAAAAAATATCATTGACGAGATTTTGAAAAGAAGCAGGAGCATTGGTAAGCCCAAATGGCATAACCAAGTACTCATAACTACCATATTTGGTTCTAAAACAAGTCAAATGTTCATCACCTTCCTTGATTCTGAGCAGGTTATATGCACCACGCAAATCAATCTTGGAGAAGATAGAAGAACCATTAAAAACAGTGAGAAGCTGATTCATAGGAGGAACAGGATACTTGTTCTTCCTAGTAACAGCATTGAGCTTGCGGTAATCAACACACAAACGGAGGCCACCATCTTTCTTTTTGACAAAAAGAACAGGTGCTCCTGTAGAAGAGGAGCTTGGCCGGATGAAACCTTTCTCTACATTCTCTGAAATGTAGGCCCTGAGTGTATCTGACTCTTGGTTTGATAAAGAGTAGATCACCCCAACTGGAGGTAGAGACCCCTCCAGCTCGATATGATGATCACAGGCGCGGTGAGGAGGAAGTTTCTCTGCTTTCACCTTGGAAAATACATCCAAGTATTGGTGATAAACAGAAGGAACAACCTTCATCACGGTTTCTATTTCTTCTGGCTCTTCCTCTTCATCCCACAACTCCTCCAGGGAGTCATGATAAGATGAAGGAGGAAGGTCCATATTCCCAAAGAAGAGATGAAGTGAAGATACAGAATTATCTTCTCCAACATCTTGAATCTCTTTGAAGACTTCATCTCTAGATGATAGTAATGACTGATGGGAATTAAGGGAAGGAATATGGACAGAAGACGGAAAAGATGGTGTTCTAGAATCACCAACCAGAGCTGCACATGATTTGGCAGAAGAAAAGTCATTACTGAAAGAAATTGAAGGATCATTATAGTCCTTATGATCAGAATTAAAGGTGATCAATCCTTGCCTCCAATCAATAAATGGATTAAAATGATTAAGAAAGTCAAAGCCCAATATGAGGTCTTCTCCCTTGGGAGTATCAATGACTAAAAAGTCCCATTCAAAGCTTGGGAAGGAAGGGAGCTCAACCATATATTTAGTATGGTGAGTCACAAATAAAGAAGGAGACTCAGAGGAGTCAAGAATAATGAGGGGAATCTTCTCCGGGAGTTCTGACATGGTCAAAGAATACTTGTGAACAAACTGCTTTGCAATAAATGAGTTGGTAGCACCAGAATCAATGAGAATACTGTAAAACATATCAGAGAGAGAAGAAAAAACAAAAAATTTAAGAGAATTTTTGACACCAGTATTCAGAATGCACAATTGTGCTCTGGATGGAAAACTGTGAAGACCATTGAACACAACATGATCTTCACTCAGGCTTTTCCCTGGCTGGGAAATTTGCCTGACGGTTGGGTAAGCTTGTTTTGAGGCCTTTTGAAACAGGACTCAAGACCATGCTTCCCACCACAATAGGTACAAAGACCCTCCTTGATTCTTCTTTCTTTTTCAGAGTTCATGAGCTTGAAATCTTTATTCAACAAGGAAGAATGGGGCTTGTCCCTCTTCTGAAAATTCTTCTTCTTCTTTTGACTTGAGCTTGAAGAATTTTGAGGATGAGAAGAACTTGACTTTGAGGCTTCTGGCTTCTTCTCTTGATGATGACCCTTTTCATTTTGCCTCTCATGGTACCTGGTATCAAGTTCCAGGGTAATGTCCATTAAGTCTTGAAGAGAGTCAATTCTTGAAGGATGGGAGGCCAATTGATCCAAGATCCTGGATGGCAATCCCTTCCTGAAATGATGGATGAGAGCTCTTTCACCCCAATCCCCGATTCTTGAGACTAAGCTTCTGAAATCAGCAATGTATAAGGATACATGCCCACCTTCTTTCATTCTTAAAGAATCCAACTCAGCTTCTGCTTTTCTGACTTCATTCGGGTCACCAAATAAAGTGAAGAGTTGAGATTCAAATAAACGCCAAGAATTGAGAAGGTAATTTGAATCTTGATTGGTGAGATTGGAAAGATAAGGCTCAATCCATTTTGCAGCCCTGCCAATGAGAAATGAAGTGGCATAAAGGACCTTCTTTCTGTCTTGAGCGAAGTTTGCCGGATCATTGTGAAAAATCAATTGACAAGACTGAATGAAACTTCTAACTTTGAAGGGCTGAGTCCCATCAAAGCATTCCGGTGCCTTCATAGATGGAGTCTTGAAGGCTGGTGGTCTTGATGCTTCAGAGGATGAAGCTGCTTGAAGGTTGGCCATAATCTGAGTCATTTGCTGCATGATGGCCAATAGGGATGGTTCAGACTGATGAGAGACAGGCTGATTAGACTGGGCTAGAGTTGGTCCTCCAGTACCTTGGGATGCCTCCACCGGAGCAGGGACACCTTCAGTACCATCAGACTCTTCCTCTTCCACAGAATTCTCCTCCTCCTCTTCACCATCTTCACCTGGACCTTTGAAAATAGTCCTTGAAGTTCCTGGAAATCCGCCAACTACCCCTGAGAATGAACATGATCTTCTTGGCCCTCTTCCTTCCTTCCTGGATGGTGCTGCTCCTTCCATGCGGGGTCCTCTATCTAATTGGGCCCTCAGTTGAGGAACTGCTGGGGTGCCATCTAGAGGAGCTCTTGGAGTTGGAGTGAGAACAGCCTGAGCTCTGGCCTGAGATCTTGTCTGTCTTGCCGGAGGTGAGTGTTGAACAGGCATGATATCAGGAATGAAATGAAATAAATGAATTAAAAATCAAAATCTGCTTGAAGTGAAAGGAGTCAACAATCAAATCTTGAGGAAAATCAATGAATCAAAATGAAAATCTTCAAGTACGTCAATAAATCAAAATCAAATGAAGTCTTGAAGTCAAAATCAAATCAATCAAATCAATCAAAATAAAAAATCTTGCAGAATCAATCAATCAAATGAAAATCTTGAAGAAAAATCAATTTATGTCAAAATTCTTGATGTGAAAAATCAGCAAAATCAATGAAATCTTCAGGTCAATCAATTTTCTTGAGGTCAAAATCAAATATGTCAAATCAATCGATCAATCAAAATCAAGTGAATTATTCTTTAAAAATCAAAATTCTTGAAGAAAAAATCAATTATGAATCTTGATGTGAATAACGTGTCTGAATATCTTGATGAAAAATTTGAAAATCAAAGAGAATTAAGATGACGCCTGAATTATGAATGAGAATGAAAATTTGATGATTTGAAAAAGATTTTAAAAAGAATAACAAAAATAAAAAATTGGTCAGCTTTCAATTTTCAAAATGAAGAATGAATGAAAGAAAATTGAGAGGTGACGATGAATCATTAAGTTCATAAGCGTAAAAGAATCATAATTTCGATGAAATGAGTGAATGAAATTATAAAGAAAGAATGAACAGAATGAAAAAGAAATTATGAGTTAATTAATATAATGTCACAGGGGCTCTTGGACAGAAATACAAGAGTGGCCTGGCACTCAGCAATCAGGGAACTCACTTGGAAGACTCCAAAAGGATAAAGAATAAAAGTATTAAGAATGAATTCCTCTAAAAGATATGCAGGTACAAGATGAGATGCAAAAGAGGAAAGGGAAGCCAAATGGCCAAAGAGCCAACCAAGTAAGTCCTTAATCACTGTTTCAACCTGCCAAAAATGAATAATGGAATTAGTAAGGATATGACCACCAAATATCCATTGACAGGCGAAGAAAGAGAAAAGAGAAAGGTGCTAAATGACTGACTTAATAATATCAGTATTTGCTTAACTAAAGTGAAAAGAAAATAGAGATAAAATAAAATCAAAATATATTAATTAACTGGGGAAAACCCCCCAGGGTGGAAAGGGTAGCCGGTATATGTGAAAAGTTGGGAGCTTGAGTTCTTCAGGCTGAAAACTGATCTGTATTGATCCTTGAGGCTGTATTGATTCTTTTGGGAATTGATACAGCTGGCTAATATTGAAATTGAATTGGGTTGAATGAATTTCCCATGATTGAAAATGAAATACAGGCCTTGATGGATCCAGACTGTATTGAAATGAATATGGTTGCCAAGATGGATTGAGAGGAGCTTTGACACTTGACAACTTCTTTTTGGCACTGCCTCTTGAATACACTTGAGAATGAATTGAAAGTATTCCCTTGGAGTGAATACTTGGAGTGAGAATAACCAATGACTGCTTGATGGCGTCATTGGTCTTTGACGCTGAAACACTTGCTCTTGAGCCTTGATGATTCCTCTGAATGATTGGGTGCCTTGATGACGTGATGAGATGTTGGAATGTTGAAATGAACATTTGATATTGCCACCATTGAATTGCTGTTGAAAAATGATGCACAATGATATATAACATCATTTATGGCATATTGGTTGATTGGCAAGAAGGTCACGTCCAAAGGTCTTGAGATGGAAAGGCAGAGGGAAAAAGATGGATGTAATGGCTTCAGAGCTTGGAATGGTGTTTCTGGGCCTTTTGGGGTTTTTGGCCACTTTTGGGTTCTGAGCCAAAAACTGGCCCAAAAGGCGGGAAAGTGTCTTTTGGACACTTTGCGTCAAAGTGCGCAATAATGCGCAAAATGCGCAAAAGTGCGCAAATGCGCAAAGTGCGCAAAAATGCGCAAATATGCGCAAATGCGCAAAGTGCGCAAAAAGTGCGCAAATGCGCAAAAGTGCGCAAAATGCGCAAAAAGTGCGCAAATGCGCAAAAAGTGCGCAAATGCGCAAAAAGTGCGCAAATGCACAAAAGTGCGCAAAATGCGCAAATGCGCAAAAATGCGCAAATGCGCATTATGAGCCCAAATGGCCAAAAACAGCCATTTGGGCCATTTCCCCTGGTTTTGAGGGAAATGACCAGAAATACCCATTTGGCCATAAATTGCCGCTATGGGTGCTGGATTGAGGTGAAGGGCCATGAAGGCCCCAAAACACAAATGGCCATAAATGGTCCATGAGATGATGACGTGGCCATATTGGCCACTGGTGATGGATATGGCCAATTGGCCATAAAAGGGCTGTGGCTTGATATGCCATATGGGGATCCAAGGGAGTGAATTGCCATGGTTGTGACAATCACCTCTTCATACATGTCTTGTTTTATTTAGAGTAGGAAAGAATTAATAATAAATTCTGATAATAAAAGGTAAATTTATAAAATTGGTAAGCTTCTAAGGGTAATTTTGTGATATTTCAGAAAGTTTCTCACTTTAGAACTCACATATATGAGCTATAAGAGATATATAGGAGGTAAATTGGTGAGAAAAAAATATTTGGTCATTTTAACATTTCAAACTATGGAGACATTTGACATTTTTTAGGAAAAGGGTATTAATTAGTCCCATTTAGCCATTTTATTTAATTATTCCAATGAGATACCCCAAATAATTATTTTGTTATTCAAGCTGCAAGAACTAGAGGAGACATTGGAGTTTCCTGCATGACTTAGTTATCTCGAAGTAGCAGAAAATAGATGAGTGTTCTTACATCTTGGTAAAGTAATTTCATTATGAAACATTTATTTTTACTCCTTGGATGAAGATTATGATGATCATTTTTGAATTCACTACTATGTATAAAGAAAAGCTTTTTGTTTACTTATGTATCAAAATTAGTCTCAGGATTTAAATCATGTTTTGAGTCAAAGGCCTAAATACACATATTAAAGATATACCTATAAATATGTATTATTACTATTTTAAATTCATTATTTGATTCTTCTAAGGGTAAATTATTTATCTTTTCTTAAGTTTTCTGTAGCCACTTTCCCTTTTCTTTAGGTTATTTCTTCCTCCTGATAGCATACCAGTTTTAAAATAAACTTTTAATAAATATACTTCAATATTTGATTCTATTATCAACTGAGAGAGTTAATGTTTCAGACTTGGAATTGATTCATTCTTTTTTTGATTTCTGTTTGAAAATTTACCTTAATTAGTTTGACTATATGGATTGGCTAGGATTATTGGGAATATTGCTTTTTTTATTGATTTTTTCTCATTATTTTTGAGTCCTAACAAGATTAATTATGTAAATAAGCTTATGACAAAAGGTTAAAAATACTAATAAAAGATTTAAATAGGTATTTCCAATCCTTTGAAGTGTTTCTTGAGACAAAAACCTGAAATAATTATTCAAAGCAGCATGTTATGTGACTCTTAATATGTTTTTTTTAATTGTACTGTCAGGCTGAGTCTATGATAAAAGGGTAATAAGACTATTTACAACTTTTAACTATGACTGTGACATGGTAAAATTTAATAAAAAAGGTTTGATAATAAAGAATAAGGGTTTTAAGCTGAATATTAAGGGCTTTACTATTATAAAATAGTTGTGGTGAGTGCTGTTGAAAGCCCTGGGTGCAGCTTTACCTGTTGGATGACAATAATAAAGACTACAATAATTAATATTAGAATTATACCTGTTTACTTTCCAAGGTTATAACTGTTTTTGACAGTTGTACTATGTAGAAATGTAAGAGAAAGATGAGGAAAGCATTTCTGGCTGTGAAAAGCCTCCTTTTTATCCTAAAATGGGGTGGAAGGGCTGTTAGACCTTTCCACGTAGAGGAAGTGAAGATTTCTTCACTCTCTGAGACAGGTTTGTGGTTTGCAAGGACCTGTATAGCCTGTAGTGGCCTCAGATGTGGTTTTGAAACCACATCTGGGCAGTTTTCACCAATACAAGGTGAAAATTTCCATCTGGGGACCACATACCCTCTTCTGATGTGTATGACGTGTAGAATGCTGTACAGAAACTGTATGGGACCCCAGTATTGACTGACCTATGAGGTATTGAAGTATAAACATGCTTCTTTGTCTGTTTGACACCTCATAATCATGGTTATGGGATATTATCCCATTGTAAGGTTTGTCTATGAAACTCTTGATAATAGTAGCAAAATCAAGAGTACTATGACTGTCCTCAATAGAAATATATAATATAACAAAATACTATAACCACAAATTTAAATATAATTATTAAAAATAATTATATAAAAATAAATAAATTTAATTATTATTATAAAAATATAATAATAAAAATAATAATTATAATTATTCCATTATTGTTATAGTCACTGACAGTTATAATACTAAGAATCGTAAAGCTCTTAATGAGACAATTACACATGGAAATATGAATATTAACCACTTATAAATAATATAAATATTATTTATAAAAGAATTATAACAAACACTGTGCAGAAATAATTCTTATAGAATAAAATTCTATATAAAAAAACTAATACTAGATAAAAAAGATATAGAATTTGAGAGAAAACTTACTTATAATATTTATTTAATACAACAAGTTAAACAACAACAGTTATTATATTAAATAATGATTATAGGTTAAAAACACGCCTAAAATCAATAATTTTAAAGATAAAAAACTTTTGTATGATAAAATTTAAGATTAAAGAGTTTTTAAGTGGAATTTGTGGATTTTAAAAGATATTTAAGATGATAATTTTATAATATAAAATATATTATTGATGATTACAACAATAATCTGAATTCTATGACTTCAATTCTTTAATTTAAAATTAATAAAGAATAAAATAACTTAAGAATTACTTTAACAATAAGATTTTATAAATAATAAAACTTTACCTGTTTAAATTTCTAATATGATTGGATTGATGATGAATGATGGACAAAAACAGTGATGAAAAGACTCTTTTTATGTCTTCAGAGCAGCTCTCATGATTCATAATGAATATAGAGGGCGTGCTCAGGTCAAAACTGAAAAACCATACTTAAAAACAAAGTTCTTAACTTAAGGCAACTTGTTTTTAATTCCAATTTAATGTTACCAGTGTTATTCTTAACTCCATGTAACTTTAATCCTCATTTAAACTAATTATTTTAAGTTTTTAATATAAATAAACTTATTTATATTAAAGTCCATCACATGAAAAACTTAAAAATAGAGTTTCAAGCAGAAATCTCCTAAACTCAATTTTTAATTAATTTTTAAAGAAATCATAATTTTCTTTGAGTTTAATTAAAAGAGTAAATTTCCAGGCTAATTACCCAGGAAATTTATTGATAAAAGATACTTAAAATTTAATTTATATATAAATAATATTAATCTCTAAGCTGTGTGAAATTTTCAAGCAAATCCATTAAGATTTGGATTTTTAATGAATTTTTGAAGTTATTGCTATTTTTCCATGTAAAATAGCAATACACACCAAACCTTAGCTTTTGATAAGGTTTTGATGCTTGTAACTTTAAAGTTTTAAGCTTATTTAAGGTTTTTAAGCTTGATTAAGCTTTGACAGTTCTTAAAACCTTGATTTCAAGCCTGCATATTGGGATTTACCCTTTGGCAGCTTGAAATTCCTGTCTAAATTGGGATAAAACCAGTTTAAACCTTAAGGTTGGATCAAAGTCTAATCTTAAAGTTTAAATAAGGTTGAAAATCCTCCAATACAGGTGGAAAACCTTAATTGAATCATTGCAGATCCAAAAAGTTGGGTACCCCAGCTCTATTTGGTCTCTTTCCTTTGTCCCACCTTTTTGCATGGATTTTTCCCTTTTATTTATTTAAAGCCATACCATGGTTTTAAACCCTTTTAAATTAAGCTCATGCAGGATTTACATTGTGTATGGCAAATCCTTAGCCAATTCAGTAAATATACACCACACCTCAATTTTAACTAAAATTTTGGCAAGTTTGCATTAACCTTATGCAACTTTAAATTTAAGCTTATTTAAGCTTAAATTTAACAATTTCAAAATTTTTTTAAAAAAGTTACATTAGTACTGTGAGATTCTTGAATCTTCTAATAACACAAGAAATAAGTGTTTTTGGGTATAACAGCTTATGGATGTACCCTAGGTCATTTTTGGTGTAGAATCCAAAAATGACATAATATTTATAACTTTGTTTATCCAAAAAAAAGTTATACTTATTTTTTGTTATTTTTTATTTTAATTTCAACTAAAAAGTCTATTTAAGACAAAATTAAATGTTTATAAGATCATTTGTGGCCTTATAGGTATGTTATACATACCTCACAGGCTCACATCCATGGTAAGACTGTATTGGACCAAATGTGGGATTTTGACCTTAAAACAGCCATAACTTTGTCTGTTTTTGAGATATCAACCTCAAAATGGGCTCGGTGTGTAGCCCTGTATGTTTCCTACACAATGGTACCTTATTTGATATGATTATCATCAAATATGACAAAGCTATCCCATGTACAAGAGCTTTTGTACATATGCATGTTTTAGGCAACAGCTGTATTGGGCTTGTTTGCCCCATAACATTTTTTCTAGTTGAGATATGAGGAAATGAATGACGCCATCAGATATCCCTGATTGTGATATTTCCAAAAAGACCCCATTTTAGGTATCTCACACTAAAACTGTAGAAGTTAGATGGGAGGTGAATGTTTTGTTCACGGTTATTTGGCCTGAATTTGACCATAACCTCTGTAATACTGGTGCTAGCTTAGTTTGGATGGTACCATTGGATAGCCCTGGCTTAGAGCTTCATTTTGCATACAAATTTGATGGGGTTAAACCTCTTACTCTTTATTTCAGATGGGTGGTGAAAATTAAGGTTTATGCTCAGCAATAACTTTGAGCATGAATAACTCTGTTATTATTTGTCCTACAATGATAGGACTTGTATATTTGGAAAGAGGTTAGTTTCCTTTTTCTTTTGATACCTTTTGAGCTAATTTGGCTCAGCTCCATGTTTTGGTGGTATCTTGGCTATACCATTGGTTTATGGTATTTTGGCTGTAATGCTTGTGCTCTGGTTTTGAGTCACAGGCTGACATACCCTCCCTCTAAAAAAGGCTCATCATTTATGAGACTTTTCAGTCCTCCTAGAGGCTCTGAATCTCCTAAAATGAAGGTTCACATCTGGTATGGAGTCTTCTGCCAACCATTTGTCTTTATCAGCTGTTTGGTTCTTGCATCTGACTAAGTATTGTCTTTCATCCTTCCCATTAAGTCTGATCTCCCTGGCCCTGTTTATTTGACTCACAGGTCCAGGGGAATCCTCCACTTCCACTATCTCTGGTGGTGTGGGGTTCTTCCTCCTGGAGGGGAATTTTTCCTCCTCTGTTTGGAAGTATGGCTTGACCAAACTCATTGGAAAGACTGGGTGCTTTCTGGAAAATTCCTCTGTAAGTTTGACCTCCACTGCATTCTTCCCTACCAATTTAATGATAGTGAAGGGCCCTACAAATGAGTCTTTCATTTTCTTGGGTCCTTTAAGATTATTAAAGCTCAGTGTAGACACTAGCACCTGGTCCCCTTCCTTAAATTCAGGTTCCATGTGTGTCTTGTCCCACCTCTGCTTATTATATTATTTTGCCTCAGCTATGCATTTGGCAGCTGTGTCACAAGCCCTCTTCCACATATCATGCAAGTCTTTGGCTGTGGGCTGGATGGTCAGAAGATTCTTCTTCAGGTGATCCACAGGCAGCAGGGGATTCCACCCTTTCTCTACCACTGCAGGTGTTTTTCCTGTGGTAGAGTGCTGAATTGTATTATAAGCCAGTTGGACAGCTGGTAGAAGGGTAACCCAGTCATGGGTGTATCCCTCATGGTCCTTGTATCCCATGCTATAGGCCCAGAAACTTCTAAGGATGTCCTCCATTGTCTGGATCATCCTCTCAGATAGGCCATCTGTTTGTGGATGGTAAGCTGTGGAAAATGCAAGCTTTGTGCCAAGCATGTCATATAAGTTGGTCCATAATTCAGATGTGAGCTTTGGGTCCCTATCACTAATGATTATATCAGGGACTCCACAGGTGGATATGATGTTATTCCAGAATAACAGAGCAGTATCCATGGCTGTGTCCTCTTTATGGCATGGTAGACACCTCATGCTCTTGCTGAACCTATCAACTATGATTAGGCAGGCATTGTAGTTTTCTTTGCCCCCCGGGACAAGTCCTGTGACCCAGTTCATATTGATGGTTTCCCATGGGTGTTTGGGTTCCTCTATATGTTGAAGTAACCCATACTTCATCCCATGTTTCCTATTTGCCTTTTGGCATCTTTCACAAGTGTTGATGTATTCACTAAACTCTTGTTCCCACTTGGGCCACCAAGCTGTGCTTGCTACCCTCTCTCTAGTCCTATCTTCACTCATGTGTCCCATATAGGGGCAGTCATGGCATTCCTGTAGGATGAGGCAGATGTGGTCTCTGTCTACCACTGTGAGTGCACTTGTTTGCTTCTCTCTGTGGTAAAGCAGGCCATCCACAAGGAAGAACTTGTTATCCTTGTAGGCCCTCAACCTGGTCTCTTCCAGCTGGGATTCCAGTTCTGGACTCCTGTACTTTTGTTGAAGGAGTTGTAGTAATATGCCACACTGTTTGTGTTTGGCATAAGACTTCAGTACTGAACTGGAAAATTCATTGTGCAGTTATGAGGAACTTATTCCCAGTATGGAAGTTTCTGTTCCTTCTGAATCAGTGTTCCCACTTCCTGGTGCCATTCAGAGAATATGAACTTTCTCCTCCTCTCTATTTCCATGAAATGGATAAGGATCTTGGCTGAAACTTCAGGGTCATAAGCTGGATTGCTCTTGACATTATCCAGTGGTCATCTGCTAAGGCCACCTGAATTGGTATGACTTTTACCTTCTTTGTATATGATGGTCATATTCCCTCTATACTCTTGGATGGCTATTCGGCATCTCAGAATGCGTTTATTTGTAGTCTTCATGTTCAGTAAAGACTTCAAGGCTGTGCAGTCTGTGAAGACTTCAAATACTGCACCCTCCAGATAATAATGGAAATTTTCCAGAGCCCAGACTAAGAATAGACATTCAGTCTGGATGGCCCCATACCCGGCTTTGGAATCTTTCCGCTGCCTAGAGATGTAAAATATTACTCCCTCTCTTGGTTCACCATCCACAATTTGTCTTTGGTGAAGGGCTCCTGCTAAGCCTTGGCTACATGCTTCATCTATATATAACCTCAATGGTAGTTTAAAGTCAGGCAAGATGACCACAGGTGCATTTGTGAGTTCATGTTTGATCCTCTCATATGCATCCCTTCTTTCCTTGGTAATTTCAAAAACTACATCTTTTGAACATAACTTGTATAAACTACTAGTTATGTGGGCAAAATTCTTGATGTGGTTTCTGTAGTAGCTAGAAAACCCAAGGAAAGATTGCATCTCTTTGATTCTCTTTGGTACTGGCTCTTGCAGTACTGCTGCTACTTTATTCTGGTCAATTGCCAGACTAAGACCTGAGACTTTATGTCCTAGAGCTAGTAGCTCTTGTTGGCCAAAATTACACTTTTTCAGTGAAATCTTTGAATTGATGGGTGTACATTTACTGAGCACTCTGTCTATGTATTGTACATGGTCTTCCCAGGTCTCTGAGTATATAATGATATCATCAATATATACCACCATCCAGCCTTCAAATATTTCTTCTTGAAATATTGTGTCCATCAATCTTTGGAAGTGGGATGGTGCATTTTTGATGCCAAATGGCATCCTGGTATACTCATATATGCCCATATGGCATATTATTCTGAGAAATTTCATGGAGTTTGGTTTAACTCCATTTTGGTGGAAGCCTTTCATACAATCCATTTTGGTTATGTATTTTTCTTTAGCCAGTTTATTCATGGCATGGGGTATCCTGGGTATAGGGTACCTGTCTGCTTTTGTGTAGTTATGTAAAGCTCTGAAGTTTCCACACAGTCTAGACTTGCCATCATGCCAGGTGATTAGGACAAAAGTGGTGATTTCCACTATTTCATTATGTCCAATCTTCCTGATGACATCCATGTTCAGGAGTTCATTAATGTGTTTTTCACTTTCTTTCCTGGTTTCAAGGCTTGCTGGATAAGGAGGTCTCCTAAGCATGGGTGGATAAGATCTGTCCACATCAAGATATAATTCTATATCATGGCCTTTGATCTTGCCTAATGGTTCTTCACCAATGGCACATGCTGGTCTGTTCTTCCTCAGCATCTTCAGTAAACTTAGTTTTTGTTTAATGGTGAGGGTAGTGCTAAACTGTCCCTCCCTGAATTAATTCAGAAGTCCTTCCAGTGGATCTTGAGAAGATATCTGGTGTATATCAAGTGAAAATTTCTTTTCCTTGTTGGTACCAATGGTAATGTGCCTATTTTTACTGTTGTATATATCTATGCCATACATCCTCTGGTAGTCTGTTCCCAGTAAAAATCCTTGGATGTGGGAATCATCAAGCACTACAAAATCTGGGTTGAGTCTGATATTACCTTTCCTATGGGGTATAGTTATCTCTTTGATAATTGTCCCAATGGAAGTAATCTTCCCTGATGCACTTTTAAAGTTCTTTGCCTTGGTGGCAAGAGCTGTTCCTCCCAATTTGTGAAGTGGTTATCCAGATACTTTCTGGCCACTATGGAGCAGTGTGCTCCACTATCAATTATCAGTGGATGTTGAGCATTGTCAATACAGACAGTCACTTTTGTGGCTGTTCCATGTATATATGCCATCCCTTTGGTTGGTGTAACCAGGAATGTTTGTGCATCTTGTGTATGTTTGCACAAGTTTTTGGTGGCAGTATCCTGTGGCATGCCTGCTTCCAACTGTATGTCCTGAATTTCTAGTGGGGTTTCCTCTTGGTATTCCACTATAAATTCTTCTCTGGGGTCTTGGTCATCATCAGATGGTTCTCTTATGGCATCACCCATGGAGTCTGATTCAGAATCCTCTGTTGGGGATTCCTCCTCTGGGACTTTCTCAATGGCATAAACGTTTTTCTTTGCCTTTGGACAGTTGTTGGCATAGTGGTCTGTTGAACCACAATTGTGACAATTATTCTTCTTCTTTGCCACTACTGCCACTCTTAATCTGTGTTTGTCTTTAAACTCCACCTTTTGAGGTTATTTCCCTTTAAGACTACTGCTTCTATATAGGCTGAATTTCCCTATATTAGTTCTTTTCATTATATCTTGTAAGGTATTAGCAATGTAATCTAGAGTGCAATTTTGGTTGCATCTGCACTTTACTGCATTCTCTAGTTCTTCTGGCAGTTGTGTCAGAAGTTTGTGATTCCTCATTTTGATGTTCATCTGAGGATCAATGGCTTTAAGTATTTTAGACTGTTTAAGACACCACTCATATGGATCTTTGTCCACAGAGTATTTGTCATTGTCAAATGACATTGTCTTTTGCCATATCCAAATTCCATTACTGTACTTGTGGATGATTTGACTCTTCCACCATGGCCACTTCCTTGTGCCATGGATTTCTTTCATTTCTGTGTACCATATTCTAGCATGTCCTTTAAATGCTGTATTTAGTCCAGCAGTAATCCAGTAATCTGGTATGCTTGGTACATAAATGAAGAGTCCATCAATATAATCTATGAGTTCCATATGATAATATTCTCCTGTTCCAGAGAATTTGGGCCAGCTTGAGGCCTCAGGAAGCTGTTTCAAGGCTTCCTTCTCTGAATGTGACATTCCATCTCCATCCTGGTATTGTGATGGAGATATTGCCTTATTCATCAACATGGCATCCGGTTTGATGTCATCTGGTGGATATGGATTATCGATAACATGGCCTTGTGAATGGGGCTTCATGTTATGGTAGACATTAAACAATTTGTTTATGTCTTGATCCAGACAATCCCTTCCCTTTTTCTGTGGTGTTGTTCTTGAAAGACTAGGTTCAGTCTTTTGTTGGTCTCTTCAGAAGCTCTCCTCAATTGAGCATGTCCTTCTTGAAGAGTCTTAACAATTTTATCTATGGAGGCTGATAATTGTTTCTCCTCTCATGGCTTGCTTCAAGTTCTGCAAACTGTTTTTGAGTTTGCTCAGCACATTGGGACATTTGTAACCACAGTGCATCACTGTTTAAGTTACTCTCAGGTGTGATAACATTATGTTCAGTCTGAGTAGGGGTAATATTTCTATTAATGGGACTACTGATGCTAGAGTGGTTTACAACTACTTCTGGTTCTTGTGTACTTCTTTTACCAAGTCCAACAGCTTCTGGATCATAGGGTCTGACTCTTTCCTCCTCTGGTTGAAGGAGGTTTTGTTCTTGCCCTTGTTTCCTTGTCTTCTCCTGGAAACTTCCTGGAATTGTGAAGAATGGTGACTTTTGGCCACTGATCCATTAGTTTCTGAATGGTGTGAAGCCACTGGAGAGCTGATTTGGCCTGCTCATTTTGAGCCTGAAGGAATCTGAGTAGGCCCTGTCTGGGTTGGCTGTTCTTCTATAGCTTGGATAGTGGCTTGAATCTACCTTATTCTCTGCGCCCTTGCCTCCAGGAGTCTGAAATATCTGGTAAGATTCCAACCTTTTGTGATTACCATGAGGTCCCTGAAGTCTATCTCTTTGAGACAGATCTTCTCGCAACTTGCTCCAAGTTCTGCCCAGTGAGATGCCAGGTTGACCCTCTTGTTTTCCATGCTCCATTGAAATAAATCTTGGAGGAGTTGGTGGAGCTGAAGAACTTGATCCATATCCTTCCAGTCCTCTGGTTTGAGGTTCCTGTTGAATTGGAGTGTGAATGGCAGGGTTGATATTAGCTCCCTCATTGTTTTGCCATCCACCACTGTATCCAAGGTGTCCTCTTCCAGGTCTTCTGGTTCTAGACAAGCCTTCTCTGTCCTCTGGCTGGTTCCTTTGGAAGCCAAGGTCTCTGAGGTATACAGGTGACATATCAGTGTCTGAAAGCAGTCAAAAACTTTATGTTCTTAGGGTATTTACCTTTCACTGTGCCTTGTACAAATTTGTTGTCTACTGCTTTTGGCAATTTACCTTTAGAGGTTACAACTGGGTTAATTATAGTAATCTTCCCTGTACAAGATTTTAAGGCTGGATTACCTTGTATTGATGAAGGGTTTTTTGGTTTTCTACTCCTCTGGGTGACTATTGGTGTCCACCTCTTTGCTGTGATCAGGCCTTCACTGTGCCTCTTTCCTTTGCCCTTGCTTCCCTCTAGTTCTGAGGGTGTCACTGGGTCTCAAGTGGTATGAAGGTTTCTTCCACTGAATCAAAAAAGGAAAAAAGAGGGCTTAATGTCAGTTAAGACTTCTTAAACTGCTGTTTGCACGTCTAGGAATGGCCTCTGGGCTTGAATATTACTACAATGTACCCTTGTACAATGACAGCGTAATTGAATTAACAATTCCATGTCAGAAATACAGCTTACAGATATTTGGTATACTGTCTGTATACCAATATCTTACAGATTACTTGTAATTAGCAAGTATAATATGTCAAAAAGTGGTGTATAAGAGGGTAATTGAATTAACAATATGCCCAACCACACCTCAACCGTTGGTTTATCGGTAAGAGGTGTCTTAATTTATTTAAAAAATCAGACTGTATTAATGGCTTGAAAGTGTTTTTATATGTAAAACACACCAAAAATAAGGGTCTTGTGGTTATGAGCCACATGACAAATATTTTAATAATAAGAATATAAAATGGTGTATACACCAATTAATAAGGAAAATATATAAGATATATATATTTTTAAGAAAATTACACCTGAAAATGATGAAGCAATTGTCAGAAATAAAGAGATAAGAGAAAACCTCACTTGTGATGGTCCAAATAAGTTAAAACACGTCCAGGGACCCAAAATGTCAGGCTGAGTCTATCATAAGAGGGTAATAAGACTATTTACAACTTTTAACTATGACTGTGACATGGTAAAATTTAATAAAAAAGGTTTGATAATAAAGAATAAGGGTTTTAAGCTGAATATTAAGGGCTTTTCTATTATGAAATAGTGGTGGTGAGCTCTGTTGAAAGCCCTGTGTGCAGGTTTGCCTGTTGGATGACAATAATAAAGACTACAAGAATTAATATTATAAGTATACCTGGCTATATTCCAAGAGTATAACTGTTTTTGACAGTTGTACTATGTAGGAATGTAAGAGCAGGATGAGGAAAGAATTTCTGGCTGTGAAAAGCCTCCTTTTTATCCTGAAATGGGGTGGAAGGGCTGTTAGACCTTTCCACGTAGAGGAAGTGAAGATTTTTTCACTCTCTGAGACAGGCTTGTGGTTTGAAAGAACCTGTATAGCCTGTAGTGGGCTCAGATATGGTTTTGAAACCACATCTGGGCAGTTTTCACCAATACAGGATGAAAATTTTCATCTGGGGACCACATAGCCCTCTTCTGACGTGTATGACACATAGAATGATGTACAGAAACTGTATGGGACCCCAGTATTGACTGACCTATGAGGTATTGAAGTATAAACATGCTTCTTTGTCTGTTTGACACCTCATAATCATGGTTATGGGATATTATCCCATGGTAAGACTGTATTGGACAAAAGATGGGATTTTGACCTTAATACAGCCATAACTTTGTCTGTTTTTGAGATATCAACCTCAAAATGGGTTCAGTGTGTAGCCCTGTATGTTTCCTACTGTAAGATGTGACTATGAAACTGATAATAATATTAATATTAATCAACAGTACTATGTCTGTTCTTATGAAATATAATAATAAAATATTATTATAACCACAATTAAATAATTAAAAATTATTTCTTTCACGTGTTAAGCACTACTAGTGATTTTAACAGTGAGCAAGTAATTGTCTACAAGAATCAATTACAAGAAGAATTTAATAATAAAAACTTCTTTATTAAAATAATAAAATTATTTTAATATATAATTATCTTTTGCAAGAATAATTATAAAGATAATTCTTGAAGAAAACTATTACTAGAGAAAAACTTTAAGAATTAAGAATAAATGACTCACTAATACTCCAAAGAACTTATTGATAGGTAAGAGTAGAGAAATTTGACGTGGAATTGTGGATTTAAGGGATCAAAAGGATTTATAACAGTATTACAACAAAATATAGTTGGATTCTATGATTTCACGTCTTTCTGGATGATTTGGAAAGATTTAAAACACTTAAGAATAGCTTTAACTAATACTTACTTGTTGGTAATAATGATTTAATAAATTGATAAGATGATGATGCGGAAAAAACAGCAAGAAGAGGCTTCTTTTAAGTCAACAACAGCTCACAGAGGCGTGCCATGGAGCAAACTGAAAAACAAGTGAGTGAGAAAACAATAAACCCTTTTGGATTATTGATTGCATCATCTGTTGTCACGTAAGATTATCATAATTACTTAATTGATGCTTTTACGTGACTACCAACCCCAATATGGTTAAGAATAAAAGGAGTAACATCTGTAAATATTCTTTTATTCTAAAATAATCATTGATTTCTCAAAGTTATCAATGTTATTGCCAATTTCATCACAGGTTGTAATTACTGTGAATTTTTGAAGATTCAGTGTTTCACGTAGAATGGTCAAAAATGGACTGTAAGTAAAACTTTTAATTTTACTAGTAAAACCATAATTCTTTTTGGTTGTCCCATAGATAATACAGTTCTCCATTGGTCCTGAAAGCTTCAGAAGGATTCATTAAGAATTGTATTTTTAATGAATTTTTGAAGTTTTTACCTTATTTCTACGTAGAATTGCAAATAGCAGTATTTTGCTGGTTGCTATGAGGTAAATCAATGAATATGGATCCCAAAAGGGTTTAATTACTCTTTTAGGGTCTAGTCATGGAAATTCATCAAGAATTGACGTGGTTACAGGAGTCTAAGTAGCTTATTACCTCCTTGGCACGTCAAAATAGCAGGTTATTTGCTATTTTCTTATGATTACAGTAGGTGTAACTTGGTAACCAAGTTCCCAAAGAGTTTTAGTTTACCAATTGGGCCAAGATGAGCCATGGATCCATGCTCTGGAGCTATCCACGCCTCTGAGGCCTCAGAAGTTGGGTACCCTGGCTCTCTTTGATGTCTTTTGTCCCCCTTGCCTAATTTTTACGTCAAAATAGTAATTTAAGCTTCAAGTGAGATATCCACTATGGGTGTACCAAAAGTCCATGTAAGAATACCATGATATTAAGTGCTCAAAACATGCATAACACTATTCTTAGTGTATATGTAACATGGGATTTCTCACTTTCCCATTATTTTGGCTAAAAATCAAGAAAAACAAAAGTTTTCACGGATCTTTTATGTGGTATTAATGATGTGGTATTGAAGTATTTTCCATTTTACCACCTCAAATACTTAAATTGAGCTTATTCACTCTATGGAGCTACCCTAGGTGAATTTTTGTGTAGAATCCAAATCTGGTCTTAAATCCATGGATTTACTTACTCAATAAAAAGTTATTCATCTTTTCTGAAATTGAAAATGATGAATTTTGGATATATGCATGACTTATGAGTTTTGCATAATTCAAAATTTCTTTTTAAGATAATTGTGGCCTATTTGGGTATGTAAAATATACCTCAAGGCTCACATTCCCTCCCACCAAAAAATAAAATTGTACTACAATTTTATTAGTGATAAAAGAATAAGGCCCCAAAGGGGGTTAATGTCCACTGTCCAACCTCTTCACATTACTCAGATCAAGTAATTTAAAGCACATTCATAGACATATTCAGGCTTGTGGCCTTCTTTCATGTCTAAATCTTCTTAAGAGTTTATCTGAGTCAGGTATTTCTGATTCTGCCATCCATTCATCTTCATGTACTGGATTTCTATATCTGACAAGATATTCTCTTTGATTTTTACCCCTAAGTCTCCTTTCTTTAATGACTTTCTTTATCTTTCTGTCTTCATTCTGTTCCACAGGGGGCACAGTTAAAGGAGTTGGGTTCCTTAAAGGAAAAAATTCTTTGTCAGCTGGTTGATAAGGTTTTATCAAGCTGACTGGAAATGTGGGGTGTTTATTTTCCAATTCACCACTCAATTCCACTTGAACTGCATTGGTTCCATGTAAGGCAACAATAACAAAAGGTCCTACATAAGAATCTTTAAGTTTCTTTGGGCCTTTGATATTATTAAAATTCAAGGTTGAAACTAGAACTAAGTCCCCTACTTTGAAGTCTGGTACTTTATGACTTTTGTCCCACTTCTGTTTTGCATAATCAAAAGCATCATCCATACTCTGTTTTGCAAGGTATTTTACTTTATCAAGCATTAATTTGAAGCTGGAAGCTGTAGGATGAATGTCAATCAAGTCTTTCCTCAGTGTGTCTGCTGGGAGTCTTGGATCCCATCCTTTTTCTAACATAGCAGGAGTTTGTCCTGTGGAAGAATGGACTGATGTCTTGTATGCCAATTCTAATGCAGGTATCAGAGTGCACCAGTCATGGGTAAAGCCATCTGAGTCTTTGAATTCTAATCCATAAGCACAAAATCTCCTTATCATGTCTTCTAAAGTTTGAATCATCCTCTCTGCTAGCCCATCTGTTTGAGGGTGATATGCTGTAGAGAATGATAACTTAGTCCCAAACAATCTATGAAGATTGGTCCAAAGTGCAGATGTGAACTTGGGGTCTCTGTCACATATGATATTCTTAAATAACCCTGTATGAGAAATAACTCTACTCCATAAAAGAAGAGCTGTATCCATAGCAGTGTCATCTTTATGACATGGTAAGAATATGGGAGTTTTGCTATATCTGTCTACAATGACTAAAAAAGCATTATAGCTTTTGTCACCACTTGGAGGAAGTGCTGTGACCCAATCCATGTGAACAACTTCCCAAGGGGATTTTGGTTCTTGAATATGGATCATCAATACAAATTTCTTGCCTGTACTCCTGTTTGCTTTTTGGCATCTATCACAGGTATGACAATACTCAATGGTTTCTTTTCTCCAAGATGGCCACCATGCACAGTTCTTCACCTTTTCAAGTGTTCTGTCTTCTGATAGGTGTCCAGAGTAAATGCTATCATGGCATTCATGAAGAATGGTATTGATGAGAAATCTACTACACAGTGTCATCACACAAGAATGTTTTGTTTCATGGGAAATAATCCCATCAAACAAGTGAAATCTTCCTTCAGAATAGGAATTTTTCCAAACTTCATCTAGTGTATTAACCAAAGATGTGTCTTTGCAGTCTTTATCCAATAAAGAAGTCAAGATATGGCAATTCTTGTCTTGTTTATAAGACTCTCTGACCTCTTCAAAGAATTCAGTCCCAATATCAGTTATGTTAATCCCTTCAATTGGAATCTGTGGTTCAGCTTCCAAAGGTACATAAGCTGGGTTATCAGGGGTGTTGGCTAAAGCCCATCTACTAAGTCCATCAGCATTTTTGTGAATGTTTCCTCCTTTATGAACTATAGTCATGTTTCCTCTATATTCTTGAATGGCTATTTGCCATCTCAACATATGTCTGTTGGGAGTTTTCATGTTAAGAAGTGATTTCACGGCATTACAGTCAGTTATCACTTCAAAAACACTGCCATCAAGGTAATAGTGTAATTTCTCAAGTGCCCATACCAAACATAAGCACTCCATTTGGCTTGCACCATATCTGGCTTCTGTTGGTTTGATTTGTCTTGAGATATAACAAACTGGTCCTTCTGTAGGTTTGTCATCAATAATTTGGACTTGGTGTAGGGCTGCCCCTAATCCATCTCCACATGCATCAATGTACAATTTAAAAGGAATATTCCAGTCAGGCATGAGGAGTAAAGGTGCTTCTGTAAAGGCTTTCTTCATCTTCTCATAAGCTTTAATTCTTTCCTGTGTCATTTCAAATACAGTCTGTTGATCACAGATTCTATAAAGTGACTTGGCTAGAATTGCAAAATCTTTCAAGTGTTGCCTATAGTAACTAGCAAATCCAAGAAAAGACATCATTTCTTTTTTATTCTGGGGTATTGGCTTAAGTAACACTGCTGCTACTTTATTCTTGTCAATACCCAAGCTCAAACCAGAAGCAACATGTCCTAATGCTTTGAGTTCTTCAAAACCAAAATTGCATTTCTTAAGTGAAATTTTCATGTTCACTTCTGCAACTTTATGAAGTACTCTTGCAAGTCTTTCAAGGTGCAAAGACCATGAGTCAGAACATATAACAATATCATCAATATAAATGATAAGCCATCCTTCAGACAATTCTGTGGGGAAGATGGTATTCATCATTCTTTGATAATGAGATGGAGTATTTTTAATGCCAAATGGCATTCTAAGATACTCAAAAATGCCACAGTGAGTGTTAATTCTAAGTAATTTCCTAGCTTTAGGCGTCAAAACATTTTGATGGAAGCCTTTTAATGCATCCATTGATGTTATATACTTGGCTTTAGACAATTGAGTCAAGGTTTCTTGGATTCTAGGGATTGGATACCTATCTGGAACTGTGTAGGTATTCAAAGCTCTAAAATCTCCAACCATTCTTGACTTATCATTATGCCATGCAATAATAACAGGTGTTGTCACTTCAACTTCTTCATTATGGCCTACTTTCCTTAGCACACCAAGTTGGATCAACTCTTGGATATGTTTTTCCAAGGCTTCTCTAGCTCTGGGACTGGCTGGATAAGCTGGTCTTCTAAGTACTGGAGGATATGGTCTATCAATATTAAGAGTAATATCAATTTCGGGTCCCCTTATAGCGCCTAATGGTTCATTGTCAGATGCAAATGCATTATTGTATGTATATAATACATCAATAAGTTCATTCCTCATCTTTGGTGACAATGATGGATTAATTTGTGCTTCAACAAGTTGTTTAGACACAAATTCATCTTTGTAAGTATCTTTGATAGAAGATACTACAGATATCTGTTTTGGCATATTGGAAAAAGCAAATTTTTGCCTTTTGTTATCTCCAATTGTGAAATATCTGTCTTTATGGTTATTTATATCAATACCATAAATATTTAAGTAATCATTTCCAAGAATGATGTGCTGAGATGTGCAATTATCCATTACTACAATCTCAGTCTTCATTCTTACACTTCCTGCTGGATGTGGGAATACAATATTAGTGTCCAATATGCCCAAGGGGTACATATTGTTACTGGCACTACTGAATTGTACACCTTCTATTGGTAATAGATGGTTTTTCCATTCAGGAAGTATAATTTGGAGATAATCTTTGCCAACACAAGTGCAAAATGCCCCTGTATCCAAATTTACTTTGGCTTCAATATCACTAATCAGAACTGATGTGATACAGGATGCTCCAGCAGTATAACCCTTTCCTCTAGCAGGTTTTGTTTTACACATTCTGGCATCTTGGATATTGATCAGGTTGCAGCAATCCTCACTGTACTGTGGTAAGTGGGTATGGACTTCTGTGACCTCAAAGAAAGCTGAAATGTTTTCAATGGGATAGTCCTCCACTGGTGTATCTTCAGAGACTGCAGATTCTTGATCAGACTCTTCTCTCTCCTCAGTACACTGGATTTCTTCAATGACCTCAACTTCATTGATTTTTGTCTTCTTAGGGAAAGTGTTGGCTAAATGTGAAGTACTTCCACATTTATGACACTTCAAGACAGGTCTCTCTGGTCTTCTTTCTTCTCTAGGAATCTTTGAGACCATTTTGGACTCTATTGGGTTTTTAACCCAAGTTTTACCAATTCTTGTCCTGGTAATGATATCTTCCATAGCATTAATGTAGTCCTCTGTTGAACAGGGTTCCACACATCTGCTTTTGATAGCATGTTCCAGTTCTCCTCCACACTTTCTTAATATTTTCATATTAATCATAGTGTCAGACATATCTGGGTGTAAAGCAGATAATCTGTGTTTTTGTTTGAAGAACCAAGTAAGTGGTTTGTCTTTTTCTGAGTTAAAAATGGCACTTTCAAAAGCATTCTCCATTTTAAACCTCCAAGAATTATTAGCCCATTTGGTAATCACTTCAGATTTCCACCAAGACCAGTCATGTTTACCATGATCAATCCTCATTTTGTAATACAATTTCTTTGCAGTTCTGGTAAACAAACAGTGTAATTTTCCCACTATGATTTCATCAGGTATATTGAAGTCTTCTTGCAACATATCAATAGTCCTGATGAATTCAATATGGTTGTATTCTCCTTCACCAGAAAATGTTGGCCATTCTTCTATTTTTGGAATATCTTTTGCAGAGTAGGCATTTTCTCCCAAGAATGGTGTAAGACTTTCTTTAAAAGAGAGTTTTTCTTCACTCAAAGGTGTAGAATGTCTTGGCATATGTGGTTCATGATTCTTATGAATTTGTTCCACACTTGCAATTATCTCATTCTTCAACTTTTGCCTTTCACTGTCACTTTTTGCTAAATGTATAGCAAATTGATTGGTGTTCTCAACTATCTTCAAGACATGGTCTTGTAGAGTCTTAAGTTGATCATTCATTTTAAAAAGATCTTCCATCTCCTCATGTTGAACTTGGCACATGTTTTCAATTCTTATGCAAGAATTGGTAATTAAGTCAAGTTTGGCATTTGTCACTTGGTGTAATTCAATGTATTTCTTGTCATTTTTTCTTTAATTCAACTATATCTGATGCAATTTTAGTTAACTTGTTATCAAGTTTACCAATTTCTACATGAATACTAGTTTGTACACCAATTATTTGCGTGGAAAGTTTCTGTTCATCCTTTCCTGCTCCTTGGCTGTGAATTCCATCAGAGTTCTGGCCATATTGAAGACACTGTCCACGGCTGAAGGCTCCAATTTGGGGATCCTGTACCCTTGTGGGTAGGGTCTGTGCCAATTGGCTTTGCCTTTTCCTTTGCCTTGATGGTTCCTGGGACCTTTCTGCTTCTTCTGAGGTCCCTTGGGCTTGTCCTTGGACACTTCTGGAGCTGGTTTGGAGCTGGTAGATGCCACTGGTGCCTCTGTCTCCAAAGCTGGAGTCATTTCCGACTCTTTCTTCTGGTCTATGGATAAAAGACTTTGGTTCTTCAACCAATCCTTTATCTTTTTGACCTTGTCTTTGCAAGACAGGGGGCTCCATCCTCCTAAGAGTTCTATGGTCTTCTCCTGACCCAGAAAGCTCTTGATGTGTAAGTAAGAGTTCATGGCCCCCTGCCAAAGGCTTGGGAAGATTTCCCACTCCTCTTCCTTGGCTGCTCTGAACCAGTTTTTGTACTGGCATTGATATATTTCTATTGCTGCCTCCTGAAAGTGGTTCAGCCCTGGAAATATTACCATAAATCAGTTCAGGCTCAGAATTCACGTCAAAATCTGTTGGTACAGACCTTGGGGAATGGGGGGCAACTCTGGCATCCTCCAGATGTGTCTTTCTTGTCGAAGATTTGGCACTTCTTGATTTGGTCTTGCCTCTTCCTTGTCCACATCCATCTGGTTGGACTGAATAGTTGCTTCCATTTCTGGTATGCACCATTTTCACGTCAATTTAAAGATAAAAGGTGAAAATATAAGATAAAGAACACACCTTTTGGTGGTAATTTAGCTTTTTCTGAGTTGAATAAGGTGCCTCTTTTAGCAATCTGCACCTCAATACTGTCTTCAGATTCTGCTTCTGAAGATTCAGGACTATTGATGTATCTTTTACTGAGTCTGTTACCAGCTGCACAGTATTTGATTAAAGACACTTAAAGAGAAATATGATAAAAGAAATTATTTTTGTGTTTTAAGATATTTTTAAAAGATTTTTTATAAATTTTATTATTTTTCAATATTAAAAAAATTATTCTTTTTAAAGAAAAAAATTAAAATTTAAGATTTTGAATGAAAATTAATTCAGAGTAACTCAAAGAATAATTTTATAAGTTTTTGGATGTGAAAAGGCCACGTGTAAAACAGTATAAAATTAAACCAAATTCCTCAATGAAAAAGATTTCCAAAACAATTTCAAAAATAAGAATTATTTTGTCTTTAAAATGAAAGAAAAAAATATTCAATTAATATATTTTAGGGCTTAAAAATATATTAATTAAGGGTACAAGGTTCAAAAAACACGGCCAGGCCCCCAAATGTAAGATGTGACTATGCAACTGATGATAATATTAATATTAATCAACAGTACTATGTCTGTTCTTATGAAATATAATAATAAAATATTATTATAACCACAATTAAATAATTAAAAATTATTTCTTTCACGTGTTAAGCACTACTAGTGATTTTAACAGTGAGCAAGTAATTGTCTACAAGAATCAATTACAAGAAGAATTTAATAATAAAAACTTCTTTATTAAAATAATAAAATTATTTTAATATATAATTATCTTTTGCAAGAATAATTATAAAGATAATTCTTGAAGAAAACTATTACTAGAGAAAAACTTTAAGAATTAAGAATAAATGACTCACTAATACTCCAAAGAACTTATTGATAGGTAAGAGTAGAGAAATTTGACGTGGAATTGTGGATTTAAGGGATCAAAAGGATTTATAACAGTATTACAACAAAGTATAGTTGGATTCTATGATTTCACGTCTTTCTGGATGATTTTGAAAGATTTAAAACACTTAAGAATAGCTTTAACTAATACTTACTTGTTGTTAATAATGATTTAATAAATTGATAAGATGATGATGCGGAAAAAACAGCAAGAAGAGGCTTCTTTTAAGTCAACAACAGCTCACAGAGGCGTGCCATGGAGCAAACTGAAAAACCAGTGAGTGAGAAAACAATAAACCCTTTTGGATTATTGATTGCATCATCTGTTGTCACGTAAGATTATCATAATTACTTAATTGATGCTTTTACGTGACTACCAACCCCAATATGGTTAAGAATAAAAGGAGTAACATCTGTAAATCTTCTTTTATTCTAAAATAATCATTGATTTCTCAAAGTTATCAATGTTATTGCCAATTTCATCACAGGTTGTAATTACTGTGAATTTTTGAAGATTCAGTCTTTCACGTAGAATGGTCAAAAATGGACTGTAAGTAAAACTTTTAATTTTACTAGTAAAACCATAATTCTTTTTGGTTGTCCCATAGATAATACAGTTCTCCATTGGTCCTGAAAGCTTCAGAAGGATTCATTAAGAATTGTATTTTTAATGAATTTTTGAAGTTTTTACCTTATTTCTACGTAGAATTGCAAATAGCAGTATTTTGCTGGTTGCTATGAGGTAAATCAATGAATATGGATCCCAAAAGGGTTTAATTACTCTTTTAGGGTCTAGTCATGAAAAGTCATCAAGAATTGACGTGGTTACAGGAGTCTAAGTAGCTTATTACCTCCTTGGCACATCAAAATAGCAGGTTATTTGCTATTTTCTTATGATTACAGTAGGTGTAACTTGGTAACCAAGTTCCCAAAGAGTTTTAGTTTACCAATTGGGCCAAGATGAGCCATGGATCCATGCTCTGGAGCTATCCACGCCTCTGAGGCCTCAGAAGTTGGGTACCCTGGCTCTCTTTGATGTCTTTTGTCCCCCTTGCCTAATTTTTACGTCAAAATAGTAATTTAAGCTTAAAGTGGGATATCCACTATGGGTGTACCAAAAGTCCATGTAAGAATACCATGATATTAAGTGCTCAAAACATGCATAACACTATTCTTAGTGTATATGTAACATGGGATTTCTCACTTTCCCATTATTTTGGCTAAAAATCAAGAAAAACAAAAATTTTCACGGATCTTTTATGTGGTATTAATGATGTGATATTGAAGTATTTTCCATTTTACCACCTCAAATACTTAAATTGAGCTTATTCACTCTATGGAGCTACCCTAGGTGAATTTTTGTGTAGAATCCAAATCTGGTCTTAAATTCATGGATTTACTTACTCAATAAAAAGTTATTCATCTTTTCTGAAATTGAAAATGATGAATTTTGGATATATGCATGACTTATGAGTTTTGCATAATTCAAAACTTCTTTTTAAGATAATTGTGGCCTATTTGGGTATGTAAAATATACCTCAAGGCTCACACCTACACAATGGTACCTTATTTGATATGGCTATCATTAAATATGACAAAGTTATCCCATGTACAAGATTTTTTGTACATATGCATGTTTTGGGCAAAAGCTGTATTGGGCTTGTTTGCCCCATAACATTTTTTCTAGCTGAGATATGAGAAAATTAATGACACCATCAGATAGCCATGATTGTTCTCTTTCCAAAAAGACCCCACTTTAGGTATCTCACACTAAAACTTTAGAAGTTAGATGAGAGGTGAATGTTTTGTTCACCCTTATTTGGCCTGAATTTGACCATAACTTCTCTAATACTGGTACTAGCTCAGTTTGGCTGGTCTCATTGGATAGCCCTGGCTTAGAGCTTCATTTTGCATACCCATTTGATGGGGTTAAGCCTCTTACTCTGTATTTCAGATGAGAGGTGAAAACTAAGGTTTATGCTCAGCAATAACTTTGAGCATGAATAAATTTGTTATTCTTTGTCCTATGATGATGGGACTTGTATATTTGGAAAGGGGTGAGTTTCCTCTTTCCTTTGGTAACTTTTGAGCTAATTTGGCTCAGATCCATGTTCTGGTGGTATCCTGGCTATACCATTGGTTTATGGTATTTTGGCTGTCATGCTTGTGTTCTGGTTTTGAGTCACAGGCTGACATGTACTCCAAAATATATTTTTATTCCCTTCTGAAGGATTTATTAAATCATTTTTTGCAGATTTGTGATCTTTGGGAGAAATTAAAGTATATTTTTATGAAAAGAATTTACTGGTAGGTGGTGGTTATTGATATTTTATCTAAAAATGAGCATTCTTCTCATTTTACTAAGTGGAAAGAGGTTTTATATTCAATTCATAAACTGTTTTAAATCCTCATGAATTGATTATTTTAGATGACATAGCTTTGTTATTAAATATTAATCCATAGAGCCTCTTGATTCTTTAAGCTATTTTAGAAACGTAATTTAAACCAATAGATATGTCTTGTGTATTTGACTGTTTGAATATCCCAAAAATATAAATTTTGGTCAAAAACCTTGATGTGAATTTTGGACCTCTGTTACTTATTATCATAATTTCCATCACAAAATGTGCTATTATTTTAAATAAGCATATAGAGATTTTTCTCAATGTGTATTATTTTCTCAAGGAGAAGGAAATTGATCTCATTCTATGTATTTTGGATAAAAATAGAAAATAATTTGAAATTTGATTCTCCAAGTGTTCTGAGTCAGGTTATCCAATACAAATTAATACAATCCATGGTTTTTGTTACCTCTAATGTGGTTCAGTATTCCATATTACTTTCCATCTGTCTTATTGAGACTTTGGATATTTTGAAAATTTCTTACCTATCAGTTTATTCCTTTCGCCTAATCTTCTCATTGATAAATCACAAGTTTCAGTTTGTATCACCGTTTTCTAATGCGAAATGAAAGGCTTCAGATAATGTCTTCCATAAATATCCAGGTATTTATTTGAGGTATATTTTTATATTTTTTAGGAAATGAGAGTGATTTTATGTATTACTTTTGAGTACAGATATGATGAGGCAATATGTACTTATTTCGAGTTTCCTTTTTTCCAAGTGAAATTCTTATTTCCTTCATTGTATCAAATGGCTATTTTCCATAAAAATCCGTTTCTATTTACAGTACTCATGTTGAATAATAATTGATGGGCTGTAAAGCCCTTAGTAGATCAAAAAGATTAAATTCAACAATAATAATGGAGCTTATTTAATTTAATTTCAGTAATAGGAATGTGACTCCATTATAAACTTCTCAAGAGATCTGTTGTTGAATCTTTTAACTGTGTTCATATTTTAAAAATTATATCATTCCTTAGTACAAAATTTAATAAGTCTTTTTGGTATAATGAAATAAGATTTCTTGACTCTAATAAGTTTTAATATATCCTATTAATAGATCTTGAAATTATTTTTGAAGAAATATTCTGCATATTTCAGCTCATATCTAATCTTTTCAGACTCATGACTTGTTTACTTTTTCATTTCCAGAAATTCACATATATAATACACTATATTTAAGCCCCTAATGGTGGTTGAAAGTTTTCTATAGCAGCATTTGAGCACTGAAATGTACCAAGCTTCCTCATTTTTTTGTATTTTGTTTTTAATTACTGATATTTTTCTTATTTTTATCAAATAAAAGATATAGATATGAGATCTAAAATCATATTATAAGAGATTTTTTAACCAAAAATAAAAATTTTAAGGGAAATAGTCATTTTAATTGGGGCCAACTCAAAAAATATTTTGAAACATGAATTTAACTAGTTTTTTCAGAATCTTCATTACTTTACTAGCTTACAGGATTTATAGGAAGGTACTTATTCTTTAATGTTTTAGATAAGCTCTTTTCACATGCGTATATAATTTCTTATCATAACCCCTTACTTTTATCTGATGCTCTCTCCCAATCAAAAACAGTTACTTGTGTGTTTAAAAATTCCAATCATTACAAACTTTCATTCTATGTAGTTTTATTAAAGATTTATATTTTTCTGATTGATCAATCAATTCCCCTAATTTTACTTCACTGAACCTAGAAATGAGGTTCACTGTGAAAGAGATTTATCTCTTTTTATGGAACAAGTAATATCTACTTTAATGATTTTTGTCAGGCTGAGTCTATGATGAAGAGTTAATAAGTGTATTTAAACCTTTAAATCTGACTGTGACACATATTAGTTAAGATAAAAAAGGTTTTATATTAAAATATAAGGGCCTTACTATTGTGGAATAGTGGTGGTGAGCACTTCTGAAAGCCCTGGGTGCAGTATTACCAGTTGGATGACTATAATGAGCTTTCTCATTTAGTCTTTTATTCATCACTGCAGGAGAGGTTGTATGGAAAGGAAGGTCCATAAGGAATTGAAACTCTATTGAAGTTAATAGCTGCTTCATATAATCAATATTTAAATTTATTCTACAAGGTGAAGGTCAAGAAAATACCTCCTAGCCAGACCTATTACCATCATATTGAGCTGAAGGTATCTCTAAATGCAATTGGACTCATATAATCTCTATCCAAAAAAGATTAAGAGACACTCAGGGCCTACATTTAAGAAAATGAAGAGAAAGGTTTCATCAGGACAACCTAATCTTCAACAGGGTCACCTTTCATCTTTTGTGAATAGGAGGATTACACCTTTTGCTGTGTTTTGAGTACTGAAATTGTGATGTTGTTAAGAGGAAGAATGGCTATCCTGTTTCTTGTATGGGCCAGATTCCTAAATTTTTGATGGTTCCAATTTCTTCTTCAATATAGAATTTTTCAGTTCTTACAATCTCCTGAAAATCAAATAGGGGGATGGGAATTTAAACTCCCCCTTTAGAGACAAATATGGTAGCTAGAAATATTTGGTTATTCCATTTGGCCTAAAAATGCTTCTCCTCAATTCCAAGAAATTCTTTATTATATCTTCACACACCTTTTAAATGTATTATTAGTAGTAAATTTAGATAATAATATGGTTTTTTCCAGTTTTGAGAAGGAAAATGTCAAACATGTGGCATCCTGCCTTCAAAGGCTGAGGGGAAAAAATATATTTTCTAAAGCTTCCAAGTGTGGAATCACTTGGTTATGTTCTTTCAGAAGATGGCCTCAGGCTGGATAATTGCAAAGCCAAATGACTCCTCAATTTTATACTTCCCAAAAAAATCAAGGCACTTCCATCTTTACTTGGCTTTTCCAATATTTATCATTGTGTTATTGAAAATTATCTTAGAAAAATCACTTCTCTCAGTTTTTTGTCAAAAAAGATACTTCTTTGACCTTCAATGACAAAGCACCTAGTAATTGGAAACTACTTTGAGAAGTTGTCACCAATTTTCCTATCTTTTACTACTTGAACAATTCTCTACAAACTATTGTGGATATTGATGCTTTGAAACATTATTTTCATGGTGTACTGAGTGGGGTAAATGACTAAGGAAAGAATTCTATATAATTTGATAGTTGCAAGCTTCTTCCGCCCGAACTGAACTATGAAGTACATGAAAAGCAACTCCTTGTAATAGTTTGTTCTCTCAAGAATAGGAGAGCTTTTCTCCTTTTTCTTTTCAATCCCTTTGAAGTCCTAATGGACCACTCTTATCTTCAGTATTTCATTTCTTCCAGAGATCTTACTTGAAGCTGTGGTATACCTGTGCTAACTTGAATAAATGGAAAAACTAAAGGTTTTTTGATTATTAAACTTTAAGAACAAGGTTAAGGTGGTCACATATAGTTTAGCATGTACAATTATGACCATTAGGGTGTAAAGAAGGTTATATGTTTGTAATAGGTAATTTGGAGATGTGAGGAAGCATTGATTAGAAATTAGAAGTTTCATAGGATTATTTAAGAATCTTTTAAAGTGTATACTGCAAAGAAAACATAGTTAAAGGCCACCTAGTTACTGAAAATGCTACAATTTTACATTAGGGGTTACATTATATTTCACAGTAGTACAGATATAATCATGTATAATGGTATCCCTGGAGGGTTCAGGAAGAATTGAAAGAAAATAGAATAAAAACTTTTTCAGGAAACATTAAGAAAAATTAGCAAAGATTGGGAATGTTTAGGAATTCCCAAGAGATTAAGGGTCCAATCACAACACAGTTACCAAACATGTAGAATTCAAATGAAGCAATCTGATTGGTAAGAAATTGTAGTAACCTCACTTCACAATGACACCTGGAATTGGAATGGTGAAACTTCATTTTTAAGGAATATAAGTCACATCAAAACACATCATTCACCCAAAAAAATATTTTATTAGAGCTAAAAAAACTCCAAGTCCCCAGTTTTTAGCACCCCTATGGAGACCCCAAAACATACCACATGGCCACAACAGAAGCTGATCAAAATAGCTCAACTTCTTGCTACTTTTACTGAAGAAAATGCCCTCCATAAATCCACATTATCATAGTTTTTTTTTTCAAAAAATTGACATTTTCCAAGCACAATAGTAAATTGAACCATAGTAGTATCCATTATCTCAATTTATTGTTATAAAATTATTAAATATATGTAGAAAATATTCTATTGTCTTTCTTATGAGTTATAATATAAAAATCAGTTTTATATAGATATTGGACATCCCTAAAAGTATTACTATTATCAGTAAAGTAAATAAAAAGTATTTTTCTCCAGTTCTATATACTTATTGATTTGTGTTAATATTTAACAAACTATTGTTTTCAGATAAAGAAGATTATGATAAATTTTTTTGAATAAAATTTCCTGAACTAGCCACTTTCAATAAAATAAACTGATTGTGAGCTTAAGGTAAAATAATTAAACATTCTTAGGAAGGTAAGTTCCAATTATTTTGAAACCCACAAAAAGAAAGGTTTAGAAGCTTTCACAGAAATTTGAAACCATTATATTGTCATTTTCCCTTCCAGTTACTTCCTCATTTACCCACATTTTGTGTCCAAATAGTGGAAGTCAGATAGGAAGAGAATTCAGACAGTATTCAGCTTGTTTTCAAAACCATGAAACTAATCAATAAAATAAAATAAAAAAATGAAGCAGATAGAGCTAATCAGAACTTATCATCAAATTAATCATTTTACTCTCAACTGTAATTGTAATAATTATCATATCGTTATTATAACCACCTAAAAATCAATACCTACAGGATAAAAATAAAATGTAAAATATAGTGATCTTATTTGAAAACCAAGAACAGAATAAAAGGAAAAGAGGAAAATTAGGGAGTTCTTCTTAAATATCATTCAAGAAAAAAAAGGAATAAATAAACCCAAGGAAATAGAAGGAGAATGTTATAAACTGAAAATTGATCAAAGATTAACATCAAAATTGACATCACTACCACTTGAAAATACTGTGGAGGAACAGTATGCTGAGAGAAGTGAAGATGCAAATCAAAATTAAAGAATTGAATTTCTGAGGAAGAAAATGAATCAAATCTTATTAACTAAAAGAATGAAGAAATGAAAGAGAAGGTCATCCAAGGCGTAATCTTATCAAGGAAGGAATAGTGAACCAACATTACTGAGACATGTGAGACCAGAATCATCACCTTCATTACCTACACCTGGACCTAGAGACATACCTACTCCAGAAACTGATAGCAGAAATCAAGCTATTCCTAGAAAGGTATTTATATATACACCTACACACAAAATTTAATTAAATGAAGAGGACAAAAGGGTTGATAATCTTTGACTAAAAATAAGGCCTAAGGATTAAAAGCTCAGTTTTTATGGTACTGAAGTGTAACAGTTTATAAAAAGAGTGGAGGAAGATGCTTAGATTGAAGAAGATAGTTATTAAGATATATAAATACAGGTTATATCTATGTAAACCTCAGAAGATGTCAAAGAGAAAAGGTAATCAATCCAAGGATATGAAGAAACACATTGGGAAAAGCTTCAAGAAGAACTTATCACTGAATGAGAAATAGTAGAGCCTGGCAGGGGGTATACACCATAATGCTTTGAGAAGCTATTTCATAAAACCAAGAAAGAAGGAGGAATAAAAAAGGTTTTAGCATAAAAGAGGTTCATCAATGAATATTAAAAAAAATTACTGATTACTTTTGAAAATATGGATATCTCAAAAAGGAAGTGTAACATAATAAGGAATTCTATGCAAACCTGTCCTTTAAAATAAGAAAATCCATTATAACGGAAATGTGGAGAGAAAAGGGTAAGGCTCAAGCAAGAGTTGGGGGATATATTGTACCTCACATGAATATTTTGAAGAAATATGTGGAGAAGTAACTCAAGAAAAGGATTTTCCTCAAAGAACTGAAGCTAATATGTAGGTAATAGATTAGAAAAAAGAAAATAACTTCCAGCTAAAGCTAAAGAAAAGAATGCCTGGTTTGAGGATGAAAAAATGAAAAATTTCTTATATCATTTATAAGAGCTTAAGAGGAAAAAAAGTGGATAAGAACTAAGAAAAGGTTGAAGACCAGGATGAGAAAAAGGATTTTGAGGATTTTATCAAACAAATAAGGGAATTATCAGAACCAATAATACTAAAACCTCACAAAACAAGGACTAAAATAAGGTTACTCATATTATGAAGCCAACAAAAATGTTTCTACCCCATTCAATAGAAGTGTGGAATATTTTCCAGCACAAAATCTACCAACATTTACTTCTGAGTGCTATTATATTATGGAAGAAGGCCAGTAAGCTGTAAGATGTACTGAAATAATGAGGTATCAAAAAACAGGTTATCAGAAAGGGATTAAATAATTTTTATTCCAACTGGGAAAGGGTCCTCAATGATGGAAAATTTTCACCAAAACATTTTATAAGGGAATTTTAAAATAAACAAGAGGAATTAAAATGGAAATTGGAAGGAAAAAGGAAAAATAAGAATAAAATGTATTTTGAGCCCTTGAGATATGACCACATATCCAAAAAGGTCACAAAAGAACTTTAAAATACTTATTTTAATAATGATAATTGGGATTATGTTATAATAAGTAAAAATGCCATGAAAAAAGCATAAACATTTGATTATATCAGAAAAAAATGAATAGGCATGTGGAATTATGCCATTCAATTCCACATTAAAAACTTCAAATATAGCATTTTTATGTCATATCTGAAAAGTAAATACTATCCGATATAACCTGAAGATATGCACTCTTATGATCAGCACATGTATTCATGTTTTTCAGCTCATATCTTTTGAATGATGAATCATAAAAATTTGAAAAAAAAGAAAGTTACCACATAATTACTGTAGGAATAAAGATATGAGCTGTATTTAACAAGTTATAAACAAGGTTATGAATTACAAAGGTTTAGGGAGAAAGAGAGCTATAGCTTTTGATCACTTTGTTGTGAAAGTGGTCCAAACTTAAAAAAATTAGATATTAAGATTCTATTAGTTCATACATGAAGAATGATGTAATATACATAATTATATTCAAGGTATAACCTCTTGAAATCATGGTTTGAAGTTCAAACTAGTAAATTTTGACAGAAAGGATGAGTTACAAGAAAATCATCAACAAAAGGGTTTTGATGATGTAATGACATGGTCTTGAAATGTTGGTAAGTAAATTCCAGGGTATCAGAATTCACTTTCTGAATGGCTTTAGCATGAATAACTCAAAAGTTATCAATGATCAAAGTTTAAGTGCAAATTTGATCCTTTATGATTACTCACTGTAATCTTATTTGGAGTTTAACAGTTACATAAGCTATAAAACTTGTGGATACTAATGAAATTCACAAATTTTGGACTTCTGACAAGCCTATGATGTCGGAAAACCTAGAGTTACAGTGATAACTCTAAGTAATGGCATAATAAAGAGATAATGTAAGGTTTGACTATGAAACAATAAGTAAAAATTACTAATATTTTACTTATTGTACTATGAATGTCCTTATGAATGAAATAAATAAGATAAAAATAATTATAATAATAAAGAATTATTATAATTATGGTGTAAAAATAATTATATTATTAATAAAATATGATAATATAGTTTATATTATAAAATATAATATAATAAAATAAATATATTAATATGAAATAATTAATATATTTAATAGCACTTTATTATTGTTACCAACAAATACTAAAGGCATAAAAAATTGTTTTTTATTAATAAAAAACAATTAATAACAATAATATTACTAATATTAAAGTTATAAATTAATATAAATACTATTTATATTAATTATAGAATTATTAAAGTAATAATAGAGAAAAATTATTATAATAAGAGAAATAACCTACTTTTAGTACTTAACATAATACTTTTGAGATATTTTACACCAAATAATGTAAATACAACTTATAAAAATTGTATTTACAATAAAAAACAGAGACATTACAAATATTCTTGATTTTTTACGTGGAAATGAGTTTTAGAGAGATTTTTAACAAAAAAATTAAACAAATGATTTAATCACACCAAAATTGATGATTATAATAAGATGATATTTGGTCTTTAATAATATAAGAGTTTTATATGTAAAGAATAAAGAAATTACCTTTTTAATTGTATTGAATTAATGTTTTTGATGCGTCTGAGGGGAAAACAGAGTGAAAAGAGCTCTATTTATAGCAAATACCTCCCTACTAGAGTCCAAAAGGCTTCTAGTAGACGTTTACTGATCATATCCACTGGAATTGATCAATATTTTAAGGTTTGGTGATGATTACATCATGATCAAACCATATTACATCATTATTACGCCATTATTTAGAGTTATCACTATAACTCTAAGTTTGATGACTTCAAAGACTTGGAAGAACCCCAAAATTCGTGGATTTTATTAGTTTTAATCATCAACTAATAGTATTCACCAATTTTATCACTCATATGACTGTTAAACTTAATTTAAGGTTACAGTGAGTGATCATAAATGATCAAATTAAGCTCAAACTTTGATCCTTAATAACTTCTAAGATTTACACGCTACAGCAATTCAGAGAGTGAATTCTAATAGCTTGGAATACCTTATTATGCTGCCAAGAGCATTTCATTACATCATCAAAACTCTATTTTTGATGATTTTTCTTGTAACTCATCTTTTCTGTCAAAATTTAATATTTTAAACTTCATACTATGATTTCAAGGGGTTATACCTTGAATATTATAATAACAAATACATAATTCTTCACTAATGAACTAGTAGAATCCAACTGTCTACTTTTTTTTAAGTTTGGACCACTTTCACAACAACGTGGTCAACAGCTCTGTTGATTTTAATCAATAATTCCTAACAGGTTTTAACCTTGTTTATAACTTGTGAAATAAACTTCATTTCTGTATTCCTACAGTAATTACGTGATGACTTTATTTTTGGTTCATCACTCTATCATGCATAATTCAAGAGATATTAGCTAAAATCCTTGAATATATGCATTGACCAAAAAAGTGCATATATTCAGGTTAATTCCTTAAGTATTGATTTTGAAGCTTAGCTTATGAATTGTTTTATATGTGGATTTTTATGAAGAATCCAATGGTACCATTCATTTTACATGTTGTTTCATTGGTTTTTGAAACAAATAAGGATTTGTGTTTTTTATAAGGTATTATTGCTTATAACTTATCAAATATTGACTTTACAGATATACCATAAAAATGGTATATGTGTATTTTACCATGGGGAATCCAATGGTATAATTTATTTCAAATGCTTACTCATTGGCTTTTAAGTTAAACCAAGTTTTGTACCAATTTATGGTATTTTTATAGCTTTAAGGTACTTATTTTTAATGTATAATTATATTAATTATTTCTTGTGACCTTTTTGGGTATGTGGTCATATCTCAAAGGTTCACAGATAAAATGGTTTGATAATGATGTAATCATCACTAAGCCTTGAAATATTGATCAATTCCAGTGGATACCATAATTAGAAATCTACTAAAAGTCTTCTGGACTCTAGGAGGGAGGACTTTACTATATATAGAGCTCTTTTTACCTCTATTTCCCCCCAGATGCATCAAAAACATTAAATTAATAAATAAAAAGGTAATAACTTGATTATTTATATATAGTTCTCTTATATTATAAAAGACTAAAGTTCATTTTCATTGTAATAAGAAATCTTGATGTGATTGAACCATTATTTAATTGTTTTGGTTAAATATCTCTCTAGACATCTTTGATTAAATGTCAAATTAAGAATATTTGTAATAGGTTAATTTTTTATTTGTGAATACAATTTAAATGAGTTGTATTTACATTATTTGAGTAAAAATCTTTAAAATTGTTATATTAAGTGTTGAAAGTAGGTTATTATCTCTTTTTATAATAATTGTTTTATCAATAGAAATAGTATTTATACTAATATATAACTTTAATGTTGGTAATATTATTGTTATGAGTTGTTTTTTATTGTTAAATGACAATTTTGTATTCATTAATTATTTGTTTGTAACAATAATAAATTGCAATAAGTGTATCAATTATTAAATATTAATACATTTATTTTTATCATTTTCCTTTTATAAGATAATTTGTACCATTTCATTGATTTAAATGATATAAATATCTTTATGCCATAATCATAGTATTTCTTGATCTTATTTTTTAAATTAATCAGGACATTATAAGTAAAATAAGTGAAATATTAATGGTATTTACTTATTGTTTCATACTCAAACCTTACATTTGGGGGCCTGGCCATGATATTTACTTAAAAGACCTTTAAAGGAGATTCAAATTGGGCTTATCCAATAATAAATTATCTTTATCATCATAAATTTATATAATAATTGTACAATTATTGATTTTAAAAGCTATTGAGGCATTTGGAGAGCAAGTCTACTGTATTACACATAGTTTTCCACATCCTTAGACTTGTAAAAGCTTTCTTTGAGTGACTGTAGTGATTAAAACAGATATTTATAAAATAAAAGTAAATTTATCTTATAATTTAATCTTAAAAGGAATCATATTGATCTTTATTTTATTCTTTAAAAACAAAAATATGAAAAATTAAAAACAAAATAAAATCAATTTTTATTCCTTTTTATTCATTTCTCTTTTTATTTGATTTATTTAAAAAGATATGAAAGTGATTTTTATGTGAAAATTGCTAGATCTTCTAAAAAATAACACATTTATAAAGTGACTTATATCTATTTGTCTTTTTTACTGTTTTCAGACAACCCAACAGAGGACAAACAGACCACTGTTGAAAGATTGGTGGAAGAAGCTTGTCCAAGCTCTCCAACCCCTGTTGTTAATAAGAGAATAATGGCTAAGAAATGAGTTTTCCCAGGACCCACTGTTTAGGACTCTGAAGGTGAGTGCCTTTCTTAAAATTTCCACAAAGAGACTTTTTATCTTTCTGAAATCTATTAATATTAAATTCTTTCTAATATGACTACTAGAAGAGGATCCCAATACTCCATCCAATCAGATGGAGCTGGACTCAGAAGTAAATTTATCCCTAAAAAGAGAAAAGAAATGGAAAATCCCCAGTGAGACAGAATCCACATAGAGAAGTGCCATATCCCAAAGGCAAGTCCCAGAAATGCCAACAATATCTGAACCAGAGTTGGAATGTAGCCCTGATTGTGCTCTTTCCAAAAAGACCCCACTTTAGGTATCTCACACTAAAACTGTAAAAGTTAGATGAGAGGTGAATGTTTTGTTCACCCTTATTTGGTCTGAATTTGACCATAACTCAAGTAATACTGGTGCTAGCTCAGTTTGGCTGGTACCATTGGATAGCCCTGGCTTAGAGCTTCATTTTTAATACCCATTTGACGGGGTTAAGCCTCTCCTTCTAGATTTTAGATGAGAGGTGAAAATTAAGGTTTATGCTCAGGAATAACTTTGAGCAGGAATAACTTTGTTGTTTCTTGTCCTATGGTGATGGGACTTATATTTTCAGGAAGGTGTAAGTTTCCTCTTTCTTCTGATACCTTTTGAGCTAATTTGGCTCAGCTCCATGTTTTGGTGGTATTTTGGCTATACCATTGGTTTATGGTATTTTGGCTGTCACGCTTGTGCTCTGGTTTTGAGTCACAGGCTGACATACCCTCCCTCTAAAAAAGGCTCATCATTGATGAGACTGTTCAGTCCTCCTAGAGGCTCTGAATCCCCTTAAATGGAGGTTCCCATCTGGTATGGCATCCTCTGCCAGCCATTTGTCTTTGTCAGCTGTCTGGTTCTTGAATCTGACTAGATATTGTCTCTGATCCTTCCCATTGAGTCTGATTTTTCTGGCCCTGATGATTTTACTCACAGGTCCAGGAGAGTCTTCTACTTCCACTATTTCTGGTGGAGTGATGTTTTTCTTCCTGGAGGGGAATTTATCCTCTTCTGTTTGGAAGTATGGTTTGACCAGGCTTACTGGAAAGACTGGGTGTTTCCTAGAAAACTCCTCAGTGAGCTTGACCTCTACTGCATTCTTCCCTATCAACTTAATGATAGTGAAGGGCCCTACAAATGAGTCTCTCATTTTCTTGGGTCCTTTGAGATTGTTAAATTTTAGTGTAGACACTAACACCTGGTCCCCTTCCTTGAAGTCAGGTTCCATATGTGATTTGTCCCACCTCTGCTTATTATACTCTTTGGCCTCAGCTATGCATTTGGCAGCAGTATCACAGGCTTTCTTCCACATATCATGGAAGTCCTTGGCTGTGGGGTGGATGGTCAGAAGATTTTTCTTCAAGTGATCCACAGGTAAAAGGGGATTCCACCCTTTCTCTACCAGTGCAGGTGTTTTTCCTGTGGTAGAGTGCTGGCTTGTATTATAAGCCAGTTGGACTGCTGGTAAGAGGGTGACCCAATCATGGGTATATCCCTCATGGTCCTTGTATTCCATGCCATAGGCACAGAACCTCCTGAGGATGTCCTCCATTGTTTGGATCATCCTCTAAGCTAGGCCATCTGTTTGTGGATGGTAAGCTGTGGAAAAAGCAAGCTTGGTGCCTAGCATGTCATATAAATTGGTCCAAAATTCAGATGTGAATTTTGGGTCCCTGTCACTAATTATGATCTTAGGGACTCCACAGGTGGATATGATGTTATTCCAAAATAACAGAGCAGTGTCCATGGCTGTGTCCTCTTTATGGCATGGTAGACATCTCATGCTCTTGCTGAACCTATCTACTATGATTAGGCAGGCATTGTAGTTTTCTTTGCCTCCTGGGACAAGTCCTGTGACCCAGTCCATGTTGATGGTTTCCCATGGGTGTTTGGGTTCTTCTATGTGTTGAAGCAACCCATATTTTTTCCCATGTTTTCTATTTGCCTTTTGGCATCTTTCACAAGTGTTGATGTATTCACTCAACTCTTGCTCCCACTTGGGCCACCAAGCTGTGCTTGCTACCCTCTCTTTACTCCTGTCCTCACTCATGTGTCCCATGTAGGGGCAGTCATGGCATTCCTGCAGGATTAAGGAGATGTGGTCTCTGTCTATCACTGTGAGTGCACTGGTGTGCTTTTCTCTGTGATAAATCAGGCCATCTATAAGGAAGAATTTATTGTCCTTATAGGCCCTCAACCAGGGTTCCTCCAGCTGGGTTTCCAGTTCTGGGCTCCTGTATTTTTGTTGAAGGAGTTGGAGTAGTATGCTACACTGTTTGTGTTTAGCATAGGATTTCAGTACTGAATTGAAAAATTCATTGTGAAATTCTGAGGAACTTATTCCCAGTATGGGGGTTTCTGTCCCTTCTGAATCAGTGTTTCCACTGTCAAGGGTACCACTCCCTGGTGCCCATTCAGAGAATCTGAAGTTCTTTTTCCTATTTATTTCCATAAAATGGATAGGAATTTTTGCAGCAACTTCAGGGTCATAAGCTGGATTGCTTTTGACATTGTCCAGTGGCCATCTGCTAAGGCCATCTGCATTGGTATGGCTTTTACCTTCCTTGTATATGATGGTCATGTTCCCTCTATACTCCTGGATGGCTATTTGCCATCTCAGCATGTGTCTATTAGTAGTATTCATGTTTAGTAAAGACTTCAAGGCTGTGCAGTCTGTGTAGACTTCAAAGACTGCACCCTCCAAATAATAATGGAGTTTTTCTAGAGCCCAGACTAGACATAGACATTCTGTCTGGGTGGCCCCATACCTGGCTTCTGAATCTTTCAGCTGCCTAGAGATGTAACATATTACACTTTCTCTTGGTTCACCATCCACAATTTGTCTTTGGTGAAGGGCTGCTCCCAAGCCTTGGCTGCATGCTGCATCTATATATAACTTGAATGGTAGTTCAAAGTCAGGCAAGATGAGCACAGGTGCATTTGTGAGTTCATATTTGATCCTCTCATATGAATCCCTCCTTTCCTTGGTTATTTCAAAAACTTCATCCTTTGAGCAGAACTTGTATAAACTACTAGTTATGTGAGCAAAGTTTTTGATGTGGTTTCTATAGTAGCTAGCAAATCCAAGGAAAGATTGCATCTCTTTGATGTTCTTTGGTACTGGCTTTTGCAGTACTGCTGCTACTTTGTTCTGGTCAATTGCCAGACTAAGGCCTGAGACTTTGTGTCCTAGAGCTAGTAGCTCTTGTTGGCCAAAATTACACTTTTTAAGTGAAATTTTCAGATTGATGGGTGTACATTTACTTAGCACTCTGTCTATGTATTGTACATGGTCTTCCCATGTCTCTGAGTATATAATGATATCATCAATATACACTACCATCCAGCCTTCCATTATTTCTTCTTGAAATATGGTGTCCATCATCCTTTGGAAGTGGGCTGGTGCATTCTTGATGCCAAATGGCATCCTGGTGTACTCATATATGCCCATATGGCATATTATTCTGAGCAACTTCATGGAATTTGGTTTCACTCCATTTTGGTGGAAGCCTTTCATACAATTCATCTTGGTTATGTATTTGGCTTTGGCTAGCTTATCCAAGGCATGAGGTATCCTTGGTATAGGGTACCTGTCTGCTTTTGTGTAGTTATTCAGGGCTCTGAAATCTCCACACAATCTAGACTTGCCATCATGCCAGGTGATTAGGACAGGAGTGGTGATTTCCACTATTTCATTATGTCCAATCTTCCTAATGACATCCATGTCCAGGAGTTCATTGATATGTTTCTCAATCTCTTTCCTGGTCTCCAGACTTGCTGGGTAAGGAGGTCTCCTTAACATGGGTGGATAAGGCCTTTCCACATCCAGATATAGTTCTATATCATGGCCTTTGATCTTGCCTAATGGTTCTTCACCAATGGCAAATGCTGGTCTATTCTTCCTCAGCATCTTCAGTAAACTTAACTTTTGTTTACTGGTGAGGGTAGTGCTAAACTGTCCCTCTCTGAATTCTTTCAGAAGTTCTTCCAGTGGGTCCTGAGAAGATATCTGGTATATATCAAGAGAAAATTTCTTTTCCTTGTTAGTACCAATGGTAATATGCCTATTTTTACTATTGTAAATATCTATGCCATACATCCTCTGGTAATCTGTTCCCAGTAAAAGCCCTTGGATGTGGGCATCTTCAAGCACTACAAACTCTGGGTTGAGTCTGATATTACCTTTTCTGTGGGGTATAATTATCTCTTTGATAATTGTCCCAATAGAGGTCATCTTTCCAGATGCACTATTAAAGTTCTTTGCCCTGGTGGGCAAGAGTTCTTTTTCCCAGTTTGGGAAGTGGTTATCCAGATAATTTCTGGCCACTATGGAGCAGTGTGCTCCACTGTCAATCATCAGTGGATGCTGAGCATTGTCAATACATACAGTCATTTTTGTGGCTGTTCCATGTATGTATGCCATTCCTTTGGTTGGTGTAACCAGGAATGTTTGTGCATCTTGTGTATGTTTACACAAATTCTTGTTGGCAGTGTCTTGTGGCATGCCTGCTTCCAACTGTATATCCTGGATTTCTAGTGGGGTTTCCTCTTGGTATTCCACTAGAAATTCCTCTCTTGGGTCTTGATCCTCATCAGATGGTTCTCTAATGGCATCACCCATAGAGTCTGATTCAGAATCCTCTGTTGGAGGTTCTTCTTCAGGGACTTTTTCTATAGCATAGACTTTCTTCTTTGCTTTTGGACAGTTGTTGGCATAGTGGTCTGTTGAACCACAATTGTGACAAGAATTCTTCTTCTTTGCCACTTCTGCCATTCTTTCTCTGGGTTTGTCTTTAAACTCCACCCTGAAAGGTTGTTTCTCTTTAAAACTAATGCTTCTATATGGGGTGAATTTCCCTATATTAGTCCTTTTCCTTATGTCTTGTAAGGTATTGGATATATCATCTAGAGTGCAATTTTGGTTGCATCTGCACTTTACTGCATGCTCTAGTTCTCCTGGCAGTTGTGTCAGAAGTTTATGATTCCTCATTTGAATGTTCATTTGAGGATCAATGGCTTTAAGTCTTTTAGACTGTCTAAGACACCACTCATATGGTTCTTTGTCCACAGAGTATTTGTAATTTTCAAATGACATGGTCTTTTGCCATATCCAAGTTCCATTACTGTACTTTTGGATTATTTGACTCTTCCACCATGGCCAATTTCTTCTGCCATGGATTTCTTTCATTTCAGTGTACCATATAATTGCATGACCTTTAAATGCAGTATTCAGTCTAGCAGTGATCCAGTAATCTGGTATGCTTGGTACATCAATGAAGAGTCCATCAATATAATCTATGAGCTCCATATGATCATATTCTCCTGATCCAGAGAATTTGGGCCAGTTTGAGGCCTCAGGAAGCTGTTTCAAGGCTTCCTTCTCTGAATAAGACATGCCATCTCCATCCTGGTATTGTGATGGAGATCTTGCCTTATTCAATAACATGGCATCTGGTTTGATGTCATCTGGTTGATATGGATTCTCCATAGCTTGGCCTTGTGGTTGGGGCTTTAAGCTATGGTAGGCATCAAACAATTTGTTGATGTCTTGGTTCAGACACTCCCTGTCCCTGCTACTATGGTGTTGTTCTTCAGAGACTTGATTCAGTCTCTTGTTGGCTTCTTCAGAGGCTTTGCTCAGTTGAGCATATCCTTCCTGAAGGTTTTTAACTATCTGCTCCAATGAGGCTTGAGTTTTTCTCATCCTCTCTTGGGCAGCTGCAAATTCTGTAGCCTGCTTTGCAGATTGCTCAGCATATTGGGACATTTGTAACCACAGTGTGTCACTGTTGATGTTACTCTCAGATGTGATAATGTTATTTTCAGTCTGAGTGGGGGTAATGGTTCTATTACTAGGACTACTGATTCTAGAGTGGTTTACAACTACTTCTGGTTCTTGTGTACTTCTTTTACCAAATCTAACAGCTTCTGGATCATGGGGTCTGACTCTTTCCTCCTCTGGTTGAAGGAGGCTTTGTTCTTGCCCTTGTTGCCTTGTCTTCTCCTGGAAACTTCCTGGAATTGTGAAGAATGGTGACTCTTGGCCACTGATCTGCTGGTTTCTGAATGGTGTGAAGCCACTGGAGAGCTGATTTGGCATGCTCCTTGTGAACCTGAAGGAATCTGAGTAGGCCCTGTCTGGGTTAACTGTTCTTCTATAGCTTGGATAGTGGCTTGATTCTCCCTTATCCTCTGTGCCCTTGCCTCCAGGAGTCTGTGCTGCCTGGTAGGATTCCAACCCTTGGTGATTACCATCAGGTCTTTGAAGTCTATCTCTTTGAGACAGATCTTCTGGCAACTTGATCCCAGTTCTGCCCAGTGAGTTGCTAGGTTGAACCTCTTGTTGTCCATGCTCCATTGAAACAAATCTTTGAGGAGTTAGTGGATTTGAAGAACTTGATCCATATCCTTCCAGTCCTCTGGTTTGAGGTTTCTGTTGAATTGGAGTGTGAATGGCAAGGTTGATATTATCTCCCTCATTGTTTTGCCATCCACCACTGTGTCCAATGTGTCTTCTTTCAGGTCTTCTGGTTCTAGACATTCCTGCTCTATCCTCTGGCTGGTTCCTTTGGAAGCCAAGGTCTCTGAGGTATGCAGGGGACATATCAGTGTTTGCAAGCAGTCAAAAACTTTATGTTCTTAGGGTATTTACCTTTGACTGTGCCTTGTACAAATTTGTTATCTGCTGATTTGGGCAGTTTGCCTTTGGAGGTTACAACTGGGATAATAATTGTAATCTTCCCTGTACAAGTGGTTAAGGTTGGTTTACCTTGTATTGAAGCAGAGTTTCGTGGTTTTCTACTCCTCTGAGTGGCTATTGGCGTCCACTTCTTGGCTGTAATGAGGCCTTCACTAAGCCTTTTTCCTTTGCCCTTGCTGCCATCTGGTTCTGAGGGTGTCACTGGTGTGTTGGCCTGTGACTGGGTTTCAAGTGGGATGTAGTTTTCTTCCACTGAATCAAAACAGGAAAAAGAGGGCTTAGGTCAGTTAAGACTTCTTACAAGGCTGGTTTTGCACGTCTAAGAATGGCCTCTGGGCTTGTATATTATTACAGTATGCCCCTGTATAATGACAGTGTGGTTGAATCAACAATTCCACGTCAGAATTACAGCTTTTGGTACCCTGTCACACTGTTTGTGTGCCAGTATCCCACAGATACACTTGTGGTTTTCAAGTGTATTCTGTACAAGTGGTTTTGTATAAGTGTTATTGAGTCAACAATACACTTAATCCACGCCTCAACTGATGGTTTTTCAGTCAGAGGTGTCCTTATTCAGTCAAGAATACAGGACTTATTGATGGCTTATGTGTTTTTATATACAAAACACACCAAAAATAATTATTTTCAGTGGGTATTAGCCACGTGAAAAATACTCTTTTATAATATGAGTATATGAAAAAGATAAAAATATATAAAATATATATATTTAAATGGAAATTACGCCTAAAAAAGATAAAACAATGTGTTAATAAGTCATAAAAAAGAGAAAAGACTTACTTGTAAGGTCCAAAAAGTTAAAAAAAAAACACGGCCAGGCCCCCAAAATGTCAGGCTGAGTCTATGATAAAGGTGTATATGAGTATTTACAAGCTTTAACTATGACTGTGACACGGTAAAAATGGTTTTAAAAGATGATAAGATTGATAATAAATGATTTAATTCAAGATTTAAAGGGCTTTACTATAGGGATATAGTGGTGGTGAGCGCTGTTGAAAGCCCTGGGTGCAGCTTCACCTGTTGGATTACAATAATAAAGACTACAATACTTTAAATTAAGAGTATACCTGATTATTTAACCAAGAGTAAAACTGTTTTTGACAGTTTACTACGTAGGTTATTCAAGAGCAGGATGAGGAAAGGTTTTTGGCTGTGAAAAGCCCTCCTTTTATCCTGAAATTGAGGTGGAAAGGCTGCTAGACCTTTCCACGTAGAGGAAGTGAAGATTTTTCACTCTCCAGGACAGGCTTGTGGTTTGCAAACAGCCTGTATACCCTGTATTGGGCTCGGATGTGGTTTTGAAACCACATCTGGGCAGTTTTCACCAATACAGGGTGAAAACTTTCATCTGGGGACCTCACAGCCTGATTCTGACGTGTATGATGTGTAGAATGCTGTACAGAAACTGTATGGGACCCCAGTATTGACTGAAATATGAGGTATTGAAGTAAAAACATGCTTCTTTGTCTGTTTGACACCTCATAATCATAGCTTCAAATTAATGCTTGATAACGTAAAACACCATGCAAAACAGAGTATGGATGATGCTTTTGATTATGCAAAACAGAAGTGGGACAAGAGTCATAAAGTACCAGACTTCAAAGTAGGGGACTTAGTTCTAGTTTCAACCTTGAATTTTAATAATATCAAAGGCCCAAAGAAACTTAAAGATTCTTATGTAGGACCTTTTGTTACTGTTGCCTTACATGGAACCAATGCAGTTCAAGTGGAATTGAGTGGTGAATTGGAAAATAAACACCCCACATTTCCAGTCAGCTTGATAAAACCTTATCAACCAGCTGATAAAGAATTGTTTCCTTTAAGAAACCCAACTCCTTTAACTGTACCACCTGTGGAACAGAATGAAGACAGAAAGATAAAGAAAGTCATTAAAGAAAGGACACTTAGGGGTAAAAATCAAAGAGAATATCTTGTCAGATATAGAAATCCAGTACATGAAGATGAATGGATGGCAGAATCAGAAATACCTGATTCAGATAAACTCTTAAGAAGATTTAGACATGAAAGAAGGCCACAAGCCTGAATATGTCTATAAATGTTCTTTAAATTACTTGATCTGAGTAATGTGAAGAGGTTGGACAGTGGACATTAACCCCCTTTGGGGCCTTATTCTTTTATCACTAATAAAATTGTAGTACAATTTTATTTTTTGGTGGGAGGGAATGTGAGCCTTGAGGTATATTTTACATACCCAAATAGGCCACAATTATCTTAAAAAGAAATTTTGAATTATGCAAAACTCATAAGTCATGCATATATCCAAAATTCATCATTTTCAATTTCAGAAAAGATGAATAACTTTTTATTGAGTAAGTAAATCCATGGATTTAAGACCAGATTTGGATTCTACACAAAAATTCACCTAGGGTAGCTCCATAGAGTGAATAAGCTCAATTTAAGTATTTGAGGTGGTAAAATGGAAAATACTTCAATACCACATCATTAATACCACATAAAAGATCCGTGAAAATTTTTGTTTTTCTTGATTTTTAGCCAAAATAATGGGAAAGTGAGAAATCCCATGTTACATATACACTAAGAATAGTGTTATGCATGTTTTGAGCACTTAATATCATGGTATTCTTACATGGACTTTTGGTACACCCATAGTGGATATCTCACTTTAAGCTTAAATTACTATTTTGACGTAAAAATTAGGCAAGGGGGACAAAAGACATCAAAGAGAGCCAGGGTACCCAACTTCTGAGGCCTCAGAGGCGTGGATAGCTCCAGAGCATGGATCCATGGCTCATCTTGGCCCAATTGGTAAACTAAAACTCTTTGGGAACTTGGTTACCAAGTTACACCTACTGTAATCATAAGAAAAATAGCAAATAACCTGCTATTTTGACGTGCCAAGGAGGTAATGAGCTACTTAGACTCCTGTAACCACGTCAATTCTTGATGACTTTCCATGACTAGACCCTAAAAGAGTAATTAAACCCTTTTGGGATCCATATTCATTGATTTACCTCATAGCAACCAGCAAAATACTCCTATTTGCAATTCTACGTAGAAATAAGGTAAAAACTTCAAAAATTCATTAAAAATACAATTCTTAATGAATCCTTCTGAATCTTTCAGGACCAATGAAGAACTGTATTATCTATGGTACAACCAAAAAGAATTATGGTTTTACTCATAAAATTAAAAGTTTTACTTACAGTCCATTTTTGACCATTCTACGTGAAACACTGAATCTTCAAAAATTCACAGTAATTACAACCTGTGATGAAATTGGCAATAACATTGATAACTTTGAGAAATCAATGATTATTTTAGAATAAAAGAAGATTTACAGATTTTACAACTTTTATTCTTAACCATATTGGGGTTGGTAGTCACGTAAAAGCATCAATTAAGTAATTATGATAATCTTACGTGACAACAGATGATGCAATCATTAATCCAAAAGGGTTTATTGTTTTCTCAATCACTGGTTTTTCAGTTTGCTCCATGGCACGCCTCTGTGAGCTGTTATTGACTTAAAAGAAGCCTCTTCTTGCTGTTTTTTCCCTATCATCATCTTATCAATTTATTAAATCATTATTACCAACAAGTAAGTATTAGTTAAAGCTATTCTTAAGTGTTTTAAATCTTTCAAAATCATCCAGAAAGACGTGAAATCATAGAATCCAACTATATTTTGTTGTAATACTGTTATAAATCCTTTTGATCCCTTAAATCCACAATTCCACGTCAAATTTCTCTACTCTTACCTATCAATAAGTTCTTTGGAGTATTAGTGAGTCATTTATTCTTAATTCTTAAAGTTTTTCTCTAGTAATAGTTTTCTTCAAGAATTATCTTTATAATTATTCTTGCAAAAGATAATTATATATTAAAATAATTTTATTATTTTAATAAAGAAGTTTTTATTATTAAATTCTTCTTGTAATTGATTCTTGTAGACAATTACTTGCTCACTGTTAAAATCACTAGTAGTGCTTAACACGTGAAAGAAATAATTTTTTAATTATTTAATTGTGGTTATAATAATATTTTATTATTATATTTCATAAGAACAGACATAGTACTGTTGATTAATATTAATATTATCATCAGTTTCATAGTCACATCTTACATCACCAATACAGGGTGAAAAGTTTCATCTGGGGACCTCACAGCCTGATTCTGATGTGTATGACGCGTAGAATGCTGTACAGAAACTGTATGGGACCCCAGCATTGACTGACGTATGAGTTATTGAAGTATTAAAATGCTTCTCTGTCTATTTGACACCTCATAATCAGAGTACAACTGTATCCTGTCATAATACACTTGTATTGGTCATACTGTGGGATTATAACCTTCAAATGACCATAACTCTGTTGGTTTTTGAGATATAATGCTCATCGTTGGTTCAATGAATAGCCCTATATGCACTCTACACAATGATACCCAATTTGATATGGTTATCATTAATTATGACAAAGTTATCCCATGTACAAGGTTTTTGTACATAGGTGTGGTTGGGGCAAGAAGCTGTATTGAGTTTGTTTGCCTTATAACTTCTGTTATAGGTGAGACATGAAGGAGTGGATGGCACCATCAGATAGCCCTGATTGCTCTCTTTCCAAAAAGACCCCACTTCAAGTATCCCACACTAAAGCTGTAGAAGGTACATGAGAGGTGAATGTTTTTGTTCACCCTTATTTGGCCTGAATTTGACCATAACTCAAGTAATACTGGTGCTAGCTCAGTTTGGCTGGTACCATTGGATAACCCTGACTTAGAGATTAATTTTGAATACCCATTTGATGGGGTTAAGCCTCTCCTTCTAGATTTTAGATGAGTGATGAAAATTAAGGTTTATGCTCAGCAATAACTTTGAGCAGGAATAACTTTGTTATTTCTTGTCCCATGGTGATGGGACTTATGTTTTCAGAAGGAGGTGTGTTTCCTCTTTCCTTTGATACCTTTTGAGCTTATTTGGCTCAGTTCCATGTTTTGGTGGTATCTTGGCTATACCATTGGTTTATGGTATTTTGGCTGTCATGCTTGTGCTCTGGTTTTGAGTCACAGGCTGACATACCCTCCCTCTAAAAAAGGCTCATCTTTGATGAGACTGTTCAGTCCTCCTAGAGGCTCTGAATCTCCTTAGATGAAGGTTCCCATCTGGTATGGCATCTTCTGCTAACCATTTGTCTTTTTCAGCTGTCTGGTGTTTGAATCTGACTAAGTATTGTCTCTCCTGGCCCTGATGATTTTACTCACAGGTCCTGGGGAGTCCTCCACTTCCACTATGTCAGGTGGTGTGGGGTTTTTCTTCCTGGAGGGGAATTTATCCTCCTCTGCTTTGAAGTATGACTTGACCAAACGTATTGGGAAGACTGGGTGCTTCCTGGAAAATTCCTCTGTAAGTTTGGCTTCCACTGCATTCTTTCCTATCAAACTAATGATAGTGAAAGGCCCTACAAATGAGTCCCTCATCTTCTTGGGTCCTTTAAGATTATTAAAGTTTAGTGTAGACACTAGCACCTGGTCCCCTTCCTTAAAGTCAGGTTCCATGTGTGTTTTGTCCCACCTCTGCTGATTATATTCTTTTGCCTCAGCTATGCATTTGGCAGCTGTGTCACAAGCCCTCTTCCACATATCATAGAAGTCTTTGGCTGTGGGGTGGATGGTTAGAAGATTCTTCTTCAAGTGATCCACAGGTAACAGGGGATTCCACCCTTTCTCTACCACTGCAGGTGTTTTTCCTGTTGTAGAGTGCTGACTTGTATTATAGGCCAGCTGGACAGCTGGTAGAAGGGTAACCCAGTCATGGGTGTATCCTTCATGGTCCTTGTATTCCATGCCATAGGCACAGAATCTTTTGAGGATGTGTTCCATAGTCTGGATCATCCTCTCAGATAGGCCATCTGTTTGGGGATGGTAAGCTGTGGAAAAAGCAAGCTTGGTGCCAAGCTTGTCATACAAGTTGGTCCAAAATTCAGATGTGAATTTTGGGTCCCTATCACTAATGATGGTTTTAGGGACTCCACAGGTAGATATGATGTTATTCCAAAATAACAGGGCAGTATCCATGGCTGTGTCCTCCTTGTGGCATGGTAGACACCTCATGCTCTTGCTGAACCTATGAACTATGATTAGGCAGGCACTGTAGTTTTCCTTGCCTCCTGGGACAAGTCCTGTGACCCAGTCCATGTTGATGGTTTCCCATGGGTGCTTGGGATCCTCTATGTGTTGAAGTAACCCATACTTCTTCCCATGTTTCCTGTTTGCCTTTTGGCATCTTTCACAGGTGTTGATGTATTCACTCAACTCCTGCTCCCACTTGGGCCACCAAGCCATGCTTATTACCCTTTCTTTGGTCCTGTCTTCACTCATGTGTCCCATATTGGGGCAGTCATGGCATTCCTGCAGGATCAATGGAATGTGGTCTCTGTCTACCACTGTGAGTGCACTTGTGTGCTTTTCTCTGTGGTAGAGCAGGCCATCTATAAGGAAAAACTTGTTATCCTTATAGGCCCTGAACCAGGGTTCTTCCAGCTTGGCTTCCAGTTCTGGAGTCCTGTATTTTTGTTGAAGGAGTTGTAGTAGTATGCCACACTGTTTGTGTTTGGCATAAGACTTCAGTACTGCACTAAAAAATTCATTGTGCAGCTCAGAGGAGCTTATTCCCAATATTGGAGTTTCTGTCTCCTGTGAATCAGTGTTTCCACTGTCAGGGGTACCACTCTCTGGTTCCCATTGAGAAAATCTGAAGTTATTTTTCCTATCTATTTCCATGAAATGGATAGGAATCTTGGCTGCAACTTCAGGGTCATAAGCTGGATTGCTTTTGAAATTGTCCAGTGGCCATCTGCTAAGGCCATCTGCATTGGTATGACTTTTACCTTCTTTGTATATGATGTTCATGTTACCTCTATACTCCTTGATGGCTATTTGCCATCTCAGCATGTGTCTATTTGTAGTCTTCATGTTTAGTAAAGACTTCAAGGCTGTGCAGTCTGTGTAGACTTCAAAGACTGCACCCTCCAGATAATAATGGAGTTTCTCTAGAGCACAGACTAGACATAGACATTCAGTCTGGGTGGCCCCATACCTGGCTTCTGAATCTTTCAGCTGCCTTGAGATGTAGCAAATTACTCCTTCTCTTGGGTCACCATCCACAATTTATCTTTGGTGAAGGGCTGCTCCTAGGCCTTGACTGCATGCTGCATCTATATATAACTTGAATGGTAGTTCAAAGTCAAGTAAGATGAGCACAGGTGCATTAGTGAGTTCATACTTGATCCTCTCATATGCATCCCTCCTTTCTTTGGTTATTTCAAAAACTACATCTTTTGAACATAACTTGTATAAACTACTAGTTATGTGTGCAAAATATTTGATATGGCTTCTATAGTAGCTAGCAAACCCAAGGAAGGATTGCATCTCTTTGATGCTTTTTGGTACTGGCTTTTGCAGTACTGCTGCTACTTTATTCTGGTCAATTGCCAGACTAAGACCTGAGACTTTATGTCCTAGATCCAGTAACTCTTGTTGGCCAAAATTGCACTTTTTAAGTGAAATTTAAAGATTTATGGGTGTGCATTTACTTAGCACTCTGTCTATGTATTGCACATGGTCTTCCCATGTCTCTGAGTATATAATGACATCATCAATATATACCACCATCCAGCCTTCCAATATTTCATCTTGAAAGATTGTGTCCATCATCCTTTGAAAGTGGGCTGGTGCATTCTTGATGCCAAATGGCATTCTAGTGTACTCATATATGCCCATATGGCATATTATTCTGATTGATGTCATGGAGTTTGGTTTAACTCCATTCTGGTGGAAACCTTTCATACAATCCATTTTGGTTATGTATTGGGCTTTAGCTAGTTTATCCCAGGCATGAGGTATCCTGGGTATAGGGTACCTGTCTGCTTTTGTGTAGTTATTCAGGGCTCTGAAATCTCCACACAGTCTAGACTTGCCATCATGCCAGGTGATTAGGACAGGGGTGGTGATTTCCACTATTTCATTATGTCCAATCTTCCTAATGACATCCATATCTAGGAGTTCATTGATATGTTTCTCAATTTCTTTCCTGGTTTCCAGGCTTGCTGGATAAGGAGGTCTCCTCAGAGTGGGTGGATAAGGCCTTTCCACATCCAGATATAGCTCTACATCATGGCCTTTGATCTTGCCTAGTGGTTCTTCACCAATGGCAAATGCTGGTCTGTTCTTTCTCAGAATCTTCAGTAAACTTAGTTTTTGTTTACTGGTGTGGGTAGAGCTAAACCATCCCTCTCTGAATTCCTTCAAAAGTTCTTCTAGTGGGTCTTGGGAAGGTATCTGGTATATATCAAGTGAAAATTTCCTTTCCTTGTTAGTACCAATGGTGATGTGCATATTTTTACTGTTGTAAATGTCTATGCCATACATCCTCTGGTAATTTTTTTTCAGTAAAAACCCTTGGATGTGGGCATCCTCAAGCACTACAAACTCTGGGTTGAGCCTGATATTGCCCTTCCTGTGGGGTATAATTATCTCTTTGATAATTGTCCCAATGGAAGTCATCTTCCCTGATGCACTTTTGAAGTTCTTTGCCTTAGTGGGCAAGAGCTGTTTTTCCCAGTTTGGGAAGTAGGTATCCAAATAGTTTCTGGCCACTATGGAGCAGTGTTCTCCACTATCAATTCTCGGTGGGTGCTGAGAATTGTCAATACAAACAGTCATTTTTGTGGCTTTCCCATGTATATATGCCATTCCTTTGGTTGGTGTAACCAGGAATGTTTGTGCATCTTGTGTGTGTTTGCACAAGTTCTTGTAAGCAGTGTCCTGTGGCATGCCTGCTTCCAACTGTATGTCCAGGATTTCCAGTGGGGTTTCCTCTTGGTATTCCACTAGAAATTCCTCTCTTGGGTCTTGATCATCATCAGATGGTTCTCTGATGGCATCACCCATGGAGTCTGATTCAGAATCCTCTGTTGGAGTTTCTTCCTCAGGGACTTTCTCTATGGCATAGACTTTTTTCTTTGCCTTTGGACAGTTGTTGGCATAGTGGTCTGTTGAACCACAATTGTGATAAGAATTCCTCTTCTTTTATATTTCTGCCACTCTTTCTTTGGGCTTGTCTTTAAACTCTACCCCAAAAGGTTGTTTCTCTTTGAAACTACTGCTCTTATATGGGGTGAATTTCCCTATATTAGTCCTCTTCCTTACGTCTTGTAAGGTGTTGGAAATGTCATCTAGAGTGCAATTTTGGTTGCATCTGCATTTTACTGCTTGCTCTAGTTCTCCTGGCAATTGTGTCAGAAGTTTGTGATTCCTCATTTGGATGTTCATCTGAGGATCAATGGCTTTAAGTCTTTTAGACTGTCTAAGACACAACTCATATGGATCTTTGTCCACAGAGTATTTGTCATTTTCAAATGACATGGTCTTTTTCCATATCCAAGTTCCATTACTGTACTTTTGCATGATTTGAATCTTCCACCATGGCCAGTTTCTTCTGCAATGGATTTCTTTCATTTCTGTATACCATATACTCGCATGACCTTTAAATGCAGTATTCAATCTAGCAGTGATCCAGTAGTCTGGTATGCTTGGTACATCAATGAAGAGTCCATCAATATACTCTATGAGCTCCATATGATCATATTCTCCTGATACAGAGAATTTGGGCCAGCTTGAGGCCTCAGGAAGCTGTTTCAAGGCTTCCTTCTCTGAATAAGACATTCCATCCCCATCCTGGTATTGTGATGGAGACCTTGCCTTATTCATCAACATGGCATCTGGTTTGATGTCATCTGGTTGATATGGATTCTCCATAACTTGGCCTTGTGGTTGGGGCTTCAAGCTATGGTAGGCATTAAACAACTTGTTGATGTCTTGATCCAGACACTCCCTGTCCCTTGTGCTGTGGTGATGTTCTTCAAAGACTATATTCAGTCTTTTGTTGGTTTCTTCAGAGGCTTTGCTCAGTTGAGCATATCCTTCTTGAAGATTTTTAACTATCTGTTCCAAGGAGGCTTGAGTTTGTCTCATCCTTTCTTGGCAAGCTTTGATTTCTGCAAACTGATTTGCAGATTGTTCAGCATATTGGGACATTTGTAACCACAGTGTATCACTGTTGATGTTACTCTCAGATGTGACAATGTTATTTTCAGTCTGAGTGCGGGTAATGTTTCTAATACTAGGATTACTGATTCTAGAGTGGTTTACAACTACTTCTGGTTCTTGTGTACTTCTTTTACAAATCTAACAGCTTCTGGATCATGGGGTCTGACTCTTTCCTCCTCTGCTTGAAGGAGGCTTTGTTCTTGCCCTTGTTTCCTTGTCTTATCCTGGAAACTTCCTGGAATTGTGAAGAATGGTGACTCTTGGCCACTGATCTGCTGGTTTCTGAATGGTGTGAAGCCACTGGAGAGCTGATTTGGCCTGCTCCTTGTGAGCCTGAAGGAATCTGAGTAGGCCCTGTCTGGGTTAACTGTTCTTCTATAGCTTGGATAGTGGCTTGGTTCTCCCTTATCCTCTGTGCCCTTGCCTCCAGGAGTCTGAACTGCCTGGTAGGATTCCAACCTTTGGTGATTACCATCAGGTCTTTGAAGTCTATCTCTTTGAGACAGATCTTATGGCAACTTGATCCAAGTTCTGCCCAGTGACTTGCCAGGTTGAACCTCTTGTTGTCCATGCTCCATTGAAATAAGTCGTTGAGGAGTTAGTGGAGCTGAAAAACTTGATTCCTATCCTTCCAGTCCTCTGGTTTGAGGTTCCTGTTGAATTGGAGTGTGAATGGAAAGGTTGATATTATCTCCCTCATTGTTTTTCCATCCACCACTGTGTCCAAAGTGTCTTCTTCCAGGTCTTCTGGTTCTGGACAAGCTTTCTCTGTCCTCTGGTTGGTTCCTTTGGAAGCCAAGGTCTCTGAGGTATGCAGGGGACATATCAGTGTTTGCAAGCAGTCAAAAACTTTATTTTCTTAGGGTATTTACCTTTGACTGTGCCTTGTACAAATTTGCTATCTGCTGATTTGGGCAGTTTGCCTTTGAAGGTTACAACTGGGTTAATAATTGTAATCTTCCCTGTACAAGTGGTTAAGGTTGGTTTACCTTGTATTGAAGCAGAGTTTCGTGGTTTTATACTCCTCTGTGTGGCTATTGGTGTCCACCTTTTGGCTTTAATAAGGCCTTCACTAAGTCTTTTTCCTTTGCCCTTGCTGCCCTCTGGTTCTGAGGGTGTCACTGGTGTGTTGGCCTGTGACTAGGTCTCAAGTGGTATGAAATTTTCTTCCACTGAATCAAACAGGAAGAGAGGGCTTATGTCAGTTAAGACTTCTTAAAAGGCTGGTTTTGCACGTCTAAGAATGGCCTCTGGGCTTGTATATTATTACAATATGCCCTTGTATTATGACAGTGTAATTGAATTAACAATTCCACGTCAAAAATACAGCTTACTGATATGTGGTATACTGTTTGTATACCAATATCTTACAGAATACTTGTAATTAGCAAGTATAATCTGTCAAAGATGGTTTATTACAGGGCAATTGAGTTGAAAATGTGCCCAAACACACCTCAACTGTCGGTTTATCAGTATGAGCTGTCTTGATTCAATTAAGAATTAAGACTGTATTAGTGGCTTAAAAGTGTTTTTATATACAAAACACGCCAAAAATACTGGTCTTGTGGTTATCAGCCATGTGACAGATACTCTTTAAAATATGAGTATTTATTTAAAGAAATAAATAAAAATATATATTTTTCAGAGAAAATGACGCCTAAAAAGATAAAACAAGTGTCAATAAAAAGATAAGAAAGAGAAAAATTACTTGTAATAAGTCCAAAAGGTTTTAAAACACAGCCAGGCCCCCAAAATGTCAGGATGAGTCTATGTTGAAGTGGTAATAAAACTATTTACAACTAAAGCTATGACTGTGACACGTGGAAAATAGTTTAAAAATGTTTTATAAGGGTTAAAGATGGATTAATTCAATAAATGAAGGGCTTTACTATAGTGAATTTAGTGGTGGTGAGCACTGTTAAAAGCCATGGGTGCAGCTTTACCTGTTTGGTTACAATAATAAAGACTACAATACTTTAATTTAAGAGTATACCTGTTTATTACCCAAGAGTAAAACTGTTTTTGACAGTTTACTACGTAGGGTATTCAAGAGCAGGATGAGGAAAGAATTTCTGGCTGTGAAAAGCCTCCTTTTTATCCTGAAATGGGGTGGAAGGGCTGTTAGACCTTTCCATGTAGAGGAAGTGAAGATTTTTTCACTCTCTGAGACAGGCTTGTGGTTTTCAAGGACTTTTATATCCTGTATTGGGCTCAGATGTGGTTTTGAAACCACATCTGTGCAGTTTTCACCCATACAGGGTGAACGTTTTCATCTGGGGAGGACATAGCCCTCTTCTGACATGTATGACACATAGAATGCTGTACAGAAACTGTATGGGACCCCATATTGAGTGACTGATGAGGTATTGAAGTATAAACATGCTTCTTTGTCTGTTTAGCACCTCATAATCATGGTATGGGATATTATCCCATGGTAAGACTGCATTGGATAAAATGTGGGATTTTGGCATTAAAACAGCCATAACTTTGTGAGTTTTTGAGATATCAACCTCAAAATGAGCTCGGTGTGGAGCCCTGTATGTGTTCTACACATTGGTACCTTATTTGATATGGTTATCATTAAATATGACAAAACTATCCCATGTACAAGAAACTTTGTACATATGCGTGTTTTGGGCAAAAGCTGTATTGGGCTTGTTTTCCCCATAACATTTGTTCCAGTTGGGATATGAGGAAATGAATACCAACATCAGATAGCCCTGATTGTGCTCTTTCCAAAAATAACCCACTTTAGGTATCTCACACTAAAACTGTAGAAGTTAGATGAGAGGTGAATGTTTTGTTCACCCTTATTTGGCCTGAATTTGACCATAACTTCTGTAATACTGGTGCTAGATCAGTTTGGCTGGTACCATTGCATATCCCTGACTTAGAGCTTCATTTTGCATACCCATTTGATTGGGTTAAGCCTCTTCCTCTTTATTTCACATGAGAGGTGACAATTAAGGTTTATGCTCAGCAATAACTTTGAGCATGAATAACTTTGTTATTCTTTGTCCTATGATGATGGGACTTGTATATTTGGAAAGGGGTGAGTTCCCTCTTTTGTTTGATACCTTTTAAGCTAATTTGGCTCAGATTTATGTTTTGGTGGTATCTTGGCTATACCATTGGTTTATGGTATTTTGGCTGTCATCCTTGTGCTCTGGCTTTGAGTCACAGGCTGACATACCCTCCCTCTAAAAAAGGCTGATCATTGATGGGACTGTTCACTCCTCCTAGAGGCTCTGAATCTCCTTAAATAAAGTTTCTCATATGGTATGGCATCTTCTGCCAACCATCTGTCTTCATCAGCTGTTTGGTTCTTGTATCTGACTAAGTATTGTCTTTGATCCTTCCCATTAAGTCTGATCTGCCTGGCCCTGATGATTTGACTCACAGGTCCAGGGGAATCCTCCACTTCCACTATCTCTGGTGGTGTGGGGTTCTTCCTCCTGGAGGGGAATTTTTCCTCCTCTGTTTGGAAGTATGGCTTGACCAAACTCACTGGAAAGACTGGGTGCTTTCCCGAAAATTCCTATGCAAGTTTGACCTCCACTGCATTCTTCCCTATCAATTTAATTATAGTGAAGGGCCCTACAAATGAGTCTCTCATTTTCTTGGGTCCTTTAAGATTATTAAAGTTCAGTGTAGACACTAGCACATGGTCCCCTTCCTTAAAGTCAGGTTCCTGTGTGTCTTGTCCCACCTCTGCTTATTATATTATTTTGCCTCAGCTATGCATCTGACAGCTGTGTCACAAGCCCTCTTCCACATATCATGGAAGTGTTTGGCTGTGGGGTGGATGGTCAGATGATTCTTCTTCAAGTGATACACAGGCAGCAGAGGATTCCACCCTTTCTCTACCACTGCAGGTGTTTTTCCTGTGGTAGAGTGCTGACTTGTATTATAAGCCAGTTGGACAGCTGGTAGAAGGGTAACCCAGTCATGGGTGTATCCCTCATGGTCCTTATATTCCATGCCATAGGTATAGAACCTTCTAAGGATGTCCTCCATTGTCTGGATCATCCTCTCAGCTAGGAAATCTGTTTGTGGATGGTAAGCTGTGGAAAATGGAAGCCTTGTGCCAAGCATGTCATATACATTGGTCCATAATTCAGATGTGAGCTTTGGGTCCCTATCACTAATGATTATATCAGGGACTCCACAGGTGGATATTATGTTATTCCAAAATAACAGAGAAGTATCCATGGCTGTGTCCTCTTTATGGAATGGTAGACACCTCATGCTCTTGCTGAACCTATCAACTATGATTAGGCAGGCATTGTAGTTTTCTTTGCCTCCTGGGACAAGTCCTGTGACCCAGTCCATATTGATGGTTTCCCATGGGTGCTTGGGTTCCTCTATATGTTGAAGTAACCCATACTTCTTCCCATGTTTCCTTTTTGCCTTTTGGTATCTTTCACAAGTGTTGATGTATTCACTAGACTCTTGTTCCCACTTGGGCCACCAAGCTGTGCTTGCTACCCTCTCTCTGGTCCTGTCTTCACTGATGTGTCCCATATAGGGTCAGTCATGACATTCCTGTAGGATCAGAGAGATTTGGTCTCAGTCTACAACTGTGAGTGCACTTGTGTGATTCTCTCTGTGGTAAAGCAGACCATTCACAAGGAAGAACTTGTTATCCTTGTAGGCCCTCAACCAGGGTTCTTCCAGCTGTTAATCCAGGTCTGGGCTCCTGTCCTTTTCTTGAAGGAGCTGTAGTAATATGCCACACTGTTTGTGTTTGGCATATGACTTTAGTACTGCACTGAAGAATTCATTTTGCAGTTCTGAGGAGCTTATTCCCAGTATGGGAGTTTCTGTTCCTTCTCAATCAGTGTTCCCACTGTCAAGGGTACCACTTCCTGGTGCCCATTCAGAGAATCTGAAGTTCCTCCTCCTATCTATTTCCATGAAATGGATAGGGATCTTGGCTGCAACTTCAGGGTCATAAGCTGGATTGCTCTTGACATTATCCAGTGGCCATCTGAATTGGTATGGATTTTACCTTCTTTGTATATGTTGGTCATGTTCCCTCTATACTACTGGATGGCTATATGCCATCTCAGCATGTGTCTATTTGTAGTCTTCATGTTTAATAAAGACTTCAAGGCTGTGCAGTCTGTGTAGACTTCAAGGAATGCACGCTCTAGATAATAACAGAGTATCTCCGGAGCCCAGACTAGACATAGACATTCAGTCTGGGTGGCCCCATATTTGGCTTCTGAATCTTTCAGTTGCCTAGAGATGTAGCATATTACTACCTCTCTTGGTTCACCATCCACAATTTGTCTTTCGTGAAGGGCTGCTCCTAAGCCTTGGCTCCATGCTGCATGTATATATAATTTGAATGGTAGTTCAAAGTCAGGAAGGATGACCACAGGTGCATTTGTGAGTTAATGTTTGATCCTCTCATATGCATCCCTTCTTTCATTGGTAATTTCAAAAACTACATCTTTTGAACATAAATTGTATAAACTACTAGTTATGTGAGAAAAATTGGTGATGTGGTTTCTTTAGTAGCTAGCAAACCCAAGGAAAGATTTCTCCTCTTTGATGCTCTTTGGTACTACCTTTTGCAGTACTGCTGCTACTTTATTCTGGTCAATTGCCAGACTAAGACCTGATAGTTTATGTCCTAGAGCTAGTAGCTCCTGCTGGCCAAAATTACACTTTTACAGTGAAATTTTCAGATTGATGGGTGTACATTTGCTTAGCACTCTGTCTATGCACTGTCCATGGTCTTCCCATGCCTCTGAGTATATAATGATATCATCAATATATACCACCATCCAGCCTTTCAATATTTCTTCTTGAAATATTGTGGCCATCATCCTTTGGAAGTGGGCTGGTGCATTCTTGATGCCAAATGGCATCCTAGTGTACTCATATATGCCCATATGGCATATTATTCTGAGAAATTTCATGGAGTGTGGCTTAACTCCATTTTGGTGGAAACCTTTCATACAATCCATTTTGCTTATGTATTTGACTTTAGCCAGTTTATCCAAAGCATGAGGTATCCTGGGTATAGGGTAACTGTCTGCTTTTGTGGAGTTATTCACAGCTCTGAAGTCTCCACAAAGTCTAGAATTGCCATCATGCCAGGTGATTAGGACAGGAGTGGTGATTTCCACTATCTCATTATGTCCAATCTTCCTGATAACATCCATGTCCAGGAGTTCATTGATGTGTTTTTCAATTTCATTCCTGGCTTCCAGGCTTTCTGGATAAGGAGGTCTCCTAAGCATGGGTGGATAAGGTCTTTCCACACCCTTATATAGCTCTATATCATGGCCTTTACCCTTTCCTAATGTGTCTTCACCAATGGCAAATGCTGGTCTGTTCTTCCTCCGCACCTTCAGTAAACTTAGTTTGCTTATTGGTGAGGGTAGTGCTAAACTGTCCCTCCCTGCATTCATACAGTAGCTTCTCCAGTGGGTCATGGGTAGAGATTTGGTATATATCAAGTGAAAATTTCTTCTCCTTGTTAGTACCAATGGTAATATTCCTGTTTTTACTATTGTAAATATCTATGCCATACATCTCTTGGTAATATGTTCCCAGAAAGAACCCCTTGATGTGGGCATCATCAAGCATTACAAACTCTGGGTTGAGTCTGATATTAAATTTCCTATGGGGCATGATTATCTCTTTGATAATTGTCTAAATGGAAGTCATATTCCCTGATGCACTCTTAATGTTCTTTGCCTTGGTGGGCAAAAGCTGTTCTTCCCAATTTGGGACGTGGTTGTCCAGATATTTGATGGCCACTATGGAGCAGTGTGCTCCGATGTCAACAATCAGTGGTTGCTGAGCATTGTCAATACAGATAGTCACTTTTGTGGCTGTTCCATGTATATATGCCATCCCTTTGGTTGGTGTAACCAGGAATGTTTGTGCATCTTGTGTATGTTTTCACAAGCTTTTGTTGGCAGTATCCTGTGGCATGCCTGCTTCCAACTGTATGTCCTGAATTTCTAGTGGGCTTTCCTTTTGGTATTCCACCAGAAATTCTTCTCTTGGGTCTTGACCATCATCAGATTTTTCTCTGATGGGATCACCCATGGAGTCTGATTCAGAATCCTCTGTTGGGGATTCCTCCTCTGGGACTTTCTCAATGGCATGGGCTTTTTTCTTTGCCTTTGGACAGTTGTTGGCATAGTGGTCTGTTGAACCACAATTGTGACAAGTATTGTTCTTCCTTGCCACTTCTGCCACTATTTCTCTGGGTTTGTCTTTAAACTCCCCCCTGAGAGGTTGTTTCTCTTTGAAACTACTGCTACTTTATAGGCTGAAGTTCCCTACATTAGCTCTTCTCCTTATATCTTGTAATGTATTAGCAATGTCATCTAGAGTGCAATTTTGGTTGCATCTGCATTTTACTGCTTGCTCTAGTTCTCCTGGCAATTGTGTCAGAAGTTTGTGATTCCTCATTTGGATGTTCATCTGAGGATCAATGGCTTTAAGTCTTTTAGACTTTCTAAGACACCACTCATATGGATCTTTGTCCACAGAGTATTTGTCATTGTCAAATGACATGGTCGTTTGCCATATCCAAGTTCCATTACTGTACTTGTGGATGTTTTGACTCTTCCACCATGGCCAGTTCCTTCTGCCATGGATTTCTTTCATTTCTGTGTACCATATAATAGCATGACCTTCAAATGCCCTATTTAGCCTAGCAGTAATCCAATAATCTGGTATGCTTGGTACATCAATGAAGAGTCCATCAATCTAATCTTTGAGTTCCATATGATCATATTCTCCTGTTCCAGAGAATTTGGGCCAGCTTGGGGCCTAAGGAAGCTGTTTCAAGGCTTCCTTCTCTGAATAGAACATGCCGTCTCCATCCTTGAGATCTTGCCTTATTCATCAACATGGCATTTGGTTTGATGTCATCTGGTTGATATGGATTATCAATAACCCGGCCTTGTGGTTGGGGCTTCAGGTTATGGTAGACATTAAACAATTTGTTTATGTCTTGATGCAGACAATCCCTCTCCCTTTTTCTGTGGTGTTGTTCTTCAAAGACTAGATTCAGTCTTTTTTTAGTCTCTTCAGAGGCTTTCCTCAATTGAGCATGTCCTTCTTGAACAGTTTTGACAATTTTATCCATGGAGGCTGTTAATCTTTTCATCCTCTCATGTCCTGCTTCAATTTCTGAAAACTGTTTTTGGGTTTGCTCAGAATATTGGGACATTTGTAACCACAGTGCATCACTGTTTAAGTTACTCTCAGGTGTGACAATATTATGTTCAATCTGAGTGGGGGTAATGTTTCTATTACTAGGACTACTGATTCTAGAGTGTTTTACAACTACTTCCGGCTCTTGTGCACTTCTTTCACCAAATCTAACAACTTCTGGATCATGGGGTCTGACTTTCTCTGCCTTTGGCTGAACGAGGTCTTGTTTTTCCCCTTGTATCCTTTTCTTCTCCTGGAAACCTCCTGGAATTGTGAAGAGTGGTGACTCCTGGTCATTTATTTGTTGGTATCTGAGTGGTGTGAAGCCACTGGAGAGCTGATTGGCCTGCTCCTTGTGAGCCTGAAGGAATCTGAGTAGGCCCTGTCTGGGTTAACTGTTCTTCTATAGCTTGGATAGTGGCTTGATTCTCCCTTATCCTCTGTGCCCTTGCCTCCAGGAGTCTGAACTACCTGGGAGGATTCCAACCTTTGGTGATTACCATAAGGTCTTTGAAGTCTATCTCTTTGAGACAGATGTTCTGGCAACTTGCTCCCAGTTCTTCCCAGTGAGATGTCAGGTTGAACCTCTTGTTGTCCATTCTCCATTAAAACAAATCTTTGAGTAGTTGGTGGAGCTGAAGAACTTGATCCATATCCTTCCAGTCCTCTGTTTTGAGGTTCCTGTTGAATTGGAGTGTGAATGGCAGGGTTGATATTATCTCCCTCATTGTTTTGCCATCCACCAGTGTGTTCAAGGTGTCCTCTTCCAGGTCTTCTGGTTCTGGCCAGGCCTTCTCTGTTCTTTGGCTGATTCCTTTGGAAGCCAAGGTCTCTGAGGTATACATGTGATATATCAGTGTTTGCAAGCAGTCAAAAACTTTATGTTCTTAGGGTATTTACCTTTGACTGTGCCTTGTACAAATTTGTTCTCTGCTGATTTGGGAAATTCAGCTTTAGAGGTTACAACTGGGTTAATTATGGTAATCTTCCCTTTACAAGATTTTAAGGTTGGTTTACCTTGTATTGATGCAGAGTTTTGTGGTTTTCTACTTCTCTGGGTGACTATTGGTGTCCACTTCTTTGCTGTAATCAGGCCTTCACTGTGCCTCTTTCCTTTTCCCTTAATGCCCTCTTGTTCTGAGGGTGTCACTGGTGTGTTGGCCTGTGACTGGGTCTCAAGTGGGATATAATTCTCTTCCATTGAATCAAAGTAGGAAAAAAGAGGGCTTATGTCAGTTAAGACTTCTTAAAATGCTGTTTGCACATCTAAGAATGGCCTCTGGGCTTGTATATTACTACAATTTGCCCTGTATAATGACAGTGTAATTGAGTCAACAATACACTTAACCACGCCTCAACTGTTGGTTTTGCAGTCAGAGGTGTCCTTATTTAATCAAAAATACAGGACTTATTGATGGCTTATGTGTTTTTATATGTAAAACACGGCAAAAATAAAGGTCTTGTGGGTATTAACCACGTGACAGATACTCTTAAAATATGAGTAAAAGGTGGTACATAGACCAATTAAATGAATATATATATATATATTGAAAGTAAGCCTAAAAAATGCAAAAAAATAGTCAGAGAGTGATAAATAAGTGAAAAAACTTACTTATAAGGTCCAAAAAAGTCAAAAAATATGGCCAGGCCCCCAAAATGTCAGGCTGAGTCTATGATAAAAGTCTTAAAATGTATTTACAACTTTTAACTATGACTGTGAGACGGTAAAAAAGAATTTAAAAGAGTGATAAAAGTGAAAGATGTTTTAATTTAAGAATAAAAGGGCTTTACTATATGAAATATAGTGGTGGTGAGCACTGTTGAAAGCCCTGGGTGCAGCTTTACCTGTTGGGTTACAATAATAAAGACTACAATAATCAATATTAGAATTATACCTGTTTATTACCCAAGAGTAAAACTGTTTTTAACAGTTTACTATGTAGGGTATTCAAGAGCAGGATGAGGAAAGCATTTCTGGCTGTGGAAAGCCTCCTTTGTATCCTGAAATGGGGTGGAAGGGCTATTAGACCTTTCCACATAAAAGAAGTGAAGATTTTTTCACTCTGTGAGACAGGCTTGTGGTTTGCAAGGACCTGTATAGCCTGTATTGGGCTCAGATGTGGTTTTGAGACCACATCTGTGCAGCTTTCACCAATACAGGCTGAAAATCTTCATTTGGGGACCACATAGCCCTCTTCTGACGTGTATGACGCGTAGAATGCTGTACAGAAACTGTATGGGACCCCAGGATTGACTGACTGATGAGTTATTGAAGTATAAACATTCTTCTTTTTCTGTTTGACACCTCATAATCATGGTTATGGGATATTATCCCATGGTAAGACTGTATTGGACAAAATGTGGGATTTTGAACTTAAAACAGCCATAACATTGTCAGTTTTTGAGATATCAACCCCAAAAATGGGTTCAGTGTGTATCCCTGTATGTGTTCTACACAATGGTACCTTATTTGATATCGCTATCATTAAATATGACAAAATTATCCCATGTACAAGATATTTTGTACATATGTGTGTTTTGGGAAAAAGCTGTATTGGGCTTGTTTGCCCCATAACTTTTGTTCTAGTTGAGATATGAGAAAATTAATGACACCATCAGATATCCCTGATTGTTCTCTTTCCAAAAAGACCCCACTTTAGGTATCTCACACTAAAACTTTAGAAGTTAGATGAGAGGTGAATGTTTTGTTCACCCTCATTTGGCCTCAATTTGACCATAACTTCTCTAATACTTGTACTAGCTCAGTTGGGCTGGTCTCATTGGATAGTACTAGCTTAGAGCTTCATTTCGCATACCCATTTGATAGGGTTAAGCCTCTGCCTCTGGATTTAAGATGAGAGGTGAAAATTAAGGTTTATGCTCAACAATAGCCTTGAGCAGGAATAACTTTGTTATTCTTTTTCCTATGATGATGGGACTTGTATATTTGGAAAGAGGTCATTTTCCTCTTTCCTTTGATACCTTTTGAATTAATTTGGCTCAGCTCCATGTTTTGGTGGTATCTTGGCTTTACCATTGGTTTATGGTATTTGGATCTCTTGCTTGTGTTATGGTTTTGAGTCACAGGCTGACAGCTTAATTATTTCTTTTCCTTGTTATTCCCTACTAGTGATTATAGCAGTAAGCAGTCATTGTCTGAAAGAATCAATTAGTAGAAGAATTTAATCATAAAAACCTCTTTATTAAAATAATAAAATTACTTTAATATATAATTATCTTTTTCAAGAATAATTATAAAAAAAATCCTTGAAGAAAACTATCACTAGGGAAAAACCTTTAGAATTAAGACAAAACACTCCATGATACTCCAAAGAGCTTATTGAAAGATAATAGTAGAGAAATTTGACAGAGAATTGTGGATTTAAAGGAGCAAAATTTATTTATAACAGGATTACAACAATATATAGTTGATTTCTATGATTTAACGTCTTTCTGATTGATTCTGAAAGAATAAAACACTTAAGAAAAGATTAACTAATACTTACTTGTTGGTAATAGTTGTATAATTGAATAAGAGGCATGCCATGGAGCAAACTTCAAAACCATTGGGTGAGAAAACAGTAATCATTTTTAATCAATCATTTCATCATCTGTTGTCATGTAAGATTATCATAATTACTTAATTGATGCTTTTATGTGACTACCAACCCAAATATGGTTAAGAATAAAAGAATTAAAAAGTGTAAATCTTCTTTTATTTCAAAATAAACATTAATTTCTCAAAGTTATCACTGTTATTGCAAATTTAATCACAGGTTGTATTTTCTGTTAATTTTCAAAGATTCAGTATTTCATGGAGAATTTTCAAATTGACTGTAAGTAAAGCTTTTAATTTTATTTATGAAACTGTAATTATTTTTGGTTTCTTTATGGATCATACTTTTCTCCATTTGTCCTGAAAGTTGAAGAAAGATTCATTGAAAATTGTATCTTCAATCAATTTTTGAATGGTTTACGTCATTTCTACGTAGAATTGCAAATAGCACTATATTACACGCTGCTATGAGGCAAATCAATGGATCCTAGTCCAAAAAGGCTTTTAATTAGTCTTTTAGGGCTTATATATGGAAACTCATTAAGAATTGACTTGTTTACAGGAGTCTAATTTGCTCTTTACCTCCTTGGCATGTCTAAATAGCAGCTTATTTGCTATTTTCTTATGATTTAATGAGATTTTAACTTGGTAACCAAGTTCCCAAAAGGTTTTAGCATACTAATTGGGCCAAGATCAGCCATGGATCCAAGCTTTAGATCTGTCCATGCCTCAGAGGTCTCAGAAGCTGGGTACCCCCCTCTCTTTGATGTCTTTTGTCCCCCTTGACTATTTTCACGTCAAAAATAGAAATTCAGGCTTCAAGACTGATATCCACTATGGGTGTACCAAAAGTGTATGTAAGAATACCATAATATTAAGTGCCCAAAACATGCATAGCACTATTATCAGTGTATATGTAACATGTGATTTCTCACATTTCCATTAATTTGGCATGAAATTGAGAAAAACAAAAAATTTCACAATTCTTTCATGTGGTATTGAAGTATTTTCCATATTCCCACCTGTTAGAGTTAATTTAAGCTTATTCACTCTATGGAGTTACCCTAGGTGAATATTTGTGTGGAATCCAAATCTGATCTTAAATCCATGGATTTACTTACACACAAAAAGGTTATTCATCTTTTCTGAAATAAAAAATGATGAATTTCGAATATATGCATGACTTATGGGTTATACATAGTTCAAAATTGATTTTTAAAGATAGTTGTGGCGTATTTTGGTATGTAAAATATACCCCAAGCCTCACAGAACACCTTGTTGAGCAGCCCAGATGAAACCTTTCACCCTGTATTAGGGAAAATTGACTATATGTGGCTTCAAACCCACATTTGAGCCCAATACAGGTTGTAAAAGGCTGTATAAGTCATACAAATGCCTTTGGAAGTGAAAAATCCTCACCCTTCTTACATGCATGGGTCCAGAGGTCCTTTCTACTCATTTTGGGATAAAAATGGACCTTTCACTTCCCAGAAGGGAAGCTCCCATCCCTTTGTTGACTTCGGACAAAGTACAACTGTTTTACCAAAAAATTATAACCTTGGAACATAATTAGGTATACTCAAAACCTTTATAATAATTGTAGTATTTATTATCATCACCACAAGAAAGTTGGCTACATCTGAAAGAAAGTTTTGCATTCACAATTTGATATTGTAGATAGACTGAATTAAGGTTTGAGATAGGATGGAAGTTGAGTTTATAAATTGAAGTTTTGCAAGAAATTAAATCCTTATATGCAAGCCCCAAAGTCTGCATTAATTTGGATAAACATGAATTTTTTTCCAGGATTGTCACAGCTGAAGAATTAAACAAAACATAATAGAATTTTTTTTAATTTTCCCTTTGTTTTAATCTCATTTATTAATTTTTATAATTTCATTGACAAAAATTTGAATATTTGGGGTCTTCCTTATATAATTTTACATATATATTGAAGCTTCAATCTGAAGTTTCTGTCAACATATCTTATGGGAACCCAAAGATAAATAATATTGAACTTGGAGGCCTGGAAGTTTCAATAAAAAGCTTGATTAATGTGAAAATGGCTGGGGTATGTTCTGAAAATATACATCATTATACCCTACCATCAAAATTCTTTCCATCATAAAAGCCTTATTTTTCATCTATTTTCAGGTTAATGTTTTGACCAAAATTGAGATAATCTGTGAATACTTATGGTATAAATTAATTTTAGGGAGGGCTCACACATATTTGGCATTTGTTTAATCAATACTGTCCTTATTTCAGCACATAACTGCTTTGGAGGAAGCTTTCACACTTATAGCAAGAAAATATAACTGTTTTAATTGAAATGTTGGGCTTGAATTTTCCATTTGGGACTCTTAAATTCTAAAATTCCATGCTTTAAGCTAAATATTTATCTGATATTAGTGTATAGACTGTGAATAATAGTAGCATTTTCATTATTAAAAACTATCAAAAACATCAGATTCTCTAATTTGTTGTAAAATGAAAAATTAGCTTTCTTGATACCAATTTAGCTTTGCTTGTTATATTATTGTGGAAAAATTATTAATTCTACTTTTACCATGTTGATATAGTGGATTTCTTGGATATGTAAAAAACTAGGATCATTCAAGTTTTTTTTTTGGGTATATTAGAGAAGGATCTGTATAAGCATATAAAAGAAAGGTCAATTGATACAAGTACTTATGCGAAATTCCTGAAAGGCTAATCTTCATCAATCAATTTGGCTGAGGATTTTTTGATTATTTTGAAAGAAAACACAACACTTTTCTTTGCAATTCATTTGTAAATTATGATTTATTTGTTATATGGGCTTTTTACATTTTAAATATGATTTTCTTAATAATCAATCCCATTTTGAATTATTAGGATATATCAAGAGCTCTCCATTTACTGCAAAACTCAAATTTTTATCTTGAATTAATGGTTACATAAGCTTAAGTATCTCAATATGACAGCCAAATACCATAAACCTATGATAACACCAAGATACCACCAAAAAATTGAGCTGAGCCAAACCAGCTCAAAAGGTATCAAAAGAAAGAGAAAAAATACCTCTTTCCAAATATACAAGTCCCATCATGATAGGACAAAGAATAACAAAGTTATTCCTGCTCAAAGTTGTTTCTGAGAATAAACCTTAATTGTCACCTCTCATGTGAAATAAAGAGGAAGAGGCTGAACCCCATTGAATGGGTATTCAAAATGAATCTCTAAGTCAGGGCTATTCAATGTTACTAGACAAATTGAGCTAGCATCAGAATTACTGAATTTATAAACAAAATGAGGTCAAATAAGGGGGAATAAAATATTCACCTCCCATCCAGCTTCTACAGGTTTAGTGTGAGATACCTGAAGTGGGGTCTTTTTGGAAAGAGCACAATCAGGGATACATGATGGCGCCATCCATGTATTCATATCCCATCTAGAACAAACATTATGGGGCAAACAAGCTCCATACAGATTTTAAACAAATTATACATATGTAAAAGAAATCTTGTACATGGCATAACTTTGCCATATTTAATGATAGCCATACCAAATGAGGTACCATTGTGTAGAAAGCATCCAGGGCTACACAATGAACTACCTTTGAGCTTGATATCTCAAAAGCTGACAAAGGTATGGCAGATTTAATGTCAACATACCACAGTTAGACCGATACACCTTTTCTGTGGGATATTATCGCACAACTCTAATTATGAGGTGTCAAACAGACAAAGGTGCTTTTTTATCCTTCAATACCTCATAGTTTGACCCATAATGGGGTCCTGTATAGGGTCTGTACATCATTCTATGCATAATACACATCAGAAGAGGGCTGTGTAGTCCCCAGATGAAATTCTTCACCCTTTATTGGTGAAAACTGCCCAGATGTGGTTTCAAAACTACATCTGAGCCAAATACAGGTTATACAGGCATTGTGAAAACCACAATCCAGTCCTTGGGAGTGAAAACTCTTCACTTCCTCTACATGGAAAGGTATAACAGACTTTTTCACCCAATTTTAGGATAAAAAGGGAGCTTTTCTTCACCAGAAAAGGTTTCCTCATCCTGCTCTTGAATTCCTACATAGTAAAACTGTCAAAAACAGTCATACTCTTGGAAAATAATCAGGTTATAGCTATAATATTAAACATTGTAGTAGTTATTATAGTAAACCAACTCATAATTATTGCACCCAGGGCTTTCAATGGTGCTCACCACCACTATTCCTCAATAGTAAAGCCCTGTATACCTCTTCATCAACCTTTATTATAATCAAAAATCTTTTTTAATCATTTTCACCATGTAACAGTCATAGTTAAAGCTTGTAATCAGTCTTTATAGCTTCATCATAGACTCAGCCTGACAAGTTTAAAAGCTTATATTTGAAGCTCTTACAAGTGTTGTTACAAGATAATATGAGAATTTGTTTTTGTTATTTTTTCCAATTAAAGGGCTGCATTATTCATGATCAAAATTCTATTTTAAATAAGGAATCCACATAAATAAGCTTGAAAATATTGGGAACTGAGACTTAAGGGGTAAAAATATAGCTGCAGAGATATGTCAAATCAGGATCAAAACATTATCTGATAATGTTTCAAGTATTTAATTTTAATTATCAAAGGATTTCCAAGTAATCCACCCAGCTCATCATATTTTTTATCGTAATCTATGAATATGGTCCTCCCAGAAGTTTTTCAGCCAATAGAAAAGACATATTTTAAAAAATATGGATTTATTTTGAAGATAAATCAATAATAATGTGCTTTGATCCATAGAAATGTGAAAAACATTTGCCATAATCTATTCTTTAAATTCAAAGGAGTTTCTCTTGAATCTCAAAAATTTAAAGGAATATCATTAGTATGAATATTGACATTATTTGAGAAATATTACATGGAAATAAAGCTTTTTGTGATTTTTTTGACCAAAGCCTATGCTATATGGGAAGATAGATCTTAAATTGTAAGATAGCTGGTCCTTATTTCTCAAAAAGGAAAATATTGCAATTTTCAATTATTCATAGCAGCACTATATTGAACTCATAAACTCTTATTTTTCTTCCCCAAATTTCTTTCTATTATGAACATCCTTTAATTTTAACTTTGTTTTTATAAAAAGAAACAAAAAAACTGCAAGGGATATCTTCAAAAGTTTATTTTAATTGATAATTTGAATAAAATGATAGAACTACCTCAAACAGATAATGGATGAAAAATTTATTAACAGTGTTCTGCGCTTCTTTTTATTATTATAATAGGGTTTTGTTTGTATTTATCAATGAATTACGTAGAAAAAAGCATCTTTATGCTAATAAAGAAAATATTTTTTATTGTTTTTATTTCAACTTTTCACACTTTTTGCACCATTTCTCATTGTGATATGTTATTTCAATTAACTTTTTTGATGTGTTATTTTTTATTTCTTTTTCACGTTATCTTTTATTTCATTTAGTGGCTGTCAGCCTGTGACTCAAAACCAGAGCACAAGCATGACAGCCAAAATACCATAAACCAATGGTATAGCCAAGATACCACCAAAACATGGAGCTGAGCCAAATCAGCTCAAAAGGTATCAAAAGAAAGAGGAAACTCACCTCTTTCTGAAAACATAAGTCCCATCACCATAGGACAAGAAATAACAAAGTTATTCCTGCTCAAAGTTATTGCTGAGCATAAACCTTAATTTTCACCTCTCATCTAAAATCTAGAAGGAGAGTTTCACCTCTCATCTAAAATCTAGAAGGAGAGGATTAACCCCATCAAATGGGTACTAAAAATGAAGCTCTAAGCCAGGGCTATCCAATGGTACCAGCCAAACTGAGCCAGCACCAATATTACTGGAGTTGTGGTCAATTTCAGGCCAAATAAGGGTGAACAAAACATTCACCTCTCATCTAACTTCTACAGTTTTAGTGTGAGATACTTGAAGTGGGGTCTTTTTGGAAAGATCAAAATCAGGGCTATCTGATGGTGTCATCCATTTCCCCATAGATCAACTAGAACAAAAGTTATGGGGCAAATAAGCTCAATACAGCTCTTTGCCTATACCACGCAAATGTACAGAAATCTTGTACATGGGATACCTTTGCCATATTTGATGGTACCCATATCAAAAGAGGTACTATTGTGTAGAGCCCATACAGGGCTACACACTGAACCAATTCTGAGGTTGATATCTCAAGAATTGACAAAGGTATGGCTGTTTTAAGGTCAGATTCCCACCGGCTGTCATATACAGCCTTACCATGGGATAATATCCCTTAACCATGAATATGAGGTGTCAAATAGACGAAGAAGCTTGTTTTTACTTCAATACCTCATATTTCAGTCAATACTGGGGTCCAATACAGGTTCTGTACAGCATTCTACACGTCATACACGTCAGAATCAGGCTGTGAGGTCCCCAGATGAAAATCTTCACCCTGTATTGGTGAAAACTGCCCAGATGTGGTTTCAAAACCACATCTGAGCCCAATACAGGTTATACAGGCTGTTTGCAAACAACAAGCCAGTACTAGAGATTGAAAAATCTTCACTTGCTCTATGTGGAAAGGTCTAGCTGTTGAAATCATCACAACGGATGAATGAAATAGCGTTGACTGGTAAACTAAGATTGTTCAACCGTTGATTATGACGTGTGCTCTTAAACTAAGAATAACCGTTGACCATGAAGTCACTGAGCACCAATCATGATATGATCACATTCACTATAAAATCAGCACATCTCTTTGTCAATTAGCTGATTTTCCTTGGAGACCTCAGTTCCTAATTTCTTGACTGTGTCATCTAATTATTCTTATTATCAATAATTAATTGTTCTCCCCGCAATATCTTTGTTGTAAATTATTTAAACTTCTTTGCAAGAAGCATTAGCAGATCTTATCATTTAGACTCCCAATAAGGCCATTCACTTAACTCATTGTATTACAGCTTGCTGTCTACCTTTAGTTTGAAATCTTACAGATTTACAGTCTCGAGGCTCTAGACAACAAGCATAACAAAATTAAAAGGTGGACAACAACACAAATAAGAAATGTCCAACAAAAACAATGAATCCAAGGACAGTAGTAACATTCCAATCCTGGACGGATTGAATTATAGTGAATGGTATAGGTGTACCTGTATTTATCTCAAGTCAAAGGAACTGCTCAATGTTTGCTTGAGACAGCTACCAGCCGATGAAACTCCTGCTGCCATCAACAAATGGAATAAATCCAGCTGTGAGGCTATCAGCTTTATTTCCAGTAAGATTGACCCATTGGTCTTCATTGAAGTAATAGATGATGAGACAATGGAAGATGCAAATCTTCTCTGGGAAAGAATCAATGAACAATACGCCTCAAAAACGGCAATCAATCGTGGCAGAGTTGTGATGGATTGGGTCGCTATTGCCTATAAAGGGAATCTAGATGACTTCATCAAAAAATGTCGTAGGGCCTTAGTAGACTTAGCCTTGGTTAACATCAAAATTCCACCTGATGTTCTATTGTACATGATTTTGGGCAAGGTATGTGACCACACTAGCATGTATCACCTGGCAGACAGTCTTGCTATGAGCACTGAAGCCACAGAAAATCCAACTGTGACTCTAAATCAACTACAAAGTTACGCACGAAATCTTGGATCAAAACAAAAAGACTCAGTTGAAGAGCAATTAAACACTGCTCTACTTACAAACAGTTCATCCCATCCTAGTAAACTAGTCTACTACTGTGCTAATGGTGTACATAATCCATTAAATACTACCCATAAGCCCAGTAGGTGTTACATCAAATTTCCACACCTTTGACCAAAGAAGAAGGAAAAGGATAGCCAGTCTCCATCCACTCATCTTTCATCAACTCAAGCACTAGTCACAAGTACTGGAATCAACAATCAGGAGAGACTAATAATTATCGACAGTGCGGCCACTCACCATGTGTTCAGTGACAAATCAATGTTCACAAATCTCAGGAGGTCTTCTCCATTTATTGTTTCAACAGGAGATCCAACCAGCAATTTTTTTGCCGAAGGTATTGGTTCGGTCAATGTCATGGTGGAAGGAAAAACGCTGACATTAGATAATTGCATTTACGTACCCAAAATTTCTCATAATCTCATTAGTTTTCTGGAATTATTCAAGAGTTCCATCACAATTGAAAAATTAGCATCAGACCGATTTGTCATCAAGCAGTCGAATAAAGAAATTCTCTCGGGAAAACTCTCAAATTGGCTCATGACAGTCTTACATCAACCAGCAAAAGCCTTGGTCTCAATTGGAGCCTTATGGCATCAAAGACTGGGACATCCGTCTAATCAAAGTGTGAAAACTCTTGGACTGCCGCCTTCTCCTGATCCATGTGAGATTTGCCTCACTGGAAAATAATTTTTACTCTCTTTTCCTGGAAGTTTCGATAAAGTTCAACATTCACTTGATTGCGTTCATTTAGATGTGGTTGGTCCTATTAATCCCAGCTCAAACACTGGATTCAAATATTTTCTTACGATTGTAGATCAATTTACATCTTGCAAGTCGGTGATGTTCCTCAAAGGTAAAAGTGAGGCATTTGATGACTTTGTCAAATGGAAAACCTTCTTGGAAAACTTTCATAATACTAAAATCAAAAGGCTTTTTAGCGACAAGGGGGGCGAATTTGAGAATGAAAAGCTTAAAAATCTGGAAGCTTCTTGTGGATTTATTCATACCTTTTCTCCAACAGCAACCCCTGAGCATAATGGGTTTGCTGAGCGTGCAAATTGTACCATCCTCGACAAAGCCAGATGCTTACTATTAAAGTCAAATCTTCCACGGTCTTTCTGAGCTGAGGCAGTGAATACAGCCACTTTTTTGTCAAATGTGATTCTGACCGTTTGCAGAAGTAACAAATCTCCATTTTTCCTGTGGGCTGCAAAACTTCCTCAATTAAAAAGATTGAGGACCTTTGGCTGTAAAGCTTTCATACTAATACAAAAGAAAGATAGGGACTGGAAACTTCCTCCCACCAGCAAAGAAGGTGTATTGCTTGGTTTTGAAAATGATAACTCATCTTATCAAATTCTTCGGCTGCAAGAAAAGAAGGTTGTGTTTACAAGGCATGCTTTGTTCATTGAAGATAATTTTCCACTCCTTGATGAATCTAATTGAACTGATTGCTCTAGATGGGTGGACATTGGCGATGAAGCCAACTTATTCTTTGATTGCAATGAGAGCATATTGAATGAAGGTCATGGAACTATCGCTCAAGAATCTTCCTCATCTTGTGTGGCTGAACGACCTGATCAAGTTGTCATTCCAGAAAATCCTCGGAGGATACGAGTCATTGGTCCTCGACATCCAATGTTGATCAGGGGGGACGTGGACCAGGAGAACATCTTACCTTTTCCTTGTAGACCAAGAGCACTCATAAGCATGGACAATGGTGATCCATTATCATACTCTAAGGCTGTGAGTGGTCGGGATGATTCTCCTGACTGGATTTCTGCCATTGAAAGGGAACTGAAAATGATGAAAGACCTGGAAGTTTGGGAAGTCGTCAAGCTTGAGCCTCACTACAAGGTAGTGGGAACCACTTGGGTCTTCAAAAAGAAGAAGAATATCACTGCTGCACAAACAGAATATAAGGCACCATTATGTGCCCAGGGCTTTGCACAGACCCTTGGCGAGGACTACTCAAAGACCTTTGCACCAACTGGTAGGATGCACTCCCTAAGAACCCTCATCGCATTCTTGGTAACTAACGCCCTGAAGTTCCAGCAACTTTACATTCGAAGCGCATTCTTAAATGCTAAGCTAGAAGAGGATGTCTATCTTGGAATTCCCCAAGGTTTGAATCTTGACAAAAAGACACATTGTCTAAAGCTCAAAAAGGCAATCTATGGACTCAAACACGCTCCACTCGCTTGGTACAAAAGGCTGACGACTTGGCTACTCAATGTGGGCTTCACTTCCTCCTTATCTGATCCTTGCGTCTTTCATCACTCAACGGAGTCTCCAATTTGGCTCTTCTTTCACATTGACGACATCACTGTCTTTGGAAAAGATGTAATTCCATTCAAAAACCAATTGAAATCCGAATTCAATGTAAAGGACATGGGTGATGCCAAGTTGATGTTGGGTATACAAGTGGTCCAAATCCCTGAGGGACTTGTGCTCTCTCAAGCCCATTACATTGAGTCTTTGCTTGGACTGTATGATATGGAGAACTGTCAGCCGGTTGTTACCCCAATGGCGCCAGGCCTCCACCTGACAGAGGCTTCATTGTATCAACAGGGAGCGTTCAAACACTTAAAAGTTAATTACTGTAGTGCTGTCGGAAGCTTAAGTTACCTCAGTACTGCGACCAGACCAGATATCTCATTTGCCATGAGCTCACTGTCTCAATTCTTGGAGCTTCCTGGAATCAAACACTGGAAGGCATTCTTTCATGTCCTACGCTACCTGAGAGGCACAGCTCAGCAAAGCCTTGTGTACCATGGAGGAGGGGAAAAGGGCATGCAATCCTATTCTGATGCCAATTGCAGAAACTGTCCCCAAACCCGGCGGTCCATCACTGGGTTTGTAATCACCTTCAATGGTTGTCTGGTGGTTTGGAAGACCAGGAAACAACCAACTGTTTCCTTGTCCACTGTGGAAGCGGATTACAAAGCTCTGACGGACCTCACCACCAAATTGCTCTGGCTCAGGCAGTTTATTGAAGAGTTATTTCTTGGTCTAATTAATTTTCCAATTGACGTTTTTAGCAACAATCAGGCCTGCATTAACACTGCAAACAGTGACAGTAATTCCAACAATCGGAGGATGAAGCATGTTGAGACACAACTTCACTTCATCAGAGAGGTAATAAATCAGAAGAAGATATGGGTCACCTATGTCCCAACTCATGACATGCTGGCTGACTTCATGACTAAGTCAGTCGGCCGAAATGCTCTGAATAGATGTCTTGGTGCTCTCCACATCCTTTGTCTAAGAGAAAGGGGGGATGTTGAAATCAACACAATGGATGAATGAAATAGCGTTGACTGGTAAACTAAGATTTTTCAACCGTTGATTATGACCTGTGCTCTTGAACTAAGAATAACCGTTGACCATGACATCACTGAGCACCAATCATGATATGATCACATTCACTATAAAATCAGCACATCTCTTTGTCAATTAGCTGATTTTCCTCGGAGACCTCAGTTCCTAATTTCTTTACTGTGTCATCTAATTATTCTTATTATCAATAATTAATTGTTCTCCCCCGCAATATCTTTGTTTTAAATTATTCAAACTTCTTCGCAAGAAGAATTAGCAGATCTTATCACTTAGACTCCCAATAATACCATTCACTTAACTCATTGTATTACAGCTTGCTGTCCACCTTTAGTTTGAAATCTTACACTAGCACCCTTTCCACCCCACTTCAGGATAAAAAGGAGGCTTTTCACAGCCAGAATTGTTTCCTCATCCTGCTCTTGAATAACCTACGTAGTAAACTGTCAAAAACAGTTTTACCCTTGGTTAATAATCATGTATAATTATACATGTTAATTATTTTAGTCTTTTATTATTGTAACCCAACAGATAAAGCTGCACCCAGGGCTTTCAACAGCGCTCACCACCACTATATCATATATAGTAAAGCCCTTTTAATCTTAAATTAAATTATCTTAAACCCTTAAAAATCTTTTTAAGATATTTTTACCGTGTCACAAACATAGTTCAAGTTGTATTTAGCCTATTTACACCTTTATAATAGTTTCATCCTGACAGTGGCTGTAACTTAATTTGATGTTTTGCTTTTCAATCAAATTTACAGGAGAAGGTCCTGTAAGGCCTGCTACCATAACTTTATTCAAGCAGGTCAAGTTTGTCATAATGTAGGACCTGTAAGAGTCACTACTGTAAATTTGCTGACAATTGTAAACAATTTTACAGTAGGCGCTATTAAACAGCCTGTACTGTAATTTTTGGTTCAGCTTTTTGATTTCTTCCAGGAGGAAGGGCTGTATTTCATACAGCCCAGTACCTCTCTGTTACACATGTCACCATACTTTGAAACAAGAAAGGGTCAATAGGTTTCTTTTGAAAAACAAATTATCCTTAAAAATGAAAACTGGAAAAAATACTCATGATATAAAGTAATCAGAAAAGGAAAAAATCAAACTACTACATAAATTCCAGGATATTTAATCAATACAAAATAAAATAAATCATTTTTTTTTGGACATGATTTCATTGAAAGTAATGATGAATCTCTTATCTTTTTCTTTTGAGTTTACTAGATTTTAGCCATTTAAGAGGAATAAATATCCAACAATCCAGTTTATTCAGAGAATTCTCAAGTGGAAAAAAACTGATTTTGATCTTATTAGGCAACCTTTTGAAGAGGAAGTAAGAGATAATACTGCTATAAAGTAGTAATAAATAATAAATAAATAAATATAAAGTCTTGATTAATTTTCAATACTGAATTTGAACTGTTCTGGAAATCAAAAAGATACAATTTTTTAAGGTTACAAAGGGTTTGTGAATCCATTTTTAATCACACAGGAGATTTTATTTTGGATGAAAATATAAATGTCAAGTATGTTAATATAATAATTTTATACTTACTATATTAAATTAAATAAAAAAGAACATCTTGGGAATTCTGGAATATTATGGTGCATCAGAATAGTTTGGAATACTACCAAGAATAAAAATCCTAGGTCTAATGTAGGTCACAGGAAGGTCCTAATCTCAGTCCAGGATGGTTCCAAGCTAATTTTCAAATGAAACACCTTCTTTCAGGTGTAGCCATTTTTCTCATGGTGAGTTATCAAATTGATAATCACTACACCCAGGTCTTTCAGGAGCACTCATCACCACTATAATCTCCTAGTATATATCCAACAATCACAATGCAAAGATTCTACCCCTCCTGAAGGGAGTAGAGGCTCTATACCAGGTCCAGCCTGATTTTAACCTGGGTCTCAACGCTGGTTCTAACCTTGAAATGGTTTTTCAGATAAATTCAGCCACAGCTTTGTTCATTCAGAACTTTGCTTAAGTAAAATAAAATATTTTTGGATTTTCATGATTTTTATTTGTTTCCTCATACATTACATATTTACTATCTATTAATAGAAAACCCTCATTAATTCAACTCATTCCTAAAATCTAAATAAACTTCTTCCATGAACATCTGTTAAATAATATTTCATAAATTCAATTGTCTTTTTCATTTTAAATAATTAAATCACTTTACATGTGCCCACCATTAAATAATGTTAATTTGAAGATTTTTTTGAACTCAAAGATTGAAAATTTAAAAAAAATTTAAATAAAGGAAAAATTTTGAAACCAAATCTTCCATCATATCATATTTTTCTGTTGTATTCAATACTTTATATTTTTATGAAAATCTATAAGCCAAAACTTGTATATTTCATTTATACATTAACAGATTATTCTTAATTACTAATAAATATCCCACCTTTATGTGAAAAAGGTTATTTTTGCAAGTATTTTCATTTTAACATCTACCTATTCATTTATATAATTCGGGAGTGGTGATTTTCCTTTCAATTTTTGCACTCTTATCTACATTGGTAATAATTTTCAGCTCAAATCCCTCATAAAATCTTCATAACCTTTTTCAATATGATGGGAAAGGCCTATTATCAAATTTATTTACCAATTTTAATTTAATTTCATGTTGGGGTTAATAACCCTTGGGAAAGTGTGTTCCTTAAAAATATACACTTGATTTTTTTCCAAATGTTTGAAGTTTGTTTTTCATTCTACATCATCATTCACATTCAATAAATTTTCTCACAAGTTTGGAAAGAACAAAAGAATTAATTTTTCCCAGTGGGCATTTCTTGCTCAATCTTCCTCATCTTTAACCCAATTATGTATTGCAGGAAATGATGATTTTTTCTTTTCAATTTTTTTCAGAAGTCAAAATATTATTATTTTGAAGTTTCTTTCACAAAAAGTACAAATCATCATGTTGAGGAATTCCAATGAAAATCCAAGTTGATTTTTCTTTTTAATTAAAACTTTATCATTCCTTTTTAATTTGTTTTTGTTATGGAAATGAGACTTCATCTTGAACATTTTAACCATTTTTTCCATTTGTAGAAAAACATCAATTTTTTTCATTTTTGTAATTTTTTTTGAGTTTTTTTTTAGCTTTTTTCAATCTCTTTTTTCCATTGACATTTTCGTTTTATGTTGTCACTTTATATTATTTTTTAGAACACAAAAAAACATCTCTTTTATTCTGCTTTTCATTTCTTTATCTCACTTTTTTATATTGTTTTTATGTTTATTTTTTAAAAAAATTCAGATTTACTTTATTTTTTTGTATTTAATTTTTTGTATATTTTCTTATTTCTGACTTCTTTTTTTGATTTTATTATGATTATTTTTTTGGGTTGCGGGGTGCAAATACTCCAAATCAGTGTGGAAACAATGATTTGGGGTAATATTTTTCCCTTTGTTCACAATAGGGCTATTGCAAACCAATAACCAAATAAAACTGGGAATCAGTGTTTTTACACTGATTTGGAGTATTTTCACCCACCACAAAATGGTTAAAAGAAGAATCAAAAAAAATCAAAATTAAACAAATTAAAATAAATCAAAATGTCAAAATGAAAAGAAAATAATTTTTGAAATGAAAAAATTTGGAGGAAGTCATAACTTCAACAAAAGTAAAATTAGAAAATTGAAAAATTATAAATATAAATATAAAATAAGAATTGCAAGTAAGATAGTCAAAAGATTCAAATTTGAAAATCTTAAAATAGCTGTCAGCCTGTGACTCAAAACCAGAGCACAAGCATGATAGCCAAATACCATAAATCTATGGTAAAGCTAAGATACCAACAGAACATGGAAATGAGCCAAAACAGATCAAAAGGTATCAAACAAAATATGAAACTCTCCTCTTTCCAAATGTAAAAGTCCCATCATTATATGATAAAAATAACAAATTTATTTCTGCTCAAAGTTGTTGTTGTGAATAAACCTTAATTTTCACCTCACATCTGAAATCAAGAGGAATAGACTTAACTCCATAAAATGGATATTCAAAATGAAGCTATAAGTAAGGGATATCCAATGGTACTATCCAAGCTGTGCTATCTCCAAAACTACAGACTTTATGGACAAAATAAGGCCAAATAAGGGTGAATAAAACATTCAGCTTTCATCTGACTTCTACAGCTTTAGTGAGGGATGCATGAAGTGGGGTCTTTTTGGAAAGAGAACATTCTTGGCTATCTGATGGTGCCATCCATTTCTGCATATCTCATCTAGAACTAAAGTCATGGGGAAAACAAGCTGCATACAGATTTTGAGAAAATCATACATATGGATAACAAAACATGTACATGGCATAACATTGCCATATGTAATTTTACCCATATCAAATGAGGAAAAATTGTATAGATCCCATTCAGGGCTACACAATGAGCCAACTTTGAGATCAATACCTCAAAAACCAACAAAGTTATAGCAGATTTCAGGTTAAAATCCCATAATTGGGCCAACACACCTTTACTCTGGGAGAATATCCCATAACTTTGATTATGAGGTGTCAAACAGACAAAGAAGAATGTTTTTACTTCAATATATCTTATTTCATGAAATACTGGGGTCACATATAGGTTCTGTACAGAATTCTAAGTGTCATACATGTCAGGAGATGTGTGGTCCCCAAATGAAAGCTTTCACCCTGTATTGGTAAAAACCGCCCAGATGTGGTTTCAAAACAACATCTGAGCCCAATAAAGGGTATAAAGAACTTGTGGAAACCACTAGCCAGTACTCTGAAGTGAAATATCTTCACTTCATCCATGTGAAATGGTCTAGAGGACCTTTTCACCCAATTCCAGGATAAAAGAGGACCTTTCTCTTCCCAAAAGAGGAATCCCCATCCTGATCTTAAATTTCTACATAGTACAACTTTCAAAAACAGTTATACTGGTGGAAAACAAGCCGGTTAAATTATAATATTAATTATTGTAACCCAACAAATGAACACTGGACCCAGGGCTTTCAACTTCGCCTGCCAACTCTAAAAATCTTTATTAAAGCCCTTATTGAAACTGTTCAAACCTTTTTTGACTTTTTTTATCGTTTTCACAGTCACAGTAAGAGTTGTATCCCTATTTCAATACCTCTATCATAGACTCAGCATGACATTTTGGGGGCCTGGCCATGTTTTTGAACATTTCTTTGGACTATTTTCATGCAAAAGTGAGTTTTTTCTCTTAAATTCCTTATATCAACACCATTTTTTCTTTTATTAGCCTGAAATTATTAAAAAAATAATAATGTATTATCTTATCATTTCTTTTGAGTGGTATATGAATTCATATACCACTGTGTTTTTCCATTTTCCATGTGGTTGATTAAAATTTAATCACCATAAGTGGTATTTTGGGCATGCTTTGCATATTAAAATAGCTAAAGCCCTTAATATTCTTCTTTTTTTAATTGAAAAGAAACCCTCTTTACTGTAAATAGCTATTTGGACGTGTGGTTGGGAATATTGATAATTTCAATTGCTCATTACAGACCCACTTTGGTATACACTTGTTAATTACAAGTTAATCTGTGAGATACTGGTACAAAAACAGTGTACTAGGGCACAATACAGAAATATATTGCCCAGAGGCCATTTTCAGACATTCAAATGGAATTTTAAGAAGTCTTAACTGACATATTCCCTCTTTTTCTGTTTGATTCAGTGGAAGAAAATCTCATACCACTTCAAACCCAATCACAAGGAAGTGAACCAGTAATACCTTCAGAACCAGCAGGCAAGGGCAAAGGGAAGAGGCATAATGAAAGCCTCATCAAAGCCAAGAATTGGACACCCATTGGTACTCAGAGGAGTAGAAAACCACAAAACCCTGCATCAATACAAGGTAAACCAACCTTAACAAGTTGCACAGGGAAGATCACAGTGATTAGCCCAGTTGTAATTTTGAAAGGAAAACTGCCCAAATCTGTTGATAATTTTTTTTAAAAGTCACAGTCAAAGGTAAATACCCTAATAAAATTAAGTTGTTGACTGCTTGCAAATGCTGATGTGTCACCCGTACACTTCAGGAACCTTGAAATACCAAGGAACCAGCCAGACGACAGAGAAGGCCTGTTCAGGACCAGAAGACCTTTAAGGGGACACCTTGGAAACAGTGATGTATGGTAAGACACTGAGGGAAATCATACCCACTCTGCCATTCACCTTCCAATTCCACATAAACCTCAAACCCAAGGACTGGAAGGATATGGATTAACTTCTTCAGCTCCACCAACTCTTCAAAGATTTTTTTCCAATGGAGCATGGACAACAAGGGGTTCAACCTAGCATCAAAATGGGCAGAACTTGGAGCAAGTTTCCGGAAGATATTTCTCAAAGAGATACCCTCAAAGGCCTTATGGTAATAACCAAAGGATGGAATCTGACCAGGAAGTTCAGATTCCTGGAGGAGAGGGAAACCAGAATATGGGATAATCAAGCCACTATCCAAGCTATAGAAGAAATGCTGAGCCAGACAGGTCCTACTCTGATTCCTTCTGATTCCTTCAGAGTCACAAGGAGTACACCAACCCAAGTCTCAAGTGGCTTCAAACAATTCAGGAACCAGCAGATCAGTGGCCAAGAGTCAGCATTATCTCAATCCCAGGTAGTTTGCAGGATAAGACAAGGATACAAGGGCAAAAACAAGACTTCTTTCAGCCAAAGGCAGAGAGAGTCAGACCTAATGATCCCGAAGCTGTTGGAATTGGTGAAAGAAGTACACAAAAGCAAGTGATAGTTGTAAATACTTCTAGAATAAGTATCCCCAATGATAGAAATATGACCCCCCACAGAATGAACACAGTGTTGTTACACCTGAGACTAACTTAAACAGTGATTCACTGTAGTTACAAAGATCCCAATTTCCAGAGCTCCAAGAAAGCCATGAGAGAATGAAAACATTAACAGCCTCCATGGACAAAATTGTTAAAACTCTTCAAGACGGCCATGCTAAATTGAGCAAAACTTCTGAAGAAACCAATAAAAGATTGAAGCAAGTCCTTGAAGAACAGCACCACTTCAGAAGAGACAGGGACTCTCTGGACCAAGACTGGAACAAATTTTTCAATGTCTACCAAAACATGAAGCACCATCCACAAGGCTATGGTTTGGATAATGCATACCACCAAGAAGACATCAAACCTGAATCCTTGTTGGAGAATAAGGCAAGTTCTCCATCTCAACACCAATATGGAGGTGGAATGTCTTATTCTGAGAAGGAAACATTAAAACAGCTTCCAGAGGCCTCAAGCTGGCCCATATTCTCTGGTCCAGGAGAATATGATCATATGGAGCTCATTTATTATATTGATGGACTCTTCATTGCCCTACCAAGCATACCAGATTACTGGTTTACTGCTAGATTGAATACAGCATTCAAAGGACATGCTAGTGTTTGGTACACAGAAATGAAAGAAATCCATGGCAAAAGAAACTGGTCATGGTGGAAGAGTCAAATTATCCAAAGGTACAGCCATGGGACTTGGACATGGAAATAAACCATGTCATTTGAAAATGAAAAGTACTCTGTGGAAAAAGATCCATATGAGTGGTGTCTTAGACAGTCTAAAAGACTTAAAGCACTTGATCCTCAAATGAATATTCAGATGAGGAATCACAAAATGCTGACATAAATTCCCGGGAAGCTAGAGCATTCAGTAAAATGCAGGTGAAACCAAAGTTTTACTCTAGATGACATTGGAAACAACTTAAAAGATATAAGGAAAAGAGAAAACATAGGGCAATATTCCAAATTTAAAAGCAGTAGTTTCAAATAGAAATAACCTTTCAGGGTGGACTTCAAAAATAAACCCAAAGAAAGAGTGGCAGAAATTACCAAGAAGAAGAACTCTTATCACAATTGTGGGTCAGCATACCACTATGCCAATACCTGTCCAAAAGCAAAGAAGAAATTTTATGCCATTGAGCAAGTCCCAGAGCAAGAATCCCCAACAGAGGATTCTGAATCACACTCTATGGGTGATGCCATCACAAAACAATCTGATTAAGAACCAGACCCAAGAGAAGAATTTCTAGTGGAGTACCAAGAGGAAACACAACTACAAATTCAGGACATACAGTTAGAAGCAGGAATGCCACAGGATACTACAAATAAAAACTTGTGTAAACATACACAATATAAACAAGCATTCCTAGTTAAACCAACTAAATGAATGGCATACATACATGGGACCATGTAAGATGTGACTATGAAACTGATGATAATATTACTATTAATCAACAGTACTATGTCTGTTCTTATGAAATATAATAATAAAAATTATTATAACCACAATTAAATAATTATAAAATTATTTCTTTCATGTGTTATACACTACTAGTGATTATAACAGTGAGCAGTAACTGTCTACTAGAATCAATTACAAAAAGAATTTAATAATAAAAACTTCTTTATTAAAATAATAAAATTATTTTAATATATAATTATCTTTTGCAAGAATAATTATAAAGATAATTCTTGAAGAAAACTATTACTAGAGAAAAACTTTAAGAATTAAAAAAAAATGACTCACTAATACTCCAAAGAGCTTATTGATAGATAAGAGTAGAGAAATATGACGTGGAATTGTGGATTTAAGGGATCAAAAGGATTTATAACAGTATTACAACAATATATAGTTGGATTCTATGATTTCACGTCTTTCTGGATGATTTTGAAAGATTTAAAACACTTAAGAATAGCTTTAACTAATACTTACTTTGTTGGTAATAATGATTTAATAAATTGATAAGATGATTATTGGAAAAAACAGCAAGAAGAGGCTTCTTTTAAGTCAACAACAGCTCACAGAGGTGTGCCATGGAGCAAACTGAAAAACCAGTGAGTGAAAAAACAATAAACCCTTTTGGATTAATGATTGCATCATCTGTTGTCACGTAAGATTATCATAATTACTTAATTGATGCTTTTACGTGACTACCAACCCCAATATGGTTAAGAATAAAAGGGGTAAAATCTGTAAATCTTCTTTTATTCTAAAATAATCATTGATTTCTCAAAGTTATCAATGTTATTGCTAATTTCATCACAGGTTATAATTACTGTGAATTTTTGAAGATTCAGTGTTTCACGTAGAATGGTCAAAAATGGACTGGAAGTAAATCTTTTAATTTTACTAGTAAAACCATAATTCTTTTTGGTTGTACCATAGATAATGCAGTTCTTCATTGGTCCTGAAAGTTTCAGAAGGATTCATTAATAATTGTATTTTTAATGAATTTTTGAAGTTTTTACCTCATTTCTACGTAGAATTGCAAATAGCAGTATTTTGCTGGTTGCTATGAGGTAAATCAATGAATATAGATCCCAAAAGAGTTTAATTACTCTTTTAGGGTCTAGTCATGGAAAGGCATCAAGAATTGACGTGGTTACAGGAGTCTAAGTAGCTCATTACCTCCTTGGCACGTCAAAATAGCAGGTTATTTGCTATTTTTCTTATGATTACAGTAGGTGTAACTTGGTAACCAAGTTCCCAAAGAGTTTGAGTTTACCAATTGGGCCAAGATGAGCCATGTATCCATGCTCTGGAGCTATCCACGCCTCTGAGGCCTCAGAAGTTGGGTACCCTGGCTCTCTTCGATGTCTTTTGTCCCCCTACTTATTTTTTACGTCAAAATAGTAATTTAAGCTTAAAGTGAGATATCCACTATGGGTGTACCAAAGGTCCATGTAAGAATACCATTATATTAAGTGCTCAAAACATGCATAGCACTATTCTTAGTGTATATGTAACATGGGATTTCTCACTTTCCCATTATTTTGGCTAAAAATCAAGAAAAACAAAATTTTTCATGGATCTTTTATGTGGTATTAATGATGTGGTATTGAAGTATTTTCCATTCTACTACCTCAAATACTTAAATTGAGCTTATTCACTCTATGGAGCTACCCTAGGTGAATTTTTGTGTAGAGTCCAAATCTGGTCTTAAATCCATGGACTTACTTACTCAATAAAAAGTTATTCATCTTTTCTGAAATTGAAAATGATGAATTTTGGATATATGCATGACTTATGAGTTTTGCATAATTCAAAATTTCTTTTTAAGATAATTGTGGCCTATTTGGGTATGTAAAATATACCTCAAGGCTCACATTCCTTCCCACCAAAAAATAAAATTGTACTACAATTTTATTAGTGATAAAATAATAAGGCCCCAAAGCGGGTTAATGTCCACTGTCCAACCTCTTCACATTACTCAGATCAAGTAATTTAAAGCACATTCATAGACATATTCAGGCTTGTGGCCTTCTTTCATGTCTAAATCTTCTTAAGAGTTTATCTGAGTCAGGTATTTCTGATTCTGCCATCCATTCATCTTCATGTACTGGATTTCTATATCTGACAAGATATTCTCTTTGATTTTTACCCCTAAGTCTCCTTTCTTTAATGACTTTCTTTATCTTTTTGTCTTCATTCTGTTCCACAGGTGGTACAGTTAAAGGAGTTGGGTTTCTTAAAGGAAACAATTCTTTATCAGCTGGTTGATAAGGTTTTATCAAGCTGACTGGAAATGTGGGGTGTTTATTTTCTAATTCACCACTCAATTCCACTTGAACTGCATTGGTTCCATGTAAAGCAACAATAACAAAAGGTCCTACATAAGAATCTTTGAGTTTCTTTGGACTTTTGATATTATTAAAATTCAAGGTTGAAACTAGAACTAAGTCCCCTACTTTGAAGTCTGGTACTTTATGACTCTTGTCCCACTTCTGTTTTGCATAATCAAAAGCATCATCCATAATTTGTCTTGCATGGTGTTTTACTTTATCAAGCATTAATTTGAAGCTGGAAGCTGTAGGATGAATGTCAATCAAGTCTTTCCTCAGTGTGTCTGCTGGGAGTCTTGGATTCCATCCTTTTTCTAACATAGCAGGAGTTTGTCCTGTGGAAGAATGGACTGATGTCTTGTATGCCAACTCTAATGCAGGTATCAGAGTGCACCAGTCATGGGTAAAGCCATCTGAGTCTTTGAATTCTAATCCATAAGCACAAAATCTCCTGATCATGTCTTCTAAAGTTTGAATCATCCTCTCTGCTAGCCCATCTGCTTGAGGGTGATATGCTGTAGAGAATGATAACTTAGTCCCAAACAATCTATGAAGATTGGTCCAAAGTGCAGATGTGAACTTGGGATCTCTGTCACTTATGATATTCTTAAATAACCCTGTATGATAAATAACTCTACTCCATAAAAGAAGAGCTGTATCCATAGCAGTGTCATCTTCATGACATGGTAAGAATATGGGAGTTTTGCTATATCTGTCTACAATGACTAAACAAGCATTATAACATTTGTCACCACTTGGAGGAAGTGCTGTGACCCAATCCATGTGAACAACTTCCCAAGGGGATTTTGGTTCTTGAATATGGATCATCAATCCAAATTTCTTGCCTGTACTCCTGTTTGATTTTTGGCATCTATCACAGGTATGGCAATACTCAATGGTTTCATTTCTCCAAGATGGCCACCATGTACAGTTCTTCACTTTTTCAAGTGTTCTGTCTTCTGATAGGTGTCCAGAGTAAATGCTATCATGGCATTCATGAAGAATGGTATTGATAAGCAATCTACTACACAGTGTCATCACACAAGAATGTTTTTTTCTATGGTAAATAATCCCATCAAACAAGTGAAATCTTCCTTCAGAATAGGAATTTCTCCAAACTTCATCTAGTGCATTGACCAAAGATGTGTCTTTGCAGTCTTTATCCAATAAAGAAGTCAAGATATGGCAATTCTTGTCTTGTTTATAAGACTCTCTGACCCCTTCAAAGAATTCAGTCCCAATATCGGTTATGTTAATTCCTTCAATTGGAATCTGTGGTTCAGCTTCCAAAGGTACATAAGCTGGGTTATCAGGAGTGTTGGCTAAAGCCCATCTACTAAGTCCATCAGCATTTTTGTGAATGTTTCCTGCTTTATGAACTATAGTCATGTTTCCTCTATATTCTTGAATGGCTATTTGCCATCTCAACATATGTCTGTTGGGAGTTTTCATGTTAAGAAGTGATTTCACGGCATTACAGTCAGTTATCACTTCAAAAACACTGCCATCAAGATAATAGTGTAGTTTCTCAAGTGCCCATACCAAACATAAGCACTCCATTTGGCTTGCACCATATCTGGCTTCTGTTGGTTTGATTTGTCTTGAGATTTAACAAACTGGTCCTTCTGTAGGTTTGTCATCAATAATTTGGACTTGATGTAGGGCTGCCCCTAATCCATCTCCACATGCATCAATGTACAATTTAAAAGGAATATTCCAGTCAGGCATGAGGAGTAAAGGTGCTTCTGTAAGGGCTTTCTTTATCTTCTCATAAGCTTTAATTCTTTCCTGTGTCATCTCGAATACAGTCTTTTGATCACAGATTCTATAGAGTGACTTGGCTAGAATTGCAAAATCTTTCAAGTGTTGCCTATAGTAACTAGCAAATCCAAGAAAAGGCATCATTTCTTTTTTATTCTGGGGTATTGGCTTAAGTAACACTGCTGCTACTTTATTCTTGTCAATACCCAAGCTCAAACCAGAAACAATATGTCCTAATGCTTTGAGTTCTTCAAAACCAAAATTGCATTTCTTAAGTGAAATTTTCATGTTCACTTCTGCAACTTTATGAAGTACTCTTGCAAGTCTTTCAAGGTGCAAAGACCATGAGTCAGAACATATAATAATATCATCAATATAAATGATAAGCCATCCTTCAGACAATTCTGTGGGGAAGATGGTATTCATCATTCTTTGATAATGAGATGGAGCATTTTTAATGCCAAATGGCATTCTAAGATACTCATAAATACCACATTGAGTAATAATTCTAAGTAATTTCCTAGCTTTAGGCGTCAAAACATTTTGATGGAAGCCTTTTAATGCATCCATTGATGTTATATACTTGGCTTTAGACAATTGAGTCAAGGTTTCTTGGATTCTAGGGATTGGATACCTATCTGGAACTGTGTAGGTATTCAAAGCTCTAAAATCTCCAACCATTCTTGACTTATCATTATTCCATGCAATAATAACAGGTGTTGTCACTTCAACTTCCTCATTATGGCCTACTTTCCTTAGCACACCAAGTTGGATCAACTCTTGGATATGTTTTTCCAAGGCCTCTCTAGCTCTGGGACTGGCTGGATAAGCTGGTCTTCTAAGTACTGGAGGATATGGTCTATCAATATTAAGAGTAATATCAATTTGATGTCCCCTTATAGCGCCTAATGGTTCATTATCAGATGCAAATGCATTATTGTATGTATATAATACATCAATAAGTTCATTCCTCATCTTTGGTGACAATGATGGATTAATTTGTGCTTCAACAAGTTGTTTAGACACAAATTCATCTTTGTAAGTATCTTTGACAGAAGATACTACAGATATCTGTTTTGGCATATTGGAGAAAGCAAATTTTTGCCTTTTGTTATCTCCAATTGTGAAATATCTGTCTTTATGGTTATTTATATCAATACCATAAATATTCAAGTAATCATTTCCAAGAATGATGTGCTGAGATGTACAATTATCCATTACTACAATCTCAGTTTTCATTCTTACACTTCCTGCTGGATGTGGGAATACAATATTAGTGTCCAACATGCCCAAGGGGTACATATTGTTACTGGCACTACTGAATTGTACACCTTCTATTGGTAATAGATGGTTTTTCCATTCAGTAAGTATAATTTGGAGATAATCTTTGCCAACACAAGTGCAAAATGCCCCTGTATCCAAATCTACTTTGGCTTCAATATCACTCATCAGAACTGATGTGATACAGGATGCTCCAGCAGTATGACCCTTTCCTCTAGCAGGTTTTGTTTTACACATTCTGGCATCTTGGATATTGATCAGGTTGCAGCAATCCTCACTGTACTGTGGCAAGTGGGTATGGACTTCTGTGACCTCAAAGAAAGCTGAAATGTTTTCAATGGGATAGTCCTCCACTGGTGTATCTTCAGAGACTGCAGAATCTTGATCAGACTCTTCTTTCTCTTCAGTACAATGAATTTCTTCAATGATTTGAACTTCATTGATCTTTGTCTTCTTAGGGCAAGTGTTGGCTAAATGTGAAGTACTTCCACATTTATGACACTTCAAGACAGGTCTTTCTGGTCTTCTTTCCTCTCTAGGAATCTTTGAGGCTATTTTGGACTCTATTGGGTTTTTAATCCAAGTCTTACCAATTCTTGTCCTGGTAATGATATCTTCCATAGCATTAATGTAGTCCTCTGTTGAACAAGGTTCCACACATCTGCTTTTGATGGCATGTTCCAGTTCTCCTCCACACTTTCTTAATATTTTCATATTAATCATAGTGTCAGACATATCTGGGTGTAAAGCAGATAGTCTGTCTTTTTGTTTGAAGAACCAAGTAAGTGGTTTGTCCTTTTCTGAGTTAAAAATGGCACTTTCAAAAGCATTTTCCATTTTAAACCTCCAAGAATTAGTAGCCCATTTGGTAATCACTTCAGATTTCCACCAAGACCAGTCATGTCTTCCATGATCTATTCTCATCTTGTAATACCATTTCTTTGCAGTCTTGGTAAACAAACAATGTAATTTTCCCACTATGATTTCATCAGGTATATTAAAGTCTTCTTGCAACATATCAATAGTCCTGATGAATTCAATATGATTGTATTCTCCTTCACCAGAGAATGTTGGCCATTCTTCTAATTTGGGAATATCCTTTGCAGAAATAACATTTTCTCCTAAGAATGGGGTCAAACTTTCTTTAACAGAAAGTTTTTCTTCAGTCAAAGGTGTGGAATGTCTTGGCATATGTGGTTCATGATTCTTATGAATTTGTTCCACACTTGCAATTATTTCATTCTTCAATTTCTGCCTTTCACTGTCACTTTTTGCTAAATGTATAGCACATTGATTGGTGTTCTTAACTATTTATAAGACATGGTCTTCAAGAGTTTTAAGTCTATCATTCACTTTAAAAATGGAAAGATCCTCTGTGTCATTATTCTGAGTTTGACATTGGTTCTCAATTCTTTCACAAGCATTGCCAATTGACTCAAGGGTGACAGTTGTCAACTGATGCCATTCAAAATTTTTCTTGTCATTTGTCTTTAAACTATTTATTTCTAATGTAATTTGCTTTAACTTTGACTCAAGTTTGCCAATTTCTACATTAATACTTCTATGTACATCAGTTATTTGTGTGGAAAAGTCCTGTTCATCCTTTCCTGCTCCTTGGCTGTGAATTCCATAAGAGTTCTGGCCATATTGAAGACACTGTCCATGGCTGAAGGTTCCAATTTGGGGATCCTGTACCCTTGTGGGTAAGGTCTGTGCCAATTGGCTTTGCCTTTGCCCTTTCCTTGATGGTTCTTGGGACCTCTCTGTTTCTTTTGAGGTCCTTTGGGCTTGTCCTTGGATGCTTCTGGAGCTGGTTTGGAGCTGGTAGATGCCACTGGTGCCTCTGTCTCCAAAGCTGGAGTCATTTCCAACTCTTTCTTCTGGTCTATGGATAAAAGACTTTGGTTCTTCAACCAATTCTTTAGCTTTTTGACCTTGTCTTTGCAAGACAGGGGCTCCATCCTCCTAAGAGTTCTATGGTCTTCTCCTGACCCAGAAAGCTCTTGATGTGTAAGTAGGAGTTCATGGCCCCCTGCCAAAGGCTTGGGCAGATTTCCCACTCCTCTTCCTTGGCTGCTCTGAACCAGTTTTTGTACTGGCATTAATATATTTCTATTGCTGCCACCTGAAAGTGGTTCAGCCCTGGAAATATTACCATAAATCAGTTCAGGCTCAGAATTTACGTCAAAATCTGTTGGTACAGACCTTGGGGAATGGGGGGCAACTCTGGCATCCTCCAGATGTGTCTTTCTTGTGGAAGATTTGGCACTTCTGGATTTGGTCTTGCCTCTTCTTTGTCCACATCCATCTGGGTGGACTGAATAGTTGCTTCCATTTCTGGTATGCACCATTTTCACGTCAATTTAAAGATAAAAGGTGAAAATATAAGATAAAACACACACCTTTTGGTGGTAATTTAGCTTTTTCTGAGTTGAATAAGGTGCCTCTTTTAGCAATCTGCACCTCAATACTGTCTTCAGATTCTGCTTCTGAAGATTCAGGACTATTGATGTATCTTTTACTGAGTCTGTTACCAGCTGCACAGTATTTGATTAAAGACACTTAAAGAGAAAAAAATATGATAAAAGAGATTATTTTTGTGTTTTAAGATATTTTTAAAAGATTTTTTATAAATTTTATTATTTTTTAATATTAAAAAAAATTATTCTTTTTAAAGAAAAAAAATTAAAATTTAAGATTTTGAATGAAAATTAATTCAGAGTAACTCAAAGAATAATTTTATAAGTTTTTGGATGTGAAAAAGCCACGTGTAAAACAGTATAAAATTAAACCAAATTCCTCAATGAAAAAGATTTCCAAAACAATTTCAAAAATAAGAATTATTTTGACTTTGAAATGAAAGAAAAAAAAATATTCAATTAATATATTTTAGAGCTTAAAAATATATTAATTAAGGGTACAAGGTTCAAAAAACACGGCCAGGCCCCCAAATGTAAGATGTGACTATGAAACTGATGATAATATTACTATTAATCAACAGTACTATGTCTGTTCTTATGAAATATAATAATAAAAATTATTATAACCACAATTAAATAATTATAAAATTATTTCTTTCACGTGTTATACACTACTAGTGATTATCACAGTGAGCAGTAATTGTCTACTAGAATCAATTACAAGAAGAATTTAATAATAAAAACTTCTTTCTTAAAATAATAAAATTATTTTAATATATAATTATCTTTTACAAGAATAATTATAAATATAATTCTTGAAGAAAACTATTACTAGAGAAAAACTTTAAGAATTAAAAAATAAATGACTCACTAATACTCCAAAGAACTTATTGATAGATAAGAGTAGAGAAATTTGACGTGGAATTGTGGATTTAAGGGATCAAAAGGATTTATAACAGTATTACAACAATATATAGTTGGATTCTGAGATTTCACATCTTTCTGGATGATTTTGAAAGATTTAAAACACTTAAGAATAGCTTTAACTAATACTTACTTTGTTGGTAATAATGATTTAATAAATTGATAAGATGATTATTGGAAAAAACAGCAAGAAGAGGCTTCTTTTAAATCAACAACAGCTCACAGAGGCGTGCCATTGAGCAAACTTAAAAACAAGTGAGTGAGAAAACAATAAACCCTTTTGGATTAATGATTGCATCATCTGTTGTCACGTAAGATTATCATAATTACTTAATTGATGCTTTTACAGGACTACCAACCCCAATATGGTTAAGAATAAAACGAGTAACATCTGTAAATCTTCTTTTATTCTAAAATAATCATTGATTTCTCAAAGTTATCAATGTTATTGCCAATTTCATCACAGGTTGTAATTACTGTGAATTTTTGAAGATTCAGTGTTTCACGTAGAATGGTCAAAAATGGACTGTAAGTAAAACTTTTAATTTTACTAGTAAAACAATAATTCTTTTTGGTTGTACCATACATAATACAGTTTTTCATTGGTCCTTAAAGTTTCAGAAGGATTCATTAAGAATTGTATTTTTAATGAATTTTTGAAGTCTTTACCTCATTTCTACGTAGAATTGCAAATAGCAGTATTTTGCTGGTTGCTATGAGGTAAATCAATGAGTATGGATCCCAAAAGGGTTTAATTACTCTTTTAGGGTCTAGTCATGGAAATTCATCAAGAATTGACGTGGTTACAGGAGTCTAAGTAGCTCATTACCTCCTTGGCACGTCAAAATAGCAGGTTATTTGCTATTTTTCTTATGATTACAGTAGGTGTAACTTGGTAACCAAGTTCCCAAAGAGTTTTAGTTTACCAATTGGGCCAAGATGAGCCATGGATCCATGCTCTGGAGCTATCCACGCCTCTGAGGCCTCAGAAGTTGGGTACCCTGGCTCTCTTTGATGTCTTTTGTCCCCCTTGCCTAATTTTTACGTCAAAATAGTAATTTAAGCTTAAAGTGAGATATCCACTATGGGTGTACCAAAAGTCCATGTAAGAATACCATGATATTAAGTGCTCAAAACATGCATAACACTATTCTTAGTGTATATGTAACATGGGATTTCTCACTTTCCCATTATTTTGGCTAAAAATCAAGAAAAACAAAAATTTTCACGGATCTTTTATGTGGTATTAATGATGTGGTATTGAAGTATTTTCCATTTTACCACCTCAAATACTTAAATTGAGCTTATTCACTCTATGGAGCTACCCTAGGTGAATTTTTGTGTAGAATCCAAATCTGGTCTTAAATCCATGGATTTACTTACTTAATAAAAAGTTATTCATCTTTTCTGAAATTGAAAATGATGAATTTTGGATATATGCATGACTTATGAGTTTTGCATAATTCAAAATTTCTTTTTAAGATAATTGTGGCCTATTTGGGTATGTAAAATATACCTCAAGGCTCACAGACCACCACAAAATGACTGTTTGTGTTGAGAATGCTCAACACCCATTGATAATTGACAGTGGTACACACTGCTCAATAGTGGCTAGACAATATCTGGATAACTATTTCCAAAACTGGAAGAGACGGCTCTTGCCAACCAAGGAAAAGAACTTTAAACATGCAGCAGGGAAGATGACATCTATTGGGAAAATTATCAAAGAGATAATTATACCCCATAGGAAAAGTAATATCAGACTCAACCCAGAGTTTGTTGTGCTTGAATATTCCCACATACAAGGATTTTTATTTGGAACAGATCACCAGAGGATGTATGGAATCAATATTTACAATAGTAAAAACAGGCATATTACCATAGGTAAAAAGAAGGAAAAGAAATTTTCACTTGATATATACCAAACATCTACCCATGCTCCCTAAAAGAATTAATGATTAATTCAGAGAGGGCCAATTAAGAACCAACCTCACCAGAAAACAGAAACCTAGTTTACTGAGAATTCTTAGAAAAAATAGGCCAGCATTTTCCTTTGGTGAAGAACCTTTAGGGAAAATTAGACGCCATGATCTAGATATATATCTAGATGTGTAGAGACCTTATCCACCTATGCTAAAAAGACCTCCATATCCAGAAAGCCTGGAAACTAGCATGGAAATGGAGAAACACACCAATGAACTCCTAGACATGGATGTTATCAGAAAGATAGGACATCATGAAATAGTGGAAACCCCTGGAATGATGGCAAATCTGAATTGTGTGGACATTGAGAGCCCTGAAAAACTACACAAAAGCTGATAGGTACCCTATATCAAAGATACCTCATGCACCAGACAAACTGTCAAAATCCAAATATATGACCAAGATGGATTGTATGGAAGATTTCCATCAGAATGGAGTTAAATCAAAATCCATGAAGTTACTCAGAATTATATTCCATATGGGTATATATGAGTACACTATTATGCCATTTGGAATCAAAAATTCACTTGCCCACTTCTAAAGGATGATGGACACAGTATTTCAAGAAGCAATATTATAAGTCTGCATGGTAGTATATATTTATGACATCATTATATATTCAGAAACATTGAAGGACCATGTGCAATACATAGACAGAGTCCTTAGTAAATGCACACACATTCCTCTGAAAATTTACCTCAAGAAGCTTAATTTTGGCCAATAAGAACGGTTGGCACTGGGACATAAAGTGTCAGGCCTTAGTCTGGACATAGACCAGAACAAAGTAGCAGGAGTACTGAAAAAACCAGTATCAAAGAACATCAAAGAGATGCATTCTTTACTTGGGTTTACTAGCTACTACAGTAACCACATCAAAACCTTTTCCCATATAGCTAGTAGTCTATACAAGTTATTCTCAAAGGATGTATTTTTTGACATCACCAAGGAAAGGAGAGATGCATATGAGAGGATCACAAATTAACTCACTAATGCACCTGTCCTCATCTTATCTGACTTTGAACTGCCATTCAAGTTATACCTTGATTCAGCTTGTAGTCAAGGCTTAGGGGTAGCCCTTCACCAAAGACAAATTGTGGATGGTGAACCAAGGAAGGGAGTAATCTGTTACATCTCTAGGAAACTGACATATTCAGAGACCAGGTATAGGGCTACCCAAACTGAATGCCTATGTTTAGTCTAGGACCTAGAAAAAATCCACTACTACTTGGAGGGTGAAGTATTTGAAGTATACACATACCGCATAGCCTTGAAGTCTTTACTTAAGAATGAAGAATACTAATAGACACATTCTTAGAGGGCTGATAGCCATCCAAGAGTATAGAGGTAACATGACCATCATATAAAAAGAAGGCAAAAGCCACAACAATGCTAATGTCCTCAGAGAATGGCCACTGGATAATGTCAAAAGCACCCCAGCTTATGACCCTGAAGTAGCAGTCAAGATCCCTATCCATTTTATGGAACAAGACAGGAAGAAAAACTTCATATTCTCTGAATGGGCACCAGAAGGTGGTACCTCAGACAGAGAAGACACTGAATCAGAAGGAACAGAAACTCCCATATTGGAGATAATCTCCCCAGAACTACCCAATGAGCTCTTCAGCGTGGTATGGAAAGCTTATGCCAAACACAAACAGTGTGGCATATTATTACAGCTCCTTCAGCAGAAATACAGGAACCCAGAACTGGAATCCCAGTTAAAGGAACCCAGGTTGAGGGACTATAAGGATAACAAGTTTTTCCTTATAGATGAACTACTCTATCACAGAGAGAAGGACACAAGCTCCCTTGCAGTGGTGGACAGGGACCACATATCCCTGATCCTGCAAGAATGCCATGACTGCCCCTATATGGGACATATGAGTAAAGACAGGAGCAAGGAAAGGGTATCAAGCACAGTTTGGTGGCCCAAGTGGGAACAAGAGTTGAGTGAATATATCAACACTTTTGAAATATGCCAAAGGCTAACAGAATACATAGGAGGAAATATGGGCTGATTCAACACATATAAGAACCTAAATACCCTTGGGAAACCATCAACATGTACTGGGTCACAGGACTTGTCCCAGAAGGAAAAGTAAATTGCAATGCTCTCCTAGTCATAGTAGATAGGTACAGTAAAAGTGTAAGGTGCCTGCCATTTCATAAGGAAGACACAGAAATGGATACAGCCTTGTTATTCTGCAATAATATCATATCCACATGTGGAGTCCCAAAAATCATACTTAGTGATAGGGACCCAAAATTCACATCAGAATTTTGGACAAACCTCTATGATATGTTGGGTACGAAACTTGCATTTTCCATATAGCTTATCATCCACATACAGATGGTTTAGCTGAAATGATGATCCAGACAATGGAGGACATCCTCAGAAGATTCTCTGCATATGGCATGGAGCAAAAGGACCATTAAGTATATACCCATGACTGGGTTCCACTTCTACCAGCATGTCAACTGGCTTGTAGAAAAAGGGTGGAACCCATATTGCCTGTGGATCACCTGAAGAAAATTCTCTCACTATCCACCCACAGACAAGGACTCCCACAATATGTGGAAGAGAGCTTGTGACACAGATTCCAAATGCATAGCTGAGGCTAAAGAATATAAAAAGCAGAGGTCTGACAAGACACATTTGGAACCAGACTTCAAAGGAGGGGAAAAATGTTAGTTTATACACTGAACATCAATAATATCAAGGGACCAAAGAAAATGAGAGACTCATTTGGGCGGCCCTTCACTATCATTAAAATGATAGGGAATAATGCAGCAGAAGTTAGACTCACAGAGAAATTCTCCAGGAAACACTTAGTATTTCCAGTGAGTCTGGTCAATCCATATTTCCAAACAGGGGAGGACAAGTTCCCCTCAAGAAAGAAGGCAGCCACTCCACCAGACATAGTGGAAGTGGAAGACTCCCCTGGCCCTGTGAAGAGGATCATCACGTCCAGGAAGATTATACTAAATGGCAAAGACCAAAGACAATTGTTGGTCAGATTGGAAACCAGACAGCAGACAAAGACAATTGGTTGGCAGAGGAGAGCCTTTTTTTTGGAGGGAGGGTATGTCAGCCTGTGACTCAAACCCAGAGCACAAGGATGACAGCTGTCAGGATGAGTCTATGTTGAAGTGGAAATAAAGCTATTTACAACTAAAACTATGACTGTGACACGTGGAAAATAGTTTAAAATAGTTTTATAAGGGTTAAAGATGGATTAATTTAATAATAACAGGGGCTTTACTATAAGAAATATAGTGGTGGTGAGCGCTGTTGAAAGCCCTGGGTGCAGCTTTACCTGTTGGGTTACAATAATAAAGACTACAATACTTTAAATTTAAGAGTATACCTGTTTATTACCCAAGAGTAAAACTGTCTTTGACAGTTTACTACGTAGGGTATTCAAGAGCAGGATGAGGAAAGGCTTTTGGCTGTGAAAAGCTCTCCTTTTATAAAAATTGAGGTGGAAAGGCTGCTAGACCTTTCCACGTAGAGGAAGTGAAGATTTTTCACTCTCTATGACAGGCTTGTGGTTTGCAAACAGCCTGTATACCCTGTATTGGGCTCAGATGTGGTTTTGAAACCACATCTGGGCAGTTTTCACCAATACAGGGTGAAAATTTTCATCTGGGGACCTCACAGCCTGATTCTGACGTGTATGACGCGTAGAATGCTGTACAGAAACTGTATGGGACCCCAGTATTTACTGACATATGAGGTATTGAAGTAAAAACATGCTTCGTCTATTTGACACCTCATATTCATGGTTATGGGATATTATCCCATGGTAAGGCTGTATCTGACAGCAGGTGGGATTTTGACCTTAAAATGGTCATAGCTCTGTCCATTTTTGAGATATCAAGCTCAGAGTTGGTTCATTGAATAGCTCTGTATGAGCTCTACACAATGGTACCCAACTTGACATGGTTATCATTAAATATGACAAAGTTATCCCATGTACAAGTATTTTTGTACATTGGCGTGGTCTGGTCAAAAGCTGTATTAAGCTTGTTTGGCCAATAACTTCTGTTGTAGTTGAGTTATGAGGAAATGGATGGCACCATCAGATAGCCCTGATTGTGCTCTTTCCAAAAAGACCCCACTTTAAGTATCTCACACTAAAACTGTAAAAGTTAGATGAGAGGTGAATGTTTTGTTCACCCTTATTTGGTCTGAATTTGACCATACCTCAAGTAATACTGGTGCTAGCTCAGTTTGGCTGGCACCATTAGATAGCCCTGGCTTAGAGCTTCATTTTGAATACCCATTTGATGGGGTTAAGCCTCTCCTTCTAGATTTTAGATGAGAGGTGAAAATTAAGGTTTATGCTCAGCAATAACTTTGAGCAGGAATAACTTTGTTATTTCTTGTCCTATGGTGATGGGACTTATATTTTCAGGAAGAGGTGAGTTTCCTCTTTCTTTTGATACCTTCTGAGCTAATTTGGCTCAGCTCCATTTTTTGGTGGTGTTTTGGCTATACCATTGGTTTATGGTATTTTGGCTGTCATGCTTGTGCTCTGGTTTTGAGTCACAGGCTGACAACAGCCAAATACCATAAACTAATGGTAAGGCTAAGATACCACCAAAACATGGAGCTGAGAAAAACCAGCTCAAAAGTAATAAAATTAAAGAGGAAACTTACGTCTTTCCAAATATACAAGTCCAATGTTGATAGGACAAAGAATAACAAAGTTATTCCTGCTCAAAGTTGTTGCTGAGCATATACCTTAATTTTCACCTCTCATCTGAAATTCAGAGGAAGAGGCTTAACCCCATCAAATGGTAATTCAAAATGAAGCTTTAAGTCATTCCTATTCAATGTTGCTAGCCAAACTAAGCTAGCTCCAAAACTACAGAAGTTATAGCAAAAATAAGGCCAAATAAGGGTGACTAAATCATTCACCTCTCACCTAACTTCTACAGTTTTATTGTGAGATAATTAAAGTGGGTCTTTTTGAAAAGAGAAAAATCTTGGCTATCTCATGGTGCCATTAATTTCCCCATATCTAATCTAAAACTAAAGTTCTGGGGCAAACAAGCTCCATACAGATTTTGAGAAGATCATACATATGAATAACAAAACTTGCACATAGCATAACTTTGCCATATCTAATGTTACCCATACCAATTTAGTTACAATTGTTTAGATCCTATCCAGGGCTACACAATGAACCAACCTTGAGCTTGATATCCCAAACATTGACAAAGGTATAGCAGTTTTAAGGTTAAAATCCCACAGTTGGGTCAATACACCTTTACTGAGGGATAATATCCCATAAACATGATCATGAGGTGTAAAACAGACAAAGAAGAATGTTTATAATTCAATAACTCATAGTTCATTCAATACTGGGGTCCCATACAGGTTCTGTATAGTATTCTACACATCAGAAGAGGGCTGTGTGGTCCCCAGATGAAACCTTTCACCCTTTATTGGTCAAAAATTCCCAGATGTGGTTTCAAACCCACATCTGAGCCCAATACAGAGTATACAGGCAGTGTGTCAACCACAATGCAGTACTCTGAAGTGAAAAATCTTCACTTCATCCACGTGCAACAGTCTCGAGGCCCTTTTTGCCCAATTTCAGGATAAAAAGGGAATTTTCTCTTCCAAAAAGAGAAATCCCCATCCTACTCTTAAGCTCCTACATAGTACTACTGTCAAAAACAGCTATACTCTTGGAAAATAAACAGGTATGACTATAATATTAATTATTGTAGTCTTTATTATTGTAACCTAACAGATAAACATTGCACCCAGGGCTTTCAACAGTGCTCACCCCCACTAAAGATCTTTAGTAAAGCCCTTATTGAAACTCTTGAAACCTTTTTTAAATATTTTTATCTGTGCCACAGTCACAGTTAGAGTTGTATCTACTATTTTAATACCTCTGTCATAGACTCAGCCTGAAAATAACAAACCAAAAAAAGAATCAAAATCAAGAAAGTAAATATCTCCAAAAATTACCCAAAGTAACTAAAATTCAATGAAAATTATCAAAAATCGAAGAAAAATAAAAAATTACAGAAAAAGGAATAAAGTAAAAAAATCCACACAAGCCACAAATTCAAAAATTCAAAGAAATAACCAAAATTACAAGCTAAATGAACTAAGTAAAGAACTTAAAAAAGCATGAAAAAAATGAACAAAGTTCAATATGATTGAAAATAATATTTGTTATGTGTGGAATTAATTGAACAAAAAAATCAATACCAAGAAAGGTAACGAAAAATTCAACTAATATGAAATAAAGAATAAACTGTTTGAAGATGGGGTAGATGCATAAGGAAGAATTTTTCCTTAGGAATTTCCATATATGTCAAAAACAATCCACCTTTATGTTAAAAATACCTGTGGATAAGAATAAATCCAACTTAAAATGTACTTGAAATTTCATGTTTGTATCATAACATCAGCAAAAGAGATTGAAGAAAGCTCCAAGGCAAAAAATATTTCATGTTCCAAAATTATCAACAATATCATAGAGGGCCTTTGTTTGGAATTATTGAATTAATTTTATGCACAAAAGACTTGAATTAGTCACCACAGACATACTATTTGATGTTTTATAACTCAGGTATGTATAAGAATCATGGAATATTGAGTAATCTAATATCTAATTTGTGTGACACTTGACTACAACCCAGCCAGTGCAAGCAGGTCAGAAAAAAGCTTGAGCCAAATTTGAATGAATGTGAAAATAAGTTTCATCTTAAGGGAAAAAGAAAGTAAAAAGGAACACAGAAAGATTTTCACGAGTTACTTATTAGTATGATGACTTCTTGGGGAATCAATACTTTGAAAAATGGACACAATGTTTGATCACTTAGCAGTTTATTGAAAAATTTCAAAGAGGATTCAAAATCTTACTTTGATCTTCTTTTACTTTTATATCTGAACATTTCATACCAAGTGATTCTATCAATTAAACAAATTTTAATCATATTACGAACTCTTATGTAGAGAAATTTATAACAATATTAATCTCTTAACATTTTAAAAAACTTCCATTTAAGAGAATTCTTGAAATAAACATTATTTCAATTTCTGAGGGCAGATAGTAGAGCTATGATAGCTTAATAATCATTTAAAATGGGATTAATAATTCAAAATGGGCTTAAAAATCGAATTCAATTACCTCCACACTTTTTTGTCTCAATCAATAAAATTGAAGAATGAACCCAAATTAGACCACAAATTTTGTTTGCATTTTTTTCCCATTTGGTCAAATAATCTTTAAAAAAACTTTTTTTTGGAGAGTAAATATTCCTTTTGTCTATATGGGAACATAATTTAGTTTGAAAAAATTGTACAAATTTCAACTCCTCATTTTCAGCTTCTACAATTTCATTTTTGTAAATAATGATAGAAACAATTTCTGAATGAAGGAAGTAAATAATTTTACCTTTTAAAATGTTTAAGCCTTTAATATATGGCTGAGATTCCAATTTATGAACAAATTCCATATAAAAAGATGCTACCATATTATGATTTGTAAACTAATGTCAATGTGCATATAGATTTATTCTGAAGAGTCTGAACTAAATTTTTAGCTTGAAGGAAGCATTGAAAAAATGCAAGGGAAATCCAAAATTGAATTTTTTTTTTCCAATTCCCTTTTGGGATTATTAAATTTAGCATTGCCTTTTCTAGAGCTCATTGATTCAATTAAATTTTGTGAGAATTTGGATTGATCATTTTGAATATTTATTTTTTGTTTTGTGAAGAAGAAAGTATTATATTACCAAAGCTAAAGGGTATCATAAATTGCAAAGATCTGGAGTGTGGATCCTTTGAATCATAAAATTTTGGATATTATAAGGATTAAGAAGTACATATCATGACCAAAATATGTTGAATGAAGCAATGAAATGAGCTACTTGAAAAATATCAGCTGTTCCACTAGTCTTATGTTATTGGACTAATAAAAATATAACTTATGGAGGTTTTTCACCTTAAAATAAAGGATTAATCCTTGATTAAGATGTATTCTTTGGAGGGGTAGTATTTAAATTAAATGTATAGCTCTCAACCCCCAAAAAATAAGTTTTTGGGAATATTATTATGAAGCACTGGATGTTGTTCCAATTATCTATAAATTGAATTACATTTATGTAATGATCATTTTGTTTTCTCAAGAGTTTTGATTTTAATTGTTGGCCATTCGCTCCCAATAGCTATAAAAAAGTGTACCAATGTTTTCCCAGAAAAATTCCAACTTAATAAATCTAATTTGTAATCTCAAGAAGATAATTATTAATTTCAAAAGATGACTATGGTAATAATGCTATGTTTACTATGAAAATGGGAATATAAAAGGAATTGTGAAAAAAATCAAATATTTCCATAAAATACATAATTTTCTTCCAAAAATAAGTATGAGGAAAGGTAATAAGCATATAATGAAATTTGAATTTCATGAAAATAATGATTTAATTGATATTTGAGCCTACAGAAAAAATTTCAAATTAATTCCTCATCCTTACAACATATGTACCTTGGTAAAGACTTTAAATTTAAATAAAACAACTATCAAATTTTAGAATTAGATCATATGAGTGTAAAATTGAGTATTGAAAATTTTGGTTTTCACAGGGAGAAGTAACCCATTCGCCTATTTTTCATTTTTAAAAATAGCTATAAGTTTTATCATTTTTCTTGGAAAAAAGTCAGATATTGAGAAACTGAGTAAAAATAAATTTCCCCAACACAGTATGATATAATTCCTTCTTTTGAATAATGAAATATACATAAATTATGAAACATTCCATAATTCAATACGATTAAGTGATATATTTTCACTTGTTGAATATATTAAATTTCATTTGAAATGGCAGGAAATAATTTTTGATTTATAAGAGGTGTAAGGCTCTTCCTATCATGGGAAACAGGTGTTACAGGGATTAAATCTTATATTTTGTGTAATGGGAGTAATAGTTCATCTGCAGTTTAAGATGAGGTGTTATATTTGTAGTATAAGCAAGATAGAGAACAATTTTCTCAGTGAATTTCTTTTGCGAAAAATACTTTTGAGCCTCATATTCACACGAAATTCACATAACGTTTACAAATTGTGAAAGAAGGGAAGATATATTTGTATTTGTATTCAATTTATGAAATCATGATCAATCAGGCTTTTGGGACAAAGTGATTATTCAACATAATTTTTTTGTTTTTTGTGAGTGAGAGAAATTAATGAAAAGTGATTAGTTAAAGAGAAATACTTCTATAAAAATAATTTTAAGGTTGGAAATATTGATATTTTATAGAAGAACTTGAATTGAAAGAAACTTATAAAAAAGGATTATGATAAGAGACGGCAAAGGAGAGTATTTTAATTTTTATAAATTTGAAAGAAAATTTTTCATGACTCATGGTCTCATCTTTATTTCAACACACTTGGGTTTTTTTTCAAAGAAGTTCGTGTATTGAAGGATATTGGAGAATTTACACAAGATACATAATTGAATTAATTTTATGAGATTTATTTCTGAATCTTGAATATCCAGCTTGGAAGATTCCCAAATAAAAATAGCAAGTTAGAGCTGTTGAAAATATTCACTCAGACAATGACGTCATAACCGACGTTCATCAAAGCGCCACATAAAGCCACCAAAACTCCAAACAATAATCAGATTACCTAACTGCATGAACCAAGACTCGATCATGAAAATGATCCCTTTCTACAACATAAAAGGAAGGACTGCCTGAAGAACAAAGCAAAATATTGAACGAAGAAACCTTTCTCTCTTTCCATTCTTTTTTATTTCTTTTTCTCTTACCTTTTCCTTTATTAAAAAAATTCTTTTCTACTACTTTCTTTTTCTTTTTCTTGTATCTTAATTCATTCAATAATGCTCTACTGATTCAGGTATAGTCATGTTGTATAACGCTCTAACTAATCCTAAATCACTTTTAATAGCTACCAAATTTGTTGTATTATTGTTGTTGCCATTGTGAATTCTTTGTTACTTGTGCTACACCATTTAGGTATATCTGATCACTCTCTATAATGGTATACATAGTAGTCACAATTTTAACGTAATTTCAATAATTTAGTTCTGCATTTTAACAGATTTACAGTCTCGTGTGCTCGGAAAAACTAAAACAATTGTGAACTGAAAGATTTCCAATCAAATGACTACCAACACCTCCAAAAAAGAATACTCATTAATTCCAATCCTTGACTTGTCAAATTTCAGTGAATGGCATGGAAGAATAACCATCCTTTTAAAATAAAAGGAGCTCATGCAGGTCTGCAAAAATCATCTTGAATCTGGAGCAACAAAAATTGGAATGAATAAATGGAACAAACTTAGCTCCAAAGCAGTGAATATTATCTCTTCACAAATAATTCCTCAAATGTTTCTGGAAGCCATTAAAACTAGAGTAACAAAAAACTCCTACCTACTGTGGAAAAAAAATAATGAACAGTAAGCGTCAAATAAACCAATAAATCAAGAATGTGTGTGGATGAAATGGGTTTCATCATCCTTCAAGGGGGACCTTCAATAGTACATTGATAGCGCCAAAAGAGCAATTCTAGAACTGGGAGCTGTAAATCTTATTGTCAAACCAGAAGTTCTCACATTTACGCTTCTCAAAAATCTTAGTAGCAATGCAACAACTCAAACATTTGTAGAAGTTCTAACCCTCAATGATGAACTGATTGAACAACCTGAACTTTTTCTTTCAAGATTTCAAGACTACTATGACAACTCTAAATATCAATCCAAAAATCAAGTCTCTCACACACCTTCTGCTTTGGTATCTGAATCAGCCTACCCGTACGAAATCACACACTATTGTGCAAATGGGAAACATAACCTGAACTGTATCACTCATTCCAAAGAAGAAGAATTCTCTGGAAAACCACACCTTAAACCATGCCAAAAAACAATAGGAGAAACAACAGCAACCACAATTCCTCAGCACATCTCTCAATGGCTCAAGCTTTGGTTACTGGTGAAACTTCATGACAGAAGGAATTAATCATTGATTATGGTGCCACACATCATATGTTTAACTCTGAGTCTTTTTTCTCCTCAATCAACAAGACTCCTCCTATGAAAATTTTTACTGGAGATTTGGGCAGCTCTCTTCAATTAACAGATGTGGGAACAGTGACACTCCCTTGCAACAATCAAATTTTTACTCTCAAAAACTGTTTGCTTGCACCAAAACTGAAGTTTAATCTTGTCAGTCTACTTGAACTCTTCAATGGAAAACCGAAAATTATCTGGGTCAACAACAATATAGTGATCAGTGGTAGCATCCAAATGATCTTATGGCTGTGGAATATTTAATCCCAAAGTCTTTTCTGACCAAAGCCTCAGATAGTCTCTGGCGCCTAATAATTGGACATAAAATAAGCCAAGTCATCAAATGAATGGACTTTCCAGATTCTGGATTGCTTTGCAGGTCATGTGATATAAACAAAATGACTAAATGTGCATTTGATAATCAATTTGAACATGTAAGTAAACCTCTCAACTGTGTTCATATTGATCTCATTGGCCCCATCCATCCAGCATCACTATCTGGTTTTCAATATTTTCTTTGAATTGTTGATAAATCAACCTCATGTCGAATCATTTTCTTATTGAAGTAGATATCTGAAGAATACAAAAAATTTGTAATCTCAAAGAAAATTATGGAGAATACTAATGACTGCTCCTTAAAGAAATAGGTTTCCAACTGAGGTGGAGAATTTATAAATGAAAAGTTCAAAAGGTTAGTGGAAGAGCAAGGGTTTACTCACTCCTTCTCCCCTCCAGAAACTACGCAGCATAATGGATTTGCCAAGAGGGAAAACCAAACAATCTTATAAAAAGCTCAATGCCTGCTCAGCACATCAAACCTCTCCAATTTCTACTGTGCAGAATCAGTAAGCACTTAATAATGCTTCTTAGCAACATCATACCAACTCTTTCAAGAACAAATCAATTCCCTTTCTTGCTATGGAAAAACATGCCTCCCAGAATCAAGAAGATAAAAGTATTTGGCTTCAGGGCCATTGTATCCATACCCAGGAACCATCAGAAATGGAACATAGGTTCTTTGAGAAGCAAGGGTATTCTCTTAGGATATAAAAACAAAGGAAGATCTTATCAAATCCTCCATATCAGTAATTGAAAAATTCTCATTTCTCAACATGTTGAGTTTGACAAAATAATGTTTCCTTTACTTTCAATCATAAAAAGATCTAAAGACATATCCTGGGGAAGATCTTGGTCAGAAACAGAGGGGGTAGATGAACTTCACCCTGATGGGGCAGTCTTGGTAGATGAAGTCCAAGCTGTTTGGCAGGACCCTGTTGACACCTCAAATGTGGTAGATGAAATTCTTGTGTCTTCTAAGTCCTAATCTGACCAGGAGGTCTGACCATCAATCGATCAACCAAGACCTTCAAGGATGAAATTGATTGGTCCCCAGCATCTGACCATAATCACTGGCAGCATCACAATCCAAAACATTCTCCCATACAGCCACCATGCCAATGTAATCCTGACGCTGGATGTTCAAGAAGGCAATTTCATCCCCAAACAAAGAAGTATGTATTGACCAAATCAAGAAGGAACTGTCCTCCATGAACAGCGTGGATGTATGGGATATAGTTGATCTAAACCCCAAATACATTCTTGTTGGAATAACTTGGGTGTTTTTTATAAAAAGAAATCACCTGAATGAGGCTATTGAGTACAAAGCCAGGCTGTGTTCCCAATGCTTCACTCAGACACCTGGAGTAAATTTCAAAAAGACTTACTCCCCAACAGGTCTCTTGAATTGTCTTCAAAGCCTCATTTCTTTCTCAGAATCCAAGAATTATATGTTCCAACAAATTGATGTAAATAGTGCATTATACAATTCTCCTTTCACCAAAAGGGTTTTTATCTTAATCCCTCAAGGACTTGCATCCAATAAGCAAAAGTCATGCCTTTTTTTACAAAGGCAATATAAGGCTTGAATCAAGCTCCACTTTCTGGGTATGACCAACTCAAGGGATGGTTTATGGCAACCAGATTTAGGTTCTGCGTTATGGAGCCTTGTGTATTTTATCAGACTGTTCCTGATCCTATCTGGCCTTACATACACTTTGATGACATAGCAATATTTGGTCCCAAAGTTGATACATTCAAGAAAGAAATTCCTGAGGAACTTCAGAGAAAGGACATTGGTAAGGCAGAATTGATGCTAGGTGTTAAAATCTCTCACACAGCTGAGGCAGTGACCTTAGACCAAGGGCATTATGTGGAATGCATCATTGAGCTCTATGGGATGGGAAATTGTAAGCCCATGTGTACTCCTCTTATTCCTGGAGAACACCTCCAAGCTTCCACCATCAAATAAAAAATGAAATTCAATGAGATAGATGTTAGCTTCTGGAGCGCAATAGGGAGCATTAACTACATAAGCTGTCAGGCTGAGTTCATGATAAAGTGATAACAGAGGTATATACAGCTTTAACCACAAGTCTGACATGGATAAAAGTATTTAAAAAGTTTTGTTTTCAAGATATTAAGGGCTTTACTAATAATAATTAATGGTGGTGAGCACTACTGAAAGCCCTGGATGCAGGTTTATCTCTTGGGTTACAATAAATTTTTATCCAATAAATAAACATGAAGAAATTATCACACCATTGGATTCCTCATAAAAAATAAAGTGGGGTCACCTCTGGATGTTATTTCTGTAACTCAATTCTAAATAAGCTTAAATTAAGTTTTAAGTATTTTTTGTACAAAAGTATGAAAATCCTCAAAACCTGCGTTTAATTTGCACTACCTGTGGTGTTAACCATCAATTTTTGTGTTAAAATTGAGGTGTTGTGTTTAGTTTAGAAGCTATGAGGAATTGAAGTATTTTCAATTGAATTCAATTGAAATGTCAAAATGTGTGCGTGTATTACATAAGTGAACCTTAATTTACATATGTGGTATCACCTATTACATATGTCTAATCAAAAACTCCATTGAATTACATGTATAAATTACAATTGTATTACATGATGAGGAATTAAAGAAGAAATAAATTGAAAGATTAATTTTGGGGGGGAAAAGACACTCTAGCTCTAAGGGGGAGCTAGACCCCCAAAATCATTTCTGACTGGCATGGGATGTCAAAATCCACGCAAAAGTTCATTACTTTTGGCCTGTAATTGAGTCACAGGGTCTGTGACTCAATTGATGATGAGGTTTTGATACCAACCAGGGTGGTTTTAACTGCTGCCAAGAAAGTAAAACTACCCTTAAGCTGAAACAATGTTAGTGAACACAGTTCTAACTGGTTTCTACGCCTCTTACACACATTCTGACATGTTTTGAAGGCTCTAGACCAGGTATTGCTATAGTGACGCCTGATTTAAGGGTCTAAAATGGCTTAAACCAGCCCTTTTTTGGTCTAAACCAGGGTTCAATGATGCCATAATTGGCTTATTGTTGTCAGACTGTTTTTCACAACTGACAAGAGTAAATTTTACTTTTGTAGTAAGAACATTGATGGCTATAAAAGAATGTCTTCTTTGCCCCACTTTTCTCTTCATGTTAGAATCTTTTCCTTTTATAATTAGTTTAATCACTATTAAACCAATCAATAAAAGATTCCAACCACCATTGTTAAGTCATTTTAAAACCTTTTAACCACATGAAAAAAATCATTATAATGATTTTTTGTAAACTCTTATTGTGAACCTTTGAGATATGACCACAAATTCAAAAAGGTCACAAGAAATATTTAAAATAATTATACATTAAAAAAAATTACCTAAAACTACAAAATTGCCATAAATAGGTATAAAACTTGGTTTAACTTAAAATCCAATGAATAAACATGTGAAAGAGATTATACCATTGGATTCCCCATGGTAAAATACACATATACCACTTTTATGGCATATCTGTAAAGTCAATATTTAATGAGTTATAAGTAATAATACCTTATAAAAAACATAAATCCTTAATTATTACAAATACCAATGAAACAACATGTGAATTAAATGGTACCATTGGAATCTCCATAAAGTTCCACACATAAAATAATTAAGAAGCTAATCACCAAAGTCAATACTTAAGGAGTTAAGCTGAATATATGCACTTTTTTGGTCAATGCATATATTCAAGGATTTTAGCTAATATCTTTTGAAATATGCATGATAGAGTGATGAATCAAGAAGAAGGTCATCACGTAATTACTTTAGGAATACAGAAATGAGCTTTATTTCACAAGTTATAAACAAGGTTAAAACCTGTAAGGGATTATTGATTAAAATCAATAGAGCTGTTGACCACTTTGTTGTGAAAGTGGTCCAAACTTAAAACAATTAGACAGTTGGATTCTACTAGCTCATACATGAAGAATGATGTATTTCTTGCTATAATATTCAAGGTATAACCCCTTGAGATCATGGTTTGAAGTTTAAAATATTAAATTTTGACAGAAAAGATGAGTTACAAGAAAAATCATCAAAAATTGAGTTTTGATGATGTAATGGAATGCTCTTGGCAGAATAGTAAGGTATCCCAAGCTATTGGAATTCACACTCTGAATTGCTGTAGCATGTAAAACTCAAAAGCTATTAAGGATCAAAGTTTGAGCTTAATTTGATCATTTATGATCACTCACTGTAACTTTAAATTAAGTTTAACAGTCATATGAGTGATACAATTGGTGAATAATGTTAGTTTATGATTAAAACAAATAAAATCCACAAATTTTGGGGTTCTGCCAAGCCTTGACGTCATCAAACGTAGAGTTATAATGATAACTCTAAATAATGGTGTAATAATGAGATAAGATGGTTTGATCATAATGTAATCATCACCAAACCTTAAAATATTGATCAATTCCAGTGGATATGATCATTGCACGTCTAGTAGAAGCCTGTTGGACTCTAGGAGGAAGGAACTTAATATAAATAGAGCTCCTTTTACTCTATTTCCCCCTCAGACGCTTACAAAACATTAAATCATTAAATAAAAAGGTAAATTATTTATTCTTTATATTTAAAACTTTGATATTATTAAAAAACAAAGGTAATATTATAATAATCTTCATCTTTGATGTGATTATTGCAATTATTTAATTGTTTTGTTCAAATTTCTCTTAAAAACCTCAATTCCACATAAAATCAAGAAATTTTGTAATTTCTCCTAAATTGTATTGTAATTACAATTTAAATAAGTTTTATTTACATTTCTAGGCATAAAAGTATCCAAAATTATTATATTAAGCATTAAAAGTAGGATATTTCTCTTATTATAATAATTTTTCTCTATTATTACCTTAATAATTCTATAATTAATATAAATAGTATTTATATTAATTTATAACTTTAATATTAGTAATATTATTGCTATTAATTGTTTTTTATTAATAAAGAACAATTTTTTATGCCTTTATTATTTGTTGGTAAAAATAATAAAGTACTTTTAAATATATTAATTATCTTATATTAATATATTTATTTATTATATTATTTTTTTATAATATAAGTTATATTATTATATTTATTTAATAATATAATTATTTTATGCCATAATTATAATAATTCTTTACTATTATAATTGTTTTTATCTTATTTATTTCATTTATAAGGACATTCATAGTACAATAATTAAAATATTAGTAATTTTTACTTATTGTTTCATAGTCAAACCTTACATTTGGGGGCCTGGCCGTGATATTAACTCTAAAAGACCTTAAAAAATATTCTAACTGGTTTTATCCAATAATAACTTATAATTATAATCATAAAATTATATAATAATTTTATATTTTATTAATTTTAAAAGCTATTGAGGCATTTGGAAAGCAATTGTACTGTCTTACACGTGGTTTTTCACATCCTTAGACTTGCAAAAACTTTCTTTGAGTGACTCTAGTGATTAAAAAAGATAGTTTATAAATTAAAAATAATTTTATATTATAAATTAAGTTTAAAAAGAATCATATTCATTTTTATTTTATTCTTTAAAAATAAAAACATAAAAAAGAATAAAAAATAATAAAAAATAATAAAAAATAATAAAAAATAATAAAAACCAATAAAAAAGTTATTTTATTCATTTTAATTTAATTTCTTTAGTTATTTTCACTTTTTAAAGATATAAAAGCAATTTTTACGTCAAAAATTGCCATATCTTACCAAAAATAACACCTCTTCTATAAAAGACTTATATTTATTTGTCTTTTTTAGTGCTTGAAGACAATCCAACAGAAGAAAACCAAGCCACTGTTGAAATATTGGTGGAAGAAACTTGCCCAAGTTCTCCAATACCAATTGTCACTAAGAAAAAGAAAGCTAAGAAATTAGACTTTCCAGGACCCACCATTCAGGACTCTGAAGGTGAGTACCTCATTCATAAATTGCCATAAGAAGAATTACTCTTCTGAGATCCTCTTATTTTCTTACTTTTCTTAAATCATGACTATCAGAAGAGGATCCCAATACTCAATCCAATCAGATGGAGCTGGACTCAGAGGTATAATTGATTCCGCAAAAGGGAAAAGGAAGGGCAATATCCCCAGTGGACCAGAATCCACACAAGGAAAGTCCTTATTCCAAAGGCAAGTCCCATAAATGCCCATGATATCTGAGCCAGAGTTAAAACTAAGTATGAGTAACTCAAACAGGTACAAACCACATTCAGAGGGCTGAGATAGACATTTACATGAGCCAGTAGAAACAGTACTACACGGTGTACAAGAACAAAGATTGGGAAATGTTTCCCCAAATACATCAAGGAGTGATGAACTCCTGGCACATCCTCAAAATGTTCATCAAGGAGGAGGAAAAAGTGAAATACTCCAATGGATGGAATCCACTATCATCCAAGCCTCAAATCCAGAAGATCAAGAAGTACCATGCCAAAAAGAAAGAGGAAAGCAAGGAAGAAGCCCCAGTAGCTTCTACCAGCAAGCCTCAAGTCAACCAACCTCCCCAAGAAGGGAGGAAGAACAAGAAAAAGAAGTGAAGGGAACCATATTCCCCAAGCTAAAGGATCCCAAAAATCCAAAAAGATGCCATGGACAATGTCTTCAACATGGCCAGAACCTTGATGGAATTCAAAGACAAAGAGGAGCGAAGAATGAGACAACCCCATTTCCCAAAGAAATAACCTTGTCTCCTGATGTTGTAAATACTTTAACAGAGCTTAAAAATAGTATTTTACCTCTTAAAGACATTAAAAATAGTTTATTATCTTTCCAAGGAATGAATAATAGCTTAACATCTCTAACAAAACTTGTTGTACATATTAAAAAAGAAATTGATAACATAAAATTTATGATTGAAAATAATAAACCAAAAGTATTAATTGATAATATTCAGAAATTAATACAAGGACAACAAAAGTTGTACAAATACATAAGTGATATTAAAGAAAAAACTTTGACAATCAATTATGATGTGAGTATTGATAATCTTACAGAAAAATTAAACAAATTAAGCATTTCTGTAGAAAGATTTGAAGAAAAAACTTCATCACACCAAAAATCACTTTTGGACCATGTGGAAAAAAGTGATGAAGCAAGAATGCATCTGAAAGATGACATTCAAAGTGAAATAAGACTTATTACTGAAAAAATGAATAAAATCAATGAGGCTAACTCAAATATGCCAAAGTTAACAACCCCATTTTCTCACATAAGAAGCCTTGTTAAACCAAAAGAGGAATTAACAATTCCATTCATAACAGACTTAAGTCACCAAGACAATAACCAAGTCTTAATGAAGGAAGCACCTCAATTCAAAGAATGGCCAACATTCACAGGAGAAGGTGAATATGACCACATGTCATTTATCAAGAAAATTGACATTCTACAAGAAGATTATGTCATAACAGATAAGTTAATTACTGCAAGATTACATTTACCATTTGAAAAGTCTGCAAAAAGATGGTATTATGGCATAAGAAAAGCAAATGGCAAAAATACCTGGTCTTGGTGGAAACAAGAAATAATCACCAAGTGGGCTAATAATGCCTGGAGGTACAAGTTAGAGAATGCATTTGAAAATTCTTTCTTTGACCCAGACAACGACAAACCTTTAACTTGGTTCTTAAAACAAGTTGAAAGACTCAATGCATTGTACCCAGAAATGTCACAAAAGATGGTGCACATGAAAATACTTAGAAAATGTTGAGGAGAGCTAGAACATTCCCTAAGAAGCAGGTGTATAAAACCATTCTCCACAGAAGAGTATATGATTGCACTAGAGGACATAGTGACAAGGGCAAAAATTGGCAGAAATTGGAAGAAATTGGACATTAAAAGTCCAAATAAGCCATTTATCAAAAAAGATAAATAAAAAGAAACTTTAAAGCACAATACATCCAACAATAATGAGCAAAGAAAATGCCATAAATGTAGAGGTATTGGACACCTAGCCAATAATTTCCTCAAAAAGGCAAAAATTAATGAAATTGTGGAAACAGAAAACCACAATGACAAAGAGAAGGAATCTGACTCTGAAAAAGAAACAGAAGAGGCAGAAAGTTCTGAAGGTGATGAAATTAATATAATTAATGCACAAATTAATAATATTGATATAATTTATGAAGTACTAGATGTTGACTCAAACTTACCACAAGTTGGAACATCTGACACAAACATGACAAATATACAAGATGCCAAAATGTATAGAACCAAACCTGCAAGAGCAATGGGATATACAGCTGGAAATTCAAGTATAAGTATTGTTATGGTTGATAACCAAGAAGGAAAAGTGAACTTGGATACAGGAGCATAATGTACCTGTGTTGGTAAACATTATTTAAAAACCATTATTCCAGATTGGCAAGAAAAACTTATGCCAATACAAGGTGTCAAATTTAGTAGTGCAAGTGAGAGCATGAAGCCCCTTGGAATAATTGATTTAACACTAATTTTTCCTCACCCCTCACAATGTGTCAGAATGAAAGTAGAGTTTGTAGTAATGGACAACTGTACTAGTAATCACTTCATACTTGGAAATGACTACTTCTCAATTTATGGTATAGATATCTGTAACCAAAAAGACATATATTTTACCATAGGAGATAAAGAAAGACAAAAGTTTGGCTTCTTAAATAACAAAAAACAAATCACAGCTATCAAGAATGAAGAGAAAAGTCCATAAAAGGACCTTTTTATATCTGAAAAACTCAAAGAGCCAGAATTCAATCAAGAATTAACAGAGAAAATGAAAGAAAAATTGATTGACCTCTTATTTAAGTACAAAAATGCCTTTGCAACTGACAAAGAGCCACTAGGTGCCATAATTGGGCATGAGGTAGATATAATTCTCAATGTGGAAAAGCCTTACCCACCCTTACTAAGGAGACCTACTTACCCAGCTAGTCCAAGGGCTAGAGAAGCCTTGGAGGCATACATTAAAGAATTAATGGACCTTGGAGTATTAAGGAAAGTAGGACATAATGAACAGGTAGAGGTCACTACACTTGTCATTATAACTGGGAATAATGGAAAATAAAGGATGGTAGGAGACTTCAGAGCCCTGAACACCTATACCATTCCAGACAGATATCCAATACCCAGAATCCATGAGACATTGACACAATTGTCACAAGCTAAGTTCATTACAGCCATGGATGCCTTAAAGGGTTTTCATCAAAATGTCTTAATAGACAATGCCAAGAAACTACTGAGGATAATAGTCCACTTTGGGATTCTTGAATACTTAAGAATGCCATTTGGCATAAAAAATGCACCTTCCCATTATCAAAGGATGATGAACACCATATTTCCTGAAGAATTATCAGAAGGATGGTTAATTATCTATATTGATGATATCATAGTTTGCTCAGAAACTTGGGAAAATCACCTTACAAGACTAGAAAGGGTACTACAAAAAATAGTGCAAGTGAATATGAAAATTTCCTTGAAAAAGTGTCATTTTGCATACAGTGAACTAAACGCACTAGGACATGTTGTATCTGGACTTAGTCTAGGCATAGACAAGAATAAAGTAGCAGCAGTACTACTTAAGCCAATGCCTCAAACCAAAAAAGAAATGCCATCATTTCTAGGATTTGCTGGTTACTATAGACAGCATATAAAGGACTTTGCAAAAATTGCTAAATCCTTGGATAAGCTATGTGCCCAACAAATACTCTATGAACTGACAGAAGAAAGAGTCAAGGCATATGAAGAATTGAAAAATTCCTTAACAAATGCCCCATTTCTTCTAATGCCATATTGGAAACTACCCTTCAAACTTTACATTGATGCTTGCGGATAAGGACTAGGTGCTGCACTACACCCAACACAAATTATCAATGATACACCAGTGGAAGGACCAATTTGTTTTATTTCAAGATGAATAAATCCAACAGAAGCAAGATATGGAGCAACCCAAATGGAATGCCTCTGCTTAGTGTGGGCTGTAGAAAAATTACATTATTACTTCGATGGAACAGTATTTGATGTGATTACAGACTTTAATGCTGTAAGATCTCTATTGAATATGAAAACTCCAAATAGACATATGCTGAGATGGCAAATTGCTATCCAAGAATACAGAGGAAGCATGACTATTATTCATAAGTCTGGCAATATTCATAAAAATGCAGATGGTCTTAGCCGATGGGCTCTAGCAAATACCCCTGACAATCCAGCATGGGTACCACAGGAAGAGCACAATATAGAAGGAATATGTGTTACAGAAATTGGCACAGAATTCTTTAACCAAGTTAAAGAAAGCTATAAGATAGACAAGAATTGCCATATCTTAAGCCAACTTCTAATGAAAGACTGCAAAGACCCATCACTTTCATCAAAATTAGATGAAACATGGATAAAGGCATATGATGAAGGAAGATTCCACCTCCTTGATGGAATCCTTTACTATAGAACAAAACACACATGTTTTATAGCCTTAACAGATAGAGCCCTGATAAACACTATTTTACATGAGTGTCATGATAGTGTTGCAGCTGGACATCTTTCAGAAGACAGAACACCAGAAAGGGTGAAAACCTGCTCTTGGTGGCCAAATTGGAAGAAAGATGTTTCAGAATACTGCCAAACCTGTGACAGATGTCAAAAAGCCAACAGAGCCACAGGAAAGCAATTTGGAATTATGATCCAAATCCAAGAACCAAAATGCCCTTGGGAAATAATTCATATGGATTGGGTAACAGCATTACCTCCAGGAGGAGACAGAAGCTATAATGCATGCCTAGTATTAGTTGACAGGTATAGCAAGACTCCCATGTTCCTACCATGTCACAAAGATGACACAGCCATAATGATATGGAATAAAGTCATTAGCCATACAGGCTTATTCCAGAATATTATAATCGACAGAGACCCAAAATTCACTTCAGCATTATGGACAAATCTCCATAACTTTTTTGGGACAAAGTTATTCTTCTCAACAGCTTACCATCCTCAAACTGATGGTTTAGCAGAAATAATGATACAAACCTTGGAGGACATGATGAGAAGATTCTGTGCTTATGGACTAAAATTCAAAGATTCTTATGGTTTTACCCATGATTGGTTTACACTAATACCAGCCCTTGAACTGGAATATAAAACATCAATACATTCTTCTACTGGCAAAACACCAGAAATGCTAGAAAAAGGTTGGAATCCAAGACTTCCTTATGATACCCTCAAAAAGGACTTAGTGGAGATACATCCAACAGCAAGTAGTTTTAAGATAATGCTTGACAAATCAAGACACCATGCAAACAGATGTATGCAAGATTCTTTCAAATACGCAAAAGAAAGATGGGATAAAAGTCATAAACCACCTGACTTCAAAATAGGAGACTTGGTACTAGTATCAACCCTTAATTTCAATAACATAAAAGGTCCAAAGAAACTGAAGGCTTCCTTTGCAGGACCATTTATTATAAAAGCACTCCATGGACCCAATGCTGTGCAATTGGAATGGACAGGTGAATTAATGAACCAACACCCAACTTTCTCTGTAAGTCTGATAGAACCTTACAGCTCAAGTGATAAGGAACTATTTCCACTAAGAAATAAACCCCCACTTGAAATTCCCCCCTTGGAAGAAGGAGAAGAAAAGAAAATTGTAAAAGTCCTTAAAGAAAGAAGGACAAGAAACAAAAAGGAAAGAGAATACCTTGTAAGTTATAGAAATTCAACTCAGGAAGATCAATGGCTACTTGAGAAAGATATAACAAATTATGATAAACTACTGAGAAGGTTCAGACATGAAAGAAAACCTAAAAAATAGAAGAGTTAAGCATTATTGAGCTTCAAGACTAACAAAGTCTATTGAAGAGAAGGACAGTGGATGATAGATTGTGTCACAATCTTTTTTTGTGGTAAGTAATGTGAACCTTTGAGATATGACCACATACCCAAAAAGGTCACAAGAAATATTTAAAATAATTATACATTAAAAATAATTATCTTAAAGCTACAAAATTGCCATAAATAGGTATAAAACTTGGTTTAACTTGAAATCCAATGAATAATCATGTGAAATAAATTATACCATTGGATTCCCCATGGTTAAACTCACATATACCACTTTTATGGCATATCTGTAAAGTCAATATTTCATGACTTATAAGTAATAATACCTTATAAAAAACATAAATCCTTAATTATTACAAATACCAATGAAATAACATTTTAATTAAACGGCTCCATTGGATTTTCCATAAAGGTCCACACATAAAATAATTAAGAAGCTAATCTCCAAAGTCAATACTTAAGGAGTTAAGCTGAATATATGCACTTTTTTGGTAAACGCATATATTCAAGGATTTTAGCTAATATCTTTTGAAATATGAATGATAGAGTGATCAGCCAAAAACAATTTCATCATGTAATTACTGTAGGAATACAGAAATGAACTTTATTTCACAGGTTATAAACAAGGTTAAAACCTGTAAGGGATTATTGATTAAAATCAATAGAGCTGTTGACCACTTTGTTGTGAAAGTGGTCCAAACTTCAAAAAAGGTAGACAGTTGGATTCTACTAGTTCATACGTGAATAATGATGTATTTTTTTTATTATAATATTCAAGGTATAACCCCTTGAAATCATGGTTTGAAGTTTAAAATATTAAATTTTGACAGAAAAGATGAGTTACAAGAAAAATCATCAAAAATAGAGTTTTGATGATTTAATGAAATTCTCTTGGAATAATAATAAGGTTATGCCAAGCTATTGGAATTCACTCTCCAAATTGCTGTAGCGTGTAAAAAGTAAAGGTTATTAAGGATCAAAGTCTGAGCTTAATTTGATCATTTATGATCACTCACTGTAACTTTAAATTAAGTTTAACAGTCATATGAGTGATACAATTGGTGAATACTGTTAGTTTATGATTAAAACTAATAAAATCCAAAAATTTTGGGGTTCTGCCAAGCCTTGACGTCATCAAACTTAGAGCTATGGTGATAACTCTAAATAATGGCATAATAATGAGATAAGATGGTTTGATAATGATGTAATCATCACCAAACCTTAAAGTATTGATCAAGTCCAGTGGATATGATCAGTGCACGTCTACTAGAAGCCTGTTGGACTCTAGGAGGAAGGAATTTAATATAAATAGAGCTCTTTTTACTCTATTTCCACCTCAGACACTTACAAAACATTAAATCATTAAATAAAAAGGTAAATTCTTTATTCTTTATATATAAAACTTTTATATTATTAAAGACAAAAGGTAATCTCATAATAATTTTCATCTTTGACGTGATTATTGCAATTATTTAATTGTTTTGTTTAAATTTCTCTTAAAAGCCTCAATTCCACGTAAAATCAAGAAAATTTGTAATTTCTCTTGATTTTATTGTAATTACAATTTAAATAAGTGGTATTTACATTTCTAGGCGTAAAAGTATCCAAAATTATTATATTAAGCATTGAAAGTAGGTTATTTTTCTTATTACAATACTTTTTCTCTATTATTACTTTGATAATTCTATAATTAATATAAATAGTATCTATATTAATTTATAACTTTAATATTAGTAATATTATTGTTATTAATTGTTTTTTATTAATAAAAAACAATTTTTTACGCCTTTATTATTTTTTGGTAACAATAATAAAGTGCTTCTAAATATATTAATTATCTTATATTAATATATTTATTTATTATATTATTTTTTATAATATAAATTATATTATTATATTTATTTAATAATATAATTATTTTATGCCATAATTATAATAATTCTTTATTATTATAATTATTTTTATCTTATTTATTGAATTCATAAGAACATTCATAATACAATAAGTAAAATATTAGTAATTTTTACTTATTGTTTCATAGTCAAACCTTACACTTATAATCATTTTTACCCCTTGAACTACCCCAAAAGTGAATTAAAGCATCTTTCATCACTGTAAACTTTGTCACTTTGTTTCCAAATTCACTCTGTTCACTTTTGGGTGTGTTTTCTCTTTAAATATCACTTTAAAGACTTTGTTCTTGAATTAATTTCTTGCAGTCCTTTGCTCAATTAATTCCAATTGAAATTGCTCTTGAAGAAATTTATTTTGTAGCCTTAAATATCTCTTGTAGAGTATTTTTGCATAAATCTTTATTATTGGTAAAACAATAAATTTTTATTATATTTTTGTTTTATACTTAGAAGGTTGAAAACAATAAAATTGGCATGTTTTCTCTTTAAAAAACTATTTCTTACTATTTTTAAATAATTCTACCTTATACAAATTTTGAGGACAGGAAAAGTACTTGATATTTTATCAAAGTTTCATATCCACACCTTACATAAATACTACAATACTTAAGTTTTACAGTATATCTGACTGGTTTTAAAATATTAAAACTGATTTTGGACAGTTACACCATATTAATATAAGAAAAGGATGAGGAAACCTTTTCTGGTGGAGAAGGGGCGCCTTTTTATCCTAAAATTGGGTGAAAAAGGCTGCTTGACCTTTCCATGTAGAGGAAGTGAGGATTTTTCACTTCCAAGGACTGGCTTGTGGTTTCCAAAATGCCTGTATAGCCTTATTTGGGCTCAGATGTGGTTTCAAAACTGAATCTGGGCAGTTTTCACCAATACAGTTTGAAAACTTCCATCTGGGGACCCCACAGCCTTCTTCTGATGTGTATTATATGTAGAATGCTGTAAAGAACCTGTATGGGATCCCAGTATTGACCAAACTATGAGTTGTTGAGGCTTAAACAAGCTTTTTTAACTGTTTGACACCTCATAATTAGAGTTGTGGGATACTATCCCACAGAAAAGGTGTATTGGCCCAATTATGGGATTTTAACCTTAAAGCTGCTATAGCTCAGTCAGGTTTTGAGATATCAAGCTCAAAGTTTGTTCATTGTGTAGCCCCGATGTGTTTTGCACAATGGTACCTTAATTGATATGGTTATCATTAAATATGGCAAAGATATGCCATGTACAAGATTTTTTGTACATATATATGATTTTCTCAATATCTGTATGGAGCTTGTTTGCTCCATGACTTTTGTTCTAGATGGGATATAGGGAAATGAATGGCACCATCAGATAGCCCTGATTTCTCCCTTTTCAAAAAGACCCCACTTCATGCATCTCACACTAAAACTGTGGAAGTTAGATGAGAGGTGAATATTATATTTCCCCTTATTTGACGTTATTTTGGTCATAACTTCAGTAATTCTGATGCTAGCTGCATTTTGCTAGTACCATTGGATAGCCCTGACTTATAGCTTCAACTTGAATTCCCATTTGATGGGGTTAAGCCTCTTCCTCTTTATTTCACATGAGAGGTGAAAATTAAGGTTTATTCTCAGAAACAACTTCGAGCAGGAATAACTTTTTTATTCTTTGCCCTATTATGATGGGACTTGTATACTATGAAAGAGGTACGTTTTCTCTTTCTTTTGATACCTTTTGAGCTGGTTTGGCTCAGCTCCATGTTTTGGTGGTATCTTAGCTTTACCATTGGTTTATGATATTTGGCTGCCATTCTTGCACTCTGGTTTTGAGTCACAGGCTTACATAAGCACTGCAACAAGACCAGATCTTTCTTACAACTTCACAGCTCTCTCAGTTGCTCAAAAATCCTGGAATCTTTCATTGGAAAAGCTTCCTCCATCTCATAAAATACTTGAAGGGGATGCAAAACTTAGGCTTTTTTTATTGCCCAGGATGTTCTTAAGGGATATGGGCATACAGAAATGCCCATTGGGGAAATCAAAAGGAAACTTTCACGTCAATCAGGGGTTATGTTGCCTTATTGAATGAGAATCTTTTTCTGTGGAAGCCAAAGAAACAACCCTCTGTCCCAATCTCTACTTCTGAGGCTGAGTACAAAGCTGTCTGCAATCTTGTCTCTGAGCTTGTAAGATGTGTCTATGAAACTCATGATAATATTACTATTAATCAACAGTACTATGACTGTTCTTATGAAATATAATAACAAAATGTTATTATAACCACAATTAAATAATTAAAGAATTATTTCTTTCACGTGTTAAACACTACTAGTGATCTTAAAAGTGGGCAAGCAATTGTCTACAAGAATCAATTACAAGAAGATTTTAATAATAAAACTTCTTTTATTAGAATAATAAAATTATTTTAATATATAATTATCTTTTGCAAGAATAATTATAATGGTAATTCTTGAAGAACACTAATTTTAGAGAAAAACTTTAAGAATTAAAAATAAATCACTCACTAATATTCCAAAGAACTTATTGAAAGATAAGATAGAGAGATTTGATGTAGAATTGAGGATTTTTAAGGATCACAATGAATTTATAACAGTATTACAACAATATATAGCTGGATTCTATGATTTCATGTCTTTCTGATTGATTTTGAAAGATTTGAAACACTTAAGAATAGCTATAACTAATACTTCCTTGTTGGTAATAATGGTTAAAATGATAATAAGATGATGATGTGGAAAAAAGAGCAAGAAGAGGCCTCTTTTAAGTCAACAACAGCTCACAGGGGCATGCAATGGAGCAAACTGAAAAGCCAGTGAGTGAGAAAACAATAAACCCTTTTGGATTATTGATTGCATCATCTGTTGTCACGTAAGATTATCATAATTACTTAATTGATGCTTTTATGTGACTACCAACCCCAATATGGTTAAGAATAAAAGGAGTAACATCTGTAAATCTTCTTTTATTCCAAAATGATCATTGATTTCTCAAAGTTATCAATGTTATTGCCAATTTCATCAGAGGTTATAATTACTGTAAATTTTTGAAGATTCAGTGTTTCACATAGAATAGTCAAAAATGGACTGTAATTAAAACTTTTAATTTTACTAGTGAAACTGTAATTCTTTTTTGTTGTACCATAGATGATACAGTTCTCCATTATTCCTGAAAGTTTCAGAAAGATTAAAAAATAATTGTATCTTTAATGAATTTTTGAAGTTTTTACCTCATTTCTACGTAGAATTGCAAATATCAGTGTTTCACTGGTTGCTATGAGGTAAACCAATGGATACAAGTCCAAAAGGGGTTTAATTACTCTTTTGGGGTTTATCCATGGAGAATAATTAAGAATTGACATGGTTCCAGGAGTCTAAGTAGCTTTTTACCTCCTTGGAAAGTCAAAATAGCAGGTTATTTGCTATTTTCTTAAGATTTACAGTAGTTGTAACATGGTAACCAAGTTCCCAAAAGGTTTTAGTTTACCAATTAGGCCAAGGTAAGCCATAGATCCAATCTTTGGAGCTGTCCACGCCTCTGAGGCCTCAGAAGTTGGGTACCCTGGCTCTCTTTGATGTCTTTTGTCCCCCTTGCCTTTTTTTACGTCAAAATAGAATTTTAAGCATAAAGTGAGATATCCACTATGGGTGTACCAAAGGTCCATGTAAGAATACCATGATATTAAGTGCTCAAAACATGCATAACACTATTCTTAGTGTATATGTAACATGGGATTTCTGACATTCCCATTATTTTGGTGTGAAATTAAGAAAAAACAAAAATTTTCATGGATCTTTTATGTGGTATTGATGATGTGGTATTGAAGTATTTTCCATTTTACCACCTCAAAGAGTTAATTTGAGCTTACTCGCTCTATGGAGCTACCCTAGGTGAATTTGTGTGTAGAATCCAAATCTGGCCTTAAATCCATGGATTTGCTTACTCAATAAAAAGTTATTCATCTTTTCTGAAATCAAAAATGATGAATTTTGGATATATTCATTGCATATGGGTTATTCATAATTCAAAATTTCTTTTTAAAATAATTGTGGCCTATTTGGGTATGTGAAATATACCTCAAGGCTCACAGAGCTCGTATGGCTTAATCAGTGGGTCCAAGAATGCAGTTTGATCATAAAGAGGGACCCAATCCCCATCTACACGGACAATAAGAGCTGTATCAATTCAATAACTTGAAATGGAAACTTAAACAACTAAAGGATGAAGCACATCAACATACAGATTCAATTTGTTAAGGAAGCTGTCAAGTCCTCTGTTTTTTGCCTTGTATATACCCCAAATTCCTAAATTCTAGCTCATTTTCCAACCAAGCCTGTCAATTGAGTCATTTTGAGTAAGTCTCTAATCACCCTTGGAGTTTTGAGTCTAGATGTGAGGGGGGATGTTGAAAATTGTCACTCAGACATTGATGTCATAACCAATGTTCATCAAAGTGCCATATCATGCCACCAAAACTCCAGACAATAATCAAATTAACTAACTGCATGAACCAAGCATCAATAATCAAAAAAATCCCTTTCTACAACATGAAAGGAAGGACTTCCTGAAAAACAAAGCCCACAGCAAACAAACGAATCTTTCTCTCTTTCCATTATTTTTTATTTCTTTTTATCTTACCTTTTCTTTCATTTAAAGAAAACTTTCTTTATTCTTTTATCTTAATTTCTTTGATAAAATTCTGCTGATTCAGGTATAGTCATGTTGTGAAAGGCTCGAACTAATCCTAAATTACTTTTAATAGCTACCAAATTTGTTATATAATTGTTGTTGCCATTGTGAACTATTTGTTACTTGTACTCCACTGTTTAAGTATAGCTAATAACTCTCTATAACTCTATACATAGTAGTCACAATGTGAACATAATGTCAATCATTTAGTTCTACATATTGACAAGAGCCCAATTTCAAGCAAGTTGGAAGCTGGGTTGGAACTGCTACCCCTGCCACAAGGGATAGCTTCTTTTTTCATGGTGAATATCACCAAAAGCTTTTTTGCATTACTCTTATCAATGTCACAGTCATAGTTAAAGCTTTTAATTAATATTTCATTGCCTTATCATAGATTCAGCCTGACAATTGGCATCATATGCAAAAAATGTTCATCACAGAACAAATTCCAGAATTCTGTAGCCAAACATAGATTCACATTCAGGCTACAGAATCAGTTGAAATATGTCTTTTAGAACACAAGTTTGAGAAATTGAAAGAAAAATCTGTAAAAACCCCTTCTTGAGGATTCTCTTCATGAAGCAATTTCATTAGTGGGATTCAACCCTTTCCTGATTCACATTTCTGACATCAGGAACTCCAGAAACCTGATATTTCAAATCAGCGTTCTAGATTTTTTATTTTTCCACACCCATACAGGCCTGCAAAATATCCCCTGAAGACCTGGAATGATTGATGCATTTGTATGAAAAGTACAAAAGCAAGCCTTAATAGCTGCCGAGACAGTGGGACCCAGGTTACCCATACGTAGCAATGCAGGACTTGCAGTCTTTTTGAGGTATGGAGTGTTACTGCATAACCATACGCATGCAGTATGGGTGAAACTGCGCATGTACAGAGTGCAGTATTTACTGCACTGTATTTGTACTGCTGCAAAGTCGTACTGTAAAACCTTAGTACTGCATGTGAGAATGCAGTCATGAGGGTTACTGCAACCGAACTGCAAGTATTTGGGATACATACACTATGTCAGAACCTAGAGGAAAAGACAATTAATCAAATCAAATTCAAGCAATATTCTGAATCAACCATTTCATTATTGCAAATTCAGAGTAGCCACATAAGTTCTCAAAGTTGATTTGTCAATCATTGTATTTATTTACATGCTACGTAATACGACGAAGCAGCAGAGCAGTACAGTAAAGGCCAAACAAAGCAATAAGATACAATTGTAATACTAATAGTGTTTCTTACTTAGATAAGGCAATCATAAATTTCTTAGTGGCCCATGTGGCTGATGCGCCCACTCCTTGAGGCAGGTCAGATGAGAGATCGTTTTGTGATTAAGGGAGGACCTAGTAGGGGTGACAATCCGACCACTGTGAGAAAATACCCTTTCAACTGCAGCAGAGGAGGCTGGTATGGACAAGTATCGTAATGCAATACGTCCAAGAATAGGAAGGTTTCCTGATATTATTTGAAGCTATATCCTGGCATTAGTGAGTGATGAAGAAAAATAGTATGCAGAATTATATATAACTCACCTTCCAATAACTGATAATATCCTCGTTAGGGGCAATGGGCCAATTATTCCCCAAATATTCAACCATCTCATCATGTTGGCGTGTTGCAAACATGTGGGCTTGAACTTTATCAATGGGCAATTTGGCATATCGCTTCAAGATACTCTGGCAACGAGTACCTTGGTTTCGGGTCGCGTCTTTGTTAGTGATTGAGGTATCACCGTCGTTTGAGTCTTTGGGAAGATTTAGCTGTTCAAAGTGGTAATGGTACTCAGCAGTGAGGCTTTCAATGGCTTCTTGGGAGCGCACAGTTGATATGTTCATCTGAGCTAGGATAGATTGGCGATATTCCGGGTCTAATACACATGCGATTATGGAGTCATTGTTCTCTGTCTCGTATTTTATGTACTTTGTGAGTTTTTCCGCAGCTGCTTGGAAAGCAGTCGCCCAATTCGGGTTTGTCTTGCTTGCCCAACGGAGGAGTTCTCCGCGTATCGAATGATAAAAGGGTAGGACCAAATGCTTAGTTGGCCGATTGGTTTGGAATTCCATACATGCGTCTTCTAATAGCTGTAATATAGGCTCAATGTATTCCATTGCTGCCCAAGTTTCTTCACTTAAGGGGTCTATGTTGGACTCGGCCGCTTGAGTATATAATATAATCGATGCCTTCAATTGTTGAGCCCGTTGGATTTGATAAAGAAAATAATTCCACCGCGTTGTAGGAATACTAAGGGGCAATAATTTTGGGTCCTTGGTTCTATCGCGAATCCGTTTGAAGAGTTCGCGTTGTTTTGGGGAACATCGAATATGGGAGCACAGATCCCTCAAGACTCTTACCACTGAGTGGGTATGTGGGATTCCACGATCTTCCACTTGCGGCAGGGGATTTGGTGAGCCAACAATGTCATCATGTTGATGACTGGTGTCATTGATCGTAGTCTGTTGAGTTTCGATTGATGCTTCATTTAACACCCGATACCTCCCACGCGAGATATCATGGACCATATTGAATGAGGCCACAAGATCTGTGAGCAAATCGGGCATTAGTGATGTCATGTCTACTCAATAGTATTACTTGACTCACTCTTGTTGGGCTCCTCCTTGTTTGTATCAACCTCGTCCTGTGCCTCCATTGATTCTTGGTCCATGGCAACATAATGGTCAAAATACTGAAAGTCGTCCTCGGTCAAGGCGTGAATGTTCGATAAGAAATCCTTGGCTACTAAACAAAGTACATGACATGCACAGCGATTAAATCTCTCCCTCTTAGGCCAAGCCACACCTACATTTGCAAATTTGGCTTGCAAACACGTTGCCATTCGTAAATTGCTGGATGCATTATCGCCGGTGATTGAGTACAATTGATTCATCATCGATCGTTCTTGTAGGGCATCCCAAAAAACGTCTGCAATGGAGTCCCCACTATGACTTCCAAAGAGTGATTCAAAAGCCAATAGTCGACGTTCGAATTGGAAGGAGCGATAATCGAGCCATTGAATGACAATAGCCAGGTAAGACTCATTGCAGTCTTTAGTTGTCCAACAATCAATCGCTGCACAGATTACTCGCCCACGTGGCAATTTCTTCAGCTCATCGAGTAGTCTTGCTTTGGATTCATAGTACAAAGTGTTAGCTATGCTGGCCACTTTTTTGCGATGAGGCCATTGGAAATTGGGTGCCATCTCGCACAAAACGTCGCGCAACACCCCATCATTAAAAGTACCAAATGGTAGGTTCTTTTCAATAAGGCCAATAACCAATTTCTTCTGAAAAGAATCTTGAAATTTCACTAGGTCCGAGTTGTTAGCATGAGGATCGATAGCCCCTGGGCTCTGAAGCGCCCATGCCTGATATCGACCTTTACATGCTGATCGATGTTTATTGAGATTGGATGAGTTTCTTCGTGCAATGTTAATTTGTGCATTGCAATGATTGCATTTGTAGATGAATCGCATCATTTGCCTCTTGTGATCCCATGTTCCATTTTCAGAATTAAGCTACACATGAAGAACAGGATAACATTACGATCAGAATGTGCTACTGCATGTATCAAGATATTCACTCACCTTGAAGTAATTGTAAACCAATGATCTGGCTGATTTGTCGGGTGAGTCTTTGTGTTGAGCAACCGATTCATCTGTTGAATAATCGGTGGCCCCACTCTCCTGGACAGCCTCCTCATCTTCGACACTATTAATTATGTTGGGGCTGGCCAATACCAAGCTATGACTATGGGATGGAGTGGTTGTAACTGCAGAGTTAAGTGAGCCTTGCGAACTGTTAGGGTGATAACGGCGAGGATGTTTTCTTCTATGCAAGTTGGTTTCATGAGGTATTGGATTCATCTCTGGTCTTAGAGATTGAGGAGGACGAGATGAACCACTAGCATCTGTACGTAGAGGTTTGCGAGGAAGAAATTGAGAGAGAATTTGTTCAGTTGTATACAAATCAAAGTAGCTCATTATATATTAAAGACGAAATGAAAAAAATCATACGATTAATGGGAAATGAAAAAATAATAAACAACGACAAAGATCCTTTTGCGCAATCTTCAATAGGATACATAAGCAAATGACAACTGGTGGGGTGCTGAGTTTGTCCAAGGCTTTCCATGGTTAGTCTTTGCTTGGGTCCGGATGGTTATTGCAGGTGCCTATCAAGCTTAAAAAACAGTCCATTGTTAACAGTATTGACTTCCTGGCCCCAAAACGGTGAGAAAGTAACGCAAATGTCTATCGAAAGATTGCTTTTATGACCCTTGAACTTTCGTGGATGGTTGCGTTGAGAAATTTCCACAAAATTAGAAATAAAAGACAATTTATATTTGCCGCAATATATTTGAATTTAGGTTCCGAGGACGCGTGCCAATTGCTCTGCAGTTGACTCATTGGGGCAGAAGTATTAACCAGATATGCAGTATGGACTGCATATCTAGCTTTGGTAATATTTGCCTTGTGCAGTGCCAGTTGTAATGTTCTTGTCACAAAACGAGTATTGACTCTGGCTGAGTAATACTGCCTAGCAGTATTACTCTCTTGCATATTTTGCAGTCTACGCACTGCAAGTCCTGCATTGATACGTAGCCAGACCTTTTGGGGGGACGCCTAATTTGAATAGTTTTTGAACATGATATGGCCCTCTTTCACAGCCTTTTCTCATGAAAATCCGAGATCCATTTCAGGAAAAAAAACACCATTTACAGCAGGGATTGAATCTCCCTATTATATCAGCTGAGACTTAAAATTCGAGAATAATACACAATGAAAACATGTCCTCTCAATAAATTGTGTTTTGAATTTGGTTTCATATTCAAGTTCAATAGTCTCCAATGAGGTAAGAAAGACAAACAATGGCATGAGGTTACCGTACATTGATTACCAAATTTCTAGAAGTCATTTTCATTCGAAAAAGCTTTTCCGAGAAAGGTGCGTTTTACTTTTTCCAGTCAGTTGGGTTTAATGGAATTGTTGATGAAACGCTCCATGATCGGCAGAATCTGCTGTCGAGGCATGCAGCAGTTTCCCTGATATATTCTTTCTTTCGATGACCACGTTCACTCAAATTTTTGGGTTGAAAATTTCGTTTGAAGGCGTGAAAAATTGCGTTTTGCGGAAGCTTTGAAGTTTCGTAGTGCTACAGGCATTAGCTTAAAGGCTATTTTATCTTCCCAAGGAAAAAGTCCGCGCATTTCCAACGCTGCCTTTTGTTCCTTTCTGGATATTTTATAAACCACTTCGTCTATGCATAGAGTCATAAATTCTACAAAATTCATGGAACCGACTCTTTTTGAAAATAACATTTCCCATTTTTCACCATTTCTTTCTTGATAATACTCTTCAAGAATAATTAAAGCAAGTTGCGTGATCATTTCATCCATTTCTTTTTCAAACTTGCCCGAAATCTCATGAAATTCGGATTCCTTTTGAGCCATCTTTTCCAACATCCCCGAAAGCAGTGGTGAATTTTTGGGCTTGGAACTTTCACCTGGAATATTATGACCAGGCGGAGAATTTAAATTTGAATTTTTGGAAAGAAAAGTTTTGAGGCTTTCCTTCAACCAGTTTTGAGTCTTTTTCTGTTCATCTTGCATCAGGTGAAATTCGTTTCCTTTTCCAACCCGGTTCAGAAAAAATAAGTTTGATTGAAAAACCTTCAACATCAAAATTTCAATTTTTTTGAAAAAAACATTGTTGTACCCATCATTATGTTGATTTTTCCCTTTAGAATGAAGTTTTCTGGAAATTGTTGGAAATTCCTTTTCTAAGGCTTGGATATGGCGTTCCAAGATTTGTTTCGGCCCTTCTAATGATGCGCCATGGCTATGCAATCCTACTGTGATATGTTCATACATCCATAAGTCTTGATGCGGTAAAGAAAATTCTTTTGAAAAATTTAGCGTTGTGAATTTCGCTCCAGCGCTTTTCTTCCATTCTTCTAGCGTTGGAGCAATGTTGTGCTGAATATATGTTTGAGGAGGTTTGTCCCATGGCAATTCCCACGGAAAGAGTGCGAGTTCGTCACGACAGCTAGCTACTTTGGGATTATCTCTAGCGATATTATTGCTGTCCATTTTTAGCTTGAGTGTGGCCCAAAAGCCCCAAATTTGCGTCCCGTGTCCAAATAAGTATTCCCATTTTTCCTTGTTCATGTTTTTGTAATAATACTCGAATAAGAGAAAGCCCAATTCAAGTCCCGAGTTGTTCGATTTTGAAACACGAGCACTTGTTGGACCTCTGGGCTTGACCGGCAAACGCGTTTCACTGCCATCCTCCTCGAAATACTTAGAAATCAATGTTTTGATTTCGTCTGATTGGGCCACAAATAATTCTAATTGGACTTTTTTGTTTTTGCTATTGTTTAATAAAAAACTTAGGAATTTCATTTCCTCAACTCGCCTGCTATCAACAGGGCCTAGGAAGAAAAATCGCAAAAATCGCAAACTCCAAGACGCTGCGCATCGAATTAAGTCATCGACTTTCGGGAGAGCAACTTTTGATGGGATAAGAGCTTCGCTTCTGTTTTGCATAAATATTTGAAGAACCGCAGACCGTGATCTTGGGGGGATGTGTGGCTGGGGCCTAGAATTCACCAGGGGTGAAAGGAATTCCAAAAATTGGTCCTTGTCTAAATTCCCAATTTTTCTGTTCTCCATGTTGTCTGTGAGGCTATGGCTTTCTAAGCTTGAATGAGTTTCATCAACTAAGATCTGGCTTCCTCGTTCCTTAAAATTATGAGGCGAATCATCCGGGGTGGAATCAATAGAAGCAGATTTTTGCTGAATTATCTTCGTACTAATTGACTCATCTGACGGTTCTGTGACCAAATCCTTTTCTGTTCCAGAAAAAGACATGGGATTTTGAGCTACAAGCTTTAAATTGAAAACTCGGGGGTTTTCAAGATCTAACTCAGGAATAATCACAAGGGTCCAAGTTGCGAGATTCGAGTTCATTGTAAATTTATAGAATAAAGTACCTGGTGTCAATTCGAATGCATACCATGGCAGAGGAGAATAAAAGATACGTACCATTGTAACTATGGGGCTCTACGAAAGCTTTGTGAACCGGAACGACAGCATAAGCGGGAGCACCTATAGATGCTTCGATATTGCTAGGAAATTGTGAATAATATTCATTCGCTTTCCGTTCTTGGTCCAACCCATTCAAGACGCGAGAGTCTTTGAGAAGAATATCTTGCAATTAGCCGTGATGTCCAACAACCAGTATGCTTTTTTCATCAAATGAACGACGCATGAATAATCCATCAATACTTGCCTTTTACAGAAAGGTCAGAATCTAGAAGCCAATCTTTATCTGAATGAGTCTTTTTGTTTTGTTTTGGAGTCTTTTGCACAGGTGGCTCCCCTGGCCAAAGTGTCAAGTCGAAAAGTCGCTTCTTAAAATTTCTGTAATAAGGACCAAATTGATCTTGATGCAAGTCAGCTGCAATGTGAGATTCACATGCATTGCTTGGAGATATTTGTTTGTTTTTTTTGAAGGTGGAGAGATCACCTCGGTCATTGAACAGTTGTAAAGTAGGATCTTTGTGGCCGCCTGGAGAATTTGAAGTAACTAACAAATGGTTTATCAAATCAGAGAAATCCAGTGACAAAAATGCTTTTTTTGATTTGAAACGTCTTGCTTACGATCTGCTGTTCCTAAGTTAAAGCTGCTCTGTGCTTTATCAGTCACAATATTGGTAGCTGGCTGGAAATCGGGTGCAATTACACAAATCGGAAAAGGTGAGCAAAGTATGCACGTAAAATGCCTATATATCCTAGCTCTGCACTTCGCCTTCATTCTCTGCAGTGAATGAAATTCGTCTTGCACTGAGTCGTATCTGCAGCACACGGTACATGAATTTGCTTACAGACTAACTGCATGTTCGCAAATGATAACACCCCTGTGACGCGTTCCTCAGCCAAAACATGAATCAGGTGATACGAACAAGTTGGATAATTTCGCATTTGTTCAGAGCGAAACTCTCCATCAAAAATGTTAAGCCCCGTAAGAGAAAATATTTTGTTTCGGGACTTTCCTATGCTTGTTGTTGGCGACTGCCTTGGGCCTAGTTGTGTGAAGCATGTGATCACGAGAGCTCGGCGGAAGAACTTGTGTCTGAATACCTCACCCATGAATCACCCCTGAAGACTTCATTTTTATCGGCGAACGAAATCTTTCGAGTCAGGATTCGCCCAATATCACCTTCTAGCCTATTTTGACACAAAAAGAGAGGAAATTGGAAAACCACCCACGAGGCCTCATGCAAAGGGCTCATAGCGCGGGGCTGCGTTTCAAGTAAAATAGCGTGTTTGCAAATTATATGTTTTGAATGTGCTTTATCGTAATTGTATTATTGCGTTGTCCCAAGTTGCCCCAACGCCCACATGTTTACAGAACGATGACTCACGTATTCTACAGCTAATTCTAATTAACCAGGCAGCCTGATCCACAATGATGATGATGATAATGAGTTAAAAATATTCATTATTGATCAAGACCAAAAAAAGACTCGCTCTTACATTGATCACAAAAGAAGTGTAGGAGCTCAATGTATGTTTAATGATTATTTTAAAGAAGGATTCACCTATCCGGAGCGTATCTTCCAAAGAAGACTCCTTATGCCCAAGTCTCTCTTCTTCGTAATAATGGGGCAATTGTTAGGACACAACAGTTTCTGAACTCAAAAAATAGGAAGATAAAATAGTTTGTAGCTTCTTTTATTTATCTTAAAAAGTGATTCTGCTCTTGTAGGACTTTTAACTTAATGAAATATGGCGTCAGCACTCCGGTAATTCGCATATAGAGTAACTACCGATGTAACAGATGAATACTTGCAACTTGGAAAAAACACCGCAATATGTATGAAAACCTTTTGTAGTGAGATAATCGTGATTTTTCAAAAGGAATCTCCTAGAAAGACCATCGCCTAATGAGCCAAAAGTTATCTTCTCTGAAGATGAAAAGAGGGGTTTTGAAAGCTGCTTATGCAGCCTCAATGGCATGCATTGGGAATGGAAAAACTGATCAGATGCATCGGCTGGAAAATTCGAAGGAAAAAAGCACAAAACAACCTTATTTCACAAGGGTCTTCCCTTGAAGGGGAAGATATGATGGTACTTAGTAATATAACTCACAACAGGGAAGCTCCAGAGGTGTAAGTTAAGGTATTGAGAAATATTAGATATGTTTGCTGAAGAATAACTACGACAAGGTATTAGGTATCAATAAGCCAGAGCATATCAAACAAGAGAAAAAGATAATAAGAAGAGCCAACCACAAGCAAGGGATATGACTGTTGAACTGGAAGAAGGGGAGAAGTGTTAATAAAAGGATATTTCCACTAACCCAAGCTCTGAAAGGGGGAGAATAATTTGACAATTGACTTAAATTATTAGTATCCTAAAGGTGGATCCACAAAAAATAAAGATAAGTAAGAATTCAGCTGACTGGGAAAAAAATAGGCAGTTCCAAAGATGGGCCAATATGTAAAAACCTGAGGGCTGAGGGCTGAAGAATAGTGTGGTATCCATAAGGCCTTGTGGATTGAGGTCTATGGTGGTAAGCCACAGGATTCCCAAGAGGGCTTGCTGCATGGCTCTATTAGAAGATGTAGTGTTTTTGTAACGCTTGAACAACAACCATAGTTAGATGATGCAATGAGTCCCTGAAGCTGCACAGAATGTAAACAGAATTACTACTTAAGCCAGGCACCTGCATGCTCTCACTTCCCTTTTCCTGACCTCTGTTCATTAGATGTGATGAGAAATCCCAAGAGCAATTACAAGCAAACCTGACTAACTCATTCTATCCAATACTATAGGTAATGCACAAGAACTCTGTTCATTAGAGGTGATGAGAAATCCCAAGAGAAATTGCAAGAAAAGCTGAATAACCCACTCTATTTTCCACTATAGGTTAGAAGCTATCTCTTGAGTTTCTCCAGTTGTTTGGAAGCAATCACAAGGTCTCTGTAAACTTGTTTGGAATTTACCTCCAATTACATTAAAACCCAAGCATTGGACAATTTGTGTATCCTCCTGCAAGCAATTCAGGAGGAAATCAATTGCTTGATATTTTCTCATGTGGCAGAACTTGTGGATCCACATGTTTCGTTGTGAACCAACCCTTTCGATGCTTCCCAATTTCCACCTATTACTTATCCCAACTTCCAAGCTTCTTTGTCAGTGTAAAAGCTTATTCACTCTCTTCACAGAATGGCTGCCTGGATCCCTACCCTTCTAACAACTGAAACAAACTACAACATCTGGTTGGTTCAAATTAGCAAAGTACTTTTTTTTATCTTTTAATCCCCCCAAAATGTTGAAGGCAAGCCCTCTCTGCTGTAAAATCTCAATCCACAAGAATGGTAGGTGGTCTGATACTTTATCAATACGGCTGTGCTGGCCAACATTTCATTAACCATAGGTTTGCATCTGTCATCTGACACTGCTATGGATTTCCTAAAGCTATCCAGAGATGGTGTTTTCCAGGCAGCTTCTTTGAAAAGATGGGTGGTTTCCAGGCCTGCATGGACCTGATCTTCAGAGCCATGAAAAACTCACTGATGCAGGTTGATGAGCTCATTTCCCATTGGTGATACATCTTCTCAACTGTCATCATGCTAAAGATAAAACCAGAAAGACTAGAAAGTCTCTTATTTCAGGCCACAGCAGCTTCACACCTGCATCTGAGAAAGGCCACTTTTTAACAGCTTGAGTTGTCTACAATCCTGGTCAGGAAAAATCCCACCCCAACAGCAATGTTTGTTGCGCAGGTTTTGTCCAATACCATTGAAAGGGTTGATCTGTTGCAACATGAAAAAACTCAATTTTTAACTGCTTTCTGGCTGGATCCAACAGAAGGACAAGTGAGTGCTATTCCCCCAGCATTAAGCATACAGGAGCTGTCAAGGTCAATCTCTTATCCAGACCCATGCCAACTGCTGGAAAGCCTCATGGAAAAGTTCAGCAATTTGTTCTTCCAATATGGAAAGAGGGGGAGCTGGCATTCCAACTTTCCTGTCCTTCAAGAATTTTCTGTGCCAGGTTCCCAATCACCATTGCCTGGGTCTTCCTCTGGTTTTCAGGCACATACTCTGGATAATTTCCCCTTGACACTATATTACCAATGTTCTTGTCAGGATGAAACTATGATAAAGGTGTAAGAATAGGCTAATTACAATTTTAACTATGTTTATGACACGGAAAAAAGGTTTAAAATAAGGATTGTAAAGATAATAAGGGTATTTAATAAAATAAAAGGGCTTTACTAGCAAGAGATAGTGGTGGTGAGCACTGCTGAAATCCCTGGGTGCAGTCTTACCAGTTGGATGACTATAATAAGAGCTACAATACTAAGATTTATAGTATAATTTGATTATTTTCCAAGAGTAAAGTTCTTTTTGACACTTTACTATGTAGGAATTCAAGAGCAGGATGAGGAAAGATTTTCTGGAAGTGTAAAGCCCCCTTTTTATCCTGAAATGGGATGAAAAAGGTGGCTAGACCTTTCCACGTAGAGGAAGTGAAGATTTTTGACTCTCTAGGACAGGCTTCGGGTTTAAAAAAGGCCTGTATAGCCATTATTGGGCTCAGATATGGTTTTGAAACCACGTCTGGGCTGTTTTTACCAATACAGGGTGAAGATTTTCATCTGGGGACCACACAGCCTGATTCTGACGTGTATAATGCGCAGAATTCTGTACAGAACCTGTATAGGACCCCAGTATTGAGTGAACTATGAGGTATTGAAGTAAAAACAAGCTTCTTTGACAGTTTGACACCTCATAATCATGGTTATGGGATATTATCCCATGGTAAAGCTGTATTAGTCAAAATGTGGGATTTTGACCTTAAAACAGCTATGAATTTATCAGTTCTTGGGATATCAACTTCAAAATTGAATCAGTGTGTAGTCCTGTATTTTTTCTACACAATGTTACCTTCTTTGGTATTGTTATCATTAAATATGACAAAGTTATCCCATGTACAAGTCTTTTGTGCATGTGCATGTTTTTAAGCAAAAGCTGTATTAGGCTTGTTTGCCCTATACCTTTTGTTCTAGTGGAGATATGGAGAAAATAATGACACCATCAGATAGCCCTGATTTTGATATTTCCAAAAAGACCCCACTTTAGGTATCTCACAATAAAATGTAGAAGTTAGATGAGAGGAGAATGTTTTATTCACCCTCATTTGGCCTGAATTTGACCATAACTTCTGTAATACTGGTGCTAGCTCAGCTTGGTTGGTACCATTGGATAGCCCTGGCTTAGAGGTTAATTTGAAATACCCATTTTATGGGGTTAGGCCTCTTAATCTGTATTTCAGATGAGAGGTGAAAATTAAGGTTTATGCTCAGCAACAACTTTGAGCAGGAGTGACTTTGTTATTATTTGTCATATGATCATGGGACTTGTATATTTGGAAAGGGGTGAACTTCCTCTTTCTTTTGATACCTTTTGAGCTGATTTGGCTCAGCTCCATGCTTTGGTGGTATCTTGGCTATACCATTGGTTTATGGTATTTGGCTGTCATGCTTGTGCTCTGGTTTGAGTCACAGGCTGAGAGTTCTTATGTTGCAATTTAGATTTGTGGATAGAGGTGCATAAGGAAAAGTTATGTAAGAAAAAAGTGTTTCTATCCATTTGACCAGCTCTGAGCACTTCATAACTGACCTTTGGGAAGTTATGCCTTTTGTAAGCCTTGAGTTATATTTTAAATACCCAAATTGTAAGATGTGTCTATGAAACTGATGATAATATTACTATTAATCAGCAGTACTATGACTGTTCTTATGAAATATAATAACAAAAATTTTATTATAACCACAATTAGATAATTAAAGAATTATTTCTTTCACATGTTAAAAACTACTAGCGATTTTAACAGTGAGCAAGTAATTGTCTACAAGAATCAATTACCACAAGATTTTAATTATTGAAGAAAACTAATTTTAGAGAAAAACTTTATGAATTAAAAATAAATCACTCACTAATATTCCAAAGAACTTATTGAAAGATAAGATAGAGAGATTTGACGTAGAATTGTGGATTTTAAGGATCAAAATGAATTTATAACAGTATTACGACAATATATAGTTGGATTCTATGATTTCACATCTTTCTTATTGATTCTCAAATATTTAAAACACTTAAGAATAACTATAACTAATACTTACTTGTTGGTAATAATGATTTAAATGATAATAAGATGATGATAATGTGGAAAAAACAGCAAGAAGAGGCCTCTTTTTAAGTCAACAACAGCTCACAGAGGCGTGCCATGGAGCAAACTGAAAAGCCAGTGAGTGAGAAAACAATAAACCCTTTTGGATTATTGATTGCATCATCTGTTGTCACATAAGATTATCATAATTACTTAATTGATGCTTTTACCTGACTATCAACCCCAATATGGTTAAGAATAAAAGAAGTAACATCTGTAAATTTTCTTTTATTCCAAAATAATTATTGATTTCTCAAAGTTATCAATGTTATTGCCAATTTCATTGCAGTTTGTAATTACTGTAAATTTTTGAAGATTCAGTGTTTCACGTAGAATAGTCAAAAATGGACTGTAAGTAAAACTGGAATTCTTTTTGGTTGTATCATAGATAATACAGTTCTCTATTAGTCCTGAAAGTTTTCAGAAAGATTCATTAAGAATTGTATTTTTAATGAATTTTTGAAGTTTTTACCTCATTTCTATGTAGAATTGCAAATATCAGTGTTTCACTGGTTGCTATGAGGTAAATCAATGGATACAAGTCCAAAAAGGGTTTTAATTACTCTTTTGGGGTTTATCCATGTAAAATAATTAAGAATTGAAATGGTTACAGGAGTCTAAGTAGCTATTTACCTCCTTGGCACGTCAAAATAGCAGGTTATTTGCTATTTTCTTAAGATTTACAGTAGTTGTAACATGGTAACCAAGTTCCCAAAAGGTTTTAGTTTACCCATTAGGCCAAGATCAGCCATGGATCCAAGCTTTGGAGCTGTCCACGCCTCTGAGGCCTCAGAAGTTGGGTACCCTGGGTCTCTTTGATGTCTTTTGTCCCCCTTGCTTATTTTTTACATCAAAATGGAAATTTAAGCTTCAAGTGAGATATCCACTATGGGTGTACCAAAGGTCCATGTAAGGATACCATTATATTAAGTGCTCAAAGCATGCATAACACTATTATTGGTGTGTATGTAACATGGGATTTCTCACGTTCCCATTATTTTGGCGTGAAATTCAGAAAAACAAAACTTTTCATGGATCTTTTATGTGGTATTGATGATGTGGTATTGAAGTATTTTCCATTTTACCACCTCAAAGAGTTAATTTGAGCTTATTCACTCTAAACAGCTACCCTAGGTGATCTTTTGTGTAGAATCCAAATCTGGCCTTAAATCCATGGATTTACTTGCTCAATAAAAAGTTATTCATCTTTTCTGAAATCAAAAATGATGAATTTTGGATATATGAATGACTTATGAGTTATGCATAATTCAAAATTCCTTTTTAAGATAATTGTGGCCTATTTGGGTATGTAAAATATACCTCAAGGCTCACATTCCCTCCCACCAAAAAATAAAATTGTACTACAATTTTATAAATGGTATAAAGAGTAAAAGGCCCCAAAGGGGGTTAATGTCCACTGTCCAACCTCTTTACATCACTCAGATAAATTAATTAAAGCAGATTTATAGACATATTCAGGCTTGTGGCCTTCTTTCATGTCTAAATCTTCTCAAGAGTTTATCTGAGTCCGGTATTTCTGATTCTGCCAGCCATTCATCTTCATGCACTGGGTTTCTATATCTGACAAGATATTCTCTTTCCTTTTTACCCCTAAGTATCCTTTTTTTGATGACTTTCTTTATCCTTTTGTCTTCATTCTGATCCACTGGTGGAACAGTTCAAGGAGTTGGGTTCCTTAAAGGAAACAATTCTTTATCAGCTGGTTGATAAGGCTTTATCAAGCTGACTGGAAAGGTGGGGTGTTTATTTTTCAATTAACCACTCAATTCCACTTGAACTGCATTGGTTCCATGTGTCACAGGGGCTCTTCGAAGTGAAGAGGGCCTGGCACTCAGTAAACTGGGACTCACTTATGGAGGGCTCAAGGATAGGATAAGGTGAGATACACTTAAGAGTGTTAAAGATGAATTACTAAAAGGATGAATATAAGAAAAGCAGCAACAAAAGAAATAAGAAGAAGAAAATAGAAGAGCCAACCACAAACAAGTCCAAGTCCACTGTTTCAACCTGTCAGAATGGAAAGAGAAGGGTTAATAAGGATATGGCCACCCAACTCATACTGTACAGGCGAAGAAAGAAAAGAGGCAAAGACTAACTTAAGATTAAATAAATATAATACCCAAAATATAAGGATAAGAATATTCAGTTAATAATAAATCAACTAAATTAATTAACTGGGGAAAAGTCCCCAGGGGGGAGAAAGAGGGGCTGGTATATGTGAGAATCACCAGCCCTCATCCAGAGAAGAATTTTCATGAGAATAATTGATTGTTGAATTGAGTCTGGCCAATACAGGTCCTGTACAGCTGTACAGGACCTGTACAAGAGGTGTGGTGTATTTGAGTGATCATACAGTTTCATACTGGTGTATTGAAACTGTATTGGGTGAATCCATCCTGTACAAGTATTGACAGGCTGTATTGATGTACCAAACTGTATGCATGTTTCAGAATGAAAATTGCTGAAACTGACTGCTGATGCAGATACTGGATTTGCTGATTTGAGGTGTTTGAGTGGGTGTATGAATGAATACCCTTACCCCTGATGGATGGTTGTTACAGTATCCCCCTCTTGAAACTGGTGGGCTCCTGAACACCATAATACCCTGCCACTGTTGAGTGGCATCTCAATATCCCCACATTTTTTCAAAAAATTTTCTTTTAAATTTCTTTCCTCTTGACCATTATCCTGAAAATCCTTTATTACTTCTTCCCTGCCAAATTCAATTGATTCCCCCCTTTCTTTTCAAATTTGAGTGAGTATCCCTTCCAGAGTATGCAATTCTTTCTTTTGATTCAATCAGTCATGTCTTGGGATGTGGCCTTGGGATATATCCCAGAATAAAGGCCATTGAGCACTTGTGCTCAAAAATTGGTGCCCAATGAGTATATGACTTGTACTCATTGGCCCAGACTTAATCCATTCAATGAACCTCCAAGGGGTCTTGTCCCCATGATCCAAGGAATTGGCCTCAGGCAGCCCTCCCAGTGGATTTGGACTGTGGCCCCCATCTTGAGTGATCTTGATGTATCTTGCTTTTTTATGGCCCTTTTGGCCTTGCTGGGTGTTTTGGTGATTAGGGCCATTTTTTTGATTTTTTGGGTTTTTTGGCCATAATAGGCCTTTTGATGTTTTTGGGATCCTACGGTCCGCGGTCCGTACGCCGCGGTCCGTGGACCGTACGCCGCGGTCCATGGGCCGTGGGCCGTACGCCGCGGTCCGTGGACCGTACGCCGCGGTCCATGGGCCGTGGGCCGTACGCCGCGGTCCGTGGGTCGTGGTTCGCGGTCCGTGGGTCGTGGTTCGCGGTCCGTGGACCGTACGCCGCGGTCCGTGGGCCGTGGGCCGTGGACCGTACGCCGCGGTCCGCGGTCCGTGGGGGCTATTGGAGGCCCCCAGGACCAAAATGAAGCCCCTGGGCCCAAATTTGCTGGGGACCCAGGGTGACCAAGGGGCCCAAAATTGGCCCAATTCCAAAATTCACCATATATGGCCTGGATCCATTGAAGGGGTCCAGGACCATCAAGATCTTGGCCTCCCCAAAGCTGCAGGGGAGGCCCTGGGTGATGAGTTCAGCCCCAAAGGGGTATGAACCTTCACCTTAGAGGCTTTGAGGTGGGGCATAATTGAGTTATGGCCCCAGTTCCTTGAGTCAAATTTCTTTTTCTTGATGTGGAGTGGATTGATTCTGACGTCTTGAATCTTCTGCTTGCACTTTCTTCAGTTATGAGTTCCAAACTGACTGAACTCACTGAATCTTCCCCTTCTGCACCGCCACCGTCTGTTCTTCATGGTTCTGGCGTCTTCAGTCGATTGTCTTCTCCCTCCATGGCGTCTTCTGGCCATTTTGACCCCTCCCAAACATATGATGGGTTCAGAGCAGTTGAAGTTCTTGATCCTGCCTGTACTGAGTGTTTGGCCAGGGGGAAGGATTGCTTTCAACATTACAATCCTTGATCGTCAAAGTGCCATTTCTGCTTCATTGGGAAGAAGCCATGCCGCTGTACCGGATCAACTTTGTCCCGGGTCAAGAGACACTTGTGGAGTAGGAAGGATGGGCCTTATGGGCAGGAATTCCCCATTCTTGAGGAACCTACCCCTGATGCCACTTCTGGATTTTCTCAATGTGAGTGATTTGCATTTCTTGGTTGAATTGATGCTGATATTTTGATGTAGTGACTGGTTCCAGGCAGAGGGATGTGGCCAGGTGGACTAATGTTGGAGGGCCCATTCCGATTGGTGGTAGGCCCATCCACTACAGCTCAGAAATTCCCATTTCAAGGACCAATGCTGATGGAGTGGTGAAAGTAGTGAAGAAGCTAAGAAGAATTGTTGATTCCCCATCAGATCCAGATGCTGAAGGAAGTGATGAGTTGGATGGTGAAGAAGTTCAAGTTATTCCTCATTCAAGTGGCCATCCATCCAGCAATTCCTCTTCTCAACCTCTTGCCAACCCCAGATTCCAAAGCCAAGTGGTTCCCAGCACTCCAAGAACCTTCCAACCAATGCTTGCTTCAATTCCTACAACCCTTCCTCCTCCATCACCAACTACTTCCCACACCACCAGGCCTGCCTTGAATCCAGCAGTAAGACCATCTCCAGTTCAACAGCCCAGAAACTCACCCATAAACACCTCCCGTCAACTCCAACCTGTGGCCAGCTCCAGCAGAAGAAGAGATGGGATGTCCCCTTTGCCGTTTCCTGCCGCTCAAGTATTCCAAAGAAGAGAACGTTGGCCTATCCGGGTTACCAGAGAAGATCCCAACGCGGCTAGTGAAAATCAAGATGCTGTGGCCAGATTGTTCAGGAGAGTTGACAGAAATAGCAGAGAGGTGATTATGTATGCCAATGACAGGACAATTCCAGGTACTGCTTCTGAAGAAATGGCTGCAAAATTTGCCTGGTATGAAGATGAGTTGATAAATGATTTCCAGAGAACTTTTGATGACTTGGGTAGAGATAACTAGTTTCCTTTTCCTTGTTTGTGTTTGGTTTGACTTCTATCCCCACTCTTATAACTACTAAAAAATAAAAAATAAAAAATAAAAAAGATAATGGAACCTCCCAATACATGATTTGGGGAGGGGATGCTGCTGCTTTAAAGAAATAAAAGAAAGAAAATATACAAGTAAAGAAAGAGAGAAAATAATAAGAGAAAATGAGAGTAAAGAAAGAACTAAAGCTAAATTCCTGATGGCTGGTCCTTCTTGTGGTGAGTTGCTTGATTCTGGCCAAGGAGTGTCTGAAAAATGAAAACCAAGCATTTGATGCTCACAGAGTGGCCAAGGTGATGTTTTACAAGAAGTAGAACCCTCAGGGATGCATACCAGGAGATGGAACTTACTTTCATAACTTCCACTCCCCACCAAGCACCATAAAACTGAAAAGAATTGCCATAAATGACTTCTGAAATGAATTGCCATAAATGACTTCTGAGATGAATTGCCATAAATGACTTCTGAAATGAATTGCCATAAATGACTTCTGAGATGAATTGCCATAAATGACTTGAAGTAATGAATGTCTTGAATTATGATGATTGGCATAAAATGAAAAGATAATAAAGAAAGAAAATGAAACATAAAGAAAGAAACATTGGGCCATATCTTGATAAGGTCCAAATCGGAGGGTATTGATGTTGTATGCTTCCTGAACCTGTCCAAAGAATTGACAAGTGCTCACAAAGTGGCCAAGGTGATGCTTACAACAACATATGGGTAGAATACCCCCTTAAAGGTGCATGCCAGGAGAGGAACTTACTTTCATAACTTCTTCTCCCCACCAAGCACCATAAAATCAAACTCTTGAGGTGTTTGGACCAGGCTTGTCGGGATACAGTGAATGGAAATCCTTGACAAGGTCTGGTGAGTTGGTAAGGTTGGAAGCTGGTTCCCAAGTGGTTCTTTCTGGGTCTTCACTGAATCCTTTCCACTCTACAAGATACCATAATTTACCTCTTTTGAGTTTTGAGTCCAGAACCTGAGCCACTTCCCATTCTTCTTGCTCTTCCACTAAAACTGGTGGTGGCGGCAATTGATGAAGATTTGGGATAGTTGAATGCTTGACTGGTTCTAATAAGGACACATGGAATACAGGGTGAACTGTCTTCCATTGCTGAGGCAACTTGAGGTGATATGCATGACTTCCAATCTTCTTCAGAACTTCAAAAGGTCCCAACCATCTTTCTGATAACTTCTTGGTTGGTCTTGTGGTCTTGATGTTCTTGGAAGCTAGCCATACTTTGTCCCCAGGTTGGAAATCAGGTGGAATTGCCCTATTTCTATCTGCATACTTCTTGAATCTCCTTATTGCTGACTCTAATTCTTCTTTGACAACTTGCTGTACTGATTGGAGTTTTGTTGATAACTTTCCAGCAGGTGAGTCTTGAGAAATATGGATTGAGTCAAAGCTGGGATTTCTTCCATAAATGGTGAAAAAAGGTGATTGCTTGGTTGATGAATGTTCTGCATTATTATAGGCAAATTCAGCCAGAGGGAGCCAGGTGTACCAGTCATCTTGATGATAGCTGACATACATCCGAAGGTACTGTTCTAGTATTTGATTTACCCTCTCTGTCTGTCCATCTGTTTCAGGGTGAAAAGCAGTTGAAAGATCTCTTGATATCTTGAGCTGCTGACACAATTGAGTCCAGAATGATGAAACAAATAAGGATCCTCTATCACTGACAATACTGACTGGGAGTCCATGCTTGGAAAATACATGGCTAATGAATATTTGAGCTAAATCCAGAGCAGTGATTGTGCCATAAGTTGGAATGAAGATTGCCATTTTTGAGAATCTGTCCACAACTACTAAAATTGAATCAAAGTTGTTGGACAGTGGCAATTGAGTGATAAAGTCCATTGATAATGAATTCCAAGGACCAGATGGAATTGAAAGAGGTTTGAGTAATCCAAACTTCTTGTGATGGATGTTCTTGTTTCTTGAACATTGCTGACATGAGGACACATAGTCCTTGATAAATTGATTCATGCCAGCCCAATAAAAATCCCTCTTGATGAGCTTGAGGGTCTTCTCCTGGCCAGGATGGCCAGCCAATGGTGAGTCATGACGCTTTTGAAGAATATTGAGTTGAAGTTCTTCATTGCTTGGGATTACCACTCTATCTTTGAATAATAATAACTTGGCTTGAGGTTCAAGAGAATAATCTGGAACTGATTCACCTCTTGCTAGTTGCTTGAGTATTTCTTTATAGTCTTTGTCTTGCCATACTTCTTTTTGAATCTTGTCAACTAAATCTGAGAAAATTTCCACTTTGATTGAGAAGAATCTTGACTCTTGAATTCCATCTTGCTTAAGTACTTGATGAAGATTTTGAGGATTCTTGATGATGAAGTCCACCCCCCTCTCTGGGTACACGTCGTCCCGACGTGACAAGGCATCTGGTAAAGTGGCCAGCCTGCCTGGGCGGTAAGTGATAGTGAAATGAAACTCAGAGAGAAACTCAGCCCAGCGGGCCTGACGACGAGTAAGAACTTTGGAAGACATGAAATACTGCAAGGAAGAGTGGTCTGTCAAGACCTCGAAAGAATTGGAAAGAGAAAGAAGAAATGCTCTCCAGCGCTTGAGAGCCCAAACTATGCCAAGGAGTTCCTTGTCATGAATCTCATAGTTGAGCTCAGCTGGTAAGAGCTTGCGACTATCAAATGCAATGGGGTGCTTTCCAGAGTCATTCACCTGACTCAGTACGGCGCCCAATGCATAATCAGAAGCATCAGTCTCTACTATAGTAGGTAGAGAAGGATTAAAGTGAGATAAGATAGGAGCAGAGGTGAAAGCTTCTTTGAGTGCTTGAAACTGACTAAGAGCTTCCTCATTGAAGATGAAGGGAGAATCTTTTTTAAGGAGGGAAGTGAGAGAAGTGATTTTTTTGGAATAATTTTTAATGAAGCGACGATAAAAATTGGCAAAGCCAAGAAAAGATTGAAGAGCCTTGATGTTTTTGGGCTGAGGCCAATTGAGTATTTGCTGAACTTTTGAAGAGTCCATCTTGAGGCCATCACTTGAAACAACATAGCCCAAGTATTCCACACTTGAGGCATGGAATACACACTTGGAGGCTTTGGCAAACAAATTATTGTCCCTCAGTCTTTGGAGGACAGAGGCCACATGTTTGACATGTTCCTCCTCAGAACTGGAAAAGACCATAATATCATCTAAATAAACCACAACAAACACATCCAAGAAATCTGCAAATATATCGTTTACCAGATTCTGGAAAGAAGCAGGAGCATTGGTCAAACCAAATGGCATGACCAAATACTCATAACTACCATATTTGGTTCTAAAGGCAGTTAAGTGCTCATCCCCCTCTTTGATTCTCAGAAGGTTATATGCACCACGCAAATCTATCTTGGAGAAGATAGTGGAACCGTTGAATACGGTAAGAAGCTGGTTCATAGGAGGAACAGGGTATCTGTTCTTCCTAGTGACAGCATTGAGTTTGCGGTAGTCAACACACAAACGAAGACCTCCATCCTTTTTCTTGACAAAAAGGACAGGTGCTCCTGTTGAAGAGGAGCTTGGTCTGATGAAACCTTTCTCTACATTCTCTGAAATGTAGGCCCGCAGTGTTTCTGACTCTTGATTTGATAATGAGTAGATAACACCAATTGGAGGTAGAAGACCCTCCAATTCGATATGGTGATCACAGGCGCGGTGTGGAGGAAGTTTCTCTGCTTTCACCTTGGAGAATACATCCAAATATTGGTGATAAGCGGGAGGAACAACCTTCAACACAGTTTCAATTTCTTCTGGCTCTTCCTCCTCATCCCACTGCTCCTCCAGGGATGCATGAAAAGATAAGGGAGGAAGGTCCATACCCCCTTGGAAGAGATGAAGTGAAGATATGGCAACATCTTCTCCAACATCCTTTATCTCTTTGAAGACTTCATCTCTTGATGGAAGTAATGACTGAGAGGGAATTATGGAAGGGATATGGACAGAAGAAGGGATGGAAGGTGTCTTAAGTTCACCAGCCAGAGCAACACTGTTGACAGCAGTGGCTAAGTCATTACTAGTAGAAGGAATAATACCACTAGAATCCTTATGATTAGAATCATAGGTGATCAATCCATTTTTCCAATCAATAATGGGATTGAAATGGTAAAGGAAATCATAGCCCAATATCAGGTCTTCTCCTTTGGGTGAATCTATGATAAAGAAATCCCATTCAAAGCTTGGGAAGGAAGGCAAGTCAACTACCCACTTGGTATAATGGGTGATGAACAAGGCAGGGGATTCATTAGAATCCAAAATGAAAAGAGGAATCTTTTCAGGGAGCTCTGACAGAGTCAATGAGTACTTGAGAACAAAATTCTTTGCAATAAAAGAGTTTGTAGCACCAGAATCAATGAGAATACTATAAAAAATATCAGAGACAGAAGAGAAAATAAGAAACTTTAAAGATTTCTTGACACTAGTATTCAGAGTGCACAATTGTGCTCTTGAAGGAAATAAGTGAGAACCATTGAACACATCATGATTCCCACTCAGGCTTTTCCCTGCTTGCTAGGGAAGCCTCTTGATTATGACCCAGGCTTGTTCTGAGGTCTCTTGAAGCATTCTTCAATTGGGTGCTTTCCACCACAATAAGTACACAGCCCCTCTTTAATCCTCCTCTCCTTTTCAGAACCGATTAGTTTATTGTCCTTATTGAGGAGAGCAGCATGGGGCTTGTCCTTTGAAGATTGGAATTGCTTGCCCTTCTTGTTCTTCTTCTGGTGAGGCCTCTTTGAAGATGAGTTTTGAGGAGGCCTAGATTGATTGGATCCAATGACTGGAGGCTTCTTTTCTTGATTGCCACCCTTTTCCTTCTGCCTCTCATGATATCTTGTGTCTAATTCTAGAGTGACATCCATAAGTTCTTGAAGAGTATCAAAAGTTCCAGGGTGAGAAGCCAACTGATCCAATAATCTTGATGCCAATCCTCTTCTGTAAACATGGATATAAGCTCTTTCCCCCCAATCTCCAATTCTTGACATTAAGCTTCTGAAATCTGCTATGTACAAGGAAACATGACCACTTTCCTTCATCCTCAAATTGTCCAACTCTTGTTCAGCTTTCCTGACTTCATTGGGGTCACCAAACAGAGTGAATAACTGAGATTCAAACAATGGCCAATTATTGAGGAGGTAGGAAGGGTCTTCATTGGAAATATTTGAGAGGTAAGGTTCAATCCATTTGCCAGCTCTACCAGTAAGAAAAGAAGTTGAGTACAAAACCTTCTTCCTGTCAGAGAAGAAGTTTGCTGGATCATTATGGAAAATTAGTTGACAGGATTGGATAAATCCTCTCAACTTATGAGCTTGAGTACCATCAAAAGAATCAGGTGCCTTCATGGATGGAGTCTTGAAAGCAGGGGCTTTGGAATTGTCCCTGGGGGCAACTGCTTGAGTGAGTTGTCCCATGAATTGAGTCATCTGCTCCATCATCTTGAGGAGACTTGGGTCAGTTTGAGAGACAAGAGGTTGACTAGAAAGGGCTAGATTAGAACCCTGAGGCACCTCTGGAGCATTTGCCAAGGCATCTGCCACTTCAGTTTCCCCAGAATCATCCTCTTCCACAGACTCTTCCCCCTCTTCATCTTCAACTTCCCCTAATCTCGCTCTTGCACCTTCAGACATGCCAGGGTAGCCACCCAAAAGTCCAGAAAAGGATCTTGATCTTCTAGATTTCATTCCACCTCTTCTTGAGGGTGCTGCTCCTTCCATTGGTGGTCCTCTGTCCAAATTTGCACTCAGTTGATGAACTGATGGTGTGCGGTCAAGAGGAGCCCTTGCTGTAGGAGTGAGAACAGCTGGAATTTTCTGGGATCTAGTATTCTTGGCTGGGGGGCTATGCTGAACTGGCATTATGAAAAGAATTAAAGTAACTTGATGGTATTAAGAAGAATAATCAGATTTGGCCAAATCAATCACGATAAAATCTTGATGAATCTTGAGGAATCAATTCAAATCTTGAGGAATCAAATTCAATCAACAATCAAATCAATTCAATCAATCAACAATCAATTCAAATCAAATATCAATCAATAAGTGTCTTCAATATGAAATCAAGTCTTGAGGAATCAATCATTCAGTTCAAAATCTTCAGAAATCAATTCAATATCTTGATGAGTTAAATCAAATCAATAATCAAAATCAATTCTTGAGGATCAATCAATATCTTGAGAGTTCAAAAGTCAGTCAATAATCCAAATGAAATCCTGAATCAATAACCAATCAACCAATGAATCCCAATGAATAAACCAATCAAATGACCAATCAATTACTCCTGAATAAGACCTGAATAAAAACACAGAGAAAATTTGATTTGATAAAAATAAAATGAAGTGATGAAATGGTCAGCAATGATTAAGAAAGGAAAAGAATCAATTTTCATGAGAATGAAAAGAATGAGATGAAAATTGATAAGAGAATGGAAATTCATAAAAAATCATAAAAATCATAAAATCATGAAAAGGTCATAATTGATGAATGAGAGGAAATGAATATAAATGAATGAAAAGAAAGAATCAAATATGAGTTAATTAATTTAATGTCACAGGGGCTCTTCGAAGTGAAGAGGGCCTGGCACTCAGTAAACTGGGACTCACTTATGGAGGGCTCAAGGATAGGATAAGGTGAGATACACTTAAGAGTGTTAAAGATGAATTACTAAAAGGATGAATATAAGAAAAGCAGCAACAAAAGAAATAAGAAGAAGAAAATAGAAGAGCCAACCACAAACAAGTCCAAGTCCACTGTTTCAACCTGTCAGAATGGAAAGAGAAGAGTTAATAAGGATATGGCCACCCAACTCATACTGTACAGGCGAAGAAAGAAAAGAGGCAAAGACTAACTTAAGATTAAATAAATATAATACCCAAAATATAAGGATAAGAATATTCAGTTAATAATAAATCAACTAAATTAATTAACTGGGGAAAAGTCCCCAGGGGGGAGAAAGAGGGGCTGGTATATGTGAGAATCACCAGCCCTCATCCAGAGAAGAATTTTCATGAGAATAATTGATTGTTGAATTGAGTCTGGCCAATACAGGTCCTGTACAGCTGTACAGGACCTGTACAAGAGGTGTGGTGTATTTGAGTGATCATACAGTTTCATACTGGTGTATTGAAACTGTATTGGGTGAATCCATCCTGTACAAGTATTGACAGGCTGTATTGATGTACCAAACTGTATGCATGTTTCAGAATGAAAATTGCTGAAACTGACTGCTGATGCAGATACTGGATTTGCTGATTTGAGGTGTTTGAGTGGGTGTATGAATGAATACCCTTACCCCTGATGGATGGTTGTTACAGTATCCCCCTCTTGAAACTGGTGGGCTCCTGAACACCATAATACCCTGCCACTGTTGAGTGGCATCTCAATATCCCCACATTTTTTCAAAAAATTTTCTTTTAAATTTCTTTCCTCTTGACCATTATCCTGAAAATCCTTTATTACTTCTTCCCTGCCAAATTCAATTGACATTACACAAGAATGTTTGATTCTGTCGTAAATAATCCCATCAAACAAGTGAAATCTTCCCTCAGAATAGGAATTTCTTCAAACTTCATCTAGTGCATTGACCAAAGATGTATCTTTGCAGTCTTTATTTAATAAAGAAGTCAAGATATGGCAATTCTTGTCCTGTTTATAAGATTCTCTGACCTCTTCAAAGAATTCAGTCCCAATATCAGTTATGTTAATCCCTTCAATTGGAATCTGTGGTTCAGCTTCCAAATGTACATAAGCTGGGTTATAAGGAGTGTTAGCTAATGCACACCTTCTAAGTCCATCAGCATTCTTGTGAATGTTTCCTGCTTTGTGGACTATAGTCATGTTTCCTCTATATTCCTGAATGGCTATTTGCCATATCAACATATGTCTGTTGGGAGTTTTCATGTGAAGAAGTGATTTTACTGCATTACAGTCAGTTATCACTTCAAAAACACTGCCATCAAGATAATAGTGTAATTTCTCAAGTGCTCATACCAAGCATAAGCACTCCATTTGGCTTGCACCATATCTGGCCTCTGTTGGTTTGATTTGTCTTGAGATGAAACAAACTCTTCCTTCTGTAGGTTTGTCATCAATAATTTGGACTTGATGTAGGGCAGCCCCTAATACCTCTCCACATGCATCAATGTACAATTTAAAAGCAATATTCCAGTCAGGAATGAGGAGTAAAGGTGCTTCTGTAAGAGCTCTACTTATCTTCTCATAAGCTTTAATTCTCTCCTGTGTCATCTCAAATACAGTCTGTTGATCTCAGATTCTATAAAGTGACTTGACTAGAATTGCAAAGTCTTTCAAGTGTTGCTTATAATAACTGGCAAACCCAAGAAAAGACATCATTTCTTTTTTATTCTGGGGTATTGGCTTAAGTAACACTGCTGCTACTTTGTTTTTGTCAATACCCAAGCTTAAACCAGAAACAATATGTCCTAATTCTTTGAGTTCTGCAAAACCAAAATTGCATTTCTTAAGTGAAATTTTCATGTTCACTTCTGCAACCTTGTGAAGTACCCTTGCAAGTCTTTCAAGGTGTAAGGACCAAGAATCAGAACATATGATAATATCATCCATATAAATGATAAGCCATCCTTCAGACAGTTCTGTGGGAAAGATAGTATTCATCATTCTTTGATAATGGGATGGAGCATTTTTAATGCCAAATGGCATTCTAAGATACTCATAAATACCACAGTGAGTGATAATTCTACGTAATTTCTTAGCTTTGGGCATCAAAACATTTTGATGAAAGCCCTTCAATGCATCCATTGATGTTATGTACTTGGCTTTAGACAATTGAGTCAAGGCTTCTTGAATTCTAGGTATTGGATACCTATCTGGAACTGTGTAGGTATTCAATGCTCTGAAATCTCCAACCATTCTTGACTTATCATTATGCCAGGCAATAATAACAGGCGTTGTTACTTCAAATTCCTCATTATGGCCTACTTTCCTTAGTACACCAAGCTGGATTAACTCTTGGATATGTTTTTCCAAGGCTTCTCTAGCTCTGGGACTGGCTGGATAAGCTGGTCTTCTAAGTACTGGGGGATATGGTCTGTCAATATTAAGAGTAATATCAACTTCATGTCCCCTTATAGCACCTAATGGTTCATTAACAGAGGCAAATGCATTATTGTATGTGTATAACACATTAATAAGTTCATTCCTCATTTTTGGTGATAATTATGGATTAATTTGCGCTTCAACAAGTTGATTAGACACAAATTCATCTTTATAAGTATCCTTAACAGAAGATACCACAGATATTTGTTTTGGCATATTGGAAAAAGCAAATTTTTATCTTTTCTTATCCCCAATTGTGAAATATCTGTCTTTGTAGTTATTGATGTCAATACCATAGATATTTAAGTAATCATTTCAAAGAATGATGTGCTGAGATGTGCGATTATCCATTACTACAATCTTAGTTTTCATCCTTACACTTCTTTCTGGGTGTGGAAATACAAGATTAGTGTCTAATATACCCAAGGGGTACATATTGTTACTGGCACTACTAAATTGCACACCTTCTATTGGTAATAGATGGTTTTTCCATGCAGGAAGTATAATTTGGAGATAATATTTGCCCACACAAGAGCAAAATGCCCCTGTATCAGAATTTACTTTGGCTTCAATATCATTCATGAAAACTGATGTGATACAGGATGCTCCAGCAGTATAACCTTTCCTCTAGCAGGTTTTGTTTTACACATTCTGGCATCTTGGATATTGATCAGGTTGCAGAAATCCTCACTGTACTGTGGCAAGTGGGTATGGACTTCTGTGACTTCAAAGAAAGCTGTAATGTTTTCAATGGGATAGTACTCCACTGGTGTATCTTCAGAGATTGCAGAATCTTGATCAGATTCTTCTTTCTCTTCAGTACACTGAATTTCTTCAGTGACTTGAACTTCATTGATTTTTGTCTTTTTGGTGCAAGTGTTTGCTAAATGTGAAGTACTTCCCCATTTTGACCCTTCAAGACAGGTCTTTCTGGTCTTTTATCTTCTCTGGGAATCTTTGGGACCATCTTGGATTCCATAGGGATTTTAGCCCAAGTTTCACCAATTCTTGTTCTGGTAATGATATGTTCCATTGCATTAATGTAGTCTGTTGAACAGGGTTCTACACATCTGATTTTGATAGCATGTTCCAGTTCTCCTCCACAATTTCTTAATATTTTCATATTAATCATAGTGTCAGACATATCTGGGTGTAAAGCAGATAATCTATCTTTCTTCTTGAAGAACCAAGTAAGTGGTTTATCTTTCTCTGAGTTAAAAATGGCACTTTAAAAACCATTCTCCATTTTAAACCTCCAAGAATTATTGGCCCATTTGGTAATCACTTCAGATTTCCACTAAGACCAATCATGTTTCCCATGATCTATCCTCATCTTGTAATACCATTTCTTTGCAGTCTTGGTAAACAGACAGTGTAATTTACCCACTATGATTTCATCAGGTATATTAAAGTCTTCCTGCAACATATCAATAGTTCTGATGAACTCAGTGTGGCTATATTCTCCTTCACCAGAGAATGTTGGCCATTCTTCCAATTTGGGAATATCTTTAACAGAGACAATATTTTCTCCTAAAAGTGGGGTAAAACTTCCTTTAACAGAAGGTTTTTCTTCACTCAAAGGTGTAGAATGTCTTGGCATATGTGGTTCATAATTCTTATGAATTTGTTCTACATTTGCAATGATTTTATTTTTTAACTTCTGCCTTTCACTGTCACTTTTTGCTAAATGTGTAGCAAACTGATTGGTATTTTCAACTATCTTCAAGACATTATCTTGTAGAGTTTGAACTTGATCAATCATTTTAAAAATAGAAATATCTTCCATTTCATCATTCTGAATCTGAAATGTACTCTCAATTCTGCTACAAGAATTGATAATTGAATCAAATTTGGAATTGGTTAATTCATACCATTCAGTATATTTCTTGTCATGTTTTTTCAGAGCATTAATATCCAATGTTATTTTAGTTAAATTTGAATCAAGTTTACCAATTTCTACATTAATAACTCTTTGTACATGGAAAGGTTCTGTTCATCCTTTCCTGCTCCTTGGCTGTGAATTCGATGAGAGTTCTGGCCATGTTGAACACACTGTCCACAGCTGAAGGCTCCAATTTGGCAATCCTGTACCCCTGTGGGTAAGGTCTGTGCCCATTGGCTTTGGCTTTGCCCTTGCCTTGATGGTTCTGAGGACCTCTCTGCTTCTTCTGAGGTCCTTTGGGCTTGTCTTTGGACATTTCTGGAGCTGGTTTGGAGCTGGTAGATGCCACTGGGGCTTCTGTCTCCAAAGCTGGAGTCATTTCCAGTTCCTTCTTCTGGTCTATGGATAAAAGACTTTGGTTCTTCAACCAATTCTTTATCTTTTTGACCTTGTCTTTGCAAGACAGGGGGCTCCATCCTCCTAAGAGTTCTATGGTCTTCTCCTGACCCAGAAAGCGCTTGATGTGTAAGTAGGTGTAAGGTGTGGATATGAAACTTTGATTCAAAATCAAGTACTTTTCCTGTCCTCAAAATTTGTATAAGGTAAAAATCAATTAAAAATAGTATGGAATATTATTTTTAAGAGAAAACACGCCAACTTTATTGTTTATAACTTTATTAGTATAAAACAATAATATTATAAAAATTTATTGTTTTACCAACAATAAAAATTTATCCAAAAAATACTCTACAAGAGATATTTTAAGGCTACAAAAGAAATTTCTTCAAGAGCAATTTCAATTGGAATTAATTGAGCAAAGAAATGCAAGCAATTAATTAAAGAACAAAGTCTTTAAAAAGAATATTAAAGAGAAAACACGCCCAAAAGTGACCAGAGTGAATTTGGAAACAAAGTGACAAAGTTTACAGTGATGAAAGATGCTTTCATTCACTTTTGGGGTGGTTCAGGGGTAAAAATGATTATAAGAGTTACAAACAATGATTATAATGATTTTGTAACGTGGTTAAAAGGATTAAAATGATTTAAAAATGGTGGTTGGAATCTTTGATTGATTGGTTTAACAGTGTTTAAATTAATTAATAAAAGGAAAAGATTCTAACATGAAGAGAAAAGTGGGGCAAAGAAGACATTCTTTTATAGCCATCAATTCTCTTACTCCAAAAGTAAAATTTACTCTTGTCAGTCATGAAAAACAGTCTGACAACAGAAAAGCCAATTATGGCATCATTGAACCCTGGTTTAGATCAAAAAGGGCTGGCTTAAGCCAATTTTAGTCATTTTTAGCCACTTTAGACCCTTAAATCAGCCATTACTATAGCAATACCAGGCCTAGAGCCTTCAACACACGTCAGAATGTGTGTCAGAGGCGTAAAAACCAGTTAAAACTGTTTTTACTATGATTGTTTTATCTTAAGGGTAGTTTTACCCTCTTGGCAACAGCTAAAACTACCCCAGTTGGTATCAAAACCTCATCATCAATTGAGTCCACAGACCCTGTAACTCAATTCCAGGCCAAAAGTGATGAACTTTTGTATGAATTTTGACATCCCACGACTGTCAGCAAGGAATTTTGGGGTCTATCTCCCCCTTAGAGCTGGAGTTCCTTTTCCCCCCCAAATTTAATATTTCCAATTTATTTTTCCTTTAATTCCTCATCATGTATTATAATTATAATTTACATATGTAATTCAATTCAATTGTGCAGTACAATACAGTAATAATTGACAACTCATATGTAAATCAAAGTTCACTTATGTAATACACGCGCACATTTTGACATTTCAATTGAATTCAATTGAAAATACTTCAATTCCTCATAACTTCTAAACTAAACACAACACCTCAATTTTAACACAAAAATTGATGGTTAACACCACATGTGGTGTGAATTAAATTAAGGTTTTGAGAATTTTCAACTTTTGTATTGAAAATACTAAAAACTTAATTTAAGCTTATTTAGAGTTGAGTTACAAGAATTTCACTCAGAGGTGACCCCACCTGATTTTTTATGAGGAATCCAATGGTGAAATAATTCTTATTTGTTTATTTATTAAATAAAAACTTATAATAATTTTTATTTAACTTTTTTCCAAATTTATTTATTTTTTCACAATTTTGTTAAAATTTCATTTTTACTTAATTTTTTCAAGTATAAATGTAATTTTATACTTACAAAATTTAATGTATTTTTATTTTTAAATTGTAATTAATTTTTTATTTTTAATATAATTTTATATTTTTATTTTTGATTTTCATTTTAATAATGTAAATAAATTTATTCTATTTATATTAATATGTTATTTTTGTATTTGTGGTCTTTTGGGTATATGAAATTACCTCTAAGGCTCAAAGTAGGAGTTCATGGCCCCCTGCCAAAGGCTTGGGAATATTTCCCACTCCTCTTCTTTGGCTGCTCTGAACCAATTTTTGTACTTGAATTGATATATTTCTATTGCTGCCACTTGAAAATGGTTCAGCCCTGAAAATATTGTCATGAATCAGTTCAGGCTCAGAATTCACGTCAAAATCTGTGGGTACAGACCTTGGGAAATGGGGGGCAACTCTGGCATCCTCCAAATGTGTCTTTCTTGTGGAAGACTTGGCACTTCTGGATGTGGTCTTGCCTCCTCTTTGTCCACATCCATCTGGTTGGACTGAATAGTTGCTTCCATTTCTGGTATACACCATTTTCAAGTCAATTTAAAGATAAAAGGTGAAAATATAAGATAAAATACACACCTTTTGGTGGTAATTTAGTCTTTTATGAGTTAAACAAGGTGCCTCTTTTAGCAATTTGCACCTCAATACGGTCTTCAGATTCTGGACTAGTGATATATCTTTTACTGAGTCTGTTGCCAGCTGCACAGTATTTAATTAAAGACACTACAAATAAAGAAAAACAATTATTTTTTATACTTTTTTTAAAATATTTTTAAAGATTTTTTATAAGTTTTATATTTTTTAATATTAAAAAAGTTATTCTTTTTAAAGAAAAAAATTAACACTTAAGATTTTGAATGAAAATTAATTCAGAGTAACTCAAAGAATAATTTTATAAGTTTTTGGATGTGAGAAAGCCACATGTAAAAACAGTATAAAATTGAACCAAATTCCTCAATGAAATGTTTCCAAAACAATTTCAAAAATAAGAATTATTTTAACTTTAAAATGAAAGAGAAAATTATCAAATTAATATATTTTAGAGCTTAAATATATATCAATTAAGGGTAAAAGGCTCAAGAAACATGGCCAGACTCCCAAATGTAAGATTTGGTAGGTATGGTGGTTTTTTGGAACACAAAAATGAAGTCTAGAATATGATTAAAGCCAAGTCTATGGATAAACTCACGGCCAGGCCCCCAAATGTAAAATTTGTCTATGAAACTGATGATAATATTACTATCAATCAGAAGTACTACGACTGTTCTTATGAAATATAATAACAAAATGTTATTATAACCACAATTAAATAATTAAAGAATTATTTCTTTCACGTGTTAAACACTACTAGTGATTTTAACAGTGAGCAAGTAATTGTCTACAAGAATCAATTAAAAGAAGATTTTAATAATAAAACTTCTTTTATTAGAATAATAAAATTATTTTAATATATAATTATCTTTTGCAAGAATAATTATAATGGTAATTCTTGAAGAAAACTAATTTTAGAAAAAAAACTTGAAGAATTAAAAATAAATCACTCACTAATATTCCAAAGAACTTATTGAAAGATAAGATAGAGAGATTTGATGTAGAATTTTGAGTTTTAAGGATCAAAATGAATTTATAACAGTATTACAACAGTATATAGTTGAATTCTATGATTTCACGTCTTTCTGATTGATTCTGAAAGATTTAAAACACTTAAGAATGGCTATAACTAATACTTACTTGTTGGTAATAATGGTTTAAATGATAATAAGATGATGATATGGAAAAAACAGCAAGAGGAGGCCTCTTTTAAGTCAAAAACAGCTCAAAGCGGCGTGCCATAGAGAAAACTGAAAAACCAGTGAGTGAGAAACCAATAAACCCTTTTGGATTATTGATTGCATCATCTGTTGTCACGTAAGATTATCATAATTACTTAATCGATGCTTTTACATTACTACCAAGCCAAAATGGTTAAGAATAAAAGGATTAAAATCTGTAAATCTTCTTTTATTCCAAAATAATCATTTATTTCTCAAATTTATCAATGTTATTGCAAATTTAATCACAGGTTGTAATTACTGTAAATTTTTGAAGATTCAGTGTTTCATGTAGAATAGTCAAAAATGGACTGTAAGTAAAACTTTTCATTTTACTAGTAAAGCTCTAATTCTTTATGGCTGTACCATAGATAATGCAGTTCTCCATTGGTCCTGAAAGCTTTAGAAAGATTCATCAAGAATTGTATTTTTAATGAATTTTTGAAGTTTTTACCTCATTTCTACATAGAATTGCAAATATCAGTGTTTAAATGGTTGCTATGAGGTAAATCAATGGATACAAGTCCAAAAAGGGTTTTAATTACTCTTTTGGGGTTTATCCATGGAAAATCATTAAGAATTGACATGGTTACAGGAGTCTAAGTAGCTTTTTACCTCCTTGGCACGTCAAAATAGCAGGTTATTTGCTATTTTCTTAAGATTTACACCAGTTGTAACTTGGTAACCAAGTTCCCAAAAGGTTTTAGTTTACCAATTAGGCCAAGATCAGCCATGGAGCCAAGCTTTGGAGCTGTCCATGCCTCTGAGGCCTCAGAAGTTGGGTACCCTGGCTCTCTTTGATGTCTTTTGTCCCCCTTGCCTATTTTTTACGTCAAAATAGAATTTTAAGCTTCAAGTGGGATATCCACTATGGGTGTACCAAAAGTCCATGTAAGAATACCATGATATTAAGTGCTCAAAACATGCATAACACTATTCTTAGTGTATATGTAACATGGGATTTGTCACATTCCAATTATTTTGGCGTGAATTTGAGAAAAACAAAAGTTTTCACGGATCTTTTATGTGGTATTGATGATGTGGTATTGAAGTATTTTCCATATTATCATCTCAAAGAGTTAATTTGAGCTTATTCACTCTATGGAGCTACCCTAGGTTAATTTTTGTGTAGAATCCAAATCTGACCTTAACCCATGGATTTACTTACTCAATGAAAAGTTATTCATCTTTTCTGAAATCCAAGATAATGAATTTTGGATATATGCATGACTTATGATTTATGAATAATTCAAAATTTCTTTTCAAGAAAACTGTGGCCTATTTGGGTATGTAAAATATACCTCAAGGCTCAAACTATTAGTGAGTGTTTTCATTTAATTCTTAAAGTTTTTCTCTAGTAATAATTTTGTTTAAGAGTTATCCTTATAATTATTCTTTTGAAAAATAATCCTATATCAAAATAATTTTATTATTTGAATAATGAAGTTTTGCTATTAAATTCTTCTTGTAATTGATTCTTGCTGACAATTACCCCTTACTCTTATAATAACTAGTAGTGTATAACAAGTAAAAGAAATAATTAAGGAATTAAGTATTTGACTGTGGTTATAATAGATCTATTTCTTATATTTCATAAGAACACTCATAGTACTTTTGATTAATAGTAATATTATCAACATTTTCATAGACACATCTTACACCTGTTCTGATCCTGCTTTCTTATTCCTTATCTACCATTACCATCAACCATCTTGTTACCATTAGTCAACCTGTTGAGGGCAGCTACCTCAGTATCTCCAATGTACCATTTACAATGGCAATATCAGGAATTATCTTGTCACATTGGAAGTTTGTGCAAGCAAGGGTGTTACCCTTGTTTGTGGGTTTCAATACATTCTTTTACCTACCTGGAAGGGGCCTATGCACTAGCCTTGTGTATAGTTAATGGCTCTGAATGAATTTTCACCAAGGGGCCTTACCACTGGAGGCTGTGTCCCCTCCTGTCTTCTCTGATTGCCACACAAATGAGGATGTTCTATGTTTAAAGGAAATCTCAAATACATAAAAACTGAATCTATTTTATTAACAATGGAATTTGAACCCTGGCCATAGCTCTGAGAGGGTGGTTCAGGGGTGCTTTAAGATATTTGTTCCCTCTTTTGATTTGTACAAGGGGAAAAAATTCCTCTGCAATGTATGTACATGAGTAGGCCAAATAACAGGTTGAGGTGGTGAACCATGTGGCACTGTATTTGATGTTGTCCAATTTCATGGGAACTTTCAAAACTGAAATTGAGGGATACAGGTATCTGATCAAGCTGCAGGACCACATCTCAATATTCAAATTTGCAACTGGTTTTTTAATGAAAGTGGATGTTCCTGCTTGATTACTATCAGGTATTAAGCTTATACATGTCCAGGCAGGCAAATATCCAAAGGCTGTTTTGACAGAAAATACAAAAGAGTCCAAATCAGCTTCCATTCTCATTGAGGTCAAGTGGCTTGGCATTTTCCTGGCACCAACCCTTCCTTATTCCCCAAAAGTGTGAGCCTTGAGGTATATTTTACATACCCAAATAGGCCACAATTAACTTAAAAACAAATTTTGAATTATGCATAAATCATAAGTCATGCATATATCCAAAATTCATGACTTTTGATTTCAGAAAAGATGAATAACTTTTTATTGAGTAAGTAAATCCATGGATTTAAGGCCAGATTTGGATTCTACACAAAAATTAATCTAGGGTAGCTCCATAGAGTGAATGAGCTCAAATTAACTCTTTGAGATGGTAATATGGAAAATACTTCAATAACACATCATCAATACCACATAAAAGATCCATGAAAAGTTTTGTTTTTCTTGATTTCACACCAAAGTAACGGGAATGTGAGAAATCCCATGTTACATATACACTAAGAATAGTGTTATGCATGTTTTGAGCAGTTAATATAATGGGATTATTACATGGACTATTGGTACACCCATAGTGGATATCTCACTTGAAGGTTAAATTTCTATTTTGACGTGAAAATAAGCAAGGGGGACAAAAGACATCAAAGAGAGCCAGGGTACCCAACTTCTGAGGCCTCAGAGGCATGGACAGCTCCAAAGCTTGGATACATGGCTGATCTTGGCCCAATTAGTAAAATAAAACACTTTGGGAACTTGGTTACCATGTTACAACTACAGTAAATCTTAAGAAAATAGCAAATAACCTGCTATTTTGACATGCCAAGGAGGTAAAGAGCTACTTAGACTCCTGTAACCATGTCAATTCTTGATGACTTTCCATGGATAGACTCAAAAGAGTAATAAAAACCCTTTTTAGACATGTATCCATTGATTTACCTCATAGCAACCAGTTAAAAACTGATATTTGCAATTCTACGTAGAAATGAGATAAAAACTTCAAAAATTCATTAAAAATACAATTCTTAATGAATCTCTCAGAAGCCTTCAGGACCAATGGAGAACCGTATTATCTATGGTACAACCAAAAAAAATTATTGTCTTACTAGTAAAATTCAAAGTTTTACTTACAGTTCATTTTTGATTATTCTATGTGAAACACTGAATCTTCAAAAATTCACAGTAATTACAACCTGTGATGAAATTGCCAATATCATTGATAACTTTGAGAAATCAATAATTCTTTTGGAATAAAAGAAGATTTACAGATGTTACTCCTTTTATTCTTAACCATATTGGGGTTGGTAGTCACGTAAAAGCATCAATTAAGTAATTATGATAATCTTATGTGACAACAGATGATGCAATCAGTGATCCAAAAGTGTTTATTGTTTTCTCACTCACTGGTTTTTCAATTTGATCCATGGCATGCCTCTGTGAGCTGTTGCTGACTTCAAAGAGGCCTCCCCTTGCTGTTTTTTTCCACATCATCATTGTCAGGCTGAGTCTATGATAAAGGTGTATATGAGTATTTACAAGCTTTAAATATGACTGTGACACGGTAAAAATGGTTTTAAAAGATGATAAGATTAATAATAAATGATTTAATTTAAGATTTAAAGGGCTTTACTATAGAGATATAGTGGTGGTGAGCGCTGTTGAAAGCCCTGGGTGCAGCTTTACCTGTTGGATTACAATAATAAAGACTACAATACTTTTAAATTAAGAGTATACCTGATTATTTAACCAAGAGTAAAACTGTTTTTGACAGTTTACTACGTAGGTTATTCAAGAGCAGGATGAGGAAAAGCCCTCCTTTTATCCTAAAATTGAAGTGGAAAGGCTGCTAGACCTTTCCACATAGAGGAAGTGAAGATTTTTCACTCTCTATGACAGGCTTGTGGTTTGCAAACAGCCTGTATACCCTGTATTGGGCTCAGATGTGGTTTTGAAACCACATCTGGGCAGTTTTCACCAATACAGGGTGAAAACTTTTGTCTGGGGACCTCACAGCCTGATTCTGACGTTTATGACGCGTAGAATGCTGTACAGAAACTGTATGGGACCCCAGTATTGACTGACATATGAGGTATTGAAGTAAAAACATGCTTCTTTGTCTATTTGACACCTCATATTCATGGTTATGGGATATTATCCCATGGTAAAGCTGTATCTGACAGCAGGTGGGATTTTGACCTTAAAATGGTCATAACTCTGTCAGTTTTTGAGATATCAAGCTCAAAGTTGGTTCATTGAATAGCTCTGTATGAGCTCTACACAATGATACCCAACTTGACATGGCTATCATTAAATATGACGAAGTTATCCCATGTACAAGTATTTTTATATATTGGCGTGGTCTGGCCAAAAGCTGTATTAAGCTTGTTTGGCCAATAACTTCTGTTGTAGTTGAGTTATGAGGAAATGAATGGCACCATCAGATAGCCCTGATTGTGCTCTTTCCAAAAAGACCCCACTTTAAGTATCTCACACTAAAACTGTAAAAGTTAGATGAGAGGTGAATGTTTTGTTCACCCTTATTTGGTCTGAATTTGACCATAACTCAAGTAATACTGGTGCTAGCTCAGTTTGGTTAGCACCATTAGATATCCCTGGCTTAGAGCTTCATTTTGAATACCCATTTGATGGGGTTAAGATTCTCCTTCTAGATTTTAGATGAGAGGTGAAAATTAAGGTTTATGCTCAGCAATAACTTTGAGCAGGAATAACTTTGTTATTTCTTGTCCTATGGCGATGGGACTTATATTTTCAGAAAGAGGTGAGTTTCCTCTTTCTTTTGATACCTTTTAAGCTAATTTGGCTCAGTTCCATGTTTTGGTGGTATTTTGGCTATACCATTGATTTATGGTATTTTGGCTGTCATGCTTGTGCTCTGGTTTTGAGTCACAGGCTGACATACCCTCCCTCTAAAAAAGGCTCATCATAGATGAGACTGTTCATTCCTCCTTGAGGCTCTGAATCTCCTTAAATGAAACCTCCCATCTGGTATGGCATCCTCTGCCAACCATTTGTCTTTGTCAGCTGTCTGGTTCTTGAATCTGACTAGGTATCGTCTCTGATCCTTCCCATTAAGTCTGATTTTTCTGGCCCTGATGATTTTACTCACAGGTCCAGGAGAGTCTTCTACTTCCACTATTTCTGGTGGAGTGATGTCCTTCTTCCTGGAGGGGAATTTATCCTCCTCTGTTTGGAAATATGGTTTGACCAGGCTCACTGGAAAGACTGGGTGTTTCCTAGAAAACTCCTCAGTGAGCTTGACCTCTACTGCATTCTTCCCTATCAACTTAATGATAGTGAAGGGCCCTACAAATGAGTCTCTCATTTTCTTGGGTCCTTTGAGATTGTTAAAGTTCAGTGTAGACACTAACACCTGGTCCCCTTCCTTGAAGTCAGGTTCCATATGTGATTTGTCCCACCTCTGCTTATTATACTCTTTGGCCTCTTCTATGCATTTGGCAGCAGTATCACAGGCTTTCTTCCACATATCATGGAAGTCTTTGGCTGTGGGGTGGATGGTCAGAAGATTTTTCTTCAAGTGATCCACAGGTAACAGGGGATTCCACCCTTTCTCTACCAGTGCAGGTGTTTTTCCTGTGGTAGAGTGCTGGCTTGTTGTGAGCCTTTGAGATATGACCACATACCCAATAAGGTCACAAAAAAGACTCAGAATAATTATACCTTTAATATAATTATATTAAAATTACTTAGAACAATTATACATTAAGAATAATTACTTAAATATGCAAAAAATACCATAAATTGGTACAAAAATTGGTTTAACTTAAAAACCAATGAATCAACATGTAAAATAAATTATACCATTGGATTCCCCATGGAAAAATACACATATACCACTTTTATGGCATATCTGTAAAGTCAATATTTAAGGAATTATAAGGTATAATACCTTATAAAGACCATAAAACCTTATTTATCTCAAGACCTAATGAAACAACATGTAACATAAATTGTACCAGTGGATTCCCCATGAAAATCCACACATAAAACAATTAATAAGCTAATTTCCAATGTTAATACTTAAGGAATTAACCTGAATATATGCACTTTTTTGGTCAACGCATATATTCAAGGATCATAGCTAATATCTTCTAAACTATACATGATAGAATGATGAACCAAAAATAAAGTTACCACGTAATTACTGAAAGAACACAGATATGAACTTTATTTTACAAATTATAAACAAGGCTAAAACCTATGATGAAATATTGATAAAAATCAACAGAGCTGTTGACCACTTTGTTGTGAAAGTGCTCCAAACTTAAACAGAAGTATACAGTTGGATTCTACTAGTTCATTCGTGAAGAATGATGTAATTTTTATTATTAAATTCAGGGTATAACCCCCTGAAATCAAGGTTTGAAGTTTAAAATATTGAATTTCAACAGAAAAGATGAGTTACAAGAAAAATCATCAAAATTAGAGTTTTGATGATGTAATGAAAAGCTCTTGGCAGCATAATAGGGTTATGTCAGGCTATCAGAATTCACTCTCTGAATTGCTGTAGCGTGTAAATCTTAAAAGTTATTGAGGATCAAAGTTTGAGCTTCATTTGAGCAGTTATGATCACACACTGTAACCTTAATTTAAGTTTAACAGTCTTAAGAGTGATAAAATTGGTGAATACTATTAGTTTATGATTAAAACTAATAAAATCCACGAAATTTGGGGTTCTGCCAAGCCTCTGATGTCATCAAACTTAGAGTTATAGTGATAACTCTAAATAATGGTGTAATGATGATGTAATATGGTTTGATCATGATGTAATCACCCTCAAACCTTAAAATATTGATCAATTCCAGTGGATATGATCAGTACACGTCTACTAGAAGCCTTTTGGACTCTAGGAGGGAGGTATTTACTATAAATAGAGCTCTTTTTACTCTATTTACCCCTCAGACGCATCAAAAACATTAAATCAATTAAATAAAAGGTAATTTCTTTATTCTTTCTATATAAAACTCTTATATTATTAAAGACCAAAGACCATCTTAATATTAATCACTATTATTAAGTGATGAAATCAATTCTTTAATTGTTTTTGTCATAAATCTCTCTATAAACTCATTTCCACGTAAAAACAAGAAGCTTAGTAATTTTCTTTATTTTTATTGTAAATACAATTTGAAAAAGTTGTATTATATTCTTTTGGTGTAAAATATCTCAAAATTATTATTTTAAGTGTTAAAAGTAGGTTATTTCATTTTATTATAATAATTTCTCTCTTATTATTATTCTTAATAATTCTTAATTAATATAAATAGTATTTATATTAATATATAACTTTAATATTAGTAATATTATTGTTATTAATTGTTTTTTATTTATAAAAAACAGTTTTTTTACGCCTTTATTATTTGTTGGTAACAATAATAAAGAGTTTATAATATATTAATTATTTTATATTAATATATTATTTATAATATTATAATTTCATATAATATTAATTTATATTATTATATTTATTTAATAATATAATATTTTTACGCCATAATAATAATATTTCTTTATTATTATTATTATTTTAATCTTATTTATTTTAATTATAAGGACATTCAGAGTACAATAAGTAATAAATTAGTAATTTTTACTTATTGTTTCATAGTCAAACCTTACATTTGGGGGCCTGGCCGTGATATTTACTTAAAAGACCTTTGAAAAGATTCTATTTGGGTTTATCCAATAATAAATTATATTTATAATCATAAAATTATATAATAATTTTATATTTTATTGTTTTTAAAAGCTATTGAGGCATTTGGAAAGCAATTGTACTGTCTTACACGTGGTGTTTCACATCCTTAGACTTGCAAGAACTTTCTTTGAGTGACTCTAGTGATTAAAAGAGATATTTTATAAATTAAAAATAATTTTTATTATAATTAAATTTTATAAGAATCATATTCATTTTTTATTTTATTCTTTAAAAATAAAAAAAAAATATATAAAAGATATTCAAAAAATATTAAAAACCAATAAAAAAGTTATTTTTATTCATTTTTATTCATTTCTTTATTTATTTCAATTTTTCAAAGATATAAAAGCAATTTCTACGTGGAAAATTGCCATATCTTGCCAAAAATAACACTTCTTATAAAAAAGACTTATATTTATTTGTCTTTTTTAGTGTTTGAAGATAACCCAACAGAAGACAACCAAGCTACTGTTGAAGGGTTGGTGGAAGAAACTTGTCAAAGTTCTCCAACACCAGTTATCACCAAAAGAAAGAAAGCTAAGAAATTAGACTTTCCAGGGCCCACCATTCAAGACTCTGAAGGTGAGCACCTCTTTTTAAATTGCCATAAAAGAATTTTATTCTAAAAAACTTTTTTTTTTTCTTATTCTTTAAATTATGACTACCAGTAGAGGTTCCCAATACTCCATCCAATCAGGTGGAGCTGGACTCAGAGGTAGAACTGATCCCTCAAAAGGGAAAAGAAAGGGCAATATCCCCAGTGGAACAGAATCCACACAAGGAAGTGCCTTATCCCAAAGGCAAGTCCAAGAAATGCCCATGATATCTGAGCCTGAATTGGAACTAAGTATGAGTAACTCAAACAGGTACAAATCACATTCAGAAGGCTCAAATAGACATCTACATGAGCCAGTACAAGCAGTATTGCACAGTGTACAAGGACAAAGATTGGGAAATATTGCCTCAAATACACCAAGGAGTGATGAACTCCTGGAACATCCTGAAAAAGTTCCTCAAAGAGGAGGAGATAGTGAAATACTCCAATGGATGGAATCCACTGTCATCCAAACCTCAAATCAAAAAAATCAAGGATTATCATGCCAAAAAGAGGGAGGCAACCAAGGAAGAAGCCCCAGTAGCTTCTACCAGCAAGCCTCAAGCCAACCCACTTCCCCAAGAAGGGAAGAAGAACAAGAAAAAGCATTGGAGGAAACCATATTCCCCAAGCTACAAAATCCCAAGAATCCAAAAGGATGCCATGGACAATATTTTCAACATGGCCAGAACCTTGATGGAATTCAAGGACAAGGAAGAGCAAAGAATGAGACAACCTCATTTCCCAAAGAAATAACCTTGTCCAAAGATGTTGTAAATACTTTAATAGAAATTAAAGATAGTATATTACCTCTAAAAGAAATTAAAGATAGTTTATTATCACTACAAGAAATAAATAACAATTTATCTTCTTTAGCAAAAATTGTTGTGCAAAACAAAAAAGAAATTGACAACATTAAGTTTATGGTTGAAAATAATAAACCAAAGAACTTAATTGACAATACTCAAAAATTAATACAAGGACAACAAGAATTGTATAAATACATAAAAGATATCGGAGACAAGACTTTGACAATCAATTATGATGTGAGTATTGACAATCTTACAGAAAAATTAAATAAATTAAGTATTTCTGTAGAAAAATTTGAAGAAAAGACTTCATCACACCAAAAATTACTTTTGGACCATGTGGAAAAAAGTGATGAAGCAAGAATGCATCCGAAAGATGATATTCAAAGTGAAATAAGGCTTATTACAGAAAAAATGGATAAAATTAATGAGGCTAATTTAAATATGCCAAAGTTATCAACACCATTTTCTCATATAAGAAGCCCTGTTAAAACAAAAGAGGAATTGTCAAATCCTTTCATAACAGACTTGAGTCACCAAGACAATAACCAAGTCTTAATGAAGGAAGCACCTCAATTGAAGGAATGGCCAACATTCACAGGAGAAGGTAAATATGACCACATGTCATTTATTAAAACAATTGACATGTTACAAGAAGATTATGCCATACCAGATGAATTAATCACTGCAAGATTACATTCATTGTTTGAGAAGTCTGCAAAAAGATGGTATTATGGCATAAGACAAACAAATGGTAAAAATACCTGGTCTTGGTGGAAACAAGAAATAATCACCAAGTGGGCAAATGATGCCTGGAGGTATAAGATAGAAAATGCATTTGAAAACTCTTTCTTTGACCCAGAGAAAGATAAACCTTTACCTTGGTTCTTGAAACAAGTTGAAAGGCTTAATGCACTGTACCCAGAAATGTCACAGAAAATGGTGCATATGAAAATACTTAAAAAATGTGGAGGGGAACTAGAACATGCCCTAAGAAGCAGGTGTATAGAACCATGCTCCACAGAAGAGTATATAAATGCACTGGAAGATATAGTGACAAGAACAAAAATTGGCAGGACTTGGAAAAAATTGGACATTAAAAGCCCAAATAAGCCATTTATCAAAAAAGATAAGTCAAAAGAATCCTTTAAGCCCAATACATCCAACAATAATGAGCAAAGAAAATGCCATAAATGTGGAGGTATTGGACACTTAGCCAATAATTGCCTTAAAAAAGCAAAGATTAATGAAATTGTGGAAACAGAAAACCACAATGACAAAGAAGAGGAATCTGACTCTGAAAAAGAGACAGAAGAGTCAGAAAGTTCTGAAAGTTATGAAATCAATATAATTAATGCACAAATTAATAATATTGATATAATTTATGAAGTACTGGATGTTAATTCAAACTTGCCACAAGTTGGAACATCTGACACAAATCTGACAAACATACAAGATGCCAAAATGTATAGAACCAAACCTGCAAGAGGAATGGGATATACAGCTGGAAAATCAAGTATTAGTATTGTTATGGTTGATAACCAAGAAGGAAAGGTTAACTTGGATACAGGAGCATATTGCGCTTGTGTTGGCAAAAGTTACTTAAAAACCATTGTCCCAGACTGGCAAGAAAAACTTATGCCAATACAAGGTGTCAAATTTAGTAGTGCAAGTGAGAGCATGAAGCCCCTTGGAATAATTGATTTAACACTAATTTTTCCTCATACCTCACAATGTGTCAGAATTAAAGTAGAGTTTGTAGTAATGGACAACTGTACTAGTAATCATTTCATACTTGGGAATGACTACTTATCAATCTATGGTATAGATATCTCCAACCAAAAGGATAGATATTTTACCATAGGAGATAACAAAAGACAAAAGTTTGGATTCTTAAATAACAAAAAACAAATCACAGTTATTAAGAATGAAGAAAAAATTCCAGAAAAAGAACTTTTTATATCTGAACAACTCAAAGAGGAAGAATTCAATCAAGAATTAACAGAAAAAATGAAAGAAAAATTGATTGACCTCTTATTTAAGTATAAAAATGCCTTTGCAACTGACAAAGAGCCACTAGGTGCCATAATTGGACATGAAGTGGATATAATTCTTAATGTAGAAAAGCCTTACCCACCTTTATTAAGAAGACCTGCTTATCCAGCCAGTCCAAGGGCTAGAGAAGCCTTAGAGGTGCACATTAAAGAATTAATGGACCTTGGAGTATTAAGAAAGGTTGGACATAATGAACAAGTAGAGGTTACTACACCTGTCATTATAACTTGGCATAATGGAAAATCAAGGATGGTAGGAGACTTCAGAGCCCTGAACACCTATACCATTCCAGACAGATATCCAATACCTAGAATCCATGAGACATTGACCCAATTGTCACAAGCTAAGTTCATCACAGCTATGGATGCTCTTAAGGGTTTTCATCAAAATATCTTAACAGACAATGCCGAGAAACTACTAAGAATAATAGTCCATTGTGGAATTTTTGAATACTTAAGAATGCCATTTGGGATAAAAAATGCACCTTCCCATTATCAAGGAATGATGAATACCATATTCCCTGAAGAATTATCAGAAGGATGGTTAATTATCTATATTGATGATATCATAGTTTGCTCAGAAACCTGGGAAAATCACCTTACAAGACTAGAAAGGGTGCTACAAAAAATAGTCCAAGTGAATATGAAAATTTCCTTGAAAAAGTGTCATTTTGCATATAGTGAATTAAAAGCACTAGGACATGTAGTATCTGGCCTTAGTCTAGGCATAGACAAAAATAAAGTAGAAGCAGTACTACTTAAACCAATGCCTCAAACCAAAAAAGAAATGCAATCATTTCTAGGATTTGCTGGTTACTATAGACAGCATATAAAAGACTTTGCAAAGATTGCTAAATCCTTGTATAAGCTATGTGACCAACAAACAGTCTATGAGATGACAGAAGAAAGAGTCAAGGCATATGAAGAATTGAAAAATTCCTTAACAAATGCCCCATTTCTTCTGATGCCAGATTGGAAACTACCCTTCAAACTGTACATTGATGCTTGTGGAGAAGGACTAGGTGCTGCACTTCACCAAACACAAATTATCAATGAGAAACCAGTGAAAGGACCAATTTGTTTCATTTCAAGGCAGATAAAGCCAACAGAAGCAAGGTATGGAGCAAGCCAAATGGAATGCTTATGCCTAGTGTGGGCTTTAGAAAAACTGCATTATTATTTGGATGGCACAGTATTTGATGTAATCACAGACTGTAATGCTGTGAAATCACTATTAAATATGAAGACTCCAAATAGACATATGCTGAGATGGCAAATTGCTATCCAAGAATATAGAGGAAATATGACTATTGTTCATAAATCTGGAAATATTCATAAAAATGCAGATGGTCTTAGCAGATGGGCTCTAGCAAATACCCCTGACAATTCAGCATGGGTACCACAAGAAGAGCACCATATAGAAGGAATATGTGTTACAGACATTGGCACAGAATTCTTTAACCAAGTTAGAGAAAGTTATAAGAAAGACAAAAATTGCCATATCTTAAGCCAACTTCTAATGAAAGACTGCAAAGATCCATCACTTTCATCAAAACTAGATGAAATATGGAAAAAGGCATATGATGAAGGAAGATTTCACCTCCTTGATGGAATCCTTTACCATAGAACAAAACACACATGTGTTATGGCCTTAACAGACAGAACACTAATAAACACTATTTTACATGAGTGTCATGATAGTGTTGCATCTGGACATCTCTCAGAAGATAGGACACTAGAGAGGGTGAAAACCTGCTCTTGGTGGCCAAATTGGAAGAAAGATGTTGCAGAGTACTGCCAAACCTGTGACAGATGTCAAAAAGCCAACAGAGCCACAGGAAAGAAATTTGGAATGATGATCCAAATCCAAGAACCAAAATCCCCATGGGAAATAGTTCATATGGATTGGGTAACAGCCTTACCTCCAGGAGGAGACAGGAGTTATAATGCATGCCTAGTGTTAGTTGACAGGTACAGTAAAACTCCCATGTTCTTACCATGTCATAAAGATGACACAGCTATGGATACAGCCATAATGATATGGAATAAAGTCATTAGCCACACAGGCTTATTCCAAAATATTATAAGTGACAGAGACCCAAAGTTCACTTCAGCATTATGGACAAATCTCCATAACTTGTTTGGGACAAAGTTATCATTCTCAACAGCTTATCATCCTCAAACTGATGGTCTAGCAGAAAGAATGATACAGACCCTAGAGGATATGATCAGAAGATTCTGTGCTTATGGGCTAGAATTCAAAGATTCTGATGGTTTTACCCATGATTGGTGTACACTAATACCAGCACTTGAACTGGCATATAAGACATCAATCCATTCTTCTACTGGCAAAACACCAGCAATGCTAGAGAAAGGTTGGAATCCAAGACTTCCTTATGATACCCTCAAAAAGGACTTAGTGGATATACATCCAACAGCAAGCAGTTTCAAGATAATGCTTGACAAAGCAAGACACCATGCAAACAGATGCATGCAAGATTCTTTTAAATATGCAAAAGAAAGATGGGATAAAAGTCATAAACCACCTGATTTCAGAATAGGAGACTTGGTTTTAGTATAAACCCTTAATTTCAATAACATAAAAGGCCCAAAGAAATTGAAAGATTCCTTTGCAGGACCATTTATGATAAAAGCACTTCATGGACCCAATGCTGTGCAATTAGAACTCACAGGTGAACTAATGAACAAACACCCAACTTTCCCTGTAAGTCTAATAAAACCTTACAGTTCAAGTGACAAGGAGTTATTTCCACTAAGAAATAAACCCCCACTTGAAATTCCCCCCTTGGAAGAAGGAGAAGAAAAGAAAATAGTAAAAGTCCTTAAAGAAAGAAGGACAAGAAACAAAAAAGAAAGGGAATACCTTGTAAGGTATAGAAATTCAACTCAAGAAGATGAATGGCTACTTGAGAAAGATATAACAAATGCTGATAGACTACTAAGAAGGTTCAGACATGAAAGAAAGCCTGAAAAATAGAAAAGTTAAGCATTATTGAGCTTGAAGACTAACAAAGTCTAATGAAGAGGTAGGACAGTGGATGATACCCTAATCACACATATCAGATTGTGGTACAATCTTTTTTGGTGGTAGGGAATGTGAGCCTTTGAGATATGACCACATACCAAATAAGGTCACAAAAAAGACTCAGAATAATTATACCTTTAATATAATTATATTAAAATTACTTAGAACAATTATACATTAAGAATAATTACTTAAATATGCGAAAAATACCATAAATTGGTACAAAAATTGGTTTAACTTAAAAACCAATGAATCAACATGTAAAATAAATTATACCATTGGATTCCCCATGGAAAAATACACATATACCATTTTTATGGCATATCTGTAAAGTCAATATTTAAGGAATTATAAGGTATAATACCTTATAAAAGCCATAAAACCTTATTTATCTCAAGAACTAATGAAACAACATGTAAAATAAATTGTACCAGTGGATTCCCCATGAAAATCCACACATAAAACAATTAATAAGCTAATTTCCAATGTTAATACTTAAGGAATTAACCTGAATATATGCACTTTTTTGGTCAACGCATATATTCAAGGATCATAGCTAATATCTTCTAAACTATACATGATAGAATGATGAACCAAAAATAAAGTTACCACGTAATTACTGAAAGAACACAGATATGAACTTTATTTTACAAATTATAAACAAGGCTAAAACCTATGATGAAATATTGATAAAAATCAACAGAGCTGTTGACCACTTTGTTGTGAAAGTGCTCCAAACTTAAAAAGAAGTATACAGTTGGATTCTACTAGCTCATTCGTGAAGAATGATGTAATTTTTATTGTTAAATTCAGGGTATAACCCCCTGAAATCAAGGTTTGAAGTTTAAAATATTGAATTTCAACAGAAAAGATGAGTTACAAGAAAAATCATCAAAATTAGAGTTTTGATGATGTAATAAAAGGCTCTTGGCAGAATAATAAGGTTATGTCAGGCTATCAGAATTCACTCTCTGAATTGCTGTAGCGTGTAAATCTTAAAAGTTATTGAGGATCAAAGCTTGAGCTTAATTTGAGCAGTTATGATCACACACTGTAACCTTAATTTAAGTTTAACAGTCTTAAGAGTGATAAAATTGGTGAATACTATTAGTTTATGATTAAAACTAATAAAATCCACGAAATTTGGGGTTCTGCCAAGCCTCTGATGTCATCAAACTTAGAGTTATAGTGATAACTCTAAATAATGGTGTAATGATGATGTAATATGGTTTGATCATGATGTAATCACCCTCAAACCTTAAAATATTGATCAATTCCAGTGGATATGATCAGTACACGTCTACTAGAAGCCTTTTGGACTCTAGGAGGGAGGTATTTACTATAAATAGAGCTCTTTTTACTCTATTTACCCCTCAGACGCATCAAAAACATTAAATCAATTAAATAAAAGGTAATTTCTTTATTCTTTATATATAAAACTCTTATATTATTAAAGACCAAAGACCATCTTAATATTAATCACTATTATTACGTGATTAAATCAATTCTTTAATTGTTTTTGTCATAAATCTCTCTATAAACTCATTTCCACGTAAAAACAAGAAGCTTAGTAATTTTCTTTATTTTTATTGTAAATACAATTTGAAAAAGTTGTATTATATTCTTTTGGCGTAAAATATCTCAAAATTATTATTTTAAGTGTTAAAAGTAGGTTATTTCATCTTATTATAATAATTTCTCTCTTATTATTATTCTTAATAATTCTTAATTAATATAAATAGTATTTATATTAATATATAACTTTAATATTAGTAATATTATTGTTATTAATTGTTTTTTATTTATAAAAAACAGTTTTTTACGCCTTTATTATTTGTTGGTAACAATAATAAAGAGCTTTATAATAAATTAATTATTTTATATTAATATATTATTTATAATATTATAATTTCATATAATATTAATTTATATTATTATATTTATTTAATAATATAATATTTTTACGCCATAATAATAATATTTCTTTATTATTATTATTATTTTAATCTTATTTATTTTAATTATAAGGACATTCAGAGTACAATAAGTAATAAATTAGTAATTTTTACTTATTGTTTCATAGTCAAACCTTACACTTGTATTATAAGCCAGTTGGACTGCTGGTAAGAGGGTGACCCAATCATGGGTGTATCCCTCATGGTCCTTGTATTCCATGCCATAGGCACAGAACCTCCTGAGGATGTCCTCCATTGTTTGGATCATCCTCTCTGCTAGGCCATCTGTTTGTGGATGGTAAGCTGTGGAAAAAGCAAGCTTGGTGCCTAGCATGTCATACAAATTGGTCCAAAATTCAGATGTGAATTTTGGGTCCCTGTCACTAATTATGATCTTAGGGACTCCACAGGTGGATATGATGTTATTCCAAAATAACAGAGCAGTGTCCATGGCTGTGTCCTCTTTATGGCATGCTAGACATCTCATGCTCTTGCTGAACCTATCAACTATGATTAGGCAGGCATTGTAGTTTTCTTTGCCTCCTGGGACAAGTCCTGTGACCCAGTCCATGTTGATGGTTTCCCATGGGTGTTTGGGTTCTTCTATGTGTTGAAGCAACCCATATTTCTTCCCATGCTTTCTATTTGCCTTTTGGCATCTTTCACAAGTGTTGATGTATTCACTCAACTCTTGCTCCCACTTGGGCCACCAAGCTGTGCTTGCTACCCTATCTTTAGTCCTGTCTTCACTCATGTGTCCCATGTAGGGGCAGTCATGGCATTCCTGCAGGATCAAAGAGATGTGGTCTCTGTCTATCACTGTGAGTGCACTGGTGTGCTTTTCTCTGTGATAAATCAGGCCATCTATAAGGAAGAATTTATTGTCCTTATAGGCCCTCAACCAGGGTTCCTCCAGCTGGGTTTCCAGTTCTGGGCTCCTGTATTTTTGTTGAAGGAGTTGGAGTAGTATGCTACACTGTTTGTGTTTAGCATAGGATTTCAGTACTGCATTGAAAAATTCATTGTGCAATTCTGAGGAACTTATTCCCAGTATGGGGGTTTCTGTCCCTTCTGAATCAGTGTTTCCACTGTCAAGGGTACCACTCCCTGGTGCCCATTCAGAGAATCTGAAGTTCTTTTTCCTATTTATTTCCATAAAATGGATAGGAATTTTTGCAGCAACTTCAAGGTCATAAGCTGGATTGCTTTTGACATTGTCCAGTGGCCATCTGCTAAAGCCATCTGCATTGGTATGGCTTTTACCTTCCTTGTATATGATGGTCATGTTCCCTCTATACTCCTGGATGGCTATTTGCCATCTCAGCATGTGTCTATTAGTAGTCTTCATGTTTAGTAAAGACTTCAAGGCTGTGCAGTCTGTGTAGACTTCAAAGACTGCTCCCTCCAAATAATAATGGAGTTTTTCTAGAGCCCAGACTAGACATAGACATTCTGTCTGGGTGGCCCCATACCTGGCTTCTGAATCTTTCAGATGCCTGGAGATGTAACATATTACACCTTCTCTTGGTTCACCATCCACAATTTGTCTTTGGTGAAGGGCTGCTCCCAAGCCTTGGCTGCATGCTGCATCTATATATAACTTGAATGGTAGTTCAAAGTCAGGCAAGATGAGCACAGGTGCATTTGTGAGTTCATATTTGATCCTCTCATATGCATCCCTCCTTTCCTTGGTTATTTCAAAAACTACATCCTTTGAGCATAACTTGTATAAACTACTAGTTATGTGAGCAAAGTTTTTGATGTGGTTTCTATAGGAGCTAGCAAATCCAAGGAAAGATTGCATCTCTTTGATGTTCTTTGGTACTGGCTTTTGTAGTACTGCTGCTACTTTGTTCTGGTCAATTGCCAGACTAAGGCCTGAGACTTTGTGTCCTAGAGCTAGTAGCTCTTGTTGGCCAAAATTACACTTCTTAAGTGAAATTTTTAGATTGATGGGTGTACATTTACTTAGCACTCTGTCTATGTATTGTACATGGTCTTCCCATGTCTCTGAGTATATAATGATATCATCAATATACACTACCATCCAGCCTTCCATTATTTCTTCTTGGAATATGGTGTCCATCATCCTTTGGAAGTGGGCTGGTGCATTCTTGATGCCAAATGGCATCCTGGTGTACTCATATATGCCCATATGGCATATTATTCTGAGCAACTTCATGGAGTTTGGTTTAACTCCATTTTGGTGGAAGCCTTTCATACAATCCATCTTGGTTATGTATTTGGCTTTGGCTAGCTTATCCAATGCATGAGGTATCCTTGGTATAGGGTATCTGTCTGCTTTTGTGTGGTTATTCAGGGCTCTGAAATCTCCACACAATCTAGACTTGCCATCATGCCAGGTGATCAGGACAGGAGTGGTGATTTCCACTATTTCATTATGTCCAATCTTCCTAATGACATCCATGTCCAGGAGTTCATTGATATGTTTCTCAATCTCTTTCCTGGTCTCCAGACTTGCTGGGTAAGGAGGTCTTCTTAACATGGGTGGATAAGGCCTTTCTACATCCAGATATAGTTCTATATCATGGCCTTTGATCTTGCCTAATGGTTCTTCACCAATGGCAAATGCTGGTCTATTCTTCCTCAGCATCTTCAGTAAACTTAGCTTTTGTTTACTGGTGAGGGTAGTGCTAAACTGTCCCTCTCTGAATTCTTTCAGAAGTTCTTCCAGTGGGTCCTGAGAAGATATCTGGTATATATCAAGAGAAAATTTCTTTTCCTTGTTAGTACCAATGGTAATATGCCTATTTTTTCTATTGTAAATATCTATGCCATACATCCTCTGGTAATCTGTTCCCAGTAAAAACCCTTGGATGTGGGCATCTTCAAGCACTACAAACTGTGGGTTGAGTCTGATATTACCTTTTCTGTGGGGTATAATTATCTCTTTGATAATTGTCCCAATAGAGGTCATCTTTCCAGATGCACTCTTGAAGTTCTTTGCCCTGGTGGGCAAGAGTTCTTTCTCCCAGTTTGGGAAGTGGTTATCCAGATAATTTCTGGCCACTATGGAGCAGTGTGCTCTACTGTCAATTATCAGTGGGTGCTGAGCATTGTCAATACATACAGTCATTTTTGTGGCTGTTCCATGTATATATGCCATTCCTTTGGTTGGTGTAACCAGGAATGTTTTTGCATCTTGTGTATGTTTACACAAGTTCTTGTTGGTAGTGTCTTGTGGCATTCCTGCTTCCAACTGTATATCCTGGATTTCTAGTGGGGTTTCCTCTTGGTATTCCACTAGAAATTCCTCTCTTGGGTCTTGATCCTCATCAGATGGTTCTCTAATGGCATCACCCATAGAATCTGATTCAGAATCCTCTATTGGAGGTTCTTCTTCAGGGACTTTTTCTATAGAATAGACTTTCTTCTTTGCTTTTGGACAGTTGTTGGCATAGTGGTCTGTTGAACCACAATTGTGACAAGAATTCTTCTTCTTTGCCACTTCTGCCACTCTTTCTCTGGGTTTGTCTTTAAACTCTACCCTTAAATGTTGTTTCTCTTTGAAACTATTGCTCCTATATGGGGTGAATTTCCCTATATTAGGCCTTTTCCTTATGTCTTGTAAGGTATTGGCTATATCATCTAGAGTGCAATTTTGGTTGCATCTGCACTTTACTGCATGCTCTAGTTCTCCTGGCAGTTGTGTCAGAAGTTTATGATTCCTCATTTGAATGTTAATTTGAGGATCAATGGCTTTAAGTCTTTTAGACTGTCTAAGACACCACTCATATGGATCTTTGTCCACAGAGTATTTGTCATTTTCAAATGACATGGTCTTTTGCCATATCCAAGTTCCATTACTGTACTTTTGGATTATTTGACTCTTCCACCATGGCCAATTTCTTCTGCCATGGATTTCTTTCATTTCAGTGTACCACATACTTGCATGACCTTTAAATGCAGTATTCAGTCTAGCAGTAATCCAGTAATGTGGTATGCTTGGTACATCAATGAAGAGTCCATCAATATAATCTATGAGATCCATATGATCATATTCTCCTGATCCAGAGAATTTGGGCCAGTTTGAGGCCTCATGAAGCTGTTTCAAGGCTTCCTTCTCTGAATAAGACATGCCATCTCCATCCTGGTATTGTGATGGAGATCTTGCCTTATTCAACAACATGGCATCTGGTTTGATGTCATCTGGTTGATATGGATTCTCCATAGTTTGGCCTTGGGGCTTTAAGCTATGGTAGGCATCAAACAATTTGTTGATGTCTTGGTTCAGACACTCCCTGTCCCTGCTGCTATGGTGTTGTTCTTCAGAGACTTGATTCAGTCTCTTGTTGGTTTCTTCAGAGGCTTTGCTCAGTTGAGCATATCCTTCCTGAAGGTTTTTAACTATCTGCTCCAATGAGGCTTGAGTTCTTCTCATCCTCTCTTGGGCAGCTGAAAATTCTGCAGCCTGCTTTGCAGATTGCTCAGCATATTGGGACATTTGCAACCACAGTGTGTCACTGTTGATGTTGCTCTCAGATGTGATAATGTTATTTTCAGTCTGAGTGGGGGTAATGTTTCTATTACTAGGACTACTGATTCTCGAGTGGTTTACAACTACTTCTGGTTCTTGTGTACTTCTTTTACCAAATCTAACAGCTTCTGGATCATGGGGTCTGACTCTTTCCTCCTCTGGTTGAAGGAGGCTTTGTTCTTGCCCTTGTTGCCTTGTCTTCTCCTGGAAACTTCCTGGAATTGTGAAGAATGGTGACTCTTGGCCACTGATCTGCTGGTTTCTGAATGGTGTGAAGCCACTGGAGAGCTGATTTGGCTTGCTCCTTGTGAACCTGAAGGAATCTGAGTAGGCCCTGTCTGGGTTAACTGTTCTTCTATAGCTTGGATAGTGGCTTGATTCTCCCTTATCCTCTGTGCCCTTGCCTCCAGGAGTCTGTGCTGCCTGGTAGGGTTCCAACCCTTGGTGATTACCATAAGGTCCTTGAAGTCTATCTCTTTGAGACAGATCTTCTGGCAACTTGATCCCAGTTCTGCCCAGTGAGTTGCTAGGTTGAACCTCTTGTTGTCCATGCTCCATTGAAACAAATCTTTGAGGAGTTGGTGGATTTGAAGAACTTGATCCATATCCTTCCAGTCCTCTGGTTTGAGGTTTCTGTTGAATTGGAGTGTGAATGGCAAGGTTGATATTATCTCCCTCATTGTTTTGCCATCCACCACTGTGTCCAATGTGTCTTCTTTCAGGTCTTCTGGTTCTAGACATTCCTGCTCTATCCTCTGGCTGGTTCCTTTGGAAGCCAAGGTCTCTGAGGTATGCAGGGGACATATCAGTGTTTGCAAGCAGTCAAAAACTTTATGTTCTTAGGGTATTTACCTTTGACTGTGCCTTGTACAAATTTATTATGTGCTGATTTGGGCAGTTTGCCTTTGGAGGTTACAACTGGGTTAATAATTGTAATCTTCCCTGTACAAATGGTTAAGGTTTGTTTACCTTGTATTGAAGCAGAGTTTCATGGTTTTCTACTCCTCTGAGTGGCTATTGGTGTCCACTTCTTGGCTGTAATGAGGCCTTCACTAAGCCTTTTTCCTTTACCCTTGCTGACCTCTGGTTCTGAGGGTGTCACTGGTGTGTTGGCCTGTGACTCGGTTTCAAGTGGGATGTAGTTTTCTTCCACTGAATCAAAACAGTAAAAAGAGGGCTTATGTCAGTTAAGACTTCTCACAAGGCTGGTTTTGCACGTCTTAGAATGGCCTCTGGGCTTGTATATTATTACAGTATGCCCCTGTATAATGACAGTGTGGTTGAATCAACAATTCCACGTCAGAATTACAGCTTTCTGGTACCCTGTCACACTGTTTGTGTGCCAGTATCCCACAGATACACCTGTGGTTTTCAAGTGTATTCTGTACAAGTGGTTTTGTATAAGTGTTATTGAGTCAACAATACACTTAATCCACGCCTCAACTGATGGTTTTTCAGTCAGAGGTGTCCTTATTCAGTCAAGAATACAGGAATTATTGATGGCTTATGTGTTTTTATATACAAAATACGCCAAAAATAATTATTTTTAGTGGGTATTAGCCACGTGAAAAATACTCTTTTATAATATGAGTATATAAAAAAAGATGAAAATATATAAGATATATATATTTAAATGGAAATTACGCCTAAAAAAGATAAAACAATGTGTTAATAAGTCATAAAAAAGAGAAAAGACTTACTTGTAAGGTCCAAAAAAGTTAAAAAAAACATGGCCAGGCCCCCAAAATGTCCGGCTGAGTCTATGATAAAGGTGTATATGAGTATTTACAAGCTTTAACTATGACTTTGACACGGTAAAAATGGTTTTAAAAGATGATAAGATTAATAATAAATGATTAAATTTAAGATTTAAAGGGCTTTACTATAGAGATATAGTGGTGGTGAGCGCTGTTGAAAGCCCTGGGTGCAGCTTTACCTGTTGGATTACAATAATAAAGACTACAATACTTTTAAATTAAGAGTATACCTGATTATTTAACCAAGAGTAAAACTGTTTTTGACAGTTTACTACGTAGGTTATTCAAGAGCAGGATGAGGAAAAGCTTTTGGCTGTGAAAAGCCCTCCTTTTATCCTAAAATTGAAGTGGAAAGGCTGCTAGACCTTTCCACGTAGAGGAAGTGAAGATTTTTCACTCTCTATGACAGGCTTGTGGTTTGCAAACAGCCTTTATACCCTGTATTGGGCTCAGATGTGGTTTTGAAACCACATCTGGGCAGTTTTTACCAATACAGGGTGAAAATTTTCATCTGGGGACCTCACAGCCTGATTCTGACGTGTATGACGCGTAGAATGCTGTACAGAAGCTGTATGGGACCCCAGTATTGACTGACATATGAGGTATTGAAGTAAAAACATGCTTCTTTGTCTATTTGACACCTCATATTCATGATTATGGGGTGTTATCCCATGGTAAGGCTGTATATGACAGCAGGAGGGATTTTGACCTTAAAATGGCCATAGCTCTGTCAGTTTTTGAGATATCAAGCTCAAGGTTGGTTCATTGAATAGCTCTATATGAGCTCTACACAATGGTACCCAACTTGACATGGTTAGCATTAAATATGACAAAGTTATCCCATGTACAAGTATTTTTGTACATTGGTGTGGTTTGGGCAAAAAGCTGTATTGGGCTTGTTTGGCCAATAACTTCTGTTGTAGTTAAGTTATGAGGAAATGGATGGCACCATCAGATAGCCCTGATTGTGCTCTTTCCAAAAAGACCCCACTTTAAGTATCTCACACTAAAACTGTAAAAGTTAGATGAGAGGTGAATGTTTTGTTCACCCTTATTTGGTCTGAATTTGACCATAACTCAAGTAATACTGGTGCTAGCTCAGTTTGGCTGGTACCATTGGATAGCCCTGGCTTAGAGCTTCATTTTGAGTACCCATTTGATGGGGTTAAGCCTCTCCTTCTAGATTTTAGATGAGAGGTGAAAATTAAGGTTTATGCTCAGCAATGACTTTGAGCAGGAATAACTTTGTTATTTCTTGTCCTATGGTGATGGGACTTATATTTTCAGGAATAGGTGAGTTTCCTCTTCTTTTGATATCTTTTGAGCTAATTTGGCTCAGTTCCATGTTTTGGTGGTATTTTGGCTATACCATTGATTTATGGTATTTTGGCTGTCATGCTTGTGCTCTGGTTTTGAGTCACAGGCTGACATGTGGCTTTGAAACCACATCTGGGCAGTTTTCACCAATACAGGGTGAAGATTTTTGTCTGGGGACCTCACAGCCTGATTCTGACATGTATGACGCGTAGAATGCTGTACAGAAACTGTATGGGACCCCAGTATTGACTGACATATGAGGTATTGAAGTAAAAACATGCCTCTTCGTCTATTTGACACCTCATATTCATGGTTATGGGATATTATCCCATGGTAAGGCTGTATCTGACAGCAGGTGGGATTTTGACCTTAAAATGGTCATAACTCTGTCAGTTTTTGAGATATCAAGCTCAAGGTTGGTTCATTGAATAGCTCTGTATGAGCTCTACACAATGGTACCCAACGTGACATGGTTATCATTAAATATGACAAAGTTATCCCATGTACAAGTATTTTTATATATTGGCGTGGTCTGGCCAAAAGCTGTATTAAGCTTGCTTGGCCAATAACTTCTGTTGTAGTTGAGTTATGAGGAAATGGATGGCACCATCAGATAGCCCTGATTGTGCTCTTTCCAAAAATACCCCACTTTAAGTATCTCACACTAAAACTGTAAAAGTTAGATGAGAGGTGAATGTTTTGTTCACCCTTATTTGGTTTGAATTTGACCATAACTCAAGTAATACTGGTGCTAGCTCAGTTTGGTTAGCACCATTAGATAGCCCTGGCTTAGAGCTTTATTTTGAATACCCATTTGATGGGGTTAAGCCTCTCCTTCTAGATTTTAGATGAGAGGTGAAAATTAAGGTTTATGCTCAGCAATAACTTTGAGCAGGAATAACTTTGTTATTTCTTGTCCTATGGTGATGGGACTTATATTTTCAGAAAGAGGTGAGTTTCCTTTTTCTTTTGATACCTTTTGAGCTAATTTGGCTCAGTTCCATGTTTTGGTGGTATTTTGGCTATACCATTGATTTATGGTATTTTGGCTGTCATGCTTGTGCTCTGGTTTTGAGTCACAGGCTGACAATCATCTTATTATCATTTAAATCATTGTTACCAACAAGTAAGTATTAGTTAAAGCTATTTTTAAGTGTTATAATTCTTTCAGAATCAAAAAGAAAGACGTGAAATCATAGAATCCAACTATATATTGTTGTAATACTGTTATAAATACATTTGATCCCTTAAATCCACAATTCTACATCAAATCTCTCTATCTTATCTTTCAATAAGCTCTTTGGAATGTTAGTGAGTGCTTTATCCTTAATTCTTAATTTTTTTCTCTAAATAATTAGTTTTCTTCAATAATTATATTTATAATAATTCTTGTAAAAGATAATTATATATTAAAATAATTTTATTATTTAAATAAAAGAAGTTTTGTTATTAAAATCTTCTTGTAATTGATTCTTGTAGACAATTACTGCTCACTGTTAAAATCACTAGTAGTGTTTAACACGTGAAAGAAATAATTATTTAATTATTTAATTGTTGTTATAATAATATTTAATTACTATAGTTCATAAGAACAGACATAGTACTGTTGATTAATAGTAATATTATCATCAGTTTCATAGTCACATCTTAAATTTGGGGGCCTGGCCATCTTTTTTGAACCTTGTGACCTTAATTAATGTATTTTTAAGTTCTAAAATATATTAATTTAATAATATTTTGTTCTTTCATTGTAAAGTTGAAATAATCTTTATTTTTGAAATTGTTTTGGAAATCTTTTTCATTGAGGAATTTGGTTTAATTTTATACTGTTACACACGTGGCTTTTTCACATCCCAAAAGCGCATAAAATTATTCTTTGAGTTACTCTGAATTAATTTTCATTCAAAATCTTAAATTTTATTTTATTTTTTCTTTAAAAAGAATAATTTTTTTAATATTAAAAAATATAAAACTTATAAAAAATCTTTGAAAATATTTCAAAAAAAAGTATAACAAAATAATTTTTCTCTTTTATAATTTTTTTCTAGTGTCTTTAATCAAATACTGTGCAGCTGGCAACAGACTCAGTCAAAGATATATCACTAGTCCAGAATCTTCAGAAGCAGAATCTGAAGACACTATTGAGGTGCAAATTGCTAAAAGAGGCACCTTATTTAACTCAGAAAAGAATAAATTACCACCAAAAGGTGTGTGTTTATCTTATATTTTAACTTTTGTATCTTTGAATTGACATGCAAATGGTGCATACCAGAAATAGAAGCAACTATTCAGTCCAACCAGATGGATGTGGACAAGGAAGAGGAAAGACCAAATCCAGAAGTGCCAAGTCTTCCTCAAGAAAGACACATTTGGAGGATGCCAGAGTTGCCCCCCATTGCCCAAGGTCTGTACCCACAGATTTTGACGTGAATTCTGAGCCTGAACTGATTCATGATAATATTTCCAGGGCTGAACCTTTTTTAAGTGGCAGCAATAGAAATATATCAATGCCAATACAAAAATTTGGTTCAGAGAAGCCAAAGAAGAGGAGTGGGAAATATGCCCAAGCCTTTGGCAGGGGGCCATGAACTCTTACTTACACATCAAGAGCTTTCTGGGTAAGGAGAAGACCATAGAACTCTTAGGAGGTTGGAGCCCCTTGTCTTTCAAAGACAAGGTCAAAAAGATAAAGAATTGGTTGAAGAACCAAATTGTTTTATCCATAGACCAGAAGAAAGAGTTGGAAATGACTCCAGCTTTGGAGACAGAGGCCCCAGTGGCGTCTACCAGCTCCAAACCAGCTCCAGAAGTGTCCAAAGACAAGCCCAAAGGACCTCAGAAGAAGCAGAGAGGTCCCAAGAACCATCAAAGCAAGGGAAAAGGCAAAGCCAATCGGCACAGACGTTACCCACAAGGGTACAGGATCCCCAAATTGTAGCCTTCAGCCATGGACAGTGTACTCAACAGGGCCAGGAATTTGATGGAATTCACAGCCAAAGAGCAGGAAAGGATGAACAGAACTTTTTCAAAGAAATAATAGATCAGATACATTTTGTTCAATCTGATATTCATGTAGCTCTTGGTAAATTTGATGCAAAGATAAATAAACTTACATCAGACATAAGTGAATTAAAAAGAAATGAAAAAAGATATACTGAATGGTATCAAGTGGAAAATGCCAGAATTGATTCAATTATTAATACATGTAACAGAATTGAAAGGACATATCAGGTTCAGATTAATGAAATGGAAGATCTTCACATTTTTAAAATGAATGATCAACTTAAAATTCTAAAAGATCATGTATTAGAAATAGTTGAAAATACCAATCAGTTTGCTACACATTTAGCAAAAAGTGACAGTGAAAGGCAGAAGTTAAAGAATGAAATCATTGCAAATGTAGAACAAATTCATACAAATTATGTACCACATATGCCAAGAAATTCTACACCTTTGACTGAAGAAAAACTTTCTGTCAAAGGAAGTTTGACCCCATTCTTAGGAGAAAATGTTATCTCTGCAAAAGATATTCCCAAATTAGAAGAATGGCTGAAATTCTCTGGTGAAGGTGAATACAACCATAGTGAGTTCATTAGGACTATTGATATGTTGCAAGAAGACTTTCATATACCTGATGAAATCATAGTGGGAAAATTCCACTCTCTGTTTACCAGAGCTGAAAAGAAATGGTATTACAAGATGAGAATGGATCATGGGAAACGTTATTGGTCTTGGTGGAAGTCTGAAGTGATTAACAAATGGGCCAACAATTCTTGGAGGTTTAAAATGGAAAATGCTTTTTAAAATGCCATTTTTAACTCAGAGAAAGATAAACCACTTACTTGGTTCTTCAAGCAGAAAGACAGATTATCTGCTCTACACCCAGATATGTCTGACACTATGATTAATATGAAAATATCAAGAAAGTGTGGAGGAGAACTGGAACATGCTATCAAAAGCAGATGTGTGGAACCCTGTTCAACAGAGGACTACATTAATGCAATGGAAGATATCATTACCAGGACAATCATTGGGAAAACTTGGACTAAAATCCCTATGGAATCCCAGATGTTTTCCAAAATTCCCAGAGAGGACAGAAGACCACAAAAACCTGTCTTGAAGTGTCTTAAATTTGGAAGTACTTCATATTTAGCAAACACTTGCACCAAAGAGACAAAAATCAATGAAGGTCAAGTCATTGAAGAAGTTCATTGTACTGAAGAGAAAGAAGAATCTGATCAAGATTCTGCAATCTCTGAAGACACACCAGTAGAGGACTATCCCATTGAAAACATCACAGCTTTCTTTGAGGTCACAGAAGTCCACACCCACTTACCACAGTACAGTGAAGATTGCTACAACCTGATCAATATCCAGGATGCCAGGATCTGTAAGACCAAACCTGCTATAGGAAAAGGTTATACTGCTGGAGCATCCTGTATCACACCAGTTTTGTTGAATGATATGGAAGCTAAAGTCAATTTAGATACGGGGGAATTTTGCACTTGTGTGGGCAAAGATTATCTCCAAGTTATACTTCCTGAATGGAAAAACCATCTATTACCAATAGAAGGTGTGCAATTTAGTAGTGCCAGTAACAATATGTACCCCTTGGGTATATTAGACACTAATCTTGTATTTCCACACCCTGCAGGAAGAATAAGAGTGAAAACTGAGATTGTGGTGATAGACAATTGCACATCTCAGCGTATCATCTTTGGAAATGATTACTTGAATATTTATGGTATTGAAATCAATAACCATAAAGACAGATATTGCACAATTGGAGAGAACAAAAGACAAAAATTTGCTTTTTCAAATATGCCAAAACAAATATCAATAGTATCTTCTAAAACTGATACTTATAAGGAGGAATTTGTGTCTAATCAACTTGTTGAAGCACAAATTAATCCATCATTGTCACCAAAAATGAGGAATGAACTTATTAATGTGTTATACAAATACAATAATGCATTTGCCTCTGATAATGAACTATTAGGTGCTATAAAGGGACATGAAGTTGATATTACTCTTAATATTGACAGACCATATCCTCCAATAGTTAGGAGACCAGCTTATCCAGCTAGTCCCAGGGCTAGAGAAGCCTTGGAAAAACATACCCAGGAGTTAATCCAAGTTGGTGTACTAAGGAAAATAGGCCATAATGAGGAAGTTGAAGTGACAACACCTGTTATTATTTCCTGGAATAATGATAAGTCATGAATGGTTGGAGATTTCAGAGCATTGAATACCTACACAGTTCCAGATAGGTATCCAATCCCTAGAATTCAAGAAGCCTTGACTCAATTGTCTAAAGCCAAGTATATAACATCAATGGATGCATTGAAAGGCTTCCATCAAAACGTTTTGATGCCTAAAGCTAAGAAATTACGTAGAATTATCACTCACTGTGGTATCTATGAGTATCTTAGAATGCCATTTGGCATTAAAAATTCTCCATCCCATTATCAAAGAATGATTAATACCATCATTCCCACAGAATTGTCTGAAGGATGGCTTATCAATTATATTGATGATATTATCATATGTTCTGATTCTTGGTCCTTACACCTTGAAAGACTTGCAAGGGTACTTCACAAGGTTGCAGAAGTGAACATGAAAATTTCACTTAAGAAATGCAATTTTGGTTTTGAAGAACTCAAAGCATTAGGACATGTTGTTTCTGGTTTAAGGTTGGGTATTGACAAAAATAAAGTAGCAGCAGTGTTAGCAGTTCTAGCCAAGTCACTATATAGAATATGTGATCAACAAACTGTATTTGAAATGACACAGGAGAGAATTAAAGCTTATGAGAAGATAGATAAAGTGCTTACAGAAGCACCTTTACTCCTCATGCCTGACTGGAATATTCCTTTTAAACTGTACATTGATTCATGTGGGGATGGATTAGGGGCAGCCCTACATCAAGTCCAAATTATTGATGACAAACCTGCAGAGGGACCAATTTGTTATATCTCAAGATAAATCAAACCAACAGAGGCCAGATATGGTGCATGTCAGGGTGAGTCTATGTAGAAGCTTAAAAACAGTAAATACAAGCTAGTACTATGACTGTGACACGTCAAAATAAGTAATAAAATAATTCTTCAGGTCCTACTGCTACGTGGTAACAGTGGTGATGAGTCTATTGAGGACCTGGGTTGCAATGTTCTAATATCTTTGACTGTAAAGAGACACTACAATAATTATATTTAATTATATCTTTAAGTATTCTAAGGACACTACTGATGGATAACAGTCTTGTCACGTAAGAATATATAATAAAAAGATAAGATGAGGATTTTTGAAGGCAAAAACCCTTCTTTTTTATATCTTTCAAGACTGTCAAGAGTTATTTACTCTTCACACGTCAGAGGAGTGAAAATTTTCACTCCATTGGCCAGTCTGTGGTTCTGGATCCTCAATTCTGACGTCAGTAGAGGCAGAATTGTGGTTTTGGGACCACAAATGATCATTCTGGATCAATACAGGATGAAAAAACTTTTCACCTGCCACGTCAGCACTTGGATGACGTTGTTCTGGTGTTTGTATGACCAATACTAGTCATTCTGGGCGGGTTTAAGCTTTGAACAACCATTATTTTGAGTATTAAGACTGTACTGGTTGGTACAGGTTTGGTACAGTCCAGTATTGGCCAAAATACTTCCAACCAAGATATCTTGGTCAGTTTTTGAGATATCAAGAAACTAAGAGCACAGAATTGAAGGGCTTAATGAGCTCTTCAATTTGGTATGCTTCATGTTTACCCTTCTTTAAAATAGCAAAAGTTATAAGGGTTTTAAGTTTTTTGGATGTATTTTTGTACATCAGTATGAGGCTTCAAAAACTTCCATACCAGATATCTTCTTCAGTTTGGAAGATATCTGTATTCTGATGATACAGTTTTGTAGGGCTTGATTAGCCCTACAGTTTGGTATATGACACTGTACAGTTGTATGAGTGTATGCCAAAGATACAGGGGTTTGTTTATTTTCTTATTTTCAGAATATCTGTATTTTGGTTATTAAACCTTTGAACCAAGATCCCTCAGTCAATTTAAGAGATACAGAGGTCTAAGGTATCTCAAATTAAAGCTCTTGTTGAGATCTTTAATTTGGTTATACTTTTGTACAGTTTTGTACAAGCCCTCTTTGACTTTCAGGGGGACTTGGTTTTGAAAATGAGGTTATATGGTATCTCCAGTTGTAGTGGTGTTACAACAACATGGATGATATCATTGTGTAGCTCTTTATGTGAGCTTTAAGAAAAATACCATTTTGGTATAGGATAACTTAAATATGCATAAGTTAGATGAGAGGTGAAAATAAGGGTTTTGACTTGTTTATTCTCCTCTAGGTTTCCTTATTCTGTTTGGATAAGGTTGGTGTTTAATGTAAGAGGATTGTTTTCTCTTAATTATTACCTGTATTGACTATGTTTGTTCAATACTTGTCATACCATTATTTATGGTATGTTGGATGTCATGCTAGTGCTCTGTTTTGAGTCACAGGCTGACAGTGCAAGCCAAATGGAGTGCTTATGTTTGGTATGGGAACTTGAGAAATTACACTATTATCTTGATGGCAGTGTTTTTGAAGTGATAACTGACTGTAATGCAGTAAAATCATGTCTTAACATGAAAACTCCCAACAGACATATGTTGCGATGCGGAATAGCCATTCAAGAATATAGAGAAGACATGACCATAGTTCACAAAGCAGGGAACATTCACAAGAATGCTGATTGACTTGGCAGGTGGGCATTAGCCAACACTACTGATAACGCAGCTTATGTACCTTTGGAAGCTGAACCATAGATTCCAATTGAAGGGATTAACATAACTGATATTGGGAATGAATTCTTTGAAGAAGTCAGAGAATCTTATAAGAAAGACAGGAATTGCCATATCCTGACTCCCTTATTAGATAAAGACTGAAAAGTTACATCTTTAGTCAATGCACTGGATGAAGTTTGGAAGAATTATGCTGCTGAAGGAAGATTTCACTTGTTTGACGGCATAATTTACCACTGAACCAAGCATTCTTGCATAATGATATTGTGTAGAAGATTGGTTATCAATACAATTCTTCATGACTGCCATGATAGCATCTACTCTGGACACCTTTCAGAAGACAGAACACTTGAAAAAGTGAAGAACTGTGCATAGTGGCCATCTTGGAGAAAGGAAACCATTGAATATTGCCATAGGTGTGACAGGGGTCAAAAAACAAACAGGAGTACAGGCAAGAAATTTGGACTTATGATCCATATTCAAGAAACAAAATCCCCTTGGGAAGTTTTTCACATGGATTGGGTCACAGCACTTCCTCCAAGTGGTGACAAAAATTATAATGCTTGTTTGGTCATTGTAGACAGATATAGCAAGAATCCCTTATTCTTTTTTTTTAATTCTTGACCCCTTGAGTTCCTCCACGTGTATTATTGCATAGAACAGGGTATTAATAATAATGTGTTTCCCCTTTGGTGTTGGGAATTTGTTCAAAGTCCACTTTTACATTTAAAACATCTTGAAAATGTTGAGTAATTGGATTAAAATCTTTCATTAGCCTTTGAAAGAGGTATTTACCAATATCATCAAATATTCTTGGAAAATTTCTTCTTCTTTCTAGAAACTATGATCACTTACCTTATCTGCATCCTTTCAATAAAATCATATTGAAAAATGTGGAAAACTGCATATAAGTCTCAAATATGCAACAAAATCCTTCACAGGTTATTCCAAAGGCCATTTTGAATGCAAGTCTGATAATTCCAGCCTTTTCCAGTTTGAGAATACCCATTTAGTCTTGTATTTGCAAGGTGTTTCTTGATAATTATTGTACTTTTTAGAAAGTTTCTCTTTGAAGGGCACTTTGGGTTTGAAACTCTCCAAAGCCACTTGAAGGGCATAATGGAAGAACTTTCCATTGAGAGAACAGATTTGAGGAGGGGAATTTTGGACATGTACTATCATTTCCTTGGAAACTCTGTTGATAACTTCATTAAATGGCTTTTTCAAGGCCATGTGTAGGTCCTTTAAATCCTCCCAGAGAGTAAAGTGGACTTTTTGGAGCCAAATTTCAACTATTTAATGGACACATACCACTTTTTAATTGTATCTAACACCAATATCACAATGGTAATTGCTCAAGAGTGGGATAAAATACTCCATCAGAGGGACCCATGTATTGGCTGAATATTCCACTATTTCAGGATTCTTGATCTACTTTTTAATTATCTTTTAGTTTTCCTTGAATAACTTCTCACTAAAGTAGCACATAACCTGAGAAACAAAGCAAAACAATTAATAAATAATTGAAATGAAAGGGAATCAAGGGGAGAAGATTTTCTTGATTCCAAATCTGAATAAAATTTTCAAAGGGTGGCCCATGGCCAATTTTTTTCATGAAATTTGTGGATACAATTTTAATTATGTGCCAAATACAGAGAATAATATTGAGATATGGTAATAGCTTATGAAGGGAGTTTTTTAAGGACAGGTCTCTATCAATAACGATAGCTTGTGGTGGTACAATATTTTTTCTGCTGAGGGCTAACTTGAAATAGTCTTCGAAGGCCTCTGTTTCATTTTCTTTTATTAAGAAGAAATCACCAGACAAGGCCTTGTTGGTGGAGGTGAAACCACAACTATAAAAGAGATTCATTCTTTACTTATTCCTTTGCAAGCACAATCAATTGAACGTACATGGGAGAATCTTCGGTAAAACTTAATAGAAAGTGAGTGAGCTAAGAATAATGAATAAATAGTATTTTCTCCATCCTTTTGAAGCAGTCCCGCAAAAACCTCTTTCTTGAGGGCGTCAATTAATTCATCAGTTGTTCTTCTTACTTGAGGTTTGTTTTGTGTATTTTCTTCCTTTGATTAGATATATCTTTCAATATTACAGGCCTATGAGATACCCTTTGGGTGCATACGTGGGACTGAATTTTCCTTGGCGTTAGTAGTAATTCAGAAATATGAGGAATTTTGGATGTTTCTTCCTCATTGAGCGTTCTCAAAGCAGGTTGAGCCATAATATTCCCAGAGGGATCATGGTTGTGATCTAGGTTTTTGAAAACAAGTACCCAAGTGGTAGTATTAGAGTACTTACTTTCATAATTCCTAAGAGGGAAATCTAGTTTCCTTGCTCTTATAATCCTAGTATTAGATCTATGAGAATTGATAATATCAGACTGTGACACCCTATATCAGCTTTTTGAGGGTCTTATTTTACCTAAAGATGGTAACAGAATACCCGTATTCTCTGGCAACAGTATGAATATTAACCTTTGAGATTTTACCACTAACCCAAAAAAGGTCAAAAGAAATTATAAACCTTATCTTAATAACACTAACTACAACTTAATTTTTAAAAATCCATTAGAATAACTAAAAATGCCATAGAAAGGTATCAACTCATGATTATTCCAGAAACCAATGAATAAAAAAATGAAATAAGTTACGCTAATGCATTCCTCATTGAAAATTAGATATAATACCCTTTTGATGTCATATATGTTAACCCAAGACTTACTGAGACGCCAGGATATATTCAAAGCTATGAGCGGTTCATATATTTATACACTTGGCTGATATATTTTTAGATAAATGTATGAATGATATTATGAAACATTAATTTTACCACAAAAAAGAATTCAGAACACAGCATTAATTTTTTTTACAAGCTATACATATAGTTATGTATAATACAAAAAATTTACCAAAAAAAGTCATAACAGTTGATCACTCAAAACCAATAGTGATCCAAGTTTAAGAAAAGTATATATTCAGATTCTAATTACTTAGCATGAATAATGACCTGTTTTTGGTCATTCTATTCAGGTTATAACCCTGTGAGATCATGGTTTAAAGTTTGAAGAAATATATTTCAACAAAAAAGGTGACACAACAAAATTAATCAAAAATAGAGTCTTAATTATTTAAAACAATCCTCCTGGAAGCTTTGTAAGGGCGTGCCAGCCTATCAATATTCACTCTATAAATTTCCTTTTTGTGAAAAACCTAAATTTTATTAAGGATTAAAGCTAAAGCTTAAAATTGGTAATTTTTGATCATTAACTCTAACCTTAAATTAGGTTTAACAGTTAAATAGAAGATGAAACTGGTCTATTTTGTTATTTTATTATTGAATCTACCTTTATCCAAGACATGGAGCTGGTGTAATAATGATTTAATCTTCACTAAACGTTAAAATAATGATTGATTCCAGTTTTTAGAATCACTAAACAACCTCTGAGTAATCTGGTCACTTCTTGCAAGGATTTTCACTATATAAAGACCCTTTCTTCCTCTGTTTCTCCCTCACAGATCAAATAAAATAAATTGTCAAATACTAAGGAAAAACACTTTGTTCTTTAAATTAAAAATGTTGAATTGTAAAATACTGAGGTTATAGCTTCTTTCAATAATTTAATCTTAAGTGATTATATTAATATTTCTATTTAAATTGTTAAATTCTCTTAAAACATTTAAATCCTTGTAGAAATAGTAGAAATTGTATTTTTCACCATTCATAATTGAAAATACCACCTAAAAAAGGTTGAAATTACTTTTTTAGGCATAAGATAATTCAAAATTATTATATTAAGTGCCAAAAGCAGGCTATTTTTATTTTATTATGAATATTTATCTCTCATTTTCTTTAAAAATTTATTCTTTATTAATATAAATGGTATTTATATTGATTTATAGCTTTAATATCAGTTCTATTCCAGCTATAAATTGTTTTTTTATCGAATTAAAATTTTCATTCTATTAGTATCTGTTGGCAACAATAATAATTGGCCTTAATATATTAAATACTAGATGATTAATATCTTTATTTTATTCTGATGTTTTTATAATATGATGTTTATTATTTTTTCTTTGTAAATAATATAATCTAATTCATGCCACAATTAAGATAATATTTTATTATTGTAGTTGTTTCATTTCTTATTAATTACTATGAATTAGGACATAAAGAGGACAATAAGTAGAATATCATTAGTTTTTACTTAGTTTTTTAATAGTTAAGCCTTACATTTGGGGTCCTGTCCTGAATTTTTAATTGAAAGCCCTTATTATAAAGATTCATATTTGGCTTATCCATAAAAAATCATATTTATGATCATAGTTTTATATAATAGCTCTATGATTATTGAATTTGATAACTGTTGAGGCATTCAAAAACAATATGTACTGTCATACATGTGGTTTTTTACATCCTTATACTTACAAAACCTGTCTTTGAGGTACTCTCCAAATTAAATATGATTTTGATAAATTTATGTTAGAAATTAGTTGAAAAATATTGTTAAATGCCTTTTCTTTAAAAAATTCAGAATTGAAAATTGATTTCAATTTGTTTTCACTTATTACTCCTATAGAAATTTAAGTAAATTTTTTATGTGTAAATAGCCATATCTTTACAAAACAAACTCTTGATAAAATGACTTATATTGATGATTATTTTTATAATTTGAAGACACCAAACAAAGGATAATCAATAAGCTGTTGGAAAATTGGTGAAAGAAATATGTGAAAGTTTTCCAACACTAATCCCAACTTAGAAAAGAAACCCCAAAAAGTTAGTTTTCCCAGGACCCATGTTTTAGGACTCTGAAGGTGAGCACCTTTCTTAAGCTTTGAAAAGATTTTCTTTCTTTCTTCACCATGACTACCTGGTGAGGTTCCAAATACTCCCTCAAATCAAATGGAGGTAGACTCATAAATGTAAATCCTTCCATCAAGGGGAAAAGAATCTCAAAGATCTCCAGTGTAAAATAATCCACAAGAGAAGTGACCTATTCTAATGGAAAGTCATTGGGATGCCTATTATTTCTAAACCATGATTGTAACTATGTATTAAGAATTCAATAAGAAATAAATCACATTCATAAGGCTAAAATAAACATATAATTGGGCCAATAGAAGCCATATTACACAGTATAAAAACAGAAAAATTTGGAAATGTTACCCAAAATTCACCAAGGAGTGATTGACTATTGGCAAATTCTCATAAAATTCCTTCAAGAGGAAGAAATAGTTAAATAATTCAATTTATGGAATCCACTATTATCCAAAATTCAAATCAAAAGGATCAATCATTATCATAATAAAAAGGGAGAGGCAAGCAAGGAAGAATCCCCAGTAGCTTTTACCAGCATGCCCCAAGTCAACAAAAGTCCCCAAGAAGAGAAGAGAAAGAAATTCAAGTGTAAGAAGCCATAATACCCTAATTTCAGGAACCCAATAATTCAAAAAGATGTAATTAACAGTTTTGAAAACCTAGCCAGAACCTTGATGGAATTCAAGGACAAGGAAGAACAAATAATTGGACAATAATATTTCTCAAAGAAGTAACTTTGTGTCCCATTGGTCTAAATAATTTATCATAAATTAAAAACAAAATATTACCTTTAAATTATGTTTGAGTTAGCTTGATACCATTAAAAGAGATTAATCACAGCTTCCTATCCTAATCACAAATTGTTGAAAAAATAAGAAAGATAGAGATAATATCAAATTTATGGTTGAAAATAATGAACTAAGGCCTTTAATTGATAATACTCAACAATTGATACAAGTACAAAAAGATTTGTAGAAAATATTAAAGAAATTAAAGAGGAAAATTTAACAATTATCTATAACAAGAGTATTGATAATTTAACAGAAAAATTTAGTAAATGATCCATGTCTGTTGAAATATTGGAAAAAAAGAATTCCTCACATAAATATTTAATTTTGGACAATGTAGAAAATATCAATGAAGCAAAAATGAATTTAAAGAGGACATTAAACAACATATGACACTACTTACTTAAATAATGGCTAATTCAAATGAGGCTTACTTAAATATGCCAAATTTTCCAATGCAATTTTCTTATATGAGAAGTCCAATCAAGCCAAAAGGAGAAATAAAAGAACTAATCCAGAATGAAAATAATTAATTTCTGCTTAAAAGAATCACTGAAGCTTAAGGAATTGCCAACATCTAAAGGAGTAAGTGAATGGAATGATATGTTCTTCATTAAAACAATCAATATTCTGCAAGATTATTATGCAATTAGACTAATTTATAAATGAAAGATTCCAATCATCATCTGATGAATATTCCAATAAATTGTATTGTAGAATACATCATGCAAATAGCAAGAACATCTGGCCTTTTTAGGAAAAGGAATTCTTTCCAATCAGGAAAATGATACCTGCAGGTACAAAATGGAGGATGAATTTTAAAATTAATTTGTTGACCCAGATTAGGACAAACCTTTGACTTGGTTCCTAAAAAAATTCAAAAGTTCAAATTCCCTATATCTGTCAGCCTGTGACTCAAAACCAGAGCACAAGCATGACAGCGAAAATACCATAAACCAATGGTATAGCCAAAATACCACCAAAACATGGAGCTGAGCCAAATTAGCTCAAAAGGTATCAAAAGAAAGAGGAAACTCACCTCTTTCTGAAAATATAAGTCCCATCACCATAGGACAAGAAATAACAAAGTTATTCCTGCTCAAACTTATTGCTGAGCATAAACCTTAATTTTCACCTCTCATCTAAAATCTAGAAGGAGAGGCTTAACCCCATCAAATGGGTATTCAAAATGAAGCTCTAAGCCAGGGCTATCTAATGGTGCTAACCAAACTGAGCTAGCACCAGTATTACTTGAGTTATGGTCAAATTCAGACCAAATAAGGGTGAACAAAACATTCACCTCTCATCTAACTTTTACAGTTTTAGTGTGAGATATTAAAGTGGGGTCTTTTTGGAAAGTGCACAATCAGGGCTATCTGATGGTGCCATCCATTTCCTCATAACTCAACTACAACAGAAGTTATTGGCCAAACAAGCTTAATACAGCTTTTGGCCAGACCACGCCAATATATAAAAATACTTGTACATGGGATACCTTTGTCATATTTAATGATAGCCATGTCAAGTTGGGTACCATTGTGTAGAGCTGATACAGAGCTATTCAATGAACCAACTTTGAGCTTGATATCTCAAAAACTGACCGAGTTACGACCATTTTAAGGTCAAAATCCCACCTACTGTCAGATACAGCCTTACCATGGGATAATATCCCATAACCATGAGTATGAGGTGTCAAATAGACGAAGAAGCATGTTTTTACTTCAATACCTCATATTTCAGTCAATACTGGGGTCCCATACAGTTTCTGCACAGCATTCTACGCATCATACACGTCAGAATCAGGCTGTGAGGTCCCCAGATGAAAACTTTCACCCTGTATTGGTGAAAACTGCCCAGATGTGGTTTCAAAACCACATCTGAGCCCAATACAGGGTATACAGGCTGTTTGCAAACCACAAGCCTGTCATAGAGAGTGAAAAATCTTCACTTCCTCTACGTGGAAAGGTCTAGCAGCCTTTCCACCCCAATTTCAGGATAAAAGGAGGGCTTTTCACAGCCAAAATCCTCTTCTCATCCTGCTCTTGAATAACCTACGTAGTAAACTGTCAAAAACAGTTTTACTCTTGGTTAAATAATCAGGTATAATTATTATCTTTAATTATTGTAGACTTTATTATTGTAATCCAACAGATAAAGCCTGCACCCAGGGTTCTCAATAGCGCTCACCACCACTATTTCTCAATAGTAGAACCCTTTTATCTTATTATAACCTTTATAAATCTTTTTTTAAATCATTTTCTGTCGTGTCACATACACAGTTAAAGTTGTAATTAGCCTAGTTATACCTTTATCATAGTATCATCCTGACAATATCCATAAATGTCACAAAAAATGGTACATATCAAAATACTCAAGAAATTTGGAGAGAACCCAAATGTGCCCTAACAAGGAGGTTCATAGAACCATGCTCTACAGAAGATTACATTAGTGCACTAGAAGCTATTGTGAGAGAAAAAGGAGTTGAAAGATCCTGGAAGAAATTGCAAATAAAGAGGCAAAACAAAAAATTTATCAAAAAATATAAACAGAAATAACCATACAATCCCAACAATGTCATTGAGAAAGGTACTTGCCATATATGTGGTGGGATTGGTAACATAGCCAATAATTGCCTTAAGAAAGGAAAAATCGATGCAATTGTGCAAACAGAATATCACAGTGATAAAGAATAAGAGTTTGATTTTTAAAAAGGAGACGATGAATCAGAGACTTCTGAAAGTGATGAAATCAACATCATTGATGCCCAAAGCAATAATATTGATTCCACGTATGAAGTATTCGATGTAAACTACAATTTAAAACTGGGTGAACAATTTGATACATGTCTTATAAACATAAAAGATTCCATAATGCATAGAAACAAACTGTAAAAATGGATGGGTCATTGTGAGCCTTAGAGGTATTTTCATATACCCAAAAGACCACAAACAAAAAATTAATATACAAACATAAATTAAATAAATCTATTTATATTATTAAAATAAAAATTAAAATATAAATATGAATTTATATACAAAATCAAAAATTTAATTACAATTTAAAAATAAAAATACCTTAAATTTGAAAATTATAAAAACACATTTTTACTTGAAAAAATTAAGTAAAAGTGAATTTTCAACAAAATTACCCAAAAAAAAATAATTTTGGAAAAAAAGTTGAAAATTTATCATAACTTTTTATCTCACAAATAAACATATAAAATTTATTTCACCATTGGATTTCTTATCAAAAATTAGGTGCAGTCACCTCTGAATGAAATTCCTGTAACTCAACTCTAAATAAGCTTAAATTGATTTTTTTGTATTTTCTGTATAAAAGTTGGAAAGCCTCAAACCTTACTTTAATTCACATCACCTGTAGCATTAATCATCAATTTTTGTGTTAAAATTGAGGTGTTGTGTATAGTTTAGAAGCTATGAGGAATTGAAGTATTTTCAATTGAATTCAATGGAATTGTCAAAATGTGCACATGTATTACATAAGTGAACTTTTATTTACATATGAGGTATCAATTATTACAGTAGTGTACTTTAAAGCTGAACTGAATTACATATGTAAATTATAAGTATAATACATGATGAGGAATGAAAGGAAAAATAAATTGGAAATATTAAATCTGGGGGGGAAAAGGAACTCTAGTTCTAAGGGGGAGCCAGACCCCCAAATTTCTTGCTGACAGGTGTGAGATGCCAAAATCCACGAAAAGGTTCATCACTTTTGGCCTGGAATTGAGTCACAGGGTCTGTGACTCAATTGATAATGAGGTTTTGATATCAACCAGGGCAATCTTAACTGTTGCCAAGAGGGTAAGACTACCCTTAAGATGAAAAAATCTTAGTAAAAACAGTTTTAACTGGCTTCTATGTCTCTTACACTCATTCTGATGTGTTTTGAAGGCTCTAGAACAGGTATCACTATAGTAATGGCTGATTTAAGGGTCTAAAATGGCTCAAACCAGCCCTTTTTTGCTTTAAACCAGGGTTCAATGATGCCATAATTGGCTTTTCTCTTGTCAGAGTGTTTTTCACAGCTGAGAAGGGTAAATTTTACTTTTGGAGTAAGAACATTGATGGCTATAAAAGAATGTCTTCTTTGCCCCAATTTTCTCTTCATGTTAGAATCTTTGCCTTTTATAATTAGTTTAAAGCTTGTTAAACCAATCAATAAAACATTCCAACGAGCCTTTATAAAATGATTTTGAACCTTTTAACCACTTGAAAGAATCATTATAATCATTTTTACCCCTGAACCACCCCAAAAGTGGATTAAAGGTTCTTTCATCACAATTAACTTTGTCACTTTGTTTCCAAATTCATTCTGGTCACTTTTGGGCATGTTTTCTCTTTAAATTTCCTTTTGTAGACTTTGTTCTTGAATTTATTGCTTGCAGGTCTTTGCTCAATTAATTGCAATTGAAATTGCTCTTGAAGAAATTTATTTTGTAGCCTCAAATATTGCTTGTAGTGTATTTTTGGATCAATCTTTATTCTTGGTAAAACAATAAATTTTTATTATATTATTGTTTTATACTTACAAAGTTAAAAACAATGAAATTGGCATCTTTCTCATTAAAAATACTATTTCTTACTATTTTCAAATAATTTTACCTTATACGAATTTTGAGGACAGGACAAGTACTTGATATTTTAACAAACGTTTCATATCCACACCTTAAATTTGGGGGCCCAGCTGTGATATTTTACCTGTGAAATATTTTTTTACTCTTTTTTAATCCTTTTTCTTATATTAAAAAATTTAAAAAAGATATAAACAATACTTATAATTCAAAAAATCCATAAAAGAATGATTTTTTCATATTATAAGTGAGGCTTATATTTTTATTTCCTTTTTGAAATACCTTTTTTTACTTAATTAATTGGCTTTTTAATTAATTTTACTTTCTGAAAACGTGGTAAGACAAGAAAATATTGAAACAGCCTCAACAGCTACCAGCATTATTCCTGCCAGTACTGTCAATTCTGACCATCATAGTACTGTTATTGTGACTCAGAATAATCAAACTGAACAATTTTCTTCTGAATTGATTGACTTTGATATAAGTAATACTCTTCAGAAAGCTAAGAATTTGCCCAATAGTAAGTTTTTCAATGTAAACTTACTATTTTACAGCTTTTTGATCATACAATATTCCTTAAGCCAGATCAGGAGCCAGCCATAACCCCTCAAGCAGCTCCCAGAAAGGTCATAGACGTGATTATGGCAGAAGCCAATCAGTTACAGAAGGACAAGGGTCAACTGATGACCTCCAAATTAATGAATTGTGTCATTCTGAAGCTGATAAAACTGCTTTACCTTCAAGAAGAGCTGACACCGCCAAAGGAAGCCTAAGTGGACATTTACAAAGCCAGCCAGAAGGCTTACAGCAATTCATTGCAGCACAAAGAGTACCATATCCTTGCAGATATGTGGAAAAACTGCATTAATTCTTACCTTACTGTGAGAAAATTCCTGGGCCATGCCAACATTTGCAAGTTTCTCAATGGATGGCATCCATTTATGGAAAAGAAGAACATGATGCTCTTAAAAGCAGAATGGAGGAAAAACAACCCTCCACCACCCAAAACAGTGCCAAAAACAGCCCCAGTGGCCAGCAGCAGAAATTCCAACGTGAAAGACCAGCCACAAGCTCAGAACAAGGGCAAAGGAAAGGCACCAGCCACAAAAACTTCCAGCCAGGGCTACAGGATGCCATGGAAAATGTATTTCATATGGCCAGAAAAATGATGGAATTATAAAAGAAGGAGGAAGCCAGATTCAAATATCAGAAATGATTTCTGACATTTTTGATGCTATCTCAGAGTTGTATGAAGCTATAACTGACATAAAAAGTCATATTTATGATAAAAATTCATCAATTTGTAACAATCTTAAAACAAATAGCTTGCGTCTGAGCCAAATAAATGAAACACTTATATGTTTTGAAGAAGTTTTAAGAAAGATTAAAGCTTCCAATAATGATAATTCTTTTGGCAATAAGATAAATGAGCAATCTACCATAATCAAAGAATTAACAGACAAATATTCTAAATTCAAAATTGATGACATAATTGAAACAGGAATAAAACAAGCCATAAGTACTATCAAAGAGGATAATAAGAAAGATCTTGATAATATTTCAAAATCATTAACTGAAGTAAAGACACATATAATTGCCTTGAAAAAGTGTTTTGATACCTCAAAGGAGGAAATATCAAAATTAACAATAAAGCTAAATGAGGTTATCTCTGATAATACTAAACAAACAGAATTATGGAATGAGCTGACATATAAAGAGGATGATCACAAAAAGAATTTAATTAATTCTATACAAATATTGAAACATGAATAAAGAAATTCACAAAGGTTTAACAACAGTAAAATGAATGATATTGAGCAACTACTAAACACCTCACCAAGAATGTCTACACCTCTTAATCAAAATGAGGGTACAAGGATTCCCAATCCACAAGTATTGGATATTAAAAATTCACAGTTAAAAAATGAATTTTCGACTTCTTTTCATAAATTGGAACCATTAATGGGCCAAGCACTCTTGAAAGTAGCTCCAAAACTTAAGGAATGGACTCACTTCAGTGGTGAAGGAGAATATGACCATATGGAATTCATTAGAGGTATTGACATGATCACAGATGATTTTGAATTACCAGACAGATTAGTAGCAGCTAGCTTTAACAACTTGTTTACCAAATCAGCTCACAGATGGTATATCAAATTGAGACAAGCACATGGACACCAAAGTTGGACTTGGTGGAAAACCCAAATTATTACCAAATGGGCCAATTTGGCTTGGAGGTTCAAGGTTTAAGCAGCCTTTGAATCTGCAACTTTCAATGCTGATAAAGGCAAAGATTTACCATGGTTTTGCCAACAAAAAGACAGACTCACAGCATTATACCCTGACATGTCAGAGTTTATGATTCATAGAAAAATTCTAAGACAATGTGAAGGTGACCTAGAGCATGCTGTCAAAAGCAGGACAACTGAACAATCTTCAGAAGAAGATATTATCAATACATTAGAAGAAGTAACTACCAGAACCAAAATTGGTTCTAGTAGGATGAATCTCAAAACAAAGTTTGATACACCTTGGAAAGATTCTGTGGACAAAAACCCCAAAAAAAGCTCTAATAATTTGAAATATAAATCTGCAGATACAATCAGGAAATTCCATATTTGCCCAAGCACCACACATTTATCCAATACATGTTCAAAAAGGGGAAAATCAGTGAAATTAACATTGAAAAAGAACCTGATTTTGAAAAAGATGATGTAATTGAAGCAAATTCAGATGATAAATCATCAATATTTTCAGAATCTTCCAAGTATATAGAAAATATCAATACCACCTTTGACATCATGGAATCTTATTCACACCTGCCACAGTTGAGCAATAGCCAACTTGATTTATCAAAAATTCAATATTCACAGCTAATAAAACCCAAACCAAACAGAGGGAAAGGTTATACAGGTGGTAACTCTTGTATAACAGAAGTTGCAATTGAAAACAAACCCACTCAACTATTACTTGATCCAGGAGCATTCTGCTCTTATGTTGGTAAATCCTTTCTTAAGACTTGTGTAGCAAAGTTTGAAGATCAATTGTTGCCAATTGATGGCATAAAATTCAATAGTTTAAGTAACCAAATGATAGCATTGGGAATATTTGAAACTAGTTTCATATTTCCACATATAACTAGAAATTTAAGAATCACTGTTGAATTTGTTGTTATGGAAAACTGCTCTAGTACCCATTTGATATTGGGAAATGATTATTTGATCATGTATGGAATAGATTTACATAACAACAAGGACAGATACTTTGCTATTGGAGACAATAAGCACCAAAAATTTGCCTTTTTACCATTTAAAAGACAAATTACAGTGAACAAAGTATCACCAGTTAACTTAGAGTTAGAGGAATTTGAGTCTGAACAGTTAAATGAAGCTGAAATGAGCCTTCATTTGAGTGATAAACAAGAAAATGAACTTTCTGCTCTTTTATATGACCACAAAGAAGCATTTGCTTCAGATAAAGAACCCCTAGGGGCATTTATTGGTAATGAAGTTGACATTACTCTTAATATTGAGAGACCTTATCCACCACTCTTAAGAAGACCTGCATATCCAGCAAGTCCAAAATCAAGAGAAGCCCTGGAAATTCATATCACAAAAGTTCTAGACCTTGGTGTAATAGGAAACGTGGGCCACAATGAAGAAGTAGAAATAACTACACCAGTCATAGTGGCATGGCATAATGAAAAATCTAGAATGGTTGGGGACTTTAGAAGCTCCCAACATTTACAATTTTCCATACAGGTACCCAATACCAGAAGTCCATATTGCCCTTACTCAAACATCTCAAGCAGTGTATATAAGCACTATGGATTCCCTTAAAGAATTTCATCAAAATGTAGTGACAACAAGAGCAAGGAAATACTTGAGATTTATGGTTCATTGTGGAGTTTATTAATATTTGAGGATGCCTTTTGGAATCAAAAATGCACCTTCACACTTCCAAATAATGATGAATGAAATTTTCCCTGAATAGCTTTCAGAAGGATGGTTAATCATTTACATTGATTATATTATTGTCTGTTCCAAGACTTGGGAAGAACATATGTGAAGATTATCCAGAGTTTGACCAAAATCCAATCTGTGAACATGATAATCTCTTTGAAGAAATTTTATTTTAGATTTAAGGAACTCAAAGCACTAGGACATGTGGTATCTGGTCTATCCCTTAGGATTGACAAAAATAAAGTTGCAGCAGTCTTACTGAAACATATGCCTAAAAGCAAAAAGGAAATTCAATCATTTTTGGGTTTTGCAGGATATTACAGGCAACGCATTAAAGATTTTGCATCATTAGAAAGACCTCTTTATAAGTTATGTGACAAAGACACAGTATTTGAAATGACTGTTGACAGAGTAAAAGCCTTTGAATCTTTAAGACAAGCCTTGAACACTGTTCCACTCTTACTGATGCCAGACTTTAAACTGCCCTTTAATCTTTCCACTTATGCATTAGGGGATGGACTTGGTTCTGCACTTCATCAAGTCCAAATATTAAATCATAAACTTGTTGAAGGGCCCATATGTTTCACATCCAGGCAAATCAAACCAACTGAAGCCAGATGGAGTGTTTATGCCTTGTTTGGGCTTTAGAAAAACTCAATTACTTTCTGGAAGGATGTGTTTTTGAAGTAATAACAGATTTTACTGCTGTTAAATCACTTTTGAACATGAAACACCCAACAGACATATTCTCAGATGGCAAATAGCCATAAATGAGTATAGGGGCAATATGACTATTGTTCATGAAGATGGGAATATGCATAAAAATACAGATGGACTAAGCAGATGGCCATTACCAAATGATATTGATAATCCTGCTTATGTGCCAGAAGAAGCTTCCCCACAGATCTCAATAGAAGGAATAAGTGTTACAGACTTGAACACCACCTTCTTTGTAGAAGTAAGAAACAGTTACACTCAAGATACAAATTGTAGCATCTTATGCCAATTACTTAGCAAAGACTTTAAAGACAGCTCTCTCATACATGCCTTGGATAAAGTATTGACGAAATTTATGATGAAGGAAGATCTCACCTACTGGATGGTATAATTTACCACAGGACCAAGCACACATGTGTCATGGAAGTTGTGGAAAGGCCATTAATAAATCTTGTATTGAAAGAACACCATGACAGCCCCTTTTCAGGACATCTGTCTGAATACAGAATAAGAGAAAAAGTAAATACCTGCATATGGTGGCCAATGTGGCAGAGTATTTCAAAGCCTGTGACAGATTTCAAAGGGCAAATAAATCCACTGGAAAAAGACTTGGAAATATGATAAAAATCCAAGAATCCACCAGAGTTTGAGAAATTGTCCATATGGATTGGGTAACTGGCCTACCACCAGGAGGTGACAGAAGTTGCAACGCTTGCCTGGTGATTGTAGACAGATTAAGTAAAACTCCAATCTTTTTACCATGTCACAAAGATGATACAGCCATGGATACAGCTCTTCTAATATGGAATAGAGTAGTGTCATGGACTGCCATATTCAAAAATATCATTAGTAACAGGGATCCAAATTCACTTCAGCACCATGGACTAATCTTCACCAATTGTTTGGCACTAAATTGTCTTTCTCTACAGCCTACCACCCACAAACTGATGGTCTAGCTGAAAGGATGATACAAACCTTAGAAGACATGGTGAGAAGAATTTGTGCATATGGCCTTGAATTCAAAGCTTGTGATGGATTCACTCATGATTGGTGTACCCTTCTACCAGCACTAGAATTGGCATATAAGACATCAATTCATGCCAGTACCAATCTGTGAGCCTTAGAGGTATTTTCATATACCCAAAAGACCACAAAAGATAAATTAAGATATAAATATAAATAAAATAAATTTATTTATATTATGAAAAGAAAAATTTAAAATATAAATACTAATTTATATTTCAAAATCAAAACTTAATGATAATTTAAAAATAAAATTACAATAAAATTTAAAATTATGAAAATTCATCTTTACTTGTAAAAATTATGTAAAAATGAATTTTTAATAAAAATTATGAAACTAAAATAATTTTGGAAAAAATTTATATATAATATATTATAACTTCTTATCCAATAAATAAACATATAAAAATTATTTTACCATTTGATTCCTCATAAAAAATTAGGTAGGGTCACCTCTGAGTGACATTTTTGTAACTCAACTCTAAATAAGCTTAAATTAAGTTTTTAGTATTTTCAATACAAAAATTGAAAATCCTCAAAACTGTAATTTAATTCACACCACATGTGGTGTCAACCATCCATTTTTGTGTTAAAATTGAGGTGTTGTGTTTAGTTTAGAAGTTATGAGGAATTGAAGTATTTTCAATTGAATTTAATTGAAATGTCAAAATGTGCGCGTGTATTACACAAGTGAACTTTAATTTACATATGAGGTATCAACCATTACTGTATTGTACTGTACAATTCAATTGAATTACATATGTAAATTACAAGTATAATACATGATGAGGAATTAGAGGAAAAAAAAATTGGAAAGATTAAAATTGGGGGGGAAAAGGAACTCTAGCTTTAAGGGGGAGCCAGACCCCCAAAATCCTTGCTGACTGGCATGGGATGTCAAAATTCACGCAAAAGTTCATCACTTTTGGCCTGGAATTGAGTCACAGGGTCTGTGACTTAATTGATGATGAGGTTTTGATACCAACCAGGGTGGTTTTAACTTCTTCCTAGAGGGTAAAACTACCCTTAAGTTAAAACAATGTTAGTCAAAACAGTTTTAACTGGCTTCTATGCCTCTTACACACATTATGAGGTGTTTTGAATGCTCTAGACAAGGTATTGCTATAGTAATGGCTGATTTGAGGGTCTAAAATGGCCAAAAATGGCTTAAAACAGCCCTTTTTTGGTCTAAACCAGGGTTCAATGATGCCATAGTTGGCTTTTCTATTCTCACTCTGTTTTTCAAGACTGACAAGAGTAAATTTTACTTTTGGAGTAAGAAAATTGATGGCTATAAAAGAATGTCTTCTTTGCCCCACTTATCTCTTCATGTTAGAATCTTTTCCCTTTATAATTAGTTTAAATACTGTTAAACCAATCAATAAAAGATTCCAACCACCTTTTTTAAATCATTTTAAACCTTTTAACCACGTGAAAAAATCATTATAATCATTGTTTGTAACTCTTATAATCATTTTTACCCCTGAACCACCCCAAAAGTGAATTAAAGCATCTTTCATCACTGTAAACTTTGTCACTTTGCTTCCAAATTCACTCTGGTCACTTTTGGGCGTGTTTTCTCTTTAATATTCTTTTACAAGACTTTGTTCTTTAATTAATTGCTTGCAGTTCTTTGCTCAATTCATTCCAATTGAAATTACTCTTGAAGAAATTTCTTTTGTAGCCTTAAAATATCTCTTGTAGAGTATTTTTTGGATAAACTTTTATTGTTGGTAAAACAATAAATCTTCTCATAATATTATTTTTTTATACTAATAAAGCTTTAAAAAATAAAGTTGGCGTGTTTTCTCTCAAAAATAATATTTCTTACTATTTTTAATTGATTTTTACATTATACAAATTTTGAGGACAGGAAAAATACCTGATTCTTAATCAAAGTTTCATATCCACACTTTACACCATCAAACTCCTGCTATTCTAGAAGAAGGATGAAATCCCAAACTACGTCATGATTCTTTAAGAAAATATTTGGTTGAAATACATCCTACAGCTGCCAGCTTCAAAGTAATGTTAGACAGAGCTAGAAAGCATGCAATAAGATACATGGAAGACTCATTTGCATATGCTAAAGATAAATGCAACAATCACATGCCACTCCAGATCTCAAAGTGGGGTATTTAGTACTAGTATCCACCACCAACTCCAGAAACATCAAAGGATTTACAAAGCTCAAAGAATCCTTTGCAGGAACTTTTGTTATTCAAGCCCTCCATGGAGAAAGTGCTGTTGAATTAGAATTATCTTAAGAACTTATTAATAAGCCTTCTAAATTCCCAGTGAGCTTGATAAAGCCATATAAATCTAGTGATGCTGGAAGTTTCCCTTGAGGAATAAAGTTCCCCAAGTTATACCTCCTATTGAGACATCTGGTATTAAGAAGATTACCAAAGTTCTTAAAGAAAGAAAGTTAAGAACCAAAAAAGTAAGGGAATACCTTGTAAGGTACAGTGACCCAACTGTTGAAGATTAATGGTTAGAAGAAAAGGACATAACTGAAGCTACCAAACTTCTCAGAAGATTAAGACATACTAGAGATAAAAATATTACAAAGTAATATTCTTTCTTTAGGGGGAGGGAATGTGAGCCTTACAGGTATTTTCATATACCCAAAAGACCACAAACAAAAAATTCATATATAAACATAAATAAAATGAATTTATTTATATTATTAAAATAAAAATTTAAATTTAAATATGAATTTATATACAAAATCAAAAATTTGATTATAATTTGAAGATAAAAATACATTAAATTTGAAAATTGTAAAAACACATTTTGACTTGAAAAAATTAAGTAAAAATGAATCTTCAACCAGATTACCCAAAATAAAATAATTTTGCAAAAAAGTTGATAAAATTTCTCATAAATTTTTGTCTAAAAAATAAAAATATAAAATTTATTTCACCATTGGATTCCTTATAAAAAATTAGGTGGGGTCACCTCTGAGTGAAATTTTTGTAACTCAACTCTAAATAATCTTAAATTAAGTTTTTTGTATTTTCTGTATGAAATTTGGAAATCCTCAAAACCTTAATTCAATTCACATCACATGTGGTGTTCATCATCAATTTTTGTGTTAAAATTGAGGTGTTGGGTATAGCTCAGAAGTTATGAGGAATTGAAGTATTTTCAATTGAATTCAATTGAATTGTCAAAATGTGCACATGTATTACATAAGTGAGCTTTTATTTAAATATGAGGTGTCAATTACTACAGTAGTGTACTGTAAAACTCAATTGAACTACATATGTAAATTATAAGTTTAATACATGATGAGGAATTAAAGGAAAAAAAAAATTGCCAAGATTAAATTTGGGGGGAAAAGGAACCCTAGCTCTAAGGGGGAGCCAGACCCCCAAAATCCTTGCTTACAGGCATGAGATGTCAATACCACACAAAGGTTAATCACTTTTGGCCTGGAATTGAGTCACAGGGTCTGTGACTCAATTGATGATGAGGTTTTGATACCAACCAGGGGAGTTTTAACTCTTGCCAAGAGGGTAAAACTACCCTTAAGATAAAACAATCTTAGTAAAAAACAGTTTTAACTGGTTTCTACGTCCCTGACACTCATTATGAGGTGTTTTGAGGGCTCTAGGCAAGGTATTACTATAGTAATGGCTGATTTAAGGGTCTAAAATGGCTCAAAACAGCCAAAATGGCTATAACCAGCCTTTTTTTGGTCTAAAGCAGGGTTCAATGATGCCATAATTGACTTTTCTGTTGTCAGAGTGTTTTCCACGACTGGCAAGAGTAAACTTTACTTTTGGAGTAAGAGAATTGATGGCTATAACAGAATGTCTTCTTTGCCCCACTTTTCTCTTCATGTTAGAATCTTTTCCTTTTATAATTAGTTTAAACACTGTTAAACCAATCAATAAGAGATTCCAACCACCCTTTTCATATCATTTCAAAACTTTTAACCACGCAAAAAATCATTCTGATCATTTTTTGTAACTCTTATAATCAGTTTTACCCCTGAACCACCCCAAAAGTGAGTTAAAGCATCTTTCATCACTGTTAACTTTGCCACTTTGTTTTCAAGTTCATTCTGGTCACTTTTGGGGGTGTTTTCTCTTTAAATATCTTTTTGAAGACTTTTTTATTCAATTAATTGCTTGCAGTTCCTTGCTCAACTAATTCCAATTGAAATTGCTCTTGCAGAAATTCCTGTTGTAGCCCCAAATATCTCTTGTAGAGTATATTTGGATAAATCTTTATTGTTGGTAAAACAATAAATTTTTATTATATTATTTTTGTATGCTTTCAAAGTTAAAAGAAATAAAATTGGCGTGTTTTCTCTTCAAAAATACTTTTTCTTACTGTTTTCAAATAATTTTACCTTATACAAATTTTGAGGACAGGAAAAGTACTGGATATTTTATCAAAAGTTTCATATCCACACCTTACAGTCATACAGATTGAAAATCTGGAATCAGAATTGTTTTGATAAAAAATCAATACGAAAACATAAATTTGGACAAAGGTGTCCATTTTATTTGGGTTACAAAAAGCTATATAAATATCGTTATACAATATTTGGAATATAAGCTCATACCAAAACAAGGGGTCAAATTTAGTATTGCCATTCACAGAATGAAACCCCTTGTAACTGTTTACTTAAAATAAATATTCCCACATCAATATCAATGTATAATACTGAAATTGAAGTTTTTAGTAATAAAAATCTGTACCAGTAACCACTTCATACTTTTAAATGATTGTTAATAAATCTATGTGATAAACAACTCCAACAAAAAAAGATAGTTCTTTTACAATAGGAGCTGACAAATGACTTAAATTTTCCTTCTCAAGTAACAGAAGAAATTACTTTCATAAAAAATGAATTTACTATACCATAGAAACACATTCATAGGTGAATAGTTGGAGTAGGTTAAATTTAATAAATAGATAACAGAAATAATGAAATAAAAGTCAATTTATCTCCTGTATAAATACAAAAATGTGTTTTCAAATGATAAAAAGCCATTAGGTGCTATACTTTGACATGAAGTAGACATCATACTAAATGTGGAAAAGCCTTATCAACCCTTGTTGGTGGGAACAGCTTATCAAGTTAGCCCAAGGGATGGAGAAACCTTAGAGGTCCACATTAAGGAACTAATGGACCTAGGGGACTTAAGGAAAGTAGGACACAATGAACAGGTGTATGTAACTACACCTTTTATTATAAACTGGAGCTATTGTAAATCAAGGATAATAGGGCATTTAAGCACTTTAAATAACTACACTATCCCTGACAGATATCTAATACCTATAATCCATGAGATCGTGATGCAATTATCACAAGCTAAATTTATCACAGCCATGGATTCTCTTAAAGGTTTTAATCAGAATGTCTAAATAGACAATTCCACAAGACTTCCAAGGATAATATTCCACTTTGGTATATATAAATACCTGAGATTGGCATTTGGTATAACAATTCCCCTTTGCATTATTAATGAATGATGAATACCATATTCCCTGGAGGATTGTCAGAGTGATGGCCAATCATATATATTGATGATAAAATAGCTTGTTCAGAAACTTGGTAAAATCACATGAAAGGACTGGGAAGATTGCAATCAAAAATTTTCAAAATAAATCTGAATAAATCCTTGAACAAATTTCACTTTGTATATAGTGAGCAAAAAGCACCTCCACATGTAGTATCTGGACTAAGCCTTGGCATAGATAAAAGTAAAGTCGCAGAAATACTACTTGAACCAATGCCACCAACTAAGAAGGAAATTAAATAATTCTTATGATTTTCTGGATACTACAGACAGCTCATAAGGGACTTTTCAAAATTAAAAAATCTCTTCATAAACTTTGTGACCACCAAAAGGTCTATGAGATGACTGAAGAAAGGGTTAAAGAATATGAGGAACTAAAAAGATCCTTTGAAAATGCCCCTTTTCTCTTCACTCCAGACTTTAAATTAACCTTTCAGCTATACATTTATTCTTGTTGAAAAGGATCACCTTCTGAACTACACCAGATGCAAACAATTAATGATAAACCTATTGTGGGACGAATTTACTTCATCTCTAGACAAATTCAAAGAACAGAAACCAAATATGGTTAAAGTAAATTATAATTCCTTTGATTAGTATGGGAATTAGAAAAACGACACTATTACCTTTATGGAACAGTATTTTCCATTATTACAGACTGTAATGCTGTAAAATCATTATTAGACATTAAGACACCAAATAGGCATATGCTTATATGGAAGACTTTTATCCAATATTTTAGAGTAAATATGACTATAGTCCACAAATTTTAAAATATTAATAAGAATTCAGATGGTCTCAGAAAATGGGCCCTAGCAAATACACCTGAAAACCAAACATTGGTACCACAGGAGGAAAAAAATCATACAGAAGGTATATGTTTCACAGACATTGGCACAGAATTCTTCAATAAAGTCAAGGAGAGCTATAAAGTGGATAAAAACCACTTTATTTTATGCCAACTCTTAATTAAAGACAGCAAAGATCCATAATTATGTTCCAAATTAAGTTAATTTTGGAAAAAAGACCATAATAAAGGGATACTCCACCTCCTTGATGGAATGCTTTACCATAGATAAAAACACACATGTCTCATTAATCTAACAGACAGAGTTTTAGTAAACACTATTCTATATGAATGCCTGATAGTATTTTTCTGGACATCTCTCAGAAGACAGGAGACTAGAAAGTGCCAAAACGTGTTGGTGGCCAAATTAAAGAAAACATGTTTTACAATACTGCCAAACTTGTGATAGATTCCAAAAATCAAACATAGATAAAGGTATAAAATTTAACATGATGATTCAAATCCAAGAACAAAATCCCCATTGGAAATAATCCAAATGGATGACATAACACCCCTTCCCATAGGAGGAGACAAGAGTTTTAATTCTTTCCCTAGTATTAGTAGACAGACATAGTAAACCCACTATGCTCTTAACATGTCACAAAGATTACACAGCTATGTATACAGCCATGATGATATGAAATAAATTAATTAGCTATAGAGGATTATTCAAAAATATTATAACGGATAGATACCCCAAATTTACTTCAGCTTTATGGACAAATCTTCAAAACCGGTAAAGCTTGACTATGCGACAATAAGTAAATATTACTAATATTTTACCTATTGTAGTCTGAATGTCCTAATTTTAATGAGAAATAATATTAAAGTAACTATAATCATAAGATTATTCAAATTATGGCATAAGATTTGTATTATTTCATATATATCATATAATATAATAATATATTAAAGAAATAATAGGAGAAATTAATATATTTAATGGTAATTAATTATTGTTACAAACAAATACTAAATGCATTAAAATTTGTTATTCAATAATGAAGAACAGTTTATAACAATAATATTCTCAATATTAGAGTTATATATTAATATAAATACTATTTATCTTGACAAAAGAATTTTTAAGGATAATAATAAAGAGAAAATATTGAAATAAGAAGGAAAAACCTACTTTTAACAATTTAAATAATACTTTTTAATGGTTTTACATATAATAAAGTAAATAAAACTTATCTAAATTGTAGTTACAAATACAAATAAGAGAAATTCCATTTTTTCTTCATTTTACATGGAATTGAGGTTTCAGAGAGAAATCAAGAAAACAATAAGATTTTTGACATAATCAATGATTTAAAAATTGATTACTGGTTGTTACAGCTTTGCCCTTTGATAATATAAACAATTTGTATATAAATAATAAAGAGGATTACCTTTGTATTTGATTTATTATTGTTTTTGTTGTGTCTGAGGGGAAAATAGAGGAAAAAGAGCTCTATTTCTATTATAATCCTCCCTCCTAGAGACCACAAGACTCTGAATTTAAGTGTGCTGATGGTATCCACTGGAATTTATCAATATTTTAAGGTTTGGTGATGATTACATCATAATGAAACCTTCTTCTCTCATTATTATGCCATTATTTGGGGTTATCACTGTAACTCTAAGTTTTCTGATATCATAGGCTTGTAAAAGGCTTAATCTCTGTGGATTTTATTATTTTTAAGCATAATATACTAGTATAAAACAGTTCTATCACTTATTTAACTGTTAAGCTTAAAATAAGGTTACAGTTAGTGATCATAAAAGAGAATTTTTGAGCTTAACCTTTGATTATTGATAGCTTTTGAGTTATTCACACTACAGCCATTCAGAGATTCAATTCCACTAGCTTGGAAATTTAATATTAAGCTTCCAAGAGAAACTTATTACATCATCAAAACTCTATGTTTAATTATTTTTCTTGTAACTCATCTTTCCTGTCAAAGCTTACCATTTTATACTTTAAACCATGATTTCATGGGGTTTTATCTTTATTATAATGATGAAAATTACATCATTATTCATGTATGAGCTGGTAGAATATTAATATTGACTTTGGTTTGAATTTGAACCACTTTTAATTTAAAATGGTCAACAGCTATTGGTATTTTTCTCAATTATCCCATGCTTGAAACTTTCAAATGAAGCTTATATCTGTATGTATACATTTATTTTGTGGTAAATTTATTTTTGGATCAACTCTTCATCATACATAATTCAAGAGATATGATCTAAAAACCATGAATATATGCAGTTATTCTCAAAGTGCATGTGAGCCTGTGAGATATGTAGGAAATACCCATAAGGCTACAAATAACTGTTTATGACATTGATTTAGTATTGAGCTGACTTATCAATTGGATTTCACATAAAAAATAACAAAAAAAGAAGTATAACTTTATTTTGGATAACCAAATTTATAGTTATCATGTAATTTTTGGAATCTACACTAAAAATAACCTAGGGTAGACCCATAGGGTGTCATACCCAAAAATTAATATTTCTTATGTTATTAGAAGCTTTAAGAATCTCACAGTACAATTGCAACTTTTTTAACATTTTTTTAAATTTTGAAATTTTAGCTGAAAGAAGCTCAAATTTAAAGTTGCATAAGGTTTATGCAAGCTTACCAAAATTATATTTAAAATTGAGGTGTTGGGTATATTTATTTAATTGGCTAAGGATTTTTCATACAGAATGTAAATCCCGAATGAGCTCAATTCAAAATGTTTTAATGCCATATTATGGCTTTAGATATATACAGGGCAAAATCCAGGCAGAAAGGTGGGACAAAGGAAAACAACAAACAGAGCTGGGGTACCCACATTTTTGGACCTTCAAGGATTCAATTAGGGTTTTCCACCTGTATTGGAGGATTTTAAACCTTATTTAAGCTTTAAGATTAGAATTTGATCCAACCTTAAAGTTTAAGCTGGTTTTATCCCAATTTGGACATGAATTTCAAGTTGACAAGTAGTAAATCCCAATATGCAATCTTTAAATAAAGGTTTCAAGAACTTTCAAACCTTAAATATGCTTAAACTTTTCAAGTTAAAAGTATTAAAACCTTATCAAATGTTAAGGCTTGGTGTTTATTTCTTTTTTACATAAGAGAATAGCAATAACTTCAAAAATTCATTTAAAATTCAGTTCTTAATGGATTTTATTGAAATTTCACACAGCTCGTAAATTAGTGTTATCAGTGTATAAATCAAATTTTAAGTATATTTTGTAAACAAGTTTCATTGATAATTAGCATTGAATTCAACAATTTTCATTATTATTGAAGAAAGATAAGACCTCTTTAAAAATGAATTAAAAATTCAGCTTGGGAGATTTTTGTTTGAAACTTTATTTTTGAGTTGTTCATCTGATGAAATTCAATATAATTAAACTTATTTTATATCCAAACTCAAAATAATCAATCCAAAAGAGAATTAAAGGTACTTGGAGTTAAGAATAACACTGGTAGCTTCAAATTGCAATCAAAAATAAGTTACCTTTAGTTAAGAACCTTATTTTTAAGCATGTTTTTTCAGTGTTGACCTCAGCACTCCCTCTATATCCAGTATAAATTACGAGAGCCGCTTTGCAGGCATAAAAAGAGCCTACACATCACTGTTTTTTCCAAGAATCAATAATCATTCCAATCAATTTGACATTTGAAACAATTAATATTTTATTCAATGTAAAGTCTTATATTATTAAAGTAATTCTTAAGCTAGTTTACTCTTTATAGATTATAAATAAAGAATTAAAATCATAGAATTTAGATTATGTTGTTGTAACCACCAAGAATAGATTTTATTATATAAAATCGTTCTCTTAAAGCATCTTTAAATCCACAAATCCCTTTAAAAACTCTTTAGTATTATTTTTTGACATAAAAAGCTGTTTCATCCTTTAAAATATTGATTTTTTGCATGTTTTGAACTTATGAAAATTATTCAATATAATAACTGTTGTTTTTTTGACTTGTTGTATTAGATAAATATTTCAAGTAAGCTTTCTTTAAAGTTCTATATCTTTTTTATCTAGAATTAGTTTTTTTATATAGAGTTTTTCTATAAGAATTATCTCTGCACAGTGTGTGTGATAAAATCTTTTATAAAGAATATTCATACATTTTTCATAAGTGGATCAATATTATTTTTTTCCCCATGTAATTGTCTCATTAAGAGCTTTACACTTCTCATTGTTATAATTGTCAATGACTATAACAATAATAGATTAATTATAACTTATTATAATTATTAAGATTTTTTTATCATTAAATTAATTAATAATAATCAAATTCTTTTTCTATAGAATTATTCCAAATAATTATATTAAATTTGTGGTTATAAAATCTCATTTTATTATATTTTCACTGAGGAAAGTCATAGTACTCTTGATATTTGCTACTATTATCAAGAGTTTCATAGACAAACCTTACATTGCATATACCAAGGCTATCTCAGTGAGTATTAGTTTTACAGATATGGAATAAAGATTTTGTGTATTTAGTTTTTGATGGTAAATGCAATGGTGTAATTTATTTCACATGTTTATTCATTTTTTCTGAGAGAATCAACAATTTATTCCTTTTTATGGCATTTTTACTTATTTTAAGATCTTGATTTTCATTATTATTGTTAAAATAAGTTTTGTAAAGTTTTTTTGTGACATTTTTGGGTATGTGGTCATATCTGAAAGCCTCACATTCCCTATCAACAAAAATACTTGTACCACCATCTGCTACATTTAATTAGGGTATCATCCACTTTCCTACCTCTTCTATAGACTTTCTTACTCTTGAAGCTCAATCATGCTTAATTTTTCTATTCTTTAGGTCTTCTGTAATGTCTAAATCTCCTTGATAGCATATCAGAATTTGTTATATCTCTCTTGATTAGCCATTCATCTTCTTGACCTGGGATTCATCCTTTACAAGGTATCCCCTTTTCTCTTTGTTCCTTTTCAACCTTTCTTGATGACTTTTACAATTTTCCTTTCTTCTCCTCCTTCTAGAGGGGGAATTTCAAGTGGTAGTTTTTCTTTTTGAGGGGAAATAACTTATTATCACATGAGTCATAAGGCTACATCAGACTAACAGGAAACGTTGGGTGTTTTTTCATTAATTCACCTGTCAATTCTAGTTGCACAGCATTAAGGCCATGTAGTTCTCTTATCACAAAGGGTCCTGCATAGTCATCTTTCAAGTCCTTTGGGCCTTTTATATGATTAAATTTCAGAGTTTATACTCAGATAAAGTCTCCTCCTTTAAAATCAGGTGGCTTATGACTTTTGTCCCATCTTTCATTGCATATCTAAAAGAATCTTGCATACATCTGTTTGCATGATTACTTGCTTTGTAAAGAATTATTTTGTAACGGCTTTATGTTTGATGTATATAAACTAAGTCCTTTTCAGAGTGTCATAATTAATTATTGTATTCCAACCTTTTTCTGACATTTCTGGTGATTTACCAGTTGAATGATTAGTTCATGTCTTTTATGCCAGTTCAAGAGCTTCTATCAGAGTACACCAATAATGGTTAATGCCATCAGAGTATTTGAGTTCAAGGACATAAGCCCAGAATCTTCTTATAATGTCTTCCAAATTTTTGAATCATTCTTTCTTCTAAACCATCCTTCTGAGGTTGATGAGCTGTTAAGAATGATAATTTTGTTCCAAAGAAGTTATGGAGATTTTTCCCTAATGCTGAAGTTAATTTGGGCTCTCTCTCAGGTATAATCTTTTGGAATAAGCCTTCATTGCTAATGATTCTATTACATATCATTATGGCTATGTCCATAGCTGTGTCATCTTTATGACATGGAAAAACATTTGGGCCTTTCTCTACCTGTGAACAACTCCAGGAATGCATTATAACTTCTATTTCCTCCAGGGGGTATAGCTTTTACCCAATCCATGTGAACTATTTCCCATGGGGATTTTGGTTCTGGAATTTAGATCATCATTCGACCTTTCATGCCTGTGGCTCTATTTGTTTTTTGGAATCTTTCATGTTTCTGAAAACATTCTGTGACATCCTTTCTCCAATTAAGCTACCAAGAGAATTTTTTTACTCTTTCTAGTGTCTTATCTTTTGAGATGTTTCCCAATAAAACACTATAATTGAATTCATGTAGTATAGTATTTCTCATAGTTCTGTCTGTAAAGGTCATAACACATGTGTGTTTGGTTCTATGATAAAGAATTTCATAAAGGAGGTTTAATCTTCCTTCATCATAAGCTTTCTTCCATATTTCATCTATTTTGTTAGATAACAATGGGTATTTACAATTTTTGTGTACCTTTGAGATATGACCACATACCCAAAAAGGTCACAAGAAATATTTAAAATAATTATACATTAAAAATAATAACCTTAAAACTACCAAAATGCCATAAATAGGCATAAAACTTGGTTGAACTTAAACACCAATGAATAAACATGTGAAATAAATTATACCATTGAATTCCCCATGTTAAAATACATATATACCATCTTTATGGCATATCTGTAAAGTCAATATTTAAGAAGTTATAGGTAATAATACCTTATAGAAAACATAAATCCTTAATTATTTCAAACACCAATGGAGCAACATGTGAAATAAATGGTACCATTGGATTCTCCATAAAGCTCTACACATAAAACAATTAAGAAGCTAATCTCCAAAGTCAATACTTAAGGAGTTAAGCTGAATATATGCACTTTTTTGGTCAACGCATATATTCAAGGATTTTAGCTAATATATTTTGAAATATACATGATAGAGTGATGAACCAAAAATAAAGTCACCACGCAATTACTTTAACAATACAGAAATAAACTTTATTCTACAAGCTATAAACAAGGTTAGAACCTGTAATGGATTATTGATTAAAATCAATAGAGCTGTTGACCACTTTGTTGTAAAAGTGGTCCAAACTTACGAAAAAAGCAGACAGTTGGATTCTCCTAGCTCATTAGTGAAGAATGATGTATTTTCTCTTATAATATTCAAGGTATAACCCCTTGAAATCATGGTTTGAAGTTTAAAATATTAAATTTCAACAGAAAAGATGAGTTACAAGAAAAATCATCAAAAATAGAGTTTTTATGATTTAATGAAATGCTCTTGGCCGTGTAATACAGACATGCCAATATATCATAATTCACTCCCAGAATAGCTGTAGCGTGTATAAAGTCAAAGTTATGAATGATCAAAGTTTAAGCTTAAATTTGACCATTTGCGATCACTCCCTGTAATCTTATTTTAAGTTTAACAGTCATATTGTGGTATTCCATACCATTTTTTTCACCAGGCTCAAGCCCATAGTACCCCATAACAGCAGTAAATCCAGCCTACAGGCAGACTTACACTCAAATTTACACCCAAAAGGTCAATTTTACAGCAAGAAGCTGGATTTAACTCATAAAACCATTGCACAGGCACCAAAGGGAAGTGTATGTGTTTAAATAAATTATTCAATTTCATTATGCATATGTAAAAATCAAGTTACATATAGTAAACTAGTTACAACAAACAAGGTACCACCCTTGAAATTACACCCCCTTACACCCACAGGACTCATGCAGAAAGAAAATTACACATGCATTAGCTACACAGCCAACTTGCATTCAAAATCACATGATGCAAAGCTCAACTCCATGGAATTCCTGCAAGTCATTTATAACACAGCCACAGGAGTACCTTATCTTATATCCTCAGTAACCCCACTTAAAACCTTAAAACAGAATCATAATTATTTACACCACTCATCACCTCATGTAAACCAAAGCTAGTTACAACAGGCTGCATTCAGTACACAATTCTAATTAAATCTCAACCATATGACTATGCACAGCATGTGTCAAACTCAAAAATCACATCATCTCATACATCACAGTAAATTCATCAGTGCAAGAAATTATCACCTGACCTCATTTTAAACTTCAAACAGAAAAAAAACAACCATGACACCTGCATAAATTACACAGCCACTTCTACCAAAACTAAAATAGGACATATGCAAAGGAATTACAAGGTAATCATGTGATACTGAATCCACCAACAGAACATCATGTGACAGAAAAAAGGCTGTGCACAAGAAAACTCCTCAGCCAAAATTGAATCACCTCATGTATGCAAGGAAAATTCAAGAATATCACATTATAATTAGTTCACCAAAAGACAATCATGTGATAAATGGAGGTTGTGCAGAAGAAAATTATCACCAAACCTTAAATCACCTGACCCATGCAAGAAAGGTCCTCACCAAAAATGGAGTCACATGATGAAATCAAGAGGAATTAAAGTGGAAAAAGACAGCTCCCATGGAGGGCCCTCTGGGCTCCCAAAAGGTATAAATAGAGGGGCTCTCTCCCCCAAATTTCAAAATCCCCCCCATGAAAAATATATCCCATGCAAATTATATCCACTGCACAGTAGGAGCATAGGAATAATTCATGCCTCATCTGGGAGGTAGTCCAGTATATTATAGTAAAGTTACTTGCCCAGTAGCTAAGCTCAGTGGAAGTATAGTGTTGAAGATTACCCAGTAGCTAAGCTCAGTGGAATCTTATTATTATTAAAATAAAAATAAAATTACCTAGTACCCAAGATTAGGGTTACTACTCTATTAAAATATTTCACCTAGTAAAATTAACACCATTTATCAAGATTTAAAAATAACTTACCCCTTTAAAAAAAATTAAATATCAAAGAATCTTACCTCTTAAATTTAACAAATACAATTTTATATTATTATCAACCACTCTTAAAAAAATAATAATAACAAACCTTTAGAAAATTATTTTACTCTATCATAACCATACCTTGACAAAATTACCTTCATCAACACCAATTAAATTTTCCAGAAAACCTTAAATAACACATCCTACCAAGGAATTATCACCAAGAAGAAACAACTCACCTCAATTTCACTAAAAAAAAGATATTAAAACTAAACAGACAAGTATTTCATTAAAATCTCAAATTTAACCAAAATAACTGACATTATTCTCATATTATTTATTGAATAGGTCTGATCTGAGACTGCTGAATTTTGTCTTCTGCAGTTGTAAAGCCACGTACTGATTTTATTTTGGTTTGTGAGCTCCAAGGAAGATTTTGTTCAGTATTTTAGGAGGGGCAGGCAATACACCCTTGCCACCCTTGGTTACAGGAGTTATTAGCAATTCAAAACTAGTTACCTGTGATTTCCCCCTCCAGGTACTGCCTCATTTTAATCCCACACAAGAGGAGTTCCCACAATATAAGTGATAAAGCTGGTGAATACTATTAGAATATGATTAATACTGATACAATCCATGGAGTTTAGGCTTCTGCCAAGCCTATGATGTCATCAAACTTAGAGTTATAGTGATAGCTCTAAATAATGGCATAATTATGAGGTAAGATGGTTTGATCATGATGTAATCATCACCAAACCTTAAAATATTGATCAATTCTAGTAGAAAAAATCAGTAAACGTCTACTAGACGCCTGTTGGACTCTAGGAGGGAGGTATTTACTATAAATAGAGCGCTTTTTACTCTGTTTTCCCCTCAGACGCTTACAAAACATTAAATCATTAAATAAAAAGGTAATATCTTTATTCTTTATATATAAAACGTTTATATTATTAAAGACCAAAGGTCATCTTATTATAATAATAATCTCTGAAGTGATTATTGCAATTATTTAATTTTTTTGTTCAAAGTTCTCTTAAAAACCTCTATTCCATGTAAAATCAAGAAAAATTGTAATTTCTCTCAAACGTTTATTGTAACTACAATATAAACAAGTTGTATTTACATTTTTTGGCTTAATTTATTCAAAATTATTATATTAAGCATTAAAAGTAGTTTATTTATCTTATTACAATAGTTTTTCTCTATTATAACTTTAATAATTCTATAATTGATATAAATAGTATTTATATTAATTTATAACCTTAATATGAGTAATATTATTGTTATTAATTGCTGTTTATTAATAAAAAACAATTTTTTACGCCTTTATTATTTGTTGGTAACAATAATAAAGTGCTTTTAAATATATTAATTTTCTTATATTAATATATTTACTTATTATATTATTTTTTTATAATATAAATTATATTATTATATTTATTTAATAATATAATTATTTACGCCATAATTATAATAATTCTTTATTATTATAATTACTTTTATCTGATTAATCTGATTTATAAGGTCATTCATAGTACAATCAGTAAAATATTAGTAATTTTTACTTTTTGTTTCATAGTCAAACCTTACAATTTTTCATTAAGAGTTGGCATCAGATATCACATTTCTTTTCCGCCTTATAGATTTCTCTTACTTGGTTAAAGAATTCTGTTCCAATATATGTCAGATATATTTCTTCTATAGTATTTTCTTTCTATAGTACCCATGCTGCATTTTCAGGTGTATTTTATAGAGTCCATCTGCTAAGACCATCTGCATTCTTATGAATATCTCCATATTTATGAGCAATAGTCATATCTTCTCTATATTCTTGGATAGAAATCTTCCATCTAGGCATATGTCTATTTGGTGTCTTCATATTTAATAAAGATTTTACATAATCACAGTTTGGGATCACATCAAACACTGTGCCATCTAAGGCATAATTTAATTTTTCTAAAGTCCACACTAGGAAAATATGTTCCATTTGGCTTTCTCCATATCTTTCTTCTTTTGGATGAATTTGTCTTGAAATAAAGTAAATTGGTCCTTCAACAGGTTTATCATTGATGATTCGTGTTTGGTGTAGTGCATCACCTAGTCCTTCTCCACAAGCATCATTAATATATAGTTTGAAAGGTACTTTACACTCCGGAAATACAATAAATGGGGCATTTGTGAGGGATTTCTTAAGTTCCTCATATGGTTTAACCCTCCATTCAGTCATTTCATAGACTGTCTGTTGGTCACAGATTTTATAAAAGGATTTGGCAATTCTTTCCAAATCTTTTATATTTGGTCTGTATTAGCCATAAAATCCTAGAAATGATTTCATTTCTTTTGGATTTGAGGCATTGCTTTCAGTAGTACTTCTGATAATTTGCTTTCATCTATTCCCAAGCTTAGTCCAGATACAACATGTCCCAGTGCTTTCAGTCCACTATAGAAAATGAAATTGTTTCAAGGAAATTTTCATATTTACTTGTGCTATCTTCTGTAAGACTCTTTCTAGTATTTTTAGGTTATTTTCTCATGCTTATGAGCAAACTATAGTATCATCAATGTAGATTGTTAACCATTATTCTTATAATTCTTCCACAAATAAGGTATTCATCAGTCTTTTATATTGGGAAGGGGCATTTTTATACCACATGGCATTCTTAAATATTCATAATTTCCACAGTGGACTATTATCCTCAGTAGTTTGATTGAAGTTTCTGTCAAGACATTCTGATGAAAAACCTTTAGAGAATCAATATATGGAATGAGCTTAGCCTTTTAAAATTGTGCTAATGTCTCATGTCTTCTGGGTATTGAATATCTTTCTGGGATAGTATAGGTATTTATAGCTGTAAAATCCCCTAAAATCCTTGATTTTCCATTGCCAAGCTATAATAACAGGTGTAGTGACCTCTACCTGCTCCTTATTTACTCCTTTACTTAGCACCCCTAGGACCATCAATTATTTACTGTGTACCTCTGAAGCTTCTCTAACTCCTGGGCTAGCTGGTTAAGCTGGTCTTCTTAACTGTGGTGGACAAGGTTTTTCCAAATTTAGGATAATTTCTACCTCAATTCCAATAGTAGCACCCAGTGGTTGTTTGTCAGTTGCAAAGGGAGTTTGTATTCTTATAAGAGATCAATCAATGTTTTGCCTCATTTTCCCTCTTAATTCTTTATTGAATTCTGCCTCTATAAGCTTTTCACTTGCAAATGAATGTATTTCTGCGATTGTCTCTTAATTCTTTATAACATTAATTTGTGTTTTGTTGTTTAAAACCCCAAATTTCTGTCTTTAATTATCTCCTATGGTGAAAACCCTTTCTTTTTCTTCAGATATATCTATACCATAGATTGACAAGGAATCATTTACAAGTATAAAATTTTCACTGGTACAGTGGTCCATTACTAAAAGCTCTACTTTCACTATTATTTATTGGGAAGGATGGGGAAAAATTGGTGTTAAGTAAATTATTCCAAGGGGATTCATGATTTCACTTGCGCTACTAAATTTAACCCCTAATATTGGTATATGTTTTTCTTTCCAATCTGGTATAACTGTCTTCAAAGAACCTTTACCAACACAAGTGCAGTATGCCTCTGTTTCCAGATTTCCTTTTGCCTGTTGGTTTTACACCATACCAATACTTAGATTTTATTTCCAGCTGTATATCCCATTCCTTTTGCAGGCTTGGTTGTATGAAGTTTGGCATCTTGTATATTTGTGAGGTTTCTATCCAATGTTCCAGCTTGTTGTAATTTTGAGTTGACATCTAGTACATCATATAACAAGTCAATATTATCAATTTGTGCATTAATTGTATTGATTTCATCCCTTTCAAAGGTTTGTGATTCTTTGGTATCTCCTTCAGATTCACGTTTCCCTTCTTTGTCATTGTGGTTTTTTACTTCCAAAATTTCATTGTTTTTTGAATTTTTAAGGAAATTATTGGCTAAACATCCAATACCACCACATTTATGGAATTTCCCTTTCTCATTAGTGTTTGATATATTGGGTTTGAATGGTTCTTGTTAGTTTGTTTCTCTTAATAAATGGTTTATTTGGACTTTTAATATCCAATTTTTGTCCTTGTCACTATTTCTTCTAGTGCATTGATGTAATTCTGGGTGGAACATGGTTGTATGCATCTGCTTCTCATGGCATGTTCCAGTTCTCCTCCACATTTCCAAATGAAAATTTTTTTTGTGACATTTCTGGATATAATGCATTCTATCTTTCAACTTGTTGTAGAACCAAGCTAAAGTTTTATCTTTTTCTGGTTCAAAGAAAGAGTTTTTAAATGAATTTTCTATTTTTTACCTCTAGGCATCATCTTCCCACTTGGTGATTATTTCATTTTTCCACCAAGACCAGGTATTTTTGCCATTTGTACTTTCTATGCCATGGTACCATCTTTTTGCATATTTCTCAAATAGGGAGTGTAACCTTGCAGTGATTAATTCATCTGGTATGGCATAATCTTCTTGTAACATCTCAATTATTATAATAAACGACATGTGTTCATATTCACCTTCATCTGTGGATGTTGGCTATTCTTTTATTTGTGGTGTCACTTTCATGAAGACTTTGCTATTGTCTTGATGGTTCAGGACTGCTATGAAGGGCTTTGTTATTTTTTCTTTCAGATCAGCAGGACTTCTTATGTGAGAAAATAGGGTTGATAACTTTGGCAAATTTAAGTTAGCCTTATTTATTTTATCCGTTTTCTCAGTAATAAGTCTTGTTTCGCTTCTAATGTAATGTTTGCAATGCATTCTTGCTGATTCACCTTTTTTACATGGTCTAAAGGTAACTTTTGGTGTAATGATGTCTTTTATTCAGATTTCTCAAGCAAAATGGTCAATTTGTTTAGCTTTTCTGTCAGGTTGTTAATACTCTGGTCACAATTCATTGCCAAGGTTTTCTCTTTGATATCTGCTATGTAATTATACAATTCCTGTTTTCCTTTTATTAATTCCTGAGTACTGTAAATCAACACTTTTTGTTCATTATTTTCAGCCATAAACTTCATTTTATCTATATCTTTTTCATTTTGTACAGAAATTTGTGTTAAAGATAATGTAATACTGTTTATTTCTTTCACACATAATGGGCTATTTTTAATTTACTTCAAATTTAATATGCTTATTTAAATATCTTTTAAAGTATCTACAACATCAGGGTGAAAAGGTACTTCTTTGGGAAATCTGGTTTTGTCATTCTCTGTTTCTCTTTGTTCTTGAATTCCATGAAGGTTCTGGCCATGTTGAAAACATTTTCCATGGCATCTATTTGGATTCTTGGGATGCTGTAACTTGGAAAAATATGGTTTCCTCAAATTCTTTTTCCTGTTCTTCTTCCTCTCTTGGGGGGTTGGCTGGATTTTGGCTTTCTGGTAGAAGCTACTGGGGCTTCTTCCTTTCTTCCCTCCCTCTTTTTGGCATGGTACTCCTTTATCTTTTTGATTTGGGTCTTCAATGAAGGTGGATCACATCCATTGAAGTATTTCACTATTTCCTCTTCTTTGGGGACCTTTTGAGAATATTCCAGGATCACTCCTTGGTGGATTTGTGGCAACATTTACCAATCTTTGTCCTTTTACACCATCTAATACTGCTTGTAATTTCTTATTTATATTTCTATTTGAGATCTCTGAATGTGATTAGCTTCTGTTGTAGTGATTCATGCTTAATTCCAATTCAGGTTAAGAGATAATAGGAATTTCAGGGACTTATCTTTGGGATATGGAACTTCCCTGTGTGGATTCTGCTCCACTGGGAATTTTTCCCTTTTTTCCCTTTGGTGGAATCATTGCAACTTCTCAGTCCACCTCCATCTGATTGGATGGAGTATTGGAAACCTTTTCTAGTAGTCATATTGAAATAAGAGATAAGAAGATATTAGAAGAAATTTTTCTATTTCTTTTGAATAGAGTTAGTCACCTCCAGAGTCCTGAATGGTGGGTTCTGAAAAACTAACTTCTTAGATTTTCTTTTCTTATTCAATGTTGGTGTTGGAGAGCTTTCACAATTTCATTCCACCAGTCTGTCAACTGTTGCTTGATTGTCCTCTGTTGGATTATCTTTAAACAATAAAAAGCAAAAATACACATAATTATTTTTGTCAAAGTGTTATTTTTGAGAGATATGGAAATTATCACATAAAAATTGCTTTTATATCTTTCAAAGAAGAAAAATGAATAGTTGAAATGAATGAAAATGAATAAAATGACTTCATTTTATTTTATTATTTTTTTCATATTTTTATTTTTTAGAGAAGAAATTTAAAATTAATATGATTCCTAAAATTAAATTATAATATAATTCTATTTTTAATTTATGAATATCTTTTTTAATCACTAGGATCACTCAAAGAAATTCTTCAAAGTCTAAGGATGTGAAAACCACATGTAAGACAGTAAAATTGCTTTCCTAATGCTTCAATAGTGTTTAAAATCATTAAATATGAAATAGGTATATAACTTTATCATTAGAATCAAATTTCCTATTGGATAAACCCAATTTTAATCTTTATATGAGGTCTTTTAGGTAAATCTCACAGTCAGGCTCCCAAATGTAATTTTTGACTATGAAACAATATTTATATATTACTAATATAGTACTTATTGTACTCTGAAGGTCCTATATCTAATGAGAAATAAGATGAAACAATAATTATAATAATGAAATTCTTGTAATTATGGTGTAAATCCTATATTATTTTAAATACATATATCAAGTTATAATAACTAATATATTTAATGGAAATGTATTGTTGTTACAAACAAAGAATAGCTAGATGTAAAACTGTTATTTAATAATGATAAGCAATTTATAATAATAATATTACCAATATTAAGGCTCTATATTAATATAAATACTATCTATATTAATGAAAGAATTATTAAGAATAATAATGAACAGAAAATATCTTAGTAAGAAAAAACAACCTACTTTTGACACTTAATATGATATTTTTGAATGTTTTCACACCTCATAAAGTAACCACAACTTATTCAAATATTATTTACAAATATAAATAAGAGAAATTACAATTTTTCTTGATCTTATGTGAAATTCAGGTTTTAGAGAGAAAAAAAAGATTTTTGACATAATCAATGATTGAAAAAGTGATTGCTTATTGGTTAAAAGTTTTTCTTTAATTATATAAATGATTTATATTTAAAGGATAAAGAGAATTACCTTTGTATCTAATTTATTATTGTTTTTGTTGCACCTGAGTGGAAAATAGAGGAAAATAAGCTGCATTTATATTAAATCCTCCCTCCTAGAGACCAGAAGGCTTCTGCTAGAAGTTTACTCATGGTATACACTAGAGAAGATCAATATTTCAAGTTTTAGTGATTATTATATCAAAATTAAATTTTCTTCTCTCATTCTTATTCTAGTATTTAGAGTTATCACAGTAGCTCTAAGTTTGATAACATCATAGGCTTTGCAAAGGTTTAAACTTTGTTTATTTTATTAGTTTTAATCATAATATACTATTATCCAAAGGTTTTATTGATTATTTAACTGTCAAACTTAAAATAAGGTTACAGTTAGTGATCATAGAAGATCTTTTTTAAGCTTAAGCTTTGATCCTTAATATCTTTTGAGTCATTCATCCAATAGCCATTCAGACATTGAATTCTGATATCTTGGCATGTCCTTACTCATCTTCCCAAAGCATGTCATTATATCATCAAAACCATATTTTTTGATTTTTTTGTAGCTCATCTTTCCTGTCAAAATTTACTATTTTAGACTTTATACCATTACTTCATGGGTTTTACCTGGAATATCATGGACAAAATTGGCTGATTCTTCAAGAATGAACTAGAAAAATTTTAATATCCCCTTTGGATTAATTTTAGACCACTTTTATTGTAAATTGGTCAACAGCTATTGCTATTTTGCTCAATAAAACCTTGTAAGTCTTATTATGGTTTATGACATGGCAAATGAGGTTTAGATCTGTATCTTTAACAGTTATTCTGTTGTAAAGTTTTTTTTGTATAAACTCTTAATTATGCATAACTCAAAATATATGAGTGAAAACAATGAATATATGCACTTATCCTAAAAGTGCATATACCCCGGTTATCTCAGTAAGTATTGGTTTTAAAGATATGGAATAAAGATTTCATATATGTAGTTTTAAATGGGAAATCCAATGGAATAATTTGTTTCAAGTGTTTATGAATTGGTTTCCAAGATAACAAAGCATTTATGCCTTATTATGGAATCTTTACTTATTCCAAGATTATAATTTCAATTCTTACGGATAAACTAACTTTTTTATAGTTGTTTTGTGAGCTTTTTGGATATTCGGTCATATCTCAAAGGCCCACAAAACCTGTTTGGGACAAAATTCCCATTATAAACAGCCTATCACCTTCAAACTGATGGCCTAGCAGAAAGAATGTAAGGTTTGACTATGAAACAATAAGTAAAAATTACTAATATTTTACTTATTGTACTCTGAATCTTCTTATACATAAAATAAATAATATAAAAATATTAAAATAATAGATAATTATTATAATTATGGCGTAAAAAATAATTACATTATTAAAAAAATATAATTTATAATTCATATTATGAAAGGATAATATAATAAATAAATCTATTAATATTTTATGATTAATATATTTGAAAGCACTTTATGATTGTTACCAAAAAATAATGAAGGCATAAAAAAACTGTTTTTTATTAATAAAAAACGATTAATAACCAAGATATTACTAATATCAAAGTTATATATTGATATATATACTGTTTGTATTAATTGGAGAATTATTGATAGTAATAATAGAGGAAACTTATTATAATAAGAGAAAATAACCTACTTTTGAGGCTTAATGTAATAATTTTGGAAGAATTCATGCCAAATAATTTAAATACAACGTATTTAAATTATATTTACAAATAAAAAATAAGAGAAATTACAAATTTTCTTGATTTTAGGTGGAAATAAGATTTCAGAGAGAATTATAACAAAACAAGTGAACAAGTGAAGTAATCACATCAAAAATGATGATTATAATAAATATTTCCTTTGGTCTTTGATAATATAAAATATTTATATATAAAGAATGAAGATGTTACCTTTTGATTTAATTGTTTTATTGTTTTGATGCGTCTGAGGGGAAAATAGAGTAAAAGGAGCTCTATTTATAGTAAATACCTCCCTTCTAGAGTCCAGTAGGCTTCTAGTAGACGTATACTGATGTTATCCACTAGAAATGATCAGTATTTTAAGGTTTGGTGATGATTATGTCATGATCAAATGATCTTATCTCATTATTACACCATGATTTAGAGTTATCACTATAGGTATAAGTTTGATGACATCATAGGCTTGGCAGAAGCCTAAGCTTCGTGAATTGTATCAGTATTCATCATCATCTAATAGTATTCACCAGCTCTATCACTTATATAGCTGTTAAAATTAAAATAAGATTACAGTGAGTGATCATAAATGATCAATTTTAAGGTTAAGCTTTGATCATTCTGATAGCTTAGCATGTCCTTATATAACTTCCAAGAGCATTTCATTACATAATCAACACTCTAATTTTGATGATTTTTGTTGTATCTCATCTTTTCTGTCAAAATTCAATATTTTAAACTTCAAACCTTGATTTCAAGGGGTTATACCTGGAATATTACGATAAAAATTGTGTCATTATTCACGTATGAACTGTTAGAATATGAATATCCCCTTTTTCTAAGTTTGGAACATTTTCACAACAAAGTGGTCAATAACTCTTGTGATTTTATTCAACAAACCCTTACAAGTTATAACCTTGTTTATACTTTGTCAAACAAAGTTCATACCTTAGTTTGTACAGTAATTACATGGTGACTTTATTTTGGGTTTAACTATTGACAAAAAAAAGTGCATATATTCAGCTTAATTCCTTAAGTATTGACTTGAGAGAATTTTTATCAAATTGTTTTTTGTGTATTTGTCAGGCTGAGTCTATGATGAATCCATAAATAGGCTAATTACAACTTAAATATTACTGTGACACAGTTATAAATATCAAAAATAAGGGTATTAGAATATTATGAAGGTTTATTATTGAGATAAAAGGGTTTTACTAGTCAAAAATAGTGGTGGTGAGCAACATTGAAAACCCTGGGTGCAGTCTTACCAGTTGTATTACTATAATAAGAGCTACAATACTTAAATTTAAAGTACAACCTGATTTTCCAAGAGTATAACTGTTTTTAACAGTTGTCCTACATAGGAATTCAAGAGAAGGATGAGGAAACCTTTTCTGGCTGTGAAAAGTCCCCTTTTTATCCTAAAATGGGGTGCAAAGGCTTTTAGACCTTTCCACGTAGAGGAAGTGAAAATATTTCACTTCCAAGCACTGTCTTGTGGCTTTCACAAGATCTGTTTAGCCTGTATTGGGCTCAGGTGTGGTTTTGAAACCACATCTGGGCAGTTTTCACTAATACAGGGTGAAAATTTTCATCTGGGGACCACACAGCTTGATTCTGACGTGTATGATGCGTAGAATGCTGTACAGAACCTGTATGGGACCCCAGTATTGAATGAACTATGTGGTATTGAAGTAAAAACAAGCTTCTTTGTCAGTTTGACACCTCATAGTTATGGTTATGGGATATTATCCCATGGTAGGGCTGTATTGGTCAAGCTGGGGGATATTGACCTTAGAACCGCAATAGCTTTGTCAGTTTTTGAGATATCAACCTCAAAATGGGTTTATTTTGTAGCCCTGTATGTGTTCTACACAATGGTACCTTATCTGATATGGCTATCATGAATATGGCAAACTCATCCCATGTACAAAGAATTTGTACATGTGCATGGTTTTAGGCAAAAGCTGTATTGGGCTTGTTTGCCCTATAGCTTTTCGTCTAGTTGAGATATGGGTAAATGAATGACACCATCAGATAGCCTTTTTGTGAGCTTTCCAAAAAGACCCCACTTTAGGTATCTCGCACTAAAACTGTAGAAGTTAGATGAGAGTTGAATGTTTTGTTCACCCTTATTTGGTCTGAATTTGGCCATAACTTCAGTAATACTGGTGCTAGCTCAGTTTGGCTGGTACCATTGCATAGCCCTGACCTAGAGCTTCATTCTGAATACCCATTTTATGGGGTTAAGCCTCTTACTCTGTATTTCAGATGAGAGGTGAAAATTTAGATTTATGCTCAGCAACAACTTTGAGCAGGAATAACTCTGTTGTTCTTTTTCCTATGGTGATGGGACTTGTATCTTTGGAAAGGGTTTAGTTTCCTCTTTCATTTTATAACTTTTGAGCTGATTTGGCTCAGCTCCATGTTTTGGTGGTATCTTAGATCCTCCATTGATTTATGGTATCTGGCTGTCATGCTTGTGCTCTGGCTTTGAGTCACAGGCTGATGGTATTTATTTATGGGGAATCCAATGGTGCAGTTTACTTCACATGTTGCTACATTGTTTTCTGAGTTAAATAAGATTTTATGTCTTTTTTAGGGTATTATTGCTTATTCTTCAGTAATTATTAACTTTTCAGATATGCCATAAACATGATATATGTGTATTTTAACATGAGGAATCTAATGGGGTAATTTCTTTCACATTTTTAACCATTAGATTCTGCGTTAATTCATATTTTGTACCTATTTATGCTATTTTCACTAGTTTTAAGATGATTATTATGAGTATAATTATTATAAAGTTCTTCTTGTGACCTTTTTGGATATGTGGTAATATCTAAAAGGCTCACAAAGAATGATCCAAACACCAGAAGATATGATCATAAAATTATGTGCCTATGGAATATGATTCCAATACTGTGATTTTTTACCCATTATTGTTGTCCTCTAAAATATATCAATCCCATCTCTTGAACTGGAATATGTGAGATCCATTCACTCATCAACTGTGAAAGGTAATTAAATTTTTAAAATGGTTGTAATCCAATACTACCTTATGACACTCTGAAAAAGGCCTTATTTGACACCCACCCAACAGCAAGCAGCTTTAAGACAATTCTTGATAAAGCAAGACATCATGAAGAAAAATTTATTAAGTATTCTCTTAAATATGCAAATGAAAGGTGAAGAAAAACTACACAGCACATTGTGGGAACTCCTCTCGCGTGGGATTAAAATGAGGCGGTACCTGGAGGGGGAAATCACAGGTAACTAGCTTTGAATTGCTAATAACTCCTGTAGCCAAGGGTGGCAAGGGTGTATTGCCTGCCCCTCCTAAAATACTGAACAAAATCTTCCTTGGAGCTCACAAACCAAAATAAAATTAGTAAGTGGCTTTACAACTGCAGAAGACAAAATTCAGCAGTCTCAGATCAGACCTATTCAATATATAATAATAAATTTAATGTCAGTAATTTGGTTAATTTTTATATTTTAATGAAATACTTGTATGTATAATTTTAATTCTCTTTAGTGAAATTGGGGTGAGTGATTTCTTCTTGGTGATAAATCCTTGGTAAGATGGGTTGTTTAAGGTTTTTCTCAAAACTTGATGAGTTTTGATAAAGTTAATTTTCTTAAGTTAAAGCTATAATAGAGTAAAATACTTTTTAACAGGTTTGTTATTTCTTTTAAGAGTGTTTAATAATAACATAAAATTGCATTTTATTAAATTTAAGAGGTAAGATTCTTTGATATTGGATTTCCAAGAGGGTAAGTTATTTTTAATTCTTGATAAATTGTGTTAACTTTACTGGATAAAATATTTTAATAGAGTAGTAACCTTAATCTTGGGTACTGGATAATTTTTATTTTATTTTTTTTAATAATAATAAGATTCTACTGAGCTTAGCTACTAGGTAATCTTCAAAACCATATTACCACTGAGATTAGCTACTGGGCAAGTAAATTTCCTATAATATATTGGACTACCTCCCTAGTGAGGGATGAATTATTCCTATGCTCCTACTGTGCAGGGGATATAATGTGCATGGGATATAATTTTCATGGGGGTATTTTGAAATTTGGTGAGAGAGAGCCCCTCTATTTATACATTTTGGGAGCCCAGGGGGCCCTCCATGGGAGCTGTCTTTTTACACTTTAATACCTATTGATTTCATCATGTGACTCTGTTTTTGGTGATGAATTTTCTTGCATGGGTCAGGTGATTTAAGGTTTGGTAATAAGTGTTTCTCTGCACAGCCTCCATTCATCACATGATTGTCTTTTGGTGAACTAATTATGATGTGATATTCTTGAATTTTCCTTGCATGCATGAAGTTATTCAATTTTGGATGGGTATTTTTGTCATGCACAGCCTCTTTTCTGTCACATGATATTCTGCTGGTGGATTCAGTATCACATGATGTCCTTGTATTTCTTTTGCATATGTCAATTTTAGGCTTTGTAGACGTGGCTGTGTAATTTATGCAGGTGTCCTGGCTGTGTTTCTTCTTTTGAACTTTAAAATGAGGTCAGGTGACAATTTCTTGCACTTATGACTTTACTGTTGTGTATGAGATGATGTTATTTTTCTCAGTTGGACACATGATGTGCATAGTCATGTTGTTGAGATTTAATTAGAAGTGTGTACTGCATGCAGCCTGTTCTAACTAGCTTTGGTCTGCATGAGGTGATGAGTGGTGTAAATAATTCCAATTCTGCTTTAAGGTTACAAGTGGGGTTACTGTGGATATACGATAAGGTACTCCTGTGGGGGTGTTGGAAATGCATTGCAGGAATTCCATGGGTTTTAGCTTTGCATCATATGAATTTTCTGTGTTGAGTACTAGGCTGCTGTGTAATTAATGCAGGTGTCCTTTTATTGCTGCATGAGTCCTGTGGCTATAAGGGGGCGTAAAGCTGGGTGGGGTTTGTAATTTAAAGGGTGGTACCTTATTTGTTGTAACTAGTTTACTATATGTAGCTTGATTTTTACATATGCATAATGAAATTGAATAATTTTTTAAACACATACACCGCTCTTTGGTGCCTGTGCCATGGCTTTATGAGTTAAATACAGCTTCTTGCCGTAAAATTGACTTTTTGGTGTAGAATTTGAGTGTAAGTCTGCCTGTAGGCTGGATTTCCTGCTATTATGGGGTACTATGAGCTTAATCCTGGTGAAAAAAATGGTATGGAATACCACAACATGATTTTAAAATAGGAGACCTGGTCCTGGTATCAAATTTGAATTTCAATAACATCAAAGGATCAAAGAAATTGGAACATTTCTTTTAAGGACCCTTGATGATCAAAGCCCCCCATTTCCCTATTTCTGTGAAGCTAGAGTTAAAAGGTAACTAAATATATAAAAACCCCAAACTCAGTGTAAGCTTGAAAAGAACTCCCAGCTCAAGGGATATTGACTTATTTCCCTTATGAAAGTTACCACCACTTTAGGTTCCCCTCTGAAAGAAGGAAAAGAGAATAAAATAGTAAAACTCCTCAAATAAAGAAGATCAAGACAGAAATAAAAAAGGGAATACCTTTTGAGGTATAGAAACTCAACTCAAGATGAGTGGCCTCTTGAGAAAGATATTAACAATGCTTAAAACCTTTAAAGAAGTTTCAGGAATGAAGGAGAGCAAAATAATAATAAAATTGAATAATTATTGAGCTTCAAGACTAAAAAATTCTATTGAAGATTCAGGACAGTGGATGGTAACCGAAAGAAACTATATTTGATTTTATTACAGCCTTTTTTGGTGTTAGGGAATTTTTTTCCTTTGTAATATGGCCACATACCCAAAGAATAATCACAAAAACATCACTAACCTTATTTTAAAAATACTAATTACAACTTAATTACCAAAAATCAATTAATATAAGTAGAAATTTTATAAAAAGGTATAAATTCTTCATTATCTCAGAAACCAATTTATATACACCTGAAATAATTTACACTAATGCATTCCCCATAAAAAATTACATATATACCTCTTTTGATGTCATACCTGTTAACTCAATAAAAACTGAGATACCTGGATATATGCACTTTGATGAGTAGTGTATATTGATGGCTTTTAGCTCCTATTCCTTGAAATACATATAATAGAGATATTTTACAAAAGTTTATTTACCACAAAATAGAATTGAGAACACATCTGTAAATATATTTATGTATAATTCAGAGAAATTGACCAAAAAATTCACAAAACTAGTACAAAATTGAAATAAAGTGAATATTCAGATTCTAATAGCTCAAACGTCAATAATGATGTATATTTTGTCATTATATTCAAGGAATAATCATGTGGAATCGGTGTTCAAAGCTTGAAGTTCTATATTTCAACAGAAGAAACACCTCACAAGGAAATTAATCAAAAATAGACATTTGATGATGTAGGGAAATACTCCAGTCACATTGACAAGAATGTTCCAAGCTTTTTAAATTCACTCTTTTAAGTCCAATTTTAGGACAAACCCAAACTTTATTAAGTATTGAAACAATGTGTAAAATTGATCATTTTAATCTGTAACTCTAATCTTAAAGCAATTTTAACGGTTAAAAAGGATTGGATCTGGTTTATTGCTATATTCTATTATTAACAATAACTTGACAGACAAGATAGAATTACATTCTAAGCCTATTATGTCACCAAATTAAAGGTTTTAGTTATAACTTTATAATATGGGTTAATAATGAGATACGAAGGTTTGATGATTCTTTAGTAATCACTAAACTTGAAATAATGATCAATTCCAGTGCATTTCATGATTGCACGAGTTTTGACGTATCTTGTCGCTGGGTTGAAGGAGCTTTACTATAAAAAGACCCTTTTTTCCTCTGTTTTGTGCTCATATGAATCAAATTAAATGAAGTATTGTATACTAAAGTAAAACACTTTGTCCTATTTAATACCAATCTTAGATTGTAAAATAATCAAGTTATAGGTTGTAGAAATCACCAAATATTTAGGTATTACATTAATATTTTGATTAAAATTGTTAAATTCTGTTAAAATTCAAAATTCATGTAAAAATTGTATTTCTCACAATTAAAGACTGTAACTACACTCTGAAAGACTTCTACTTAATGTTTTAGGCATAAAATCATTCCAAGCTATTTTTCTGTCTTAATTTGTCTACAAAAATGTTTTTATTAATATAAATGGCGTTTATATAAATCTATGGTTCTAATATTAGTAATATTCTAGCTATAAGGTTTTTCATGATATTATCATTTATTGTGAACAACAGTAATTAGACTTAATATATTAAATATTAAACTATTGATATAGCTATTGTATTATGATATTTCTATAAAATAGCTTATATTATGTCTTTTTTAGAACAAATATAACATATTTTATGACACAATGACAATATTATTTTATTATTTCAATTTTTTTGGATTGTTTTATTTCTTATTACTGATTTCTAATTAGTAAGTTCAGATTACAATAAGTAAAATATGAGTAAATTTCACTTTTTTTCACAATCAAACCTTACAATTAATATTCTTCCAGAGGTCCTCAGAAGTATGTTATTCACCAGTAGTGGGGGATTCAACATTTTTGGTTAAAAGAAACTAATTACTGAAGAAAATAATAAAAAGGAAAAGGCTTTGAATCAAACTAAGAAGAGTTTGAAAAAGATGGGTCTAAAATATGTGCAAAGGAAAAATAGCAAAGAATGAAATTATATATGGAGGAAAATGTGAAAAAACAGATGATTTTAGGTTAAATTGGAGGATTTATGACGGAAATGGTCAAAAAGGGCATATTTTATGGTAAAAAGAAAAAAAAGAAAGTGTGTTTGATGAAAGCTTTAGGGTGGTTAAAGAAATATTAAGAAAAAGATTTGTTTCCAATTGGCATGGAGGGCCACTTTTATCAGGTTTTTGGGGAAAAAAAGAACCCCTTTTATGTTTTTGTATGGTTTTCTATAAATAAAGGTTTTTTTATTAATTTTTGATGGAAAAGGGACCCAGGGAAAAGTCTACATGCTTTAACCAATAGTTCAGTCTGAATATTAATTTGAAGCTTGTGTGTATTTACTCATCAAAATTAATCAGACAATAATACCCAAGGTCATATGATATAATTATTTACTTTGTATGCTTGTATTTTTTCTCAATTATTTAAAGTAGAATTGTTCCAATAATATAAGTTGAATAATTCTTGATTGTCTTTGGAAATAATTATTAATTAATTTCTCATTTAGACAGATTGAATTTATTAATTAAAAACGTTTTTTTAAGAATCATCTTATTAAATTTAATTTTTTAGCTTGCATATATTCCTCTTTAATATTCTCATTTGAAGCTGAATTATGGAAGCTTAAGACTATTTCTATTCAAGTAGATAAGTTTCATAAAAAAAATGAATATAAGGAATACATGGAGAACTTCAATCTTAGAAAAGATCTCAATCTAATTTATCAGCATATGAATTACATTGAAATATTAACAATTTTTCAATAAAATTCCATAATAAATCAATAATTGATAAGAGTTAAGGCTTCCAAAAATTGGTTTCTCACTTTAGAAGATACTTTGCTTTTTTCTTTATGAAAGATATAGATATTCTCAGATTAGAATCTTTATTGGACTATTATTTCTTTATGGAGATCAAATCATTGCTCTCAAGAAGAGCCCTCCTTTTGAAAATAATTAGTTAACTTTGAAAAGATGAAGAATCACTAAATTCACAAACAAATGTTTTACTATTTAAAGGAAAATTTAATTTCTCAACATGATTTTATTTTTTCAAAAGAAATATTTTTCAAAAACAAATATCAATTTCAGTTGAACTTTTAACTAACCTTATTTGAATTTCTTTCAAGGATTCTGTGGCTCATTAATATCAATTCCTTTCTGCATCTAAAGATTTCATGTTTTTTTGTGCCATAACTCTGATGTATTTGATATAAAATCTTTTTGTTTGAGTCTCAAATTTCTTTGGAACAAAAATATGCACAGGTGATATGTTATCTATTTATTGAGAAAAATCCAAATTTATCAAGCTCTTTTTGATAAAGCTTCAGATTTTCTTTGAAAATTAAATGAGATTTAATTTACTTTGATTAAAGCAAACATTCATTTTTCATATATTAAAGAAACAAAACTTACTCCAACCCTCCCTGAGCTGGGGATGTACATGAAATTTTATTTAGTTTAATTATACTTCCACCATATTATTTCAATCAGATTCCTTTCGTTTCATTCTTTGAATTTTTTTCTCTCATGTCTCTTTTTCATTCTCATAGCTCATGTTTCTCAATCTGCAAGTATTTTGACCTGAAAAAATCATATTCTTGAAATATTTTTGGACTTGACATTGTCACAACCATGGAAATCACCCTCTTGGACCTCCAAAAGTCATATCAATTCCATATCCAATTTATGGCAATTTGGCCATATCCATTATCCTTGGCCAAATTGGCCAAATAGTCTTTATTGGACTTTTATGGAAATTTCACTACCTGGGGCCAACTTGGCCCCTTCATAATCATCAGGCCATTCCTGGCCTTTATCTGCTTTTGGGCACTATTTTGTATTTCTTATTCAACAGGAAAAATACAGCCCAAAAGCCTGTATTTGGCTCTTTAAGCTTTAATTACAATCTCCCACAATTTTCACAATTTGCACATTTTTGTGCACTTTGTGCAAATATACAATTTTAGGCCATATTTCCTTGTATTATGGGAAATATACCCAAATGGCCATATCAGGCCATGTGGGGCTTAAATAAAAGATTTGTTCATCTTGCGCAAATACATTTTTAAGAATGTATAAAATTTATTTGGCCAAAACATTCAGAAACACTTTGTCACCTCTGAAGCCACCCAAAACCCAATTTCCACTCTTAACCTTGTTGCATCCTTCCAAAAGAGCATTGGCAACTTTCATCCCTCAATAACCAAAAGTGTCATAAATGATTTTATACACCATTATGCATCTTTTTTCACCAGAAACTCAATGGTTTCCATTCCAGATGGTTATTCCAACATTCCATAAGTCATCAAGGTGTTACATCATCCAGGGGATTCATCGAGGCTCAATGACAAGTGTTATTCTCAAATATCAATGATTCCATCAAGCAGTCATTGCATATTCTCATTCACAGTATTCCTCCAAGGGAAAACTGGCAGTACATTCTCAAGGGAGATTCAAGAGGAAGTCCCAAAGCAAATTTTCAAGTGTGGATTCTCCATCAATCCACCCTGGCAACCACATTCATTAAATACAGTCTGGATTCATCAAGACCTGTATTTTCATTCAGACATCATGGGAAGATCCTTCAACCCAGTTCATTTCCAAATTCTGCAAAGTATTCACTTCAGTAAGCAGTCAATACAGCTTCAAGTATTAAATACAGACCAGCTGTCAGCTTGAAGGAGTCAAGCTCTCAACAAACCATATATAACAGCCACTCTTTCAACCCTGGGTTTTTTTTGCCCAAGTGAAATAATATACTTTGATTTATTTCTATCTTTATTTTCTTTCAACTTGATAGTGAATACTGATATTCTTAAGTCAGTCATTTGCACCTCTTTCTTTTTGTTTTTCACCTACCAAAGGATATTTGGTGGTCATATCCTTACGAATTCCATTGTTCATTTTGGAAGGTTGAAATAGTGATTAAGGACTGACTTGGTTGGCTCTTTGGCTATTTGGCTCCCCTTTCTCTCATTGCATCTCATCTTGTACTTGCATATCTTATTGGAGAAAGTTTATTCTTTTATTTATCTTCTTCAATCTTTGGAGTCTTCCAAGTGAGCTCCCTGATTACTGAGTTCAAGGCCACTCTTGTTTTCCACAAGATCTCCTGGGACAGACATCCCAATTCATTTTCTCATGATTGAGAATTTATGTGCCTGGGCCATAGGAAAAGGAATTTTTAATCCCTAGTTTTTAAATAAAAAATTGAGGAAACTGGTATTTTTATTTGAAAATTGAATATTTTACATTATATTCATTCCATATTTCTGACTATATAAAGAAAATTAGAGCTTTAGGAGGGAAAAAGAAATCAGTCTTAACAGTCAATGTAAGTCAATTACAGAGAAGAATGCAGAAGATCTGGAAACAGGAGATAAAAAATACAACAAGATGGGATTTTGATTTCAATAAATACTAGATATAAGAACAAGGAGAGAGGTAGAATATTTAAGGGAGCAAAAGGTGTGAGTCTTAAGAACCAACAGATGTAAGGGATATAGAGCAGCACAGCAGACCTGGAAACAGGACATAAGAAATAGAAAAATATCAGAAAAGAGAAAGTACTTGGGAAAAGTTCTAGTTCATATTAAGGGAATCTCAGGTCCGGATGCAAGAAGATTTTCGTTGGGGTGGATAGGTTGTAAGCCCAGTGGGATAAAAAAACTCTGGTAGGAGATAATTATTGTTGTTTTTCTAATCAATAACCCTAATAATTAATTAATCTCAAGTTATAAGCTATATAAATAAGCTAATATTAAAAAATATAATTATTTCTTTGACTCCTCCATACCTTTCAACTTGTTATTCAAACCAGAGTGAATAAAAATAATTTCTGAATGTTTTTTGACTTTGGAATAAGGAGGATTTTTGGTAATAATTCCAGCACTCATGTTATGAATTGAAATCTAATTTCAGGAGAAATTCTTTTTTTTGAGCAGGGAGCGAATGAAATGAAGCCTGAAATTGATATTTCTAGTACTGTGATAATAAAAACAATGGTTGTCAAGGGTAATTGGGCTTCGATTATCTGTATAAATAATGGAATGAAGACCTTGACCAGTGACCTCAAAAATGAGTTGTTTGACCCATTCACTATCTTGAGTGCAACTAATAAGGGAATTGTATTCTTTTTTAGCAGAGGATAAATCCACAAAATGTTGTTTTTGAGATATTCAGAGAATTTAACTATGAAAGTAGATAAGAGATAAAGAGAAAAATTTAATTCTTTTAGCTCCCTCATTAATAGTCAGTGAATCATAGGAAGTGACTGGGAGGGTGATTTAAGAGATTTAAACCTAGACAAAGATCCAAGGTTTTTGGTATGGTTGAGATACCTGAGAATGTGTTTGTTGGAATTATAAGAAATTTCCCTGGGATGGGAATGGGATTGAAAAAATCAATATTGTGGTGAGTGCACTGAACTAAATACTGTAGAAGTCCAACTTCTTGTTGGTAATTGAAGGGAGGATTTTCTGGAATAGTATACTTGAGATTTTTGAAATTCTTGCTGTTTCCTGGAAGAAGGAAAGAGTGTCCTCTGCATTGATTCACTTCAAGCTCAACAATAATTATATTAATCAATTTATCTTGAATGAGTTATTTTTTTTCTTGATTGATGCAAATTCCTAGGGCATACATGCTGATTCTCAGATCTTCCATGTCAAAGTAAGAATGTGATTTTTCCTTGGATTCAGGTACTCATAGGCCTCAAAAAGGAAGGTCATCAATGTGTATGTATAGAAACAATTGTCTTTTTTTTGATTGGACAGAAGAAGAGACAGGCAGAAGTCTCAGAAGGGTTTAAGGGTATATCAATAAGAATTTTCCTGAGCTCAAGGTGACCAAAATGAGGGCTTTGTTTCAGGCCATAGGGTTATTTTTCAAGGCTAAGGGTTGAATGGGTAATTGATTGAACTTCCTAACTTTTATAGACTTAAAGTTCTTCTTCAGAATCACCATTCAAGAAGTCACATTTTGCATCCATTTGGTGACCCTTGAAGTGATTGATGGAGTAGAGAGTGAGGAGAATCCAAAGGGAAACGAGTCTTCCAGTGAGAGAAAAAACTTCATTGTAATTTATTTTTTCTCATTTATTGAATCCTCTGAAAAAAATCCTGGCCTTGAATTTGTTGAGTTTCTCATTTTGGTTAGTCTTCTTTTCAAAGAGCCAGGTGGTTGATAAAGGATTTAAATGTTTAGGATGAGGGACTAGAGTACAGACTTCATTAAGGGTTAAACTGTGGTTTTCTTGTTTTATGGCATTGATAAAATGAGCTTTTTCTTGACCAGAGATTTATTTCCTATAGCTCTTTGGGTCAGGAAGAAGGGAAAATGCCATATTAGTTGTGTTTTTTTTCTTCTAGGCTCAGTGAAAATATTCCAAGGGTCCCCAAAATTTCCAGTGATATCTTTCAGGATTGTGTTTTCTTTCTAAGGCACCCAGGCATATCCCTTGTTATTAGGGAGGTGGAGTTATTTTTCTATGGGTGAGGATGTGTGGTCTGGTGGACATGGGTTACTAAGAAACTCTTTAGTATGAGGGGAGTCAGATAGCTTCATAGACAGAGTAGGGGGATCAATAGGAAAATATAGAGGAAAAGGAACATATATATTGGGATCTGAATGAGGGATTGGGTAGGAAGGAATATACAGGTCTTCTTCTCAAGGAGAAGATGTTTTTGAAGGGAAGAAGGTAGGATTATCCTTGAAATAATGAGGAAGTATTGAATTAACTTCCTCTCTTTCCAGGATACTATAGCTGTGATGTCCCTCTTGGTATCCCAAAAGGATTTCTTTGATCCCTCTGTCCACAAATTTCCCAATATTTTTGTTGTTAAGGAAGATGGCTTGCCACCGAAATGCTTTTAGATTTTTAAGAGTGGATTTCTTTCTATTCCATTTATTTTAGGGCTTTTGCAAATTGATTGATTTAGGAGGTTTAATATTCTCTAATTAAATTGTGGTGTTTACTGCTTCAGCCCAGAAAGCAAGAGGAACACCTGAATGTTGAAGAAGGCATCTAGCCATGTTGATAGTAGTTTGATTGCCCTCTCAGCAAGAGGATTCTGCTCTGGGATGTAAAGTAAAGTGGTTAGGTGGGGAATTTTTTTCTTGTTGAAGAATTAAAATAATTCACAACTTTTAAATTATGATCCATTTACCATCTTTGGATTAGGTTTATTTTTTATTTTTGAGATTAGTTTGTGAATGCAAAGTTTGGTTTGAGATTTCTCTTGGAGGGAGATTTCACAGGGACTCATGAGGAAAACAAGAGTGGTCTGGAACTCAGTAATCAGAGAACTCACTTGGAATACTAAAAATACTGAATAATATAAAATAAAAGAATAATAAATTTCTACAAGAGGATATGCAAGTACAAGATGAGATGCAAGAGGATAAAAGGAAGTCGAATGGCCAAAGACCCAATCAAGTAATTTCTTAATCACTATTTCAACCTACCATAAAGAACAATGGAATTATTAAGGATATGAGAACCAAGTATACACTGACAGGCTAAGAAAGAAAAGTTCCAAATGAATGACTTAAGAATATCAGTGTTCACTATCACAATGAAAGAAAATAAAGATAGAAATAAATAAAAGTATATTGATTAACTGGGAGAAAAACCCCCCAGGGTTGAAAGAGAGGCTGGTATATATGATTTGTTGACACCTTGACTCCTTCTGTGAAGCTTTGAGATGTGACCACATACCCAAAAAGCTCACAAGAAATATTTAAAATAATTATACATTAAAAGTAATTACCTTAAAGCTACAAAAATGGCATAAATTGGCATAAAACTTGGTTTAACTTAAAAACCAATGAATAAACGTGTGAAATAAATTATACCACTGGATTCCCTATGTTAAAATACACATATACCATTTTTATGGCACATCTGTAAAGTCAATATTTAAATAGTTATAAGTAATAATAACTTATAAAAAAATAAATCCTTAATTATTTCAAATACCAATTAAATAAAATGTGATATAAATGGTACCATTGGATTATCCATAAACATCCACACATAAAACAATTAAGAAGCTAAGCTCCAAACTCAATACTTAAGAAGTTATGCTGAATATATGCACTTTTTTGGTCAATGCATATATTCAAGGATTTTAGCTAATATCTTTTGAAATATGCATGATAGAGTGATGAACCAAAAAGAAAGTCATCACGTATTTACTGTAGGAATACATAAATGAACTTTATTTTACAAGCTATAATCAAGGTTAGAACCTGTAAGGGATTATTGATTAAAATCAATAGAGCTGTTGACCACTTTGTTGTGAAAGTGGTCCAAGCTTAAAAAAATGGAGAAAGTTGGATTCTACTAGTTCATTAGTGCAAAATGATGTATTTTGTATTATAGTATTCAAGTTATAACCCCTTGAAGTCATGGTTTGAAGTTTAAAATATTACATTTCGACAGAAAAGATGAGTTACAAGAAAAATCATCAAAAATAGAGTTTTTATTATGTAATAAAATGCTCTTGAAAGAATAATATGGTTATGCCAAGCTATCAGAATTCACTCTCTGAATTGCTGTAGCATGTAAAACTTAAACGTTACTAAGGATCAAAGTTTGAGCTTAATTTGATCACTTATGATCACTCACTGTAACATTAAATTAAGTTTAACAGTCATATGAGTGATACAATTGGTGATTACTGTTAGTTTATGATTGAAACTAATAAAATCCCCAAATTTTTGGGGTTCTGCCAAGCCTTGACGTCATCAAACTTAGAGTTATAGTGATAAATCTAAATAATGGCGTCATAATGAGATCAGATGGTCTTATCATGATGTAATCATCATCAAACCTTCAAATATCGATTGATTCCAGTGGATATGATCAGTGCGCGTCTACTAGAAGCCTGTTGGACTCTAGGAGGGAGATATTTACTATAAATAGAGCTGTTTTTACTCTGTTTTCATCTCAGACACTTACAAAACATTAAATCATTCAATAAAAAGGTAATTTCTTTATTCTTTATATATAAAAATTTTATATTATTAAAGATCAGAGCCAATCTTTTAATAATCTTCATCTTTGATGTGAGTATTACCATTTTTTAACTGTTTTGTTTAAATTTCTCTTAAAAACCTCAATTCCACGTTAAAGCAAGAAAATTTGTAATTTCTCTTAATTTTTATTGTAACTACAATTTAAATATGTTGTATTTACATTTCTAGCTTTAAATTTACTCAAAATTATTATATTAAGCATTAAACGTAGGTTCTTTCTCTTATTAGAATAATATTTCTCTATTATTACTTTTAATAATGCTATAATTAATATAAATAGTATTTATATTAATTTATAACTTTAACATTGGTAATATTATTGTTATTAATTGTTTTTTATTAATAAAAAACAATTTTTTATGCCTTTATTATTTGTTGGTAACAATAATAAAGTGCTTTTAGATATATTAATTATCTTATATTAATATATTTATTTATTATATTATTTTTTTTATAATATAAATTATATTATTATATTTATTTAAGAATATAATTATTTTACGCCATAATTATAATAGTTCTTTATTATTATAATTATTTTTATCTTATTTATTTCATTTATAAGTAAATTCATAGTACAATAAGTAAAATATTAATAATTTTTACTTATTGTTTCATAGTCAAACCTTACATTTGGGGGCCTGGCCATGATACTTACTCTCAAAGACCTTTAAAAATATTGTAATTGCGTTTATCCAATAATAAATTATAATTATAATCATAACATATATAATAATTTTCTATTTTATTAATTTTAAAAGCTATTGAGGCATTTGGAAAGCAATTGTACTGTCTTACACGTGGTTTTTCACATCCTTAGACCTGCAAGAACTTTCTTTGAGTGACTCTAGTGATTAAAAACCATATTTTATAAATTAAAAATAATTTTATATTATAAATTAATTTTATAAAAGAATCATATTCATTCTTATTTTATTGCTTAAAAATAAAAACATAAAAAATATTAAAAAATATTAAAAACCAATAAAAAAGTTATTTTATTCATTATAATTTCATTTCTTTAATTATTTTCACATTTTAAAAGATATAAATGCAATTTTCCACATGAAAATTGCCATATCTTACCGAAAAGACTTATATTTATTTGTCTTTTTTAGTGTTTTAAGACGATTCAACACAGGACAACCAAACCACTATTGAAAGATTGGTGGAAGAAGCTTCTCAAAGTTCCCCAACACCAATAATAACTAAGAAAAAGAAATTCAAGAGATTGGACTTTCCAGGCCCCACTATTCAGGACTCTGAAGGTGAGTACCTCATTCATAAATTGCCATAAAAAGAATTCCTCTTCTGAAATCCTCTTATTTTCTTATTTTTCTTAAATCCTGACTATTGGAAGAGGATCTCAATACTCCATCAAATCAGATGGAGGTGGACTCAGAGGTAGAATTGATTCCTCAAAAGGGAAAAGGAAGGGAAATATCCCCAGTGGAACAGAATCCACGCAAGGAAGTGCCTTATCCCAAAGGCAAGTCCTAGAAATGCCCATGATATCTGAGCCAGAGTTAGTACTAAGTATGAGTGACTCAAACAGGTACAAATCACATTCAGAGGGCTCAAATAGACATTTACATGAGCCATTACAAACAGTACTAAACAGTGTATAAAGACAAGGATTGGGAAATGTTGCCCCAGATACACAAGGAGTGATGAACTACTGGCACATCCTGAAAATGTTCCTCAAAGAGGAGGAAATAGTGAGATACTCCAATGGATGGAATCCACTATCATCCAAACCTCAAATCAAAAATATCAAGGAGTATCATGCCAAAAAGAAGGAGGCAACCAAGGAAGAAGCCCCAGTAGCTTCTACCAGCAATCCCCAAGCCAACCCACTTCCCCAAGAAGGGAAGAAGGACAAGAAAAAGAACTTGATAAAACAATATTCCCCAAGCTACAGGATTCGCAAAATCCAAAAAGATGCCATGGAAAATGTCTTCAACATGGCCAGAACTTTGATGGAATTCAAAGACAAAGAGGAGCAAAGAATGAGACAAACCCATTTCCCAAGGAAATAACTTTGTCTCCGATGTCGTAAATACTTTAACAGAGCTTAAAGATAGTATTTTACCTCCCAAAGACATTAAAAATAGTTTATAGTCTTTCCAAGAAATAAATAATACATTATCATCTTTAAAAAAAGTTGTACAAAAGGTAGAGAAATTGATAACATAAAATTTATGATTGAAAATGATAAACCAAAGGTGTTAATTGATAATACTCAGAAATTAATACAAGGACAACAAGAGTTGTAGAAATACATAAGTGATTTTAAAGAAAAAACTTTGACCATCAATTATGACGTAATGTTGATAATCTTACAGCAAAATTAAACAAATTAAGCATTTCTGTAGAAAAATTTGAAGAAAAGACTTCATCACACCAAAAATTACTTTTGGACCATGTGGAAAAAAGTGATGAAGCAAGAATGCATCTGAAAGATGACATTCGAAGTGAAATAAGGCTTATTACTGAAAAAATGGATAAAATTAATGAGGCTAACTCGAATATGCCAAAGTTATCAACACCATTTTCTCACATAAGAAGCCCTGTTAAACCAAAAGAGGAATTAATAAATCCATTCATAATAGACTTGAGTCATCAAGACAATAACCAAGTCTTAATGAAGGAAGCACCTCAATGAAAAGAATGGCCCACATTCACAGGAGAAGGTGAATATGACCACATGTCATTTATCAAAACAATTGACATGCTACAAGAAGATTATGCCATACCAGATGAATTAATCACTGCAAGAATACATTCATTGTTTGAAAAATCTGCAAAAAGATGGTATTATGGTATAAGGCAAACAAATGGCAAAAATACCTGGTCTTGGTGGAAACAAGAAATAATCACCAAGTGGGCTAATGATTCCTGGAGGTACAAGATAGAAAATGCATTTGAAAATTCTTTCTTTGATCCAGAAAAAGACAAAACTTTCACTTGGTTCTTAAAAGAAGCTGAAAGACTTAATCCATTGTACCCAGAAATGTCACAAAAAATGGTTCACATGAAAATACTTAAGAAATGTGGAGGAGAACTAGAACATGCCCTAAGAAGCAGGTGTATAGAAACATGCTCCACAGAAGAGTATATCAATGCACTAGAAGACATAGTGACAAGAACAACAATTGGCAGAATTTGGAAGAAATTGGACATTAAAAGTCCAAATAAGCCATTTATCAAAAAGGATAAATCAAAAGAAGCTTTCAAGCCCAATACATCCAACAATAATGAGCAAATAAAATGCCATAAATGTGGAGTTATTGGACACTTAGCCAATAATTGCCTCAAAAAGGCAAAGATTAATGAAATTCTGGAAACAGAAAACCACAATGACAAAGAGGAGGAATCTGACTCTGAAAAAGAAACAGAACCGTCAGAAAGTTCTGAAAGTGATGAAATTAATATAATTAATGCACAAATTAATAATATTGATATAATTTATGAAGTACTGGATGTTAACTCAAACTTACCACAAATTGGAACATCTGACACAAACCTGAGAAATATACAAGATGCCAAAATGTATAGAGCCAAACCTGCAAGAGGAATGGGATATACAGCTGGAAAATCAAGTATAAGTATCGTTATGGTTGATAACCAAGAAGGAAAAGTGAACTTGGATACAGGAGCATATTGCACCTGTGTTGGTAAAAGTTAATTAAAAACCATTGTCCCACACTGGCAAGAAAAACTTATGCCAATACAAGGTGTCAAATTTAGTTGTGCAAGTGAGAGCATGAAGCCCCTTGGAATAATTGATTTAACACTAATTTTTCCTCACCCCTCACAATGCGTCAGAATTAAAGTAGAGCTTGTAGTAATGGACAACTGTACTAGTAATCACTTCATACTTGGAAATGACTACTTATCAGTTTATGGTATAGATATCTCTAACCAAAATGATAGATATTTTACCATAGGAGACAACAAAAGACCAAAGTTTGGCTTCTTAAATATCAAAAAGCAAATTACAGTTATTGAGAATGAATAAAAAATCCCAGAAAATGAACTTTTTATATCTGAAAACTCAAAGAGGCAGAATTCAATCAATAATTAACAGGAAAAATGAAAGAAAAATTGATTGACCTCTTATTTAAGTACAAAAAGGCCTTTGCAACTGACAAGGAGCCACTAGGTGCCATAATTGGGCATGAGGTGGATATAATTCTTAATGTGGAAAAGCCTTACCCACCTTTAGTAAGGAGACCTGCTTACCCAGCTAGTCCAAGGGCTAGAGAAGCCTTGGAGGTACACATAAGGAATTAATAGACCTTGGAGTATTAAGGAAAGTAGGACATAGTTAACAGGTAGAAGTCACTACACCTGTCATTATAACTTGGCATAATGGAACATCAAGAATGGTAGGAGACTTCAGAGCCCTGGACACCTATACCATTCCATACAGATATCCAATACCCAGAATCCATGAGATATTGACACAATTGTCACAAGCCAAGTTCATTACAGCAATGGATGCTTTGAAGGGTTTTCATGAAAATGTCTTAACAGACAATGCCAAGAAACAACTTAGGATAATAGTCCACTGTGGGATTTCTGAATAATTAAGAATGCCATTTGGCATAAAAAATGCACCTTCCAATTATCAAAGGATGATGAACACCATATTTCCTGAAGAATTATCAGAAGGATGGTTAATTATCTATATTGATGATATCATAGTTTGCTCAGAAACTTGGTAAAATCACCTTACAATACTAGAAAGGGTACTACAAAAAATAGTGCAAGTGAATATGAAAATTTCCTAGAAAAAGTGTCATTTTGCATACAGTGAACTAAAAGGACTAGCACATGTTGTATCTGGACTTAGTCTAGGCATAGAAAAAAACAGAGTAGCAGCAGTACTACTTAAACCAATGCCTTAAACCAAAAAAGAAATGCAATCATTTCTAGGATTTGCTGGTTACTATAGACAGCATATAAAGGACTTTTCAAAAATTGCCAAAGCCTTGTATAAGCTATGTGATCAACCAACAGTCTTTGAAATGACAGAAGAAACAGTCAAGCTATATGAAGAATTGAAAAATTACTTAACAAATGCCCCATTTCTTCTGATGCAAGATTGGAAACTAACATTCAAACTTTACATTGATGCTTGTGGAGAAGGACTAGGTGCTGCACTACACCAGACACAAATTATCAATGATAAACCAGCAGAAGGACCAATTTGTTTTATTTCAAGACAAATAAAGCCAACAGAAGCAAGATATGGAGAAGGCCAAATGGAATGCCTCTGCTTAGTGTGGGCTTTAGAAAAATTACATCATTACTTGGATGGAACAGTATTTGATGTGATTACAGACTGTAATGCTGTAAAATCTCTATTAAATATGAAAACTCCAAATAGACATATGATGATATGGTAAATTGCTATCCAAGAATACAGAGGAAATATGACTATTGTTCATAAATCTGGCAACATTCATAAAAATGCAGATGGTCTTAGCAGATGGCCTCTAGCAAATACCCCTGACAATCCAGCATGGGTACCACAGGAAGAGCACCACATAGAAGGAATATGTGTTACAGACATTGGCACAGAATTATTCAACCAAGTTCAAGAAAGCCATAAGATAGACAAGAATTGCCATATCTTAAGCCAACTTCTAATGAAAGACTGCAAAGACCCATCACTTTTATCAAAATTAGACAAAACATAGAAAAAGGCATATGATGAAGGAAGATTCCCCCTCCTTGATGGAATCCTTTACCATAGAACAAAACACACATGTGTTATGGCCTTAACGAGTAGAGCCCTGATAAATACTATTTTACATGAGTGTCATGATAGTGTTGCAGGTGGACACCTTTCAGAAGACAGAACACTAGAGAGGGTGAAAACCTGCTCTTGGTGGCCAAATTGGAAGAAAGATGTTGCAGAATACTGCCAAACCTGTGACAGATGTCAAAAAGCCAACAGAGCCACAGGAAAGAAATTTGGAATGATGATCCAAATCCAAGAACCAAAATCCCCTTGGGAAATAGCTCATATGTATTGGGTAACAGCATTACTCCCAGGAGGAGACAGAAGCTATAATGCATGCCTAGTATTAGTTAACAGGTATAGCAAAACTCCCATGTTCCTACCATGTCACAAAGATGACACAGCAATGGACACAGCCATAACGATATGGAATAAAGTCATTAGCCATACAGGCTTATTCCAGAATATTATAAGTGATGGAGACCCAAAATTAACTTCAGAATTATGGAAAAATCTCCATAGCTTGTTTGGAACAAAATTATCATTCTCAACAGCTTACCATCCTCAAACTGATGGTTGAGCAGAAAGAATGATACAGACCTTGGAGGACAGGATCAGAAGATTCTGTGCTTATGGACCAGAATTCAAAGATTGTGATGGTTTTACCCATGATTTGTGTACACTAATACCAGCTCTTGAACTTGCATAGAAAACATCAGTCCATTTTTCTACTGGAAAAACACCAGCAATGCTAGAAAAAGGTTGGAATCCAAGACTTCCTTGTGATACCCTCAAAAAGGACTTAGTGGATATACATCCAACAGCAAGCAGTTTTAAGATAATGCTTGGCAAAGCAAGACACCATGCAAACAGATGTATGCAAGCTTCTTTCAAATATGCAAAAGAAAGATGGGATAAAAGTCATAAACCACCTGACTTCAGAATAGGAGACTTTGTCCTAGTATCAACCCTTAATTTCAATAACATAAAAGGTCCAAAGAAATTGAAAGATTCCTTTGCAGGGCCCTTTATGATAAAAGCACTTCATGGACCCAATGCTTTGCAATTGGAACTCACAGGTGAATGAATGAACAAACACCCAACTTTCCCTGTAAGTCTGATAAAACCTTACAGCTCAAGTGACAAGGAATGATTTCCACTAAGAAATAAACCCCCACTTGAAATTACCACCTTGGAAGAAGGGGAAGAAAGAAAATTGTAAAAGTCCTTAAAGAAAGAAGGACAAGAAACAAAAAAGAAAGAGAATACCTTGTAAGGTATAGAAATTCAACTCAAGAAGATGAATTGCTACTTGAGAGAGATATAACAAATGCTGATAAACTACTAAGAAGGTTCAGACATGGAAGAAAACCTGGAAAGTAGAAAAGTTAAGCATTATTGAGCTTCAAGACTAACAAAGTCTATTGAAGAGGTAGGACAGTGGATGATACCCTAATTACACATATCAGATTAGGGTACAATCTTTTTTGGTGGTAGGGAATGTGAACTGTTGAAATATGACCACATACCCAAAAAGGTCACAAGAAATATTTAAAATAATTATACATTAAAAATAATTACCTTAAAGCTACAAAAATGCCATAAATTGGCATAAAACTTGGTTTAACTTAAACACAAATGAATAAACATAAGAAATAAATTATGCCATTGGATCCCCCATGGTAAAATACACATATACCATTTTTATGGAATATCTGTAAAGTCAATATTTAATGAGTTATAAGTAATAATACCTTATAAAAAATATAAATCCTTACTTATTTCAAATACCAATGAAAAGAACATGTGAAATAAATTGTACCATTGGATTCTCCATAAAGGTCCACACATAAAACAATTAATAAGCTAAGCTCCAAAGTCAATACTTAAGGAGTTAAGCTGAATATATGCGCTTTTTTGGTCAATGCATATATTCAAGGATTTTAGCTAATATCTTTTGAAATATGCATGATAGAGTGAGGAGCCAAAAAGAAAGTCATCACGTAATTACTGTAGGAATACAGAAATGAAGTTTATTTCACAAGCTATAAACAAGGTTAAAAGCTGTAAGGGATTATTAATTAAAATAAATAGAGCTGTTGACCACTTTATTGTGAAAGTGGTTGGAACTTAAAAAAAGGAGACAGTTGGATTCAAATAGTTCATTCGTGAAAAATGATGTATTTTTTATCATAATATCCAAGGTATAACCCCTTGAAATCATGGTTTGAAGTTTAAAATATTACATTTCAACAGAAAAGATGAGTTACAAGAAAAATCATCAAAAATAGAGTTTTGATGATGTAATGAAATGCTCTTTGAAGCATAATAAGGTTATTCCAAGCTATCGGAACTCACTGTTTGAATTGCTGTAGTGTGTAAACCTCAAAAGATATTAAAGATCAAAGTTTGAGCTTAATTTGATCATTTATGATCACTCACTGTAACCTTAAATTAAGTTTAACAGTCATATGAGTGATTGAATTGGTGAGTACTGTTAGTTTATTATTAAAAGAACTAAAATACACAAATTTTTGTGGTTCTGCCAAGCCTTGAAATCATAAAAGTCAGAGTTATAGTGATAACTCTAAATAATGGCGTGATAATGAGATAAGATGGTCTGATCATGATGTAATCATCACCAAACCTTAAATTATTGATTGCAGTGTAAATGATCAGTGCTTGTCTACTAGAAGCCTGTTGTACTCTAGGAGGGAGATATTTACTATAAATAGAGCTCTTTTTACTCTGTTTTCCCCTTACAAAACATTAAATCATTAAATAAAAAGGTAATTTCTTTATTATTTATATATAAAACTTTTATATTATTAAAGACAAAAGCCAATCTTTTGATAATATGCATCTTTGATGTGATCATTACCATTATTTAATTGTTTTGTTTAAATTTCTCTTAAAAACCTCAATTCCACGTAAAATCAAGAAAATTTGTAATTTCCCTTAATTTTTATTGTAACTACAATTTAAATAAGTTGTATTTACATTTCTAGGTGTAAATTTACTCAAAAGTATTATATTAAGCATTAAACATAGGTTATTCCTCTTATTATAATAATTTTTCTCTATTATTACTTTTAATAATTCTATAATTAATATAAATAGTATTTATATTAATTTATACCTTCAATATTGGTAATATTATTGTTATTAATTGTTTTTTATTAATAAAAATCAATTTGTTAGGCCTTTATTATTTGTTGGTAACTATAATAAAGTGCTTTTAAATATATTAGTTATCTTATATTAATATATTTATTTTATATATATTATTTTTTATAATATAAATCATATTATTATATTTATTTAATAATATAATTATTTTATGCCATAATTAAAATAATTCTTTATTATTATAATTTTTTTTATCTTATCTATTTCATTTATAAGGATATTCATAGTACAATAAGTAAAATATTAGTAATTTTTACTTATTGTTTCATAGTCAAACCTTACACCTTCAGCCTGACAGCTGGTCTGTATTGATTGCTTGATGAAGTGTATACCTTGCCAAATTTGGAAATGAACTCAGTTGAATGATCTTCCCAGGGTTTATGGCTGAAATACAGTTCTTTATGAAACAATACTGTATGTAAATGAATGTGGTTGTCAAGGTTGATTGATTAAGGATTGAACCTTGGAAGGGTTTTTGGAATTACCCCTTGAATATCCCTTGAGGATGAAATTCCAGTATTCTTTGGAGGAATACTGTATTATTGAAAATAATTAATGACTGCTTGATGGCATGATTGGTATTTGAGACTAATCCTTGCACTTGAGCCGTGATTAATCCTTTGAATTACTTAATTCCTTGACATTATGGGATGTTTAAATAACCTTCTGATATTGGCATCATTGGGTTTCTGGTGAAAAAAGGTGCATAATGGTTTATAACACCATTTATTGCACTCTTGCTTATTAAAAATGAAAATTTTCCAAAGGTCTTTTGAATGAATACCAGGAGGAAAGAGTGAAAAAAGAATTTGGGTGGATTCAGGACTTGAAGAGGGGTTTTATGAATAGTTTTGGTTTTTTGGTCCAAACAAGCCTAAATGGCTTTGAAACTATATTTTTGCAAAGTGCCCAAAATATGTGAAAAGTTCACAAAAATGAACAAAATGTGCAAGAGTGCGCAAAATGCACAAATCTTGAAATTAAGCCCTAAATGTCCCAATATGGCCATTTGGGCGTATTTCCCATATTAAAGGGAAATATGTCATAATATGGCTAAATGCGGAGAAATGCGCAAACCTGTATTTAAAGCTTAAAAAGCATAATACAGGATTTTGAGCTGTATTTAGCCTATTGACTGGAAAATTTCCAGAGGAAGAGAAATGCTATGAATGGAATGATGATAGTGAAGGGGCCAGGTTGGCCATAAAGAGCCTTAAAAAGTGAAATTTGCCAATTTGGCCAAGAGTAATTGATATGGCTGAATTGCAATAAAATGGATATGTCATTGATATTCCATATAATTTTCTGAGGGGTATTATCCATGGTTGTGACAGTACCCCCCGCATTGAATGGTGAGCTCCTGAGCACCAAAACAAGGTAGAGCCTGTTGAGGATATTGGAAAGAGTTTAAGGTAGGTATTCAAGAGGAAATGGTAAGAAAAACATTTGAAACTGATATTAAGAATTTGACATATGACCCAGGACTTTCTTGGTCTTCTTTTTATATTGGCTTCATGATTGATTTAATTTTGAAAATGAATTATTGTTTTTCATGGATTGAATTTGACATAAATAAAGAATGAAATGAAAGAAAAGAAATAAAGATAAATGAATTTTCAGGAGGTTCCAATGTTGATCACTGAAGCTGACAATTAATTTTGATTGGCCAAGGACCTGTAAAGGAACATTTGATTCCAGGTTTTCACAGGGTGGCCAAGGTGATGTTTCACAGATTGTAGACTCATCAGGAAAGCTCACATCAGGAAGGGAACTTACCTTTGGTAATTACCACTCCCACCAGTGCCATAAAAAGAACATCATTTGCTAAAAGCATCACTTGGAATTGAAAAAGAATTGGAGACTGAATTGAAAATTGAATGGTCCATTTTCCCAAGTGAAAATAGTCATGAGGATAGGAATGGACATTGGAAGCTTGGCCAGAGTCCTGTGTGAAGAAATTTGACACAGGCTGACAGAGTGGCCATGGTGATGATTGCAACAAAAAGGATAGAATACCTCAAAAGGTGACAAGCTCAGGACAATTCTTGACATTTTCAGTTATTTCCCAAGTGGATCTTTCTGGGTCTTGACTGAAACCCTTAAGCACCACCAAATACAATAAGTTTTCTCTTTTATCTTGGAATACAGTACTTGGGAGACTTCCCATACCTATTCTTCTTCAATTACAATTGGAGGAGGAGGCTTTTAATGCCAATCTGAGATCGTTTATTTCTTGATTGGTTCAAGGAGGGAGATGTATTTCCATCAATATGGCAGGCATGAGTACGGACTTCCTTCAAGATTGGAAAAGGGCGCAACCACCTTTCTGACAGTTTTTTGGTGGATCTTGTTGATTTGATGTTCTTGGAGGAAAACCATACCATGTCTCCAGAATTGAAAACAGGTGTACTTGCTGTGCTTTTCTCTGCATACCTCTTCAACCTGTTTATGGAAACTTCAGGTTATCTCTTGACATCTTGCTGTACTTATTGTGCTTCTGTTGATAAATTTCCAAAAGGAGTGTCTTGAGTAATGTGAGCTAAGTCAAAATGAGGATCTCTTCCATAAACATTGAAAAACAGTGATTGTTTTGTTGAAGAGTGGTGAGAGTTATTGTAGGAAAATTCAACCAGAGGGAGCCAGTTGTGCCAATCATCTTGATTATAACTTCCATACATCCAAAGGTACTGTTATAGTGTCTGATTTACCCTCTCTGTCTGTCCATCAGTCTCCGGATGATAAGAAGCTGAAATATCTTTTGAAATCTTGAGCTTCTGAGAAAGGTTGGTCCAAAAGGAAGAAATAAAAGGAGGACCTCTATCTCTGAAGATTCTTGAAGGAAGGCCATGCTTGTAGAAAATATTCTTGATGGATACATGGGCCAAATCCAGTGAATTCATTGAAGACATTTTTGGAATTAAAACTGCCATTTTTGAGAATCTGTACACTATGACAAGAATTGAGTCAAAGGAGTTTGACAGTGGAAATTTACTTATGAAGTAAATTGAAAGATAAATCCAAGGACCATTTGGAATTGGAAGATTCTTGGGGAGTCCAAACTACTTGTGATAAATATTCTTGTTTCTTGAACACTGTTGACAGGATGAGAAATAATCCTTGATACATTGAGTCATGCCAGACCAGTGAAAATCCATATTAACAAGTTTGAAACTCTTCTCTTGGCCAGGATGGCCAGCTTAAGGAGAGTCATTGGGCTTTTGTAGAATACTGAGTTTAATTGTAGGGTCATTTGGGACCACCCCCCAATCTTTGAATAGAAGAAGTTGAGAAGATGAATCAAGAGAATAATATTTGAAATATTTACCTTTACCCAAATCTTGAAGGATACTTCTGTATTGAGAATCTTGCCATAATTTCTTCTGAATTGATTCAATAAAATTTGGAAATGATTCCACCTTCACTGAAATGAATTTTGAGGCTTGAATTCCATCTTACTTGATTTTCTTCTGGTAATTAATTGGATTACTGCTGATGAAATCCTACTCCCTCTCTTGGTAGAATTTCTCCTGACATGTCAAAGCATCTGGGAGGGTTTCCAGGCAGGCAGGGCAGTAGCTGATTGTGAAGGGAAATTTTGGGAGGAATTCAGCCCAGGAAACTTGACCACAAGTGAGAATTTTTGATGAAATGAAGTATGGAAGTGAAGAGTGATCATTGAGAATTTCAAAGGAAGCAGAAAAGTTCTCCAGTGCTTAAGAGCCCAGACTATGCCAAGGAGCTCCTTGTCATGAATATCATAATTGATCTCTGCTGGAAGACCCTTGCAACTATCAAATGCACTGGGATGTTTTCCTGAGTCAAAAACCTGACTCAGTACAACACCCAAGGCATAATCTGATGAATAAGTCTCTACAATTGTGGGTAGAGAAGGATTGACGTGAGAAACAATTGGAGCAGTGGTGAAAGCCTCTTTGAGCTCATGAAACTGTATGAGAGCTTCCTCATTGAGGGGGAGACATGAATCTTTATTGATCAACTCTGTGAGTGGACTAATAGTCTTTGAATACTTCTTCATGAAATGAAGGTAGAAGGTTTCAATACCAAGGAATGTTCCAAGAGCCTTGAGGTTTCTTGGAGGAGGCCATTCCAGAATTTTCAGGAATTTCTCTTGGTCCATCTTTAGGCTTTCAGAAGAAACAACATAACCTAAGTATTCCACACTTGAGACGTGGAAGAGGCACTTGGACGCCTTAGCAAAAAGATTATTGGCTCTGAGTTTGGCAAGAAAAGTGGACACATTAGTGACATGCTCTTCCTCAGACGTGGAAAAAACGATAATATAATTTAAATAAACAACTGCATAAGCATCCAGGATATAATTTACAAGATTTTGAAAAGAGGCAGGAGCATTTTTGAGCCCAAATGGAATTAGCAAGTACCCATAACTGCCATATTTAGTTCTAAAATCTTTCAAATGTTCAACACCTTCCTTGATTCTGAGCAGGTTCTATGAACCATGGAAATAAATATTTGAGAAGATAGAAGAACCATTGAAAACAGTGAGAAGCTTATTGATAGTAGGAACAGGATATTTGTTCTTCCTAGTAACAGTGTTGAGTTTGCATTAATCAACACACAAACAGAGGACACCCTCTTTCTTTTTGACAAGGAGGGCAGGTACTCCTGTTGAAGAGGAGCTTGACCAGAGGCAAAACTTCTCTAAATTCTCTGGTACTTAGGTCCTGAGTGTATCTGAATCTTTTTTTGATAAAGAGTAGATCACCCCAACCGGACGTAGAGACCCCTCCAGCTCAATAGGCTGATCACAGGCACAGTAAGGGGGAGGTTTCTCTGCTTTCACCTTGGACAATACATCTAAATAATGGTGATAAGCAGAAGGAAAAACATTCATCACAGTTTATATTTATTCTGTCTCTTCTGCTTCATCTCACACTTTCCAGGGAGTCATGATCAGATGAAGGAGGAAGGTCCACATTTCCAAGGAAGAGATGAAGTGAAGATACAGAATTATCTGAACCAACATCTTAAATCTCTTTGAAGACTTCATCACTGGATGATAGTCATCACTTTACGGAATGAAAGGAAGGAATATGGACAGAAGATGGGAATGTTGGTGCTCTAGAACAACCAACCAAAGCTTCACATTATTTGTCAGAAGAAAATTCACTAATGAAGGATTTTTAAGGATCATCATACTCCTTATGATCAGCTTTGAAGGTGATCCGCTCTTTCCTCCAATCAATAGATGGATTGAAATAATTAAGAAATTCAAAGCCCAATATGAGGCTTTCTCTGTTGGGAGTATCAATGACTAAAAGGTCCCATTAAGAGCTTGGGAAGGAAGGGAGCTCAACCATATATTTAGTATGGTGAGTCACCATAAGGAAGGGGACTCAGGGGAGTCCAAAATTATAAGAGGAATCTTCTCTGGTCGTTCTAAAATGGTCAAAGACTACTTTCAAAAAACCGCTTTTCAATAAATGAGATGGTAGCACCAGAATCAACAAGAATAATGTAGAAAATATCAAAGAGAGAAGAATAAAAATTCAAGAGAATTTTTGGAACCAGTATTCAGAATGCACAATTGTGCTCTGGATAGAAAACAGTGAAGGCCATTGAAAAAGACATGATCTTCACTCAGGATTTTCCCTGGCTGGGAAATTTTCCTGATTTTTAAACAAGCCTCAAGACTATGCTGACCACCATCATAGGCACAAAAGCCCTTCTTTACTCTTTTTTCTTTTTCAGAACCCATCAACTTGAAGTCCTTATTCATTGAAGGAGAATGGGGCTTTTCCCTCTTTTGAAAATGAAAATTCTTCTTCCTCTGTTGATTTGAACTTGAAGATTTTTGAGGATGAGAAGAAACTGACTTTGAGGTTTCAAACCTCCTCTCTTGAAAATTATTCTTCCCCTTTTTCCTCTCATGGTACTTGGTATCAAGCTCCAGGATAATGTCCATTAAGCCCTGAAGGATGGGAGGCCAATTGATCCAGAACTCTGGAGGCCAATCCCTCCCTGAAATGGTGTATGAGAATGCTTTCACCCCAATCTCCAGTTCTTTGAACCAAACTTCTAAAATAAGCAATTTCTAATGATATATCTCCAACTTCTTTTATTCTTAAAGAATCTAGCTCTGATTCAGCTTTTCTGACTTCATTTGGGTCTCCACATAAAGTAAAGAGTTGAAATTCAAATAATGCCCAATTATTCAAAAGGTATGCTGGGTGTGGATTGGTGAGATTCAAAAGATAAGGCTCAGTCCATTTTGAAGCCCTAACAATTAGAAATGAGGTGACATAGAGAGCTTGCTTCCTGTATTTGGAGAAATTCTCCTGGTCATTATGAAAAATGAAATGGCAGGACTGAATAAAACTTCTGACTTTGAAGGGTTTGGTCCCATCAAAGCAGTCTTGTGCCTTCAAAGATGGATTATTGAAGGTTTGTAGGATTAATCTTCTTAAAAATTGGCCATAATTTGAGTCATCTTCTGCATAATGACCAATAAAGATGGTTCAGATTGATTAGAGACAGGCTGATTATACTGGGATAGAGTTTTCCCTCTAGTACCTTGAGATGCCCCCACAGGAGCAGGAACAACTTCAGTACTATCAGATGCTTCCTCTTCCACAGAATTCTCCTCCTCCTCTTCACCATCTGCACCAAAACTATTGAAAGTTGTCCTTTAAATGCCTGGAAAAGTGCCAACTACGCCTGAAAATGAACTTTATCTTCTTGGCCCTCTTCCTTCCTGGATGGATGGTGCTTCTCCTTCCATATATGGTCCTCTGTCTAAGTGGGCCCTCAGTTGAGGAAGTGCTGGGGTGCCATGAAGAGGAGCTCTGAGAGTTGGAGTAAGAGCTGCTTGAGCTCTGGCCTGAAATATTCTCTGCCTTGCAGGAGGTGAGTGTTGGACAGGCATGATTTTAAGAATTAAATGAAATAAAATGTATAAAACTCGAGATTTGAAGGTGAAAGACTTGAGGCATTTCAAAAGTGAAACTTGAAGTCAAACTCAAAATCAATACCTTGAATAAAAATCAATAAATCAAAATGAAAAATTCAGGTAAATCATTCAATAAAATTTCAAATGGAATCTTGAAGTCAATGAATTAATATATCAAATGTATCAAAATCAAAATCTTGCATAAAAGTCAATCTATCAACTGAATTCATGAGGAAAAAACAGTTTATTTCAAAAGTTTTGATGTGAAAATCAGCAGGATAAATATTTCTTCAGGTAAGTAAATTTTCTTGAAGTGAATATCAATTTTATATCAAATGACTCAATCAAATCAAATCAACTGAATTATTCCTGAAAAATAAAAATACTTGAAGAATGAATCAAAATGAATCTTGATTTTAAGCATGTGTGAAAATAACTTTTGATGAATAATTTGAAACTCAAATGAAAATAAGAGCAGAATTATTAATAAAATCAATTTGATGATTCGAATAAAGAATTCAAAAGAGAAACAAAAATAAGAATTGGTGAGCTTTTAAGTTTCAATAATTAATCATGAATGAGAAAAAATGGAGAGCTGAAAATAAATCATTCAGTTCATAAAAATTAAAGATTCAAAACTACAATGAAATGAGTGAATCAAATGATAAAATAATGAATAAGAAGAATGAAAAAAAATAATGAGTTAATTAATATAATGTCTCAGGGTCTCTTGGGGAAAGCAAGAGTGGCCTGGCACTCAGTAACAAGGGAGCTCACTTAGAAGACTCCAAAGATTGAATAATATAAAATAAAAGCATAATAAATTTGTCTAAGAAGATATGCATGTACAAGTTGAGATGCAATAAGATAAGAGGAGGCCAAAGGCCAAAGAGCCAAGAAAATAAGTCCTTAATCACTGTTTCAACCTACCAGAAAGAACAATGGAATCAGTAAGTATATGAAAAACAAGTATCCACTGGCAGGAGAAGAAAGAAAAGGTGCAAATGACTGACTTAAGAATATCAGTATTCACTATCAAGATGATAGAAAATAAAGATAGAAATAAATCAAAGTATATTAACCATCTGGGTGAAACCCCCCAGGGTTGAAAGAGAGGCTGGTATAGGTTGAGAGCTTGACTCCTTCAGGCTGATAGCTGGTCTGTGTTGATTGCTTGATGAAATTTGTACCTTGCTGAATTTTGGAATGACTTTAGTTGAATGATCTTCCAAGAGTGTATGGGTGAAATACAGATCTTTATGAAACAAGACTGTATGGAAATGAATGTGGTTGCAAGGTGGATTGATGGAGGATTGACCCTTTACAGTTTTTTTGGAATTACCCATTGAATATCTCTTGAGGATGAAATTCCAGTATTCCCTCAGAGGAATCCTAGATAATTGAAAATAATTAATGACTCCTTGATGGAATTATTGGTGTGGGAACTCCTCTTGTGTGGCATAAAATGAGGGAGTACCTGGAAGGGGAAATTACAAGAAAACAGTTTTGAATTGCTGTTCAAGCTTGTAAGCCTCTATCTGCTTGTGTGTCAGAATAATCTAAACTCCCCTTCCTGAAAAATGCTTAATTATCTTAACTTGAGTTCACAACCAACTTATTTATTGATGGTGGCTAGTTCAGAGAAGTGTATTCAACAGACTCTATCAGACTTTGCTTTATCTCAAAATATTTATCTAACCTTTTAAATATAACACCTTTTAATTGACCAACAGAAATAAAACTAGCACAAATTACACAAAACTACTACTACGAGAATTCAATATAATTTGGAGACAACAGGCTAATGATAATACTAAAACAACTAATCAAACACATTTTTTTATATGATTTATTACTTTTATTCAATGAAATTCTGATATAACCAGACTAAGTAATAGCCACTCTTTGATAATTTAATTTGATAATTATTCTTCTTCTCTTATTTAAAAACAAAACATTAATGTCTTCCTATAATAGGTATTTATTTTTCTTTGTAATTAATACATTTCCTTGTAGTAACCAGAGTATGACTTTATGAAATAAATAATAAATAATAATGATAACTTCTTAATAAAATAACTAAATGACAATTCTTTCCTTCCTTCAAAGCTTTGATTTCTTTTAATAAGGTGAAATTATTTTTAAAATACTATTATATAAGGCCTTTTTATCCTTTATATAAAAAATTTATCTTATAAGACTCCCTTATAAGACTTCTTTTTTTGTTTTTTAATATAATACTATTGTATAATGCCTTTTTATCCTTTATATAATAAAAACTATATTATAAGGCTTTCTTTTTTTATACAACTTTTATCAATAATACTGCTTCTTTAATTTAAGACTTTCTTTTATTATAATACTATTATATAAGGCCTTTTTATCCTTTATATAATACAATTATACATTTGTAGACTGGTTAACCTGATAGTCAGGGATGAATTCAAATCCACTTTTCACTTGTTGGGGGAATGAAAGACATGAGGGAAAGAGGAAGAATTGGGGGAGAAAGGCCCTCTATTTATAATTTTTGGGCTCTCCATGGGAATTGTGAGCCTTAGAGGTAATTTCATATACCCAAAAGACCACAAATACAAAATTAACATATAAATATAAATAAAATAAATTTATTTGTATTATTAAAAGAAAAATTAAAATATAAATATAAAATTATATTCAAAAAAAACTTTAATTACAATTTAAAATTAAAATTACATTAAACTTTGGAATTATAAAATTACATTTATACTTGAAAAAATTAAGTAAAAATGAATTTTTAACAAAATTGTAAAAAAATAAATAAATTTGGAAAAAAGTTAAATAAAAATGATTATAACTTTTTATCCACTAAATAAACATATAAAAATTATTTCCCCATTGGATTCCTCATAAAAAATCAGGTGCGGTCACCTCTGAGTGAAATTCTTGTAACTCAACTCTAAATAAGCTAAAATTAAGTTTTTATTATTTTCAATACAAAAGTTGAAGATCCTCAAAACTTTATTTTAATTCACACCACATGTGGTTTTAACCATCAATTTTTGTGTTAAAATTGAGGTGTTGTGTTTAGTTTAGAAGTTATGAGGAATTGAAGTATTTTCAATTGAATTCAATTGAAGTGTCAAAATGTGTGTGTGTATTACATAAGTGAACTTTGATTTACATATGAGGTATCAATTATTACTGTATTGTACTGTACAATTCAATTGAATTACATATGTAAATTATAAGTGTAATACATGATGAGGAATTAGAGGAAAAATAAATTGGAAAGATTAAATTTGGGGGGAAAAGGAACTCCAGCTCTAAGGGGGAGCTAGACCCCCAAAATCCTTGCTGACAGGTGTGGGATGTCAAAATTCATGCAAAAGATCATTACTTTTGTCCTGGAATTGAGTTACAGGGTCTGTGGACTCAATTGATGATGAGGTTTTGATACCAACTGGAGTAGTTTTAGCTGTTGCCAAGAGGATAAAACTACCCTTAAGATAAAGCCAACATAGTAAAAACATTTTTAACAGGTTTCTACGTCTCTTACACACATTCTGACGTGTTTTGAATGCTCTAGACCAGGTATTGCTATAGTAATGCTTGATTTAAGGGTCTAAAATGGCTAAAAATGGCTTAAACCAGCCCTTTTTGGTCTAAATCAGGGTTCAATGATACCATAATTGGCTTTTCTGTTGTCATACTGTTTTTCACGACTGAAAAGAGTAAATTTTACTTTTGGAGTAAGAAAATTGATGGCTATAAAAGAATGTCTTCTTTGCTCCACTTTTCTTCTCATGTTAGAATCTTTTCCTTTTATAATTAGTTTAATAATTGTTAAACCAATCAGTAAAAGATTCCAACCACCTTTTTTTAAATTGTTTTAAACCTTTTAACCACGTGAAAAAATCATTATAATCATTTTTACCCCTGAACCACCCCAAAAGTGAATTAAAGCATCTTTCATCGCTGTAAACTTTGTCACTTTGTTTCCCAATTCACTCTGGTCACTTTTGGGCGTGTTTTCTCTTTGATATTTTTTAAAGACTCTGTTCTTTAATTAACTTCTTGCAGTTCTTTGCTCAATTAATTCCAATCGAAATTGCTCTTGAAGAAATTTCTTTTGTAGCCTTAAATATCTCTTGTAGAGTATTTTTGGTTAAGTTTTTATTGTTGGTAAAACAATAAATCTTTATAATATTATTGTTTTATACTAATAAAGATATAAACAATAAATTTGGCGTGTTTACTCTTACAAATAATATCCTTTAGTATTTTAATTGATTTTTACCTTATACAGATTTTGAGGACAGGAAAAGTACTTGATTTTTAATCAAAGTTTCATATCCACATCTTACATTTGGGGGCCCAGCCGTGATATTTTACCTGTGACATATTTTTTTCCTCTTTTTAAATCCTTTTTCTTATATTGAAAAATTTAAAAACATATAAAAAATACCTATAATTCAAAAAATCCATAAAAAATAATCTTTTTTCATATTATAAGTGAGGCTTATATTTTCATTTCTTTTTTGAAATATCCTTTTTTTACTTAATTAATTGGTTTTTTCATTAATTTTAGTGTCTGACAACATGGTAAGACAAGAAAACATTGAAACAGCCTCAACAGTCACCAGCATTATTCCTGCCAGTACTATTAATTCAGACCATAATAGTACTGTTATTGTGACTCAAAATAACAAACCTGAACCAATATCTTCTGAATTGATTAGCTTGGACATAAGTAATACCCTTCAGAAAGCTAAGAATTTGGCCAATAGTAAGTTTTTTGACGTAAAATACTATTTTAAGCCTTTTTAACCATAATTATGCCTTCAACCAGGTCAGGAGCCAGCTATAACCCCTCAATCAGCTCCCAGAAAGGTAATAGACGTGATTATGGCAGAGGCCAACCAGGTACAGAAGGAAAAGGGTCAGTTGATGACTTCCAAACAACTAAAATGGGTCATTTTGAAGCTGATAATACCATTTTACCTTCAAAAAGAGCTGACACCGCCACAACAAGCCTCTGTGGACATATACAAAGCCAGCCACTGTGCATACAACAATGCACTTCAATTCAAGGAGTACCAGATCCTTGCAGACCTGTGCAAGAATTGCATGAATTCTTACCTAAATGTGAGAAAATTCATAGGCCATCCCAACACTTGCAAATTGCTCAATGGATGGCATCCATTGATGGAGAAGAAAAACATGATGCTTTTGACACTAGAATGGAGGAAAAGAAACCCTCCACCACCAAATCAAGTGCCAAAAACAGCCCCAGTGGCCAGCAGCAGCGATTCCAACGTGAAAAAGCAGCCACAAGTTCCAAACAAGGGCAAAGGGAAGGCACCAGCCCCAAATCCTTACAGCCAAGGATACAGAATTCCAAAGATTCAGCAGGATGCCATGGAAAATGTATTTCACATGGCCAGAACCATGATGGAATTACAGAAGAAGGAGGAAGCCAGATTAAGATTCCAGAAATGATTTGTGATATATTTGATTCCATCCCAGAGCTGTATGATACTATAAATGACGTGAAAAAACATCTTTCTGATAAAAATGAAACCATTTGTAACAACATTAAAACAAACAACCTGAGGCTGTCCCAAATTAATGAAACACTTATGTGTTTTGAAAAAGATTTAGAAATAATTCAAATTTCCAATAATGATAATTCTTTTGGCAATAAAATAAATGAACAATCTGCCATTATTAAAGAATTAACAGATAAATATTCTAAATTCAATATTGATGACATAATTGAAACAAGAATTAAACAAGCCATAAATATTATCAAAACAGATAACAAGAAAGTCCTTGATGACATTTCAAATTCATTTACTGAAGTAAAGACATATACCATTGCCTTGAGAAAGTTTTTTGATGCTTCACAAGAAGAATTATCAAAATTATCAATCAAATTGAATCAAGTCACTGCTGATAATACAAGACAGACAGAGTTATGGCAAGAAATGACACATAAAGAAGACATGTATAGAATTGAAGTAATAAATTTAATACAAGGCTTCCAACATGAATACAGATATTCCCCAAGGTGTAGCAACAGTAAAATGAATGACATTGAACAAATACTGAACACCTTACCAAGAATGTCTACACCTCTGAATCAAAATGAGGGCACAAGAATTCGAAATCCACAAGTATTGGATCCTGATAGTTCACAGTTAAAAAATGAATTATCCACTCCTTTTCATAACTTGGAACCATCAATGGGGCAAGCACTCTTGAAAGACGTTCCAAAACTTAAAGAATGGCCTCACTTCAGTGGTGAAGGAGAGTATGACCATATTGAATTCATTAGAGGTATTGAAATTATCAAAGAGGATTTTGAATTACCAGACAGATTGGTAACAGCCAGGTTTAACACCTTGTTTACCAGATCAGCTCACAGATGGTACATAAAAATAAGACAAGCACATGGACACCAGAGTTGGACTTGGTGAAAAACCCAAATCATTAACAAATGGGCAAATGATGCTTGGAGCTTTAAAGTTCTAACAGCCTTTGAATCTGCCAAATTTGATGCTGATAAAGACAAAGATTTACCATGGTTTTGCCAACAAAAGGACAGATTAACAGCACTATATCCTGACATGTCAGAATTTATGATCCATAGAAAAATTCTGAGACAATGTGGAGGTGACTTAGAGCATGCTATCAAAAGCAGGACTACTGAACAATCTTAAGCAGAGGACATTATCAATATATTGGAAGAAGTGATCACCAGAACCAAAATTGGTTCTAGTAGGGTGAATCTCAAAACAAGGTTTAATACACCTTGCAAAGATTCTGTGGACAAAAACCCCAAAGAAAATTCTAATAATATGAAGTATAAATCTGCAGATACAGTCAGAAAGTGCCATATTTGCAAAAGCACAACCCATTTAGCCAATACATGCCCAAAGAAGGGAAAAATCAATGAAATTGATATTGAAAAGGAACCTGATGTTTAAAAGGATGACATAAATGAAGACAATTCAGATGATAAGTAATCAATATTTTCTGAATCTTCAAAAGATATAGAAAATATCAATACCACTTTTGACATCATGGAATTTTATTCCCACTCACCACAATTGAGCAATGGCCAACTTGACCTATCAAAAGTTCAAGATGCACAACTTATGAAAACAAAACCAAACAGGGGAAAAGGCTATACAGCTGGTAACTTCTGTATAACAGAAGTGGTAATTGACAACAAGCCCACCAAGCTTTTGCTTGACCCAGGAGCCTTCTGCTCTTGTGTTGGAAATTCTTTTCTTAAGACTTGTGTACCAAACTTTGAAGACCAATTGTTACCAATTGATGGTATAAAATTCAACAGTGCAAGTAATCCAATGAAAGCATTAGGAATCTTTGAGACCAATGTCATATTCCCACACATAAATGGGAATTTAAGAATCACAGTTGAATTTGTTGTTATGGAAAATTTCTCTAGTACCTGTTGAATATTGGGAAATGACTATTTAATAATTTATGGGATAGATTTGCATAACAACAAAGACAGATACTTTACTATTGGAGACAATAAGCGCCAAGAATTTGCCTTTTTAACATTTAAAAGACAAATTACAGTAAACAAAGTATCACCAGTCAACTTAGAGTTAGAGAAATTCAAGTCTGAACAGTTAAATAAGGCTGAAATAAGCCTTCATCTGACTGATAAACAGGAAAATGAACTTTCTTCCCTTTTGTATGACCACAGAGGAGCATTTGCTTCAGACAAAGAACCTCTAGGAGCAATTATTGGTCATGAAGTTGACATCATTCTTAACATTGAGAGACCTTATCCACCACTCTTAAGAAGACCTGCATATCCAGCAAGTCCAAAATCAAGAGAAGCTCTAGAAATTCATATCAAAGAACTTCTGGACCTTGGTGTAATAATAAACGTAGGCCACAATGAAGAAGTAGAAATAACTACACCAGTCATAGTGGCATGTCATAATGGAAAATACAGAATGGTTGGGGACTTTAGAGCTCTGAAAACTTACCAAACTTTGAAGACCAATTGTTACCAATTGATGGTATAAAATTCAACAGTGCAAGTAATCCAATGAAAGCATTAGGAATCTTTGAGACCAATGTCATATTCCCACACATTAATGGGAATTTAAGAATCACAGTTGAATTTGTTGTTATGGAAAATTTCTCTAGTACCCATTTTATATTGGGAAATGACTACCTCATCATGTATGGAATAGATTTACATAACAACAAATACAGATACTTTACTATTGGAGACAATAAGCGTCAGAAATTTGCCTTTTTACCATTTAAAAGACAAATTACAGTAAATAAAGTATCACCAGTCAACTTACAATTGGAAAAATTCAAATCTGAACAGTTAAATGAGGCTGAAAGAAGCCTTCATCTGACTGATAAACAAGAAAATGAAATTTCTTCCCCTTTGTATGACCACAGAGTAGGATGTGCTTCAGACAAAGAACCTCTAGGAGCAATTATTGGTCATGAAGTTGATATCATTATTAATATTGAAAGACCTTATCCCCCACTCTTGCAAAGACCTGCATACCCAGCAAGTCCCAAGTCAAGAGAATCTCTGGAAACTCATATCAACAAGCTTCTAGACCTTGGTGTAATAAGAAAAGTTGGTCATAATGAAAAAGTAGAAATAACTAAAGCAGTCATAGTGGCAGGACATAATGGAAAATCCAGAATGGTTGGGGACTTTAGAGCTCTGAACACTTACACTGTTCCAGACAGATACCCAATACCAGAAATCCAAATTGCCCTTACTCAAATATCTCAAGCAGTGTATATAACCACTATGGATGCCCCTAAAGGATTACATCAAAATGTGGTGACACCAAGAGCAAGAAAATACTTGAGAATTATTGTTTATTGTGGAGTCTATGAATACTTGAGGATGCCCTTTGGTATCAAAAATGCACCTTCACACTTTCAAAGAATGATGAATGAAATCTTCCCTGAAGAACTCTCAGAGGGATGGTTAATCATTTACATTGATGACATTATTATCTGTTCCAAGACTTGGGAGGAGCACATGTACAGATTGTCCAGAGTTTTGACAAAAATTCAATCAGTAAACATGAAAATCTCCTTGAAGAAATGTCATTTTGGATTTAAAGAACTTAAAGCACTAGGACATGTTGTATCTGGTTTTTCCCTTGGAATTGACAAAAACAAAGTTGCAGCAGTATTGCTAAAACCCATGCCTCAGAATAAGAAGGAAATTCAATCATTCTTAGGTTTTGCAGGATATTACAGGAAACACATTAAGGATTTTGCATCCATAGCAATACCACTTTATAAATTGTGTGACAAAGACACAGTATTTGAAATGACTGTTGACAGAGTCAAAGCTTTTGAGTCTCTAAGAGAAGCCTTGACCACTGCTCCACTCTTACTGATGCCAGACTTTAAATTACGTTTCAAACTGTACATTGATGCATCAGGGGATGGACTGGGTGCTGCACTTCACCAAGTTCAAATCATAAATGATAAACCTGTAGAAGGAACCATATGTTTCATATCCAGGCAAATAAAACCAACTGAAGCCAGATATGGTGCAAGTCAAATGGAATGTCTATGCCTTGTCTGGGCCTTGGAAAAATTAAACTACTTCTTAGAGGGATGTGTTTATGAGGTAATAACAGATTGTGCAGCTGTCAAATCACTTCTGAACATGAAGACACCCAACAGACATATGCTCAGATGGCAAATAGCCATACAAGAATACAGAGGCAATATGACTATTGTTCATAAAGATGGGAATATTCATAAGAATGCAGATGGACTAAGCAGATGGCCATTACCAAATAATATTAATAATCCTGTTTATGTGCCAGAAGAAGCTTTACCACAAATTCCAATAGAAGGAATAAGTTTTACAGACTTGAACACCACCTTCTTTGAAGAAGTCAGAAGTAGTTACACTCACGATAAGAACTGTAGCATCTTATGCCAATTACTTAGGAAAGACTGTAAAGACAACTCTCTAATACATGCCTTGGATGAAGTATGGAAAAAATCTTATGATGAAGGAAGATTTCACCTACTGGATGGTATAATTTACCACAGAACCAAGCACACATGTGTCATGACAGTTGTAGACAGGTCATTAATCAATCATGTACTGAAAGAATGCCCTGATAGTCCCTTTTCAGTATATCTGTCTGAAGACAGAACAAGAGAGAAAGTAAAGACCTGCACATGGTGGCTAATGTGTCAGAAAGATGTTGCAGAGTATTGCAAAACCTGTGACAGATGTCAAGAGGCAAATAAATCCACTGTAAAGAGACTTGGACATATGATAAAAATCCAAGAACCAAGCAGACCTTGGGAAATTGTCCATATGGATTGGATAACTGGCCTACCACCAGGAGGTGACAGAAGCTATAATGCTTGCCTAGTAATTGTGGACAGATTCAGTAAAACTCCAATCTTTTTACCATGTCACAAAGATGATACAGCCATTGATACAGATCTTCTAATATGGAATAGAGTAGTGTCATGGACTGGGATATTTACAAATATCATTAGTAATAGGGATCCCAAATTCACTTCAGCACTATGGACAAACATTCACCAATTATTTGGCACTAAACTGTCTTTCTCTACAGCCTACCACCCACAAACTGATGGCCTGGCTGAAAGGATGATCCAAACCTTGGAGGACATGGTGAGAAGAGTTTGTGCATGTGGCCTTGAATTCAAAGATTGTGATGGATTTACCCATGATTGGTGTACTCTGTTGCCAGCACTGGAATTAGAATATAAAATATCAGTCCATGCCAGTACCAATCAGAATCCTGCTATTCTAGAAAAAGGATGGAACCCCAAGTTACCCCAAGATTCCTTGAGGAAAGATTTAATTGAAATACATCCCACAGCTGCTAGCTTCAAAGGAATGCTAGACAAAGCTAGAAAGCATGCAGTAAGGTGCATGGAGGACTCTTTTGCATATGCTAAAGACAAATGGGATAAATCACATGCAACTCCAGATTTCAAAGTGGGGGACCTAGTTCTTGTATCTACCACTAACTTTAATAACATCAAAGGATGTAAAAAGTTGAAAGACTCCTTTGCAGGACCTTTTGTGATTAAAGCCCTCCATGGAGAAAATGCTGTTGAAGTAGAGTTATCTGAAGAACTTAGCAATAAGCATCCTACATTTCCAGTGAGCTTGATAAAGCCATATAAGTCTAGTGATGCTGAGAAATTTCCCTTGAGGAATAAGATTCCCCAAGTTATACCTCCTATTGAGACATCTGGTACTAAGAAAATTACTAAAGTTCTTACAGAAAGGAAATTATGAACCAAGAAAGTGAGGGAATACCTTGTTAGGTACAGTGACCCAGCTTGTGAAGATGAATGGTTAGAAGAAAAAGATATACCAGAAGCTACCAAACTCCTCAGGAGATTCAGAAACACTAGAAAAAACAATATTACAAAGTAATATCCTTTTTTTAGGGGGAGGGAATGTGAGCCTTAGAGGTAATTTCATATACCCAAAAGACCACAAAGACAAAATTAACATATAAATATAAATAAAATAAATTTATTTATATTATTAAAATAAAAATATAAATATAAATATCAAATTATATTCAAAATAAAACATTTAATTACAATTTAAAATTAAAATTACATTAAATTTTTGAATTATAAAATTACATTTATACTTGAAAAAATTAAGTAAAAATGAATTTTTAACAAAATTGTAACAAAATAAATAAATTTGGTAAAAAGTTAAATAAAAATTATTATAACTTTTTATCCAATAAGTAAACATATAAAAATCATTTCACCATTGGATTCCTCATAAAAAAAAGGTGGGGTCACCTCTGAGTGAAATTCTTGTAACTGAACTCTAAATAAGCTTAAATTAAGTTTTTAGTATTTTCAATAAAAAAGTTGAAAGTCCTCAAAACTTTAATTTAATTCACACCACCAGGTGTTGTGTTTAGCTTAGAAGCTATGAGGAATTGAAGTATTTTCAATTCAATTCAATTGAAATGTCAAAATGTGCACATGTATTACATAAGTGAACTTTGATTTACATATGAGGTATCAATTATTACTGTATTGTACTGTACAATTCAATTGAATTACATATGTAAATTATAAGTGTAATACATGATGAGGCATTAGACGAAAAATAAATTGGAAAGATTAAATTTGGGGGGAAAAGGAACTCCAGCCCTAAGGGGGAGCTAGACCCCCAAAATCCTTGCTGACAGGCGTGGGATGTCAAAATTCACGCAAAAGTTCATCAATTTTGGCCTGGAATTGAGTTACAGGGTCTGTGGACTCAATTGATGATGAGGTTTTGATACCAACTAGGGTAGTTTTAGCTGTTGCCAAGAGGGTAAAACTACCCTTAAGATAAAGCCATCATAGTAAAAACAGTTTTAACTGGTTTCTACGTCTCTTACACACATTCTGACGTGTTTTGAATGCTCTAGACCAGGTATTGCTATAGTAATGCCTGATTTAAGGGTCCAAAATGGCTAAAAATGGCTAAAAATGGATTAAACCAGCCCTTTTTGGTCTAAATCAGGGTTCAATGATGCCATAATTGACTTTTCTTTTGTCAGAGTGTTTTTCACGACTGACAAGAGTAAATTTTACTTTTGGAGTAAGAAAATTGATGGCCATAAAAGAATGTCTTCTTTTCCCCACTTTTCTCCTCATGTTAGAATCTTTTCCTTTTATAATTAGTTTAAAAATTATTAAACTAATCAATAAAAGATTCTAAACACCTTTTTTAAATCATTTTAAACCATTTAACCACGTTAAAAAATCATTATAATCATTGTTTGTAACTTTTATAATCATTTTTACCCCTGAACCACCCCAAAAGTGAATTAAAGCATCTTTCATCACTCTAAACTTTGTCACTTTGTTTCCAAATTCACTCTGGTAACTTTTGGGCATTTTTTCTCTTTGATATTCTTTTTAAAGACCCTGTTCTTTAATTAATTGCTTGCAGCTCTTTGCTCAATTAATTCCAATGGAAATTGCTCTTGAAGAAATTTCTTTTGTAGCCTTAAATATCTCTTGTAAAGTATTTTTGGATAAATTTTTATTGTTGGTAAAACAATGAATCTTTATAATATTATTGTTTTATACTAAGAAAGCTATAAACAATAAATTTGGCGTGTTTTCTCTTAAAAATAATATCCTTTACTATTTTTAATTGATTTTTACCTTATAAAAATTTTGAGGACAGGAAAAGTACTTGATTTTTAATCAAAGTTTCATATCCACACCTTACAGGAGTTGTTCAAAAAGGGGGACTTTGAATTTCTTCAGTTTCTTTTGGCTGGGACAATTCTCTTCTGGTGGTCCCACCTAAATGATGTCATTTATGTAAATCATTGTATCATTTGTTTGGTTGATGATGTCATTTGTTGTGTTGCTTACTAATTTGAGGTATTTTCACTAGTGCTTATTTAGGCTTAATTACTAACTGTTAGACTTTCTGACTAATCCTCCATGGTACCTGTATTCCTTAACTCCCGAAGTATTACTAATACTTTCTTAACTCTTTCCTGCTTATGTAATCTGTATATGTATCTTACTTCAGCTGTCTGGACTGTAGAGTTTTGATTTTGAGGCTAATTTGTGGGTTTAAACCTAATTTTATTTTAGGGTTAGGTTTCAGGTATTTTCCAAACTTTAAAATGATTTTCCAAAATTTTGAAATTTTTTAATTTTTTAATTTTTTTAACTTACTTTTTTAATTTTTTTTATGTCTTTAATGTGGCTTGAGCCAATGATATGACCATTTTTCTTGACACAAGGAATTACCTTACCAAATAGGACAAATATTCTTTTGTTTTGTTTCCAACAGAGGCTACCCATAGAAGTAATTCTTCTTTTCACTCTGCTCAAAAAGACATTTTCTTAAGCTGATATGGTATATCATACCACATTCCCCTCTACATTGAATGGTGTCCTCAGCATTCATTATCCAACTGAAGGTTAATGAAATTTTGCCTATTTTTTTTTTCAAATTTTATCTTGATCCTGTTTGATTTCTGGAAGATATTCCATTTCTTATGTTGACTGCTCAAATCTTTTGAGATTATGTGTTTATGATTATTTATATTTATTTTTAATCTCCCTGCCTTCCTTCTTGATTTCATTCTTGATTTTGATTTTTCTTATTCTTCTTTCATAAAATATAAAATGAGATAAATTGAATTAAAACATTGAATAGCTGATTATTTCCCACTCCTCCCCTAAAACTTAAATTCATAAGGAGTTATGAGAAGAAATATGATACCACCCCTTTTTTTTATGTATAGTAATTCATTTTTATTTAAAAGAATCCATAAATACTTCTTGAGGGAAATTTCCCTCTCCATTTGATGAATTCCTTCCATCCAGCAAAAACTCCTGCTGATTAAGTATTCTCACCAGAATTTTCCATAAAAAATAAAGAAAAAAGTTTGGAAAAGCTTAAGTTCTTGTCCAGGAACTTTGATTGAATTCTTTTTTTGATGAAAAAGATAAATATAGAGTGATTTGGACAGTTTAAGGTCTTGTCTAGGACCTTTGTTTTAGTTCTGAGCCTATAATTAGAATTGAAACATCTTGATTAGGCAGTTTAAGGTCATATTCAGCACCTTTTTGTGAATTATTGAAGATTGTTAGTAAAAAAAATTGGCAAGATGATTGGGACAGTTGGAGGTCTTTTCTAGGACATTTGATTGAATTCTTGAAGTTTTCTGATAAAACTATAAATATAAAATGATTTGGCAAGCTTAAGGTCTTATCTAGGACCTTTGTTTTAGTTCTGAGCCTATAATTAGATCTTAAACATCTTGATGAGGCAGTTTAAAGTCACACTCAGGACCCTTTCTTGAATTATTTCAGATCCTCAATAAGAAAAATTGATAAGATGATTGGGACATATTAAGGTCTTATCTAGGACCTCTTAATTTTTATGATTATTAAAAATACACTGAGGCTAAACTCATAAAATTATAAATAACTCAATAAAAAAACTTCTTTCCCAATCCATATCAGATACTTTAATGAAAAAATTAAATAAATTGTTTATAATAATATGAAATATTTATATGCAAATTAAACTATCATTAAATTCACACCATCTCCATTAAATATTGATTAGTATGGCTGATGGTCCAACCGCTCTCCATTTTTTTATTCTTATTTTTTTAACACTACCATAAAAAAATAAATCCTTCCATTCTTCCACAAAAAAAGAGAAATAATAAAAAATACAATCCAATTCTGACTTTAATACTTATTATTATTTATTTTATATTACCTATAAATTCAAAAGATTAAGGGGAATATTTGCCTCTCCATTTTTTTAATTGAATAATAAACAAGTAGAGGATAATTAAATACTAATTCAATATTTAGTTTTTCTTTTATTTAGGTACTTTCTATAACTTTTATTATTTGATTTTATATGTGACTGCTACATTTCATGTAGCTTTCCATTTTTATATTTCTTTTGATGATTTTATTCATAATAAAAGAAATTCATATTGAAATATATGTATTTATTTTATAAATATTATTTATTTATTTACTTATTTTTTTTTTATATTTCACTGTATACAATAAAGAAGAATTAAAATAAATTCAAATTTATATCATTAAATTTTTTTTTAATGTTAAAGATCCAGAAAAAATGAATAATTTTTTTTATTTATTAATTTTATTTTATATATTAAAATTAATCAAATATTAAATAATTAAATTAATTATCATAAAATTAACACTCAATTATATATATAATTAATCTAATCTTTATAGATTTATATTCTATATTTATTTTTAAATTACTAATTATATGCATTTAATTTTAATTTTAATTATGTTTATTTTTGTTTATATTATTTTAAAAATTTTATTATTATTCTTTATATTATTATATTATTATTATTATTATTATTATTATTTTTATTATTATTAGGATAATTTTTTGAATTATTTCATTTTTTTTAATTATAATTATTATAATAATTTTTTTTGATTCTTAAAAAAAATATAATAAATATTCAATTACATATGCAATGTTGCACATGGAATTGAAACCACCTTTTAACAGTTCACGCGGCTGCTACACAGCAGCTGCATAATCTTGTTTTTCATCTTACTTGTCAATCGTGTTTGGACTTGCCCCTGTCCAAATTCAAATTCTTCTTATTTTCTTTTTTATTTGTCTTTTAGTTTATTTTTTATTCTTTCATGTTATCTTCCATCACCTTTATTTTGTATTATCGTGGTTCGTGGTGTTAAATTGTTTACAATTGCCGCCATGGGTTCTTTGTTTTTATTATTATCATCATTTACCTCATTGGCTTTCTTCATAAGTTGTTTTTTTACGTTTTCTTTGCCATCTATGTTTGTGGAATTGTATTGTTTATTTTCAATTGCCACTGTTGGTTTCCTTTTATTTATTTACTTGTTACGAACTTGTTTTTTTGGATTCATTGATCCACCACACAAACCTTGCTGCTCTTCTTTTCATTGATGATCTCTGATTGGATGTTCTCTTTTTTTTATGTATAATTTTTCATTTTTATTTTTTAAATTTTTTTAGGTCCACTAGCTTACATCCAGCATGTTGGGAAGAATTGGCTGACTTTTAGGTAAGCTGTTTCTTCTTACCCACGTTTTGCTGATCTAATTTTTTACTTTTTACTGACTGACTGTTTTCTTTTTGCTCTCTCCTTTTTTTTAAATAAGTAACTGACATTATCTTGCTTCTCTTTCTTCTCTTTTTTATTTTATATTCAATTGTGAAAATCAAAATGTCATTTTCTCTTGAGGTTTTTCCCAATGTTTCCAGTGAGAAAAATGTAGTTATTCATTTCAATAATATTTGTTATAGTTTTAGTTTACCGCTTCTAAGCGGTCCTTTCTTTAACTTATACTGTGAGCCTTGAGGTATATTTTACATACCCAAATAGGCCACAATTATCTTAAAAAGAAATTTTGAATTATGCAAAACTCATAAGTCATGCATATATCCAAAATTCATCATTTTTAATTTCAGAAAAGATGAATAACTTTTTATTGAGTAAGTAAATCCATGGATTTAAGACCAGATTTGGATTCTACACAAAAATTCACCTAGGGTAGCTCCATAGAGTGAATAAGCTCAATTTAAGTATTTAAGGTGGTAAAATGGAAAATACTTCAATACCACATCATTAATACCACATAAAAGATCCGTGAAAATTTTTGTTTTTCTTGATTTTTAGCCAAAATAATGGGAAAGTGAGAAATACCATGTTACATATACACTAAGAATAGTGTTATTCATGTTTTGAGCACTTAATATTATGGTATTCTTACATAGACTTTTGGTACACCCATAGTGGATATCTCACTTTGAGCTTAAATTACTATTTTGACGTAAAAAATAAGCAAGGGGGACAAAAGACATCAAAGAGAGCCAGGGTACCCAACTTCTGAGGCCTCAGAGGCGTGGATAGCTCCAGAGCATGGATCCATGGCTCATCTTGGCCCAATTGGTAAACTAAAACTCTTTGGGAACTTGGTTACCAAGTTACACCTAATGTAATCATAAGAAAAATAGCAAATAACCTGCTATTTTGACGTGCCAAGGAGGTAATAAGCTACTTAGGCTCCTGAAACCACGTCAATTCTTGATGAATTTCCATGACTAGACCCTAAAAGAGTAATTAAACCCTTTTGGGATCCATATTCATTGATTTACCTCATAGCAACCAGCAAAATACTGCTATTTGCAATTCTACATAGAAATGAGGTAAAAACTTCAAAAATTCATTAAAAATATAATTCTTAATGAATCTTCCTGAAACTTTCAGGACCAATCAAGAACTGTATTATCTATGTTAAAACTAAAAAGAATTATGGTTTTACTCGTAAAATTAAAAGTTTTACTTACAGTCCATTTTTGACCATTCTACGTGAAACACTGAATCTTCAAAAATTCACAGTAATTACAACCTGTGATGAAATTGGAAATAACATTGATAACTTTGAGAAATCAATGATTATTTTAGAATAAAAGAAGATTTACAGATGTTACTCCTTTTATTCTTAACCATATTGGGGTTGGTAGTCACGTAAAAGCATCAATTAAGTAATTATGATCATCTTATGTGACAACAGATGATGCAATCATTAATCCAAAAGGGTTTATTGTTTTCTCACTCACTGGTTTTTCAGTTTGCTCCATGGCATGCCTCTGTGAGCTGTTGTTGACTTAAAAGAAGCCTATTCTTGCTGTTTTTTCCAAATCATCATCTTATCAATTTATTAAATCATTATTACCAACAAGTAAGTATTAGTTAAAGCTATTCTTAAGTGTTTTAAATCTTTCCAAATCATACAGAAAGACGTGAAATCCTAGAATCCAACTATATATTGTTGTAATACTGTTATAAATCCTTTTGATCCCTTAAATCCACAATTCCACGTCAAATTTCTCTACTCTTATCTATCAATAAGTTCTTTGGAGTATTAGTGAGTCATTTATTCTTAATTCTTAAAGTTTTTCTCTAGTAATAGTTTTCTTCAAGAATTATCTTTATAATTATTCTTGCAAAAGATAATTATATATTAAAATAATTTTATTATTTTAATAAAGAAGTTTTTATTATTAAATTCTTCTTGTAATTGATTCTAGTAGACAATTACTTGCTCACTGTTAAAATCACTAGTAGTGCTTAACACGTGAAAGAAATAATTTTTTAATTTTTTAATTGTGGTTATAATAATACTTTATTATTATATTTCATAAGAACAGACATAGTACTGTTGATTAATAGTAATATTATCATCAGTTTCATAGTCACATCTTACATATACACCCTTTCCAAAAATTCTCTCCACCCATCTTTTTATAATTCGTTGTCTGCTCTTACTCCCCAAAACCCACCTCCAACTAATGATGACAAGTTGAATAGCCCTACAATTAATAGTACAAACTCAAATGACAATTTGTCTTCTGCCACTATGACCATTTCAAAATTCCCCATTGATCCAAGCCTAGTTTCCAATCCCATAGCTGCAATCTCTCCATTCTCCAATATGTTTTCAAATACAAATTCTCTGTTGCTTGCTTCAATTCCAGTTGCATATCCTGCCACACCGTCCTGGGTCCAATCCGAGTTTCCCATGCCACATTTGCATCCTTTGGTCGCCAAGTTGAAGATCAATTTTGGTTATTACTTTTTTCTGTTTGACGCTGAGATGAATAAGCTGGGTGCTAACATGCACCTTTTCTTTGGTACAACTCCTACTGCTTACAATACCTTTCATGATGCCAACAACATTATTATTTCATTGATTTGATCTGTTCTTTTGTTGTATTCTTACTTAGAAGAGTAAGTCTTTTCTCTCATCTCTCTCTCTTTTTACATATATATAAATTGGTAATTTTTGATTATTTATTTCTTTATTTCAGAATCTCCATCCTAATTGCGGAGCCTGTGTACTATCTGAAAAGCGGTCTGTATGAAGGATCTACCATAATTGTAGCTCTTAGGTTTATTATTTTACCTGCCTCAATCCCCTTATTTTTATTAATTTTTCATCTGCACCTAGTAGTTTCCTCAAAAAAAAATTGAATGATAAAAAACTAAAAAATAATAATGATAATGATAATCTAAAAAAATATGAACTTGTAATCTTATAAATAAACGGTCAATTTGTTTTCTCTCAGTTGTGTCATTATTATTATAGTACTGACAATTATACATGTGATTGTTTTCCCATAACAAAAAGAATATGCCCCCCTTTAAGAAAAACAGCCTTGAGGCTGTAGATACCAGTGCATCCAAAGAAAATAATTCATAAGTACTTAATCTTTATTATTATTATTATTATTATTATTTAGCTTTGGATATATATGTTTAAAATAATCAATAAGCTGAGAACAATAAAAAATAAAATTAAATAAAATTATAAAACAATTTTTTTAATTAGTTCTTTTGTAATACTGAAGAATAAGGTTTGAGAACTTTGATTCCTTACTCAGGAAATTAAACTGTTATTTTGAATATATATGTATATATTTATATATTTTTATTATTATTTCTTTATTTATTTATTGTTAAATATTTTTTATTATAAACTAAAAAAAATCAAATTTTCATTTTAAATTATTATTATATTTATTTTATTTTAATTGATTATCAAGTTGAAGAAAAAGAAAAAAGAAATTAAAGACATAAAAAAATACTAATAATGAAAAAAAAAAATTAAAAACATAAAAAAGCAAGATAAAAAAATCATAATAAATAGTTTTTTATATATTATTTATTTATTTATTTTATGTTTATTTTCTTTTATTTTATACCTTATTTTGGAAAACCATGAATAAAAAGAATAAATAAATGAAAGTTAAAAAATACATAAAAAATACATTCAGTAAGATGCATGTATTAGGCGAAAGCTGAATTCTCAGTTGATTATTAATACAAAATTCTTCTTCTTATGATATTCTTGTTATTTTATTTCTTTATTTATTTTATTTATTTTTGATATTTAATTTATTTACTTTATTTCTTAAAAGAAGTGTTAATACAACTAAATGAAATTTCAATATAAAGGTGAATATTCAGGCCTCTTGGAAGAATTTTCCCTTCCTTTAATTCTTAAATTTGCCTTTTTTATGTTTATTGATATTATTTATACTCATTGTTTTATCAGTAAAGAAAAGTTTATTTTTTATGATTCATTTCAAAAGTGAACTCTATATTAATTTTAATAATTTTGTCTTTTAGGCTTGATTTTCCTCTTTTGTAACTTCTTTTTATTGCTACATGTGGAAATTCTGTAACTTGCGGTATTTCTTCCTGTTATTGAGGAATGGATTCTTTTAAAAATTCTGTTATTTGCCTCAATATTTCTTTATCTGGAAGTATATTTCATTCACTTTATTATGATGATTGAGTGGATTCTTTGTTTTCATTTCTTCACATAAATCCTCCTTCAGAGCTGGACTTGGAGCTCTAGTAACACTTTTTTCTTTATTTTTAAAATTCCTTCCAAAAATAAATTCTTCCCAGTTAACTTCTTTTTCAGGTATCTGCTTATTGAAAAAAGAATAATAATTAACTTCCATATTTCCTTCTTCATTATAGTCTGATAAGTCCAAATTAAATGTTTGATACCTGTATTGAATTCGTTCCTCCTTACTCCCTTGAGCTTCTGTGAATTGTGAGTTTGTTCCTTCAACCATTTATCTATTTATTCCATAATTTAACTTCATATCTGCATTGAAATGGTCCAATTTTTCTGCTTAACCACTTTATTCTTCTCCCTGCTGATCATAGTAGTATCCCATTGTATACTGTTCTTTTAGCAATTTGTCATATTCTCCCAAGTTCAAATTGCCATGTTCCTGCTCTTCCTTTTCTAAATTATTACTCTTGTATGCTCCACTTTCTGGTGTTGAAATTCTTAATTCCTTATTCTTCCCTTCTTCTTGAGGGGAATTCCTTATTCTTCTTACTTCATTAAAACAATAACAGAATTGTTGTCCCAAAGCAAAATAATCAATTCTTGTTTCAAAAAATTTGAAATAAGTAGTTTCTCCAGCTGTGAGTGTTACCAAAACATTTTCAGCTGTTTTGTTCCTTAAAATATGATTCTTCCATACATGCATTTGAGTATTCTTGAGTAATATACCCATTTCTGTTGCCATTCATATGGGTATAATATTTAATGGTTAAGTTTCATCCAAAATTGCCATGATTGGTATTGTCTCATAGCCCAGCCTTATATAAGTGGTTGAAAAGTTTTTAAAGCTATGATCAATTCCAACATCATGATTTTATGCAGGTATATTTTCAGTTAAAGCCTTTTCACTGGGATTTTTAACTTCTAAGTCATATAAATTGAGCTTAAAATTCCTGGCTTATGTTGTCTTTTTTCTCTTGATTTTTTCTTCAATACTTCGTTCTGACAAATCCATATTGTTCAATTCCATATGGACATTATTTGTTTTGGCTTCAGATTGTGTTTCAAATGGTAATCCCTCTGACAATTTTATTTCTGGTTATTTCTTCTTTGATTCCTCTTTAGATATTTCAATACTGTTGAATTGAAAGGTTATTTGATTATTTATCTATTCTTCCATGCTTAATTCTTTTTCTGAGGTTGGTCCTTCTCCTGATCATTTAAAATCCCATTTAATTGAATCTTGATGATTCCTTCTTATCTTACTGGCAATTTTTGAAATAAGTGCTTCAATCCTTGGTGGCTGTTTCATTTTTGGAGAACTGGGGTGATCTTCTTTTGAAATGGTATCTTTTTTTTTCTTCTTCCAAAGAGTACCCAGTTTGCCATATTTCACTGAGATATTATTAAATAATATTTTAGCTTTAGAGTCCTCTTTCTGTTCTAGCCTTTTATTTATGCCAGGGTATTCTTTCATAGTGGGGATATTCTCAGATGTATCTTATTTCTTCTTCTGATTTTCAACTTCCAAAATATTTTCTTCATATAGTCCAGAAATTTCCTGTTCCTCATCCACTTATTGCACATCTTCTGAGTTTATTTCTTCAAACCTTTATTCTTGTCAGGCCGAGTCTATGATAAAAGTATTATAAATGTATTTACAACTCTTAACTATGACTGTGACACGGTAAAAAAAGGATTAAAAATATTTATGAGGATTAAAAAAAGTTTAATTTAAGAATAAAAGGGCTTTACTATATTGAATATAGTGGTGGTGAGCGTTGTTGAAAGCCCTGGGTGCAACTTTACCTGTTGGGTTACAATAATAAGGACTACAATAATTAAAATTAGAATTGAACCTGTTTATTACCCAAGAGTAAAACTGTTTTTGACAGTTTACTACGTAGGGTATTCAAGAGTAGGATGAGGAAAGCAATTCTGGCTGTGAAAAGCCCCTTTTTATCCTGAAATGGGGTGAAAAGGGTTCTAGAGCTGTCCACATAGAGAAAGTGAACATTTTTCACTCTCTGAGACATGCTTGTGGTTTTCTGTCAGCCTGTGACTCAAAACCAGAGCACAAGCATGACAGCCAAAATACCATAAACAAATAGTATAGCCAAGATACCACCAAAACATGGAGCTGAGCCAAATAAGCTCAAAAGGTATCAAAAGAAAGAAGAAACTCAGCTCTTTCTGAAAATATAAGTCCCATCACCATAGGACAAAGAATAACAAAGTTATTCCTGCTCAAAGTTATTGCTGAGCATAAACCTTAATTTTCACCTCTCATCTGAAGTCTAGAAGGAGAGACTTAACCCCATCAAATGGGTACTCAAAATGAAGCTCTACGCCAGGGCTATCCAATGGTACCTGCCAAACTGAGCTAGCACCAATATTACTGGAGTTATGGTCAATTTCAGGCCAAATAAGGGTGAACAAAACATTCACCTCCCATCTAACTTCTACAGTTTTAGTGTGAAATACTTGAAGAGGGGTCTTTTTGGAAAAGCACAATCAGGGCTACCTGATGGTGTCATCCACTTCCCCATATCTCAACTATAGCAGAAGTTATGGGGGAAACCAGCTCAATACAGCTTTTTGCCTAAAACAAGCATATGTACAAAAATCTTGCACATGGCATAACTTTGCCATATTTAATGATAACCATATCAAATAAGGTACGATTGTGTAGAACACATACAGGACTACACACTGATTTAGCTTTGAGGTTAATATCTCAAGAACTGACAAAGGTATAGCTGCTTTAAGTGAAGATCCCACATTCTGACCAATACAGCCTTACCATGGGATAATATCCCATAACCATAAATATGAGGTGTCAAATAGGCAAAGAAGCTTGTTTTTACTTCAATAACCCATATTTCAGTCAATACTGGGGTCCCATACAGCTTCTATACAGCATGCTACGCGTCATACACGTCAGAATCAGGCTGTGAGGTCCCCAGATAAAAATTTTCACCCTGTATTGGTGAAAACTGCCCAGATGTGGTTTCAAAACCACATCTGAGCCCAATACAGGCTATAAAGGCTGTTTGCAAACCACAAGCCAGTACTAGAGAGTGAAAAAATCTTCACTTCCTTTACGTTGAAAGGTCTAGCACCCTTTCCACCCCATTTCAGGATAAAAAGGAGGCTTTTCACAGCCAGAATTGTTTCCTCATCCTGCTCTTGAATATCCTACGTAGTAAACTGTCAAAAACAGTTTTACTCTTGGGTAATAATCAGGTTATAATTATAATCTTAATTATTGTAGTTCTTATTATAGTATAACAACTGGTAAGACTGCACCCAGGGTTCTCAATAGCGCTCACCACCACTATTTCTTCAATAGTAGAGCCCTGATATTATATTTTAAATCATTATATTAAATTAAATCTCTTATTTAAAAATTATTTCTGGGTGTCACAGTCATAGTTCTCATTGTAAATAGCCCAATTACAGCTTCAACATAGACTCCAGCTGACATTTTGGGGGCCTGGCCGTGTTTTAAACCTTTTTTGGACCTTCATAAGTGAGTTTTTCTCCTATTTCTCACTTTCTGACAATTTTTTTATTCTTTGTAGGCGCAATCCTTCTTAAAAATATATGTTATATATATATATTTCTTTTTTTGGTACATATACCACTTTTATACTCATATTTTAAGAGTACCTGTCACATGGCTAATAACCACAAGACCCTTATTTTTGGTGTGTTTTACATATAAAAACACTTAAGCCATTAGTACAGTCTCATTTTTTAATTAAAATAAGACACCTCATACTGATAAACCAACAGTTGAGGCATGGTTGGACGTATTGTTAATTCAATTGCCCTGTTACACACCACTTTTTTTACAGTATACACTTGCTAATTACAAGTTATTCTGTGAGATATTGGTATACAAACAGTATACCAAATATCAGTAAGCTGTATTTCTGACGTGGAATTGTTAATTCAAATCACACTGTCATTATACAAGGGCACATTGTAATAATATACAAGCCCAGAGGCCATTCTTAGACGTGCAAAACCAGAATTTTTTGAGAAGTCTTAACTGACATAAGCCCTCTTTTTCCTGTTTTGATTCAGTGGAAGATAACTTCATACCACTTGAAAGCCAGTCACAGGCCAACACACCAGTGACACCCTCAGAACCAGAGGGCAGCAAAGGCAAAGGAAAGAGGCACAGTGAAGGCCTGATAACAGCAAAGAAGTGAACACCCATTTCCACACAGAAGAGGAGAAAACCACAAAACTCTGCATCAATACAAGGCAAACCAACCTTGATAACTTGTACAGGGAAAATTACTATAATTAACCCAGTTGTAACCTCTAAAGGTAAATTGCCCAAATCAGCAGACAAAAAATTTGTACAAGGCACATTCAAATGTAAATAACCTAAGAAAATAAAGTTTTTGACTGCTTGCAAACACTAACATGTCACCTGTACACCTCAGAGATCTTGGCTTCCAAAGGAATCAACCAGAGGACAGGGAAGGTTTGTCCAGAACCAGAAGACCTGAAAGAGGACACCTTGGACACAGTAGTGGATGGAAAAACAATGAGGGAGATAATATCAACCCTGCCATTCACACTCCAATTCAATGGAGACCTCAAGCCAGAGGACTGGAAAGACATGGATCAAGTTCTTGAGGTCCACCAACTCCTCAAGGACTTATTCCAATGGAGCATGGACAACAAGAGGTTCAACCTGGCATCCCACTGGGAAGAACTTGGAGCAAGTTGGCAGAAGATTTGTCTCAGAGAGATAGACTTGAAAGACCTGATGGTAATCACCAAAGGTTGGAATCCAACCAGGCAGTTCAGACTCCTGGAGGCAAATGCACAGAGGATATGGGAGAATCAAGCCACTATCCAAGCTATAGAAGAACAGTTAACCCAAACAGGGCCTACTCAGATTCCTTCAGGCTCACAAGGAGCAGGCCAGATCAGATCTCCAGTGGCTTCACACCATTCAGAAACCAGAAGATCAGTGGCCAAGAGTCACCATTATTCACAATTCCAGGAAGTTTCCAGGAGAAGACAAGGAAACAAGGGCAAGAAAAAAAGCTCCTTCAACCACAGGAGGAAAGAGTCAGACCCTATGATTCAGAAGCTGTTGGATTTGGTAAAAGAAGTGCACAAGAACCAGAAGTAGTTGTAAACCACTCTAGAATCAGTAGTCCTAGTAGTAGAAACATTACCCCCACTCAGACTGAACATAACATTGTCACATCTGAGAGTAACATCAACAGTGATAAACTGTGGTTACAAATGTGCCAATATGCTGAGCAATCTGCAAAGCAGTTTACAGAACTTGAAGCTGGCCATGAGAGGATGGAAAAAACACAAGCCTCCTTGGAACAGATAGTTAAGAATCTTCCAGAAGGATATGCTCAATTGAGAAAAGCCTCTGATTCAATGGAGCATGGACAACAAGAGGTTCAGCCTAGCAACTCACTGGGCAGAACTTGGATCAAGTTGCCAGAAGATCTGTCTCAAAGAGATAGACTTCAAAGACCTTATGGAAATTGCCAAAGGTTGGAATCCTACCAGGCAGCACAGACTCCTGGCAGCAAGGGCACAGAGGATAAGGGAGAATCAAGCCACTATCCAAGCAATAGAAGAACAATTAACCCAGACAGCGCCTACTCAGATTCCTTTAGGTTCACAAGGAGCAGGCCAAATCAGCTGTCCAGTGGCTTCACACCATTCAGAAACCAGCAGATCAGTGGCCAAGAGTCACCATTCTTCACAATTCCAGGAAGTGTCCAGGAGAAGACAAGGAAACAAGGGCAAGAACAAAACCTCCTTCAACCAGAGGAGGAAAGAGTCAGACCCCATGATCCAGAAGCTGTTAGATTTGGTAAAAGAAGTACACAAGAACCAGAAGTAGTTGTAAACCACTCTAGAATCAGTAGTCCTAGTAATAGAAACATTACCCCCACTCAGACTGAAAATAACATTGTCACATCTGAGAGTAACATCAACAGTGATACACTGTGGTTACAAATGTCCCAATATGCCGAACAATCTGCAAAGCAGTTTGCAGAAATTAAAGCTAGCCAAGAGAGGATGAGACAAACTCAAGCCTCCTTGGAACAAATAGTTATGAATCTTCAAGAAGGATATGCTCAACTGAGCAAAGCCTCTGAAGAAACCAACAAAAGACTGAATATAGTCATTGAAGAACAACACCACAGAAAAAGGGACAGGGATTGTCTGGACCAAGACATAAACTAATTGTTTAACGTCTACCATAACTTGAAGCCCCAACCACAAGGCCAAGTTATGGAGAATCCATATCAACCAGATGCCATGTTGATGAATAAGACAAGATCTCCATCACAATACCAGGATTGAGATGGAATGTCTTATTCAGAGAAGGAAGCCTTGAAACAGCTTCCTGTGGCCTCAATCTGGCCCAAATTCTCTGGATCAGGAGAATATGATCATATGGAACTCATAGATTATATTGATGGACTCTTCATTGATGTACCAAGGATACCAGACTACTGGATCACTGCTAGATTGAATACTGCATTTAAAGTCATGCTAGTATATGGTACACAGAAATGAAAGAAATCCATGGCAGAAGAAACTGGCCATGGTGGAAGAGTCAAATCAACCAAAAGTACAGTAATGGAAATTGGATATGGCAAAAGACCATGTCATTTGACAATGACAAATACTCTGTGGACAAAGATCCATATGAGTGGTGTCTTAGACACTCTTAAAGACTTAAAGCCATTGATCCTCAGATGAATATCCAAATTAGGAACCAAAAACCTCTGAAACAACTACCAGGAGAACTGGAGCATGTAGTAAAATGCAGGTGCAATCAAAATTGCACTCTAGATGACATTGCTAATACCTTACAAGACATAAATAAAACTAATATAGGGAAATTCACCTCATATAAGAGCAGTGGTTTCAGAGAGAAACAACCTTTCAGGGTAGAGTTTAAAGACAAACCGAAAGAAAGAGTGGCAGAAGTGACAATGAAGAAAAATTCTTGTCACAATTGTGGTTCAACAGACCACGATGCCAACAACTTTCCAAAGGCAAAGAAAAAACTCTATGCCATTGAGAAAGTGCCAGAGGAGGAATACCCAACAGAGGATTCTGAATCAGACTCTATGGGTGATGACATCAGAGAACCATCTCATGATGACCAAGACCCAAGAGAAGAATTTCTAGTAGAATACCAAGAGGAAACACCACTAGAAATTCAGGGCATACAGTTGGAAGCACGCATGCCACAGGACACTGCTAATGAAACCTTGTGCAAACACACACAAGATGCACAAGCATTCCTAGTTACACCAACCAAAGGAATGGCATATATACATGGGACAGCCACAAAAATGACTGTTTGTATTGACAATGCTCAGCATCCACTTATCATTGATAGTGGAGAACACTGCTCCATAGTGGCCAGAAACTAACTGGATAACCACTTCCCAAACTGGGAAAAACAGCTCTTGCCAACTAAGGCAAAGAACTTTAAAAGTGCATCAGGGAAGATGACTTCCATTGGGACAATTATCAGGAGAATATGATCATATGGAACTCATAGATTATATTGATGGACTCTTCATTGATGTACCAAGCATACCAGACTACTGGATCACTGCTAGATTGAATACTGAATTTAAAGTCATGCTAGTATATGGTACACAGAAATGAAAGAAATCCATGGCAGAAGAAACTGGCCATGGTGGAAGAGTCAAATCATCCAAAAGTACAGTAATGGAACTTGGATATGGAAGAAGACAATGTCATTTGAAAATGATAAATACTCAGTGAACAAAGATCCAAATGAGTGGTGTCTGAGACAGTCTAAAAGACTTAAAGCCATTGATCCTCAGATGAACATCCAAATGAGGAATCACAAACTTCTGACACACCTGCCAGGAGAAATAGAGCATGCAGTAAAATGCAGATGCAACCAAAATTGCACTCTAGATGACATTGCCAACACCTTACAAGACATAAGGAAGAGGACTAATATAGGGAAATTCACCCCATATAGAAGCAGTGGTTTCAAAGAGAAACAACCTCTCAGGGTAGAGTTTAAAGACAAACCCAGAGAAAGAGTGGAAGAAGTGGCAAAAAAGAAGAATTCTTGTCACAATTGTGGTTCAACAGACCACTATGCCAAAAACTTTCCAAAGGCAAAGAAGAAAGTCCCAGAAGAAGAATCCCCAATAGAGGATTCTGAATCAGACTTCATGGGTGATGCCATCAGAGAACCCTCTGATGATGATCAAGACCGAAGAGAGGAATTTCTAGTGGAATACCAAGAGGAAACCCCACTAGAAATTCAGGGCATACAGTTGGAAGCACGCATGCCACAGGACACTGCTAACGAAACCTTGTGCAAACACACACAAGATGCACAAACATTCCTGGTTACACCAACCAAAGGAATGGCATATATACATGGGACAGCCACAAAAATGACTGTTTGTATTGACAATGCTCAGCATCCACTGATCATTGATAGTGGAGAGCACTGCTCCATAGTGGCCAGAAACTAACTGGATAACCACTTCCCAAACTGGGAAAAAAATCTCTTGCCAACTAAGGCAAAGAACTTTAAAAGTGCATCAGGGAAGATGACTCCCATTGGGACAATTAGCCAAGAAATAATTATATCCCACAGGAACGGTAATATCAGACTCAACCCAGAGTTTGTAGTGCTTGATGATGCCCACATCCAAGGGTTTTTACTGGGAACAGATTACCAGAGGATGTATGGCATAGACATTTACAGCAGTAAAAATAGGCACATCACCATTGGTACTAACAAAGAAAAGAAATTTTCACTTGATATATACCAGATATCTTCTCAGGACCCACTAGAAGAACTTCTGTAGGAATGTAGAGAGGGACAGTTTAGCAATACCCTCACCAGTAAACAGAAAGTAAGTTTACTGAAGATGCTGAGAAAAAACAGACCAACATTTGCCATTGGTGGAGAACCATTAGGAAAGATCAAAGGCCATGATATAGAACTATATCTGGATGTGGAAAGACCTTATCCACCCATGCTTAGGAGACCTCCTTATCCCGCAAGCCTGGAAACCAGGAAAGAAATTGAGAAACATATCAATGAACTCCTGGACATGGATGTCATCAGGAAGATAGGACATAATGAAATAGTGGAAATCACCACCCCTGTCCTAATCACCTGGCATGATGGCAAGTCTAGACTGTGTGGAGACTTCAGAGCTCTGAATAACTACACCAAAGCAGATAGGCACCCTATACCCAGGATACCTCATGCCTTGGATAAACTAGAAAAAGCCAAATACATAACCAAAATGGATTGTATGAAAGGCTTCCACCAACATGGAGTTAACCCAAACTCCATGAAATTACTCAGAATAATATGCCATATGGGCATATATGAGTATACCAGGATGCCATTTGGCATCATATATTGATGATATCATTATATACTCAGAGACATGGGAAGACCATGTGCAATACATAGACAGAGTACTAAGTAAATGCACACCCATAAATCTGAAAATTTCACTTAAAAAGTGCAATTTTGGCCAACAAGAGTTACTGGCTCTAGGACATAAAGTCTCAGGTCTTAGTCTGGCAATCGACCAGAATAAAGTAGCAGCAGTACTGCAAAATCCAGTACCAACAAGCATCAAAGAGATGCAATCTTTCCTTGGGTTTGCTAGCTATTATAGAAACCACCTCAAACACTTTGCACACATAACAAGTAGTTTAGACAAGTTATGTTCAAAAGATGTAGTTTTTGGAATAACCAAGGAAAGGAGGGATGAATATGAGAGGATCAAATATGAACTTACCAATGCACCTGTGCTCATCTTACCTGACTTTGAACTACCATTCAAGTTATATATATATCCCCCATGCAGTCAAGGCCTAGGAGCAGCCCTTCACCAAAGACAAATTGTGGATGGTGAACCAAGAGAAGGAGTAATTTGCTACATCTCATGGCAGCTGCAAGATTCAGAAGCCAGGAATGGGGCCACCCAGACTGAGTGTCTATGTCTAGTCTGGGCTCTAGAAAAACTCCATTATTATCTGGAGGGTGCAGTCTTTGAAGTCTACACAGACTGCACAGCCTTGAAGTCTTTACTGAACATGAAGACTACAAATAGACACATGATTAGATGGGAAATAGCCATCCAGGAGTATAGAGGGAACATGACCATCATATACAAAGAAGGTAAAAGTCATACCAATGCAGATGGCCTTAGCAGATGGCCACTGGATAATTTCAAGAGAAATACAGCTTATGACTCTGAAGTTGCAGCCAAGATCCCCATCCATTTCATGGAAATAGATAGGAGGAGGAACTTCAGATTCTCTGAATGGGCACCAAGAAGTGGTACCCTTGACAGTGGAAACACTGATTCAGAGGGAACAGAAACTCCCATATTGGGAATAAGTTCCTCAGAACTGCACAATAAATTTTTTAGTGCAATACTGAAGTCTTATGCCAAACACAAACAGTGTGATATACTACTACAACTCCTTCAACAAAAGTACAGGAGTCCAGAACTGGACTCCCAGCTGGAAGAACCCTGGTTGAGGGCCTATAAGGATAAAAAGTTCTTCCTTAAAGATGGCCTGCTCTACCACAGAGAAAAACACACAAGTGCACTCACAGTGGTAGACAGAGACCACATCTCCTTGATACTGCAGGAATGCCATGACTGCCCCTATATGGGACACATGAGTGAAGACAGGACCAAGGAGAGGGTAGCAAGCACAGCTTGGTGGACCAAGTGGGAACAAGAGTTGGGAGAATACATCAACACTTGTGAAAGATGCCAAAAGGCAAATAGGAAACATGGGGGGAAGTATGGGTTACTTCAACATATAGAAGAACGCAAACACCCATGGGAAACCATAAACATGGACTGAGTTACAGGACTTGTCCCAGGAGGCAAAGAAAACTACAATGCCTGCTTGATCATAGTTGACAGGTTCAGCAAGAGCATGAGGTGTCTACCATGCCACAAAGAGGACACAGCCATGGATACTGCCCTGTTATTTTGGAATAACATACTATCTAGCTGTGGAGTCCCTAAAATCATCATTAGTGATAGGGACCCAAAATTCACATCTGAATTTTGGACCAAGGTGTATGACATGCTTGGAACAAAGCTTGCTTTTTCCATGGCTTACGATCCCCAAACGAATGGCCTAGCTGAGAGGATGATCAGGACTATGGAAGACATCCTTAGAAGGTTCTGTGCCTATGGCATGGAATACAAGGACCATAAAGGATACACCCATGACTGGGTTACCCTTCTACCAGCTGTCCAAATGGCTTATAATACAAGTGTCAGCATGTGACTCAAAACAGAGCACTAGCATGACATCCAACATACCATAAATAATGGTATGACAAGTATTGAACAAACATAGTCAATACAGGTAATAAATAAGAGAAAAAAACTCCTCTTAAATTAAACACCAACCTTATTCAAACAGAATAAGGAAACCTAGAGGAGAATAAACAAGTCAAAACCCTTATTTTCACCTCTCATCCGTCTTATGAATATTTACGTTATTCTATACCAAAATGGTATTTTTCTTAAAGCTCACATAGAGAGCTACACAATGGTATCATCCATGTTGCTGTAACACCACTACAACTGGAGATACCATATGACCTTTATTTTAAAACCAAGACCCCCCTGAAAGTCAAAGAGGGCTTGTACAAAACTGTACAAAAGTATAGCCAAATCAAAGATCTAAACAAGAGCTTTAATTTGAGACACCTTAGAGCTCTGTATCCCTTAAATTGACTGAGGGATCTTGCTTCAAAGGTTTAACAACCAAAATACAAATATTCTGAAAACAACAATGTAAACAAACGCCTGTATCTTTGGCATACACTCATACAACTGTACAGTGTAATATACCAAACTGTAGAGCTAATCATTCTCTACAAGACTGTATCATCAGAATACAGATATCTTCAAAATTGAAGAAGATATCTGGTATGGAAGTTTTTGAAGCCTCATACTGATGTACAAAAATACATCCAAAAACTTAAAACCCTTATAGCTTTTGCTATTTTAAAGAAGGGTAAACATGAAGCATACCAAATTGAAGAGCTCATTAAGCCCTTCAATTCTGTGCTCTTGGTTTCTTGATATCTTAAGAGCTGACTGAGATATCTTGAGTGGAAGGTTGTTCTACCAATACATGACTGTATCAAACTTGTATCAAACAGTATTGCTCTCATACTTAAAATAATATACCTATGAAGATATAACCTCTCTAAAACCATCATTATTGATCATACAGACACCAGAACAACGTCATCCAAGTGCTGACGTGGCAGGTGAAAAGTTTTTTCACCCTGTATTGATCCAGAATGATCATTTGTGGTTCCAAAACCACAATTCTGCCTCTATTGACGTCAGAATTGACAATCCAGAACCACAGACTGATCATTGGAGTGAAAATTTTCACTCCTCTGACGCGTGAAGAGTTAATAACTCTTGACAGTCTTTAAAGATATAAAAAGAAGGGTTTTTTCCTTGAAAACCCATCATCTTTATCTTATTATCCATATTCTTACATGACAAAACTGTTATCAATCAGTAGTGTCCTTAGAATTATCATTAAAGATATAATTAGAATATAATTATTGTAGTACTTCTTTACAGTCAAAGATATTAGAGTATTGCAACCCAGGTCCTCAACAGACTCATCACCACTGTTACCACATAGCAGTAGGACCTGAAGATTTAAATTTATTTGTTTTTTGACGTGTCACAGTCATAATACTAGCTCGTAACTACATTTTATAGCTACTATATAGACTCACCCTGACATTTTGGGGGCCTGGCCGTGGTTTTTCAACCTTATTGGACGTGTTTTGAACTGAATTAGCATAAAAATTCAGTTATTTAAAAGTTATTTTACTAACAGTGAGTAAAATTTTGAATTTATCTTATTTTCTATTATTATCATTTTTATATATATATATAATATAGCATCATATATTATATACATAATTTTTTTTCTCCAAAAATATATATTACAAATATTTTTGTTGAGAGTAAGAGTCCAAATCCTCTATATTTCATTATATTGCAATACATTTTACGAAATTTGATAATAATACAACAGTATTATTTAAATTTCAATATAAATAATGATATACAAACAGTATATTACTTATTTTTCACCAAAGTGCATGAAAATTAATAAAGAAACATTTATTAATAAATAATTAATAAATATTAAATAATAAAATAATTTTTTATTATTTATAAGGAATATTTTAATAAAATATTTCCTTTAAAACAAGACATCACTCAAATTGGTGTGAAAACTTGTAATTGATTGATATTTTAATCAAAAATCAAGTGTTTAAATAAATATTATTTATAATATTTATAATAACAAATCCGATTTATTATAATATAATAAATCTGACGTGTTTTTTTAGAAGAAAAACAATAGTATCCAAGTGAATCATTCACAAAACACTTGGATATTAAAGTTTTATTTCATAAAAACTCACATAAAGAAATATTAGTAATAATATTTATAACCAAATTTATTATAATTTAATAAATTTGATGTGTTTATACAAAAACATCATAATATCCAAGTTAATCATTCACAAAACACTTGGATATTACAGATTTCACTTATAAAACATAAGTAAAAAACTCAAAAACTGTTATTTTTCAATAAAAAACATATAAAAAAAAAACATATTATAATAAGAATACTTAAAAATTTTGAAAAATAACAGTAGAATTGAATAAAATCATTTTGTTTTATCATAAAATACTGATATACAATTTGAAATATCTTTTCTGAATAGTGGAAAAAGACTATATTCCATTAGAAACCCAGTCACAAGGAAATCCATCTGTGACAGCCTCAGAAGACAGAGAGGTGCTGCCAAAAACCAAGGGCAAGCAGAAAAGACACAGTGAAGTGACAATCAACTCAAAAGATTGGACACCAATAGCCGTGCCAAGGGCCAAAAAACCCAGAAAAGCTCCAACAAAACCAGTTAGATCACCAAAACAAATTGAAAAACATAAAATAACTGTTATCAACCCAGGTGTAAACTCTCAAGGCAAATTTCCAAAGAGCATAGATCATAAATTTGTACAAGGGCCTGTTAAAGGTAAATAAACCTTGAAACATACAACATTTTTCATTGTCTGTCATTTTTTAACATTGTTAACATGACCCCTCCACTCCTTAGAGATCTTGGATTCCCAAGAAATCAACCAGAACACTGGCCAAGAAGACACAGAGGAAGAAGACAGCCAATCACTGGATCAAATGACCAGAAAAGGACTTACCATCAGGGAACTCCTACCCAAGGTCTTATTCCAAATCAGATTCAACCCAGAACTCCAACCAGGAGATTGGAAAGATGCAGAACAGGTCTTTCAAATACACAAACTCCTGAAAGACCTCTTCACATGGAGCATGGACAACAAAATGTTCACTATGGCAGCATCATGGGCAGAAGTGGGGATAACAACTCAGAAGATCTGTCTCAAGCAAATGGCTTGGATGGAACTTATGACAGAAATGCAAGGTTGGAATCCCAACAAGAATTTTAAACTCTTAGAAGAAAGAGCAATCAGAATCAAAGAGAACCAGGCAGCCATACAAGCCATAGAGAGATCTTGGCACAAGGAAGAGCCCAGTCAGATTCAGGTACCCCCAGAAATGGAAGGAGAAGTCCCATCTTCCCCACAACAATCCAGCAGCTCCAGGCCTTAAAAGCCAAAGGAAACTTCATCCAAGGCTCCCCAACCATTCCAGGTAGTTTCCAACAGGAGAAAAGGAGCCCAAGGGAGAAACAAAACTTCTTTCAACAAGAGGAAGAAGGAAGCAGACCCATTGATGAAAAAGCTGATGGACTTAGTCCAAGAAGTACACAGAAGCAAAAAATAGTTGTACCTACAAATAGTTTTGATAGTTCTGACTCAATTGATCCAGAATTCATAACTGAGACTACAATTCACACTCATGAGTTTGAAAACAAATTCACATGGACCAAATCGGCCCAATTCATGGATTGGACACATGAAACCTCAGAAAAGATGAGGAAAGAAGTGGAAACATTGAAAGAAGAAAATGCTTTCCAAGCAACAGTCATAAAAGACTTGAATACAAATCTGGCCAAAATTTGGACAGAATTTGAAAAAACTAACAGACAGTTGAATTAAATTCTAGAAGAACAAAAAACTGTGAGGAGAGATCTGAGGAGTATCCAGCAGCAACAGGATAGCTTTTATAAGGAAATTGATTACCTCGATGACAGAGAAGACAATCAATACCCTCCAACACAAGGTCAACCCACTAACTCTACAAAATTGAAAGAAGAGGATGAAGACTATGACCAGGAACCTGAATATCAGATTCCAAAGTCAAGATCAGAGTCAATGTACCAAGATGGGGAAAATCTCAGCTATTCAAAGAAACATGCACTAAAAAAGTTACCAGAAGTAGCAAACTGGCCAAAGTTCTCAGGAATTGGTGAATATGACCATATGGAAATCATTGACTATATTGATGGACTCTTTGTTGATGTCCCAAAGATACCAGACTACTGGATCGCAACAAGACTTAACACGGCATTCAGAGGCCATGCAAACATATGGTATACTGAGATGAAAGAAATACATGGCAGGAAAAGCTGGGCATGGCGGAGGAACCAGATTATACAAAAGTATAGCAATGGTAGTTGGATCTGGCAAAAGACCATGTCCTTTGAAAGTGATAGATACTCCACAGAAAAATACCCATATGAATGGTGTCTCAAACAAACAAAAAGGCTAAAAGCTATTGATCCCAATATGACAATAGAAACAAGAAACCATAAACTCCTAACAAAATTGCCAGGAGATCTAGAACATGCAGTCAAATGCAGATGCAACAACATCAGCAGCATTGATGACATAGCAAATGTCGTACAAGATGTGAGGAAAAAAACCTCCATAGGAAGGTGCACATCCTATAAACCAAACTTCAAAGACAAGAAGTCTGAAGTTAAAGAAACAAACAAAGAGAAAGGGAAAGAAACCCCAAAAAAGAAATATGTGTGCCACAACTGTGGATCACCAGACCACTATGCCAACAATTGCACAAAACCAAAAAAGAAAATATATGCAATTGATGAAGAATCAGAAGAAGAACAAACAGGTGACAAATCTGATTCTGACAGTATGGGAAATGGTATGAGAGAAGAATCACAAAGTGAACCTGATACCATAGAAGAATACATAGTGGAATGCAATGAAGAAAGTTCACTTGACATACAAGACATTGAATTAGATTCAGGAATACCACAAATAAAAACAGACAAAGAGCTCTGTAAGCACACACAGAATGCACAAACATTCCTGGTAACCCCAAATAGAGGGATGGGATTCATTCATGGAACACCTACAAAATTGACAGTTTACATTGAGAACTGTAAACATCCAATGATCATTGACACAGGAGCAAGTTGCTCCATAGTGGCAAAAGAATACTTAAAACAACACTTCCCCAAATGGGAAGAGGATATAATCCCAACAAAAGCTAGAAACTTTAAAAGTGCATCAGGCAAAATGCACTCACTGGGGACAATAATCCAAGAGATAACTATCCCACACCAAAAAGGAAATATCAGACTAGAACCTGAATTTGTAGTTCTAGAGAATGCACACACCAGCAAAATGAAACTCAGCTTACTGAAAGTATTGAGGAAGCATAGAGGAGCTTTTGCAATAGGAGATGAATCACTAGGAAAAATCAAAGGACATGATATAGAACTATATCTGGATGTAGAAAGACCATACCCACCTATGCTTAGGAGACCACCATACCCAGCCAGCATGGAAACTAGGACAGAAATTGAGAAACATATCAATGAACTCCTAGAAATGGGGGTCATAAGGAAAATAGGACACAATGAGATAGTAGAAGTCACTACACCAGTCCTTATAACTTGGCATGATGGTAAATCCAGACTATGTGGGGACTTCAGGGCTTTGAATAATTACACCAAAGCAGATAGGTACCCCATCCCAAGGATACCACATGCACTAGATAAGATAGAAAAAGCCAAGTTTATTACAAAAATGGATTGCATGAAAGGCTTCCACCAGAATGGAGTGAAACCAGATTCCATCAAATTGCTAAGAACAGTATTCCATATGGGCATATATGAATATACTAGAATGCCATTTGGCATTAAGAATGCACCAGCCCATTTTCAGCGGATGATGGATACCATATTTCAAGATGAAATAATGGAAGGGTGGATGGTAGTGTACATTGATGATATCATAATATACTCAGAAACATGGGAAGACCATGTGAGGAAAATTGATAAAATATTGGGAAAATGTACACCAATCAACATGAAAATATCTCTTAAAAAATGTAACTTTGGACAGCAAGAACTGCTAGCCCTAGGACACAAAGTTTCAGGTTTAAGTCTAGACATAGACCAAAATAAAGTTGCTGCAGTACTGAAGAAACCAGTACCAAAGAAAATTCAAGAAATGCAATCTTTTTTGGGCTTTGCTAGTTACTACAGGAGCCACATAAAAAACTTTGCACACATCACAAGTAGCCTATACAAACTGTGCTCAAAAGATGTAGTCTTTGAAATTACCAAAGAAAGAAGAGATGAATTTGAGAAGATCAAATATGAACTGACCAATGTCCCTGTCCTAATGACGCCTGATTTTGAACTACCATTCAAACTATATATAGATGCCGCATGTAGCCAAGGACTAGGAGCAGCACTACAACAGAGGCAACTAGTTGATGGAATACCCAAAGAAGGAGTAATTTGCTATATATCAAGAAAACTGAAAGACTCAGAAGCCAGATATGGAGCTACTCAGACAGAATGTCTCTGTTTGGTATGGGCATTAGAAAAACTCCATTACTACTTAGAAGGAGCAGTATTTGAAGTTTTTACTGATTTCACAGACCTCAAATCACTGTTGAACATGAATACAACAAACAGACACATGCTCAGGTGGCAAATAGCCATACAAGAATACAGAGGGAATATGACTATTATCTATAAAGAAGGGAAAAGTCATACTAATGCAGATGGTCTCAGCAGATGACCACTGAAGAATGACCAAGAGAATCCAGCATATGACCCAGAAAGTGGGGCCAAAATACCCATACAATGCATGGAGATAGATAGGAGAAAGAACTTCAAACTATCAAACTGGGCATTAGGGAATGACCCACCAAACCCAGCACAGAGCTATGGGGAGAGCAAAGAGATACCCATATTGGGAATCAGCTCCTCTAATCTAAATACAGAGTTCTTTACTATAGTACAATCATCATACAATAAACACAAACAGTGTAGTATATTGATACAACTATTAAAACAAAAGTACAGGAGTCCTGAACTAGAGAGCGGATTGGAAGAGCCATGATTCAAAAACTTCAAAGAGAATAGATTTTTTCTGATAGATGATCTACTATACCATAGGGAAAAACACACAAGTGCCATGGTAATAATAAATAGAGAACATATTTCCCTGATACTACAGGAATTCCATGACTGCCCATATATGGGACATATGAGTGAAGAAAGAACTAAAGAAAGAGTCTTTAGCACAGCTTGGTGGCCAAAGGGGGAACAAGACTTGAGTGAATAAATCAACACTTGTACCGGATGCCAAAAAGCCAACAAAGGTCATGGCAAAAGATATGGATTACTCCAGAGTATAGAGAAGCCCAAACACCCCTGGGAAATAATAAACATGAATTGGGTGACAGGCCTGGTCCCTGGAGGGAAAGACAGCTTTAATGCATGCCTAGTAGTAGTAGACAGGTACAGCAAGAGTGTCAGATGTCTCCCCTGTCACATAGAGGACACAGCAATGGACACGGCCATATTGTTCTGGAACAATGTGATAGCAAACTGTGGAGCTCCAAGAATTATAATTAGTGACAGAGACCCTAAATTCACATCATAATTTTGGACTAATCTATATGAGATGCTGGGAACCAAAATAGCATTCTCCACAGCTTACCATTGACAAACAGACGGTCTAGAAGAAAGAATGATTCAAACATTAGAAGACATCATTAGAAGATTTTGTGCATATGGCATGGAATATAAAGACAATGAGGGATATACCCATGACTGGGTAACCCTCCTACCAGCTGTACAATTGGCATACAACACAAGTATACACTCAGTGACAGGAAAAACCCCTGCCACATTAGAGAAAGGATGGAACCCACTACTTCCAGTAGACTACTTGAAGAAGAACCTCCTCTCAGTACACCCCACAGCTAAAGACTTCCACACAATGTGGAAAACTGCCTGTGAAAAAGCAGAACAATGTGTGGCTGAAGCTAAATTATACAGCAAACAGAGATATGATAAAAGTCACCAAGAACCTGATTTCAAAGAAGGAGACCAGGTTCTAATCTCAACTCTTAACTTCAACAATCTAAGAGGACCCAAGAAGATGAGAGACTCATTCATAGGACCATTCACCATTATTAAATTAATAGGAAAGAATGCAGTAGAAGTCAACCTGACCAAAGAGTTTTTTAGGAAACACCCAGTTTTCCCTGTGAGCCTGGTCAAACCTTATCGACAAACAGATGAGGAGAAATTCCCTGACAGAAAGAAGACATTCACCCATGAAAGATTGGCAGAGGAAGATGACTCACCTGGACCAGTGAAAAAGATCATTAAAGCCAGGAAAATAAGAATTAATGGGAAAGACAACAGGAAATATCTGGTTAGATTTAAGAATCAAACAGCAGATAAAGATAAATGGTTAACTGAGAAAGAAATCCCAGATGGACAAATACACCTCAGAATATTCAGACCCTCCAGAAGGGCTGAAGAGTCTCATCAATGATGATCCTTCTTTTGAGGGAGGGTATGTCAGCCTGTGACTTAAAACAGAGCACTAGCATGACATCCAACATACCATAAATAATGGTATGACAAGTATTGAACAAACATAGTCAATACAGGTAATAAATAAGAGGAAAAAACTCCTCTTAAATTAAACACCAACCTTATCCAAACAGAATAAGGAAACCTAGAGGAGAATAAACAAGTCAAAACCCTCATTTTCACCTCTCATCTAACTTATGCATATTTAAGTTACTCTATACCAAAATGATATTTTTCTTAAAGCTCACATAGAGAGCTACACAATGGTATCATCCATGTTGCTGTAACACCACTACAACTGGAGATACCATATGACCTTTATTTTAAAACCAAGACCCCCCTGAAAGTCAAAGAGGGCTTGTACAAAACTGTACAAAAGTATAACCAAATTAAAGATCGAAACAAGACCTTTAATTTGAGACACCTTAGAACTCTGTATCCCTTAAATTGACTGAGGGATCTTGCTTCAAAGGTTTAACAACCAAAATACAGATATTCTGAAAACAACAATGTAAACAAACCCCTGTATCTTTGGCATACACTCATACAACTGTACAGTGTAATATACCAAACTGTAGAGCTAATCATTCTCTAAAAGACTGTATCATCAGAATACAGATATCTTCCAAATTGAAGAAGATATCTGGTATGGAAGTTTTTGAAGCCTCATACTGATGTACAAAAATATATCCAAAAACTTAAAACCCTTATAACTTTTGCTATTTTAAAGAAGGGTAAACATAAAGCATACCAAATTGAAGAGCTCATTGAGCCCTTCAATTCTGTGCTCTTGGTTTCTTGATATCTTAAGAACTGACTGAGATATCTTGAGTGGAAGGTTTTTCTAGCAATACATGACTGTATCAAACTTGTATAAAACAGTATTGCTCTCATACTTAAAATAATATACCTATGAAGATATAACCTCTCTAAAATCATCATTATTGATCATACAGACACCAGAACAACGTCATCCAAGTGCTGACATGGCAGTTGAAAAGTTTTTTCACCCTGTATTGATCCAGAATGATCATTTGTGGTTCCAAAACGACAATTCTGCCTGTATTGACGTCAGAATTGATGATCCAGAACCACAGACTGATCATTGGAGTGAAGATTTTCACTCCTCTGACGCCTGAAGAGTTAATAACTCTTGAAAGTCTTGAAAGATATAAAAAGAAGGGTTTTTCCCTTGAAAACCCATCATCTTTATCTTATTATCCATATAATTACGTGACAAAACTGTTATCAATCAGTAGTGTCCTTAGAAGTATCATATTATTGTAGTACTTCTTTACAATCAAAGATATTAGAGTATTGCAACCCAGGTCCTCAACAGACTCATCACCACTGCTACCACATAGCAGTAGGACCTGAAGATTTAAATTTATTTGTTTTTTGACATGTCACAGTCATAATACTAGCTTGTAACTACATTTTATAGTTACTATATAGACTCACCCTGACAACAAGTCAGCACTCTACCACAGGAAAAACACCTGCAGTGGTAGAGAAATGGTGGAATCCCCTGTTGCCTGTGGATCACTTAAAGAAGAATCTTCTGACCATCCACCCCACAGCCAAAGACTTTCATGATATGTGGAAGAGGGCTTGTGACACAGCTGCCAAATGCATAGCTTAGGCAAAAGAATATAATAAACAGAGGTGGGACAAGACACACATGGAACCTGACTTTAAGGAAGGGGACCTGGTGCTAGTGTCAACACTGAACTTTAATAATCTTAAAGGACCCAAGAAGATGAGGGACTAATTTGTAGGGCCTTTCACTATCATTAGGTTGATAGGAAAGAATGCAGTGGAAGTCAAACTTACAGAGGAATTTTCCAGGAAGCACCCAGTCTTCCCAGTAAGCTTGGTCAAACCATACTTCCAAACAGAGGAGGATAAATTCCCCTCCAGGAAGAAGAACCCCACACCACCTGATAAAGTGGAGGTGGAGGACTCCCCAGGACTTGTGAGTAAGATCAGACTTAATGGAAAGGATCAAAGACAATACTTAGTCAGATTCAAGCGCCAAACAGCTGATAAAGAGAAATGGTTGGCAGAAGATGCCATACCAGATGGGAACCTTCATCTAAGGAGATTCAGGGCCTCTAGGAGGACTGAACAGTCTCATCAATGATGAGCCTTTTTTAGAGGGAGGGTATCTCAGCCTGTTACTCAAAACCAGAGCACAAGCATGACAGCCAAAATACCATAAACCAATGGTATAGCCAAGATACCACTGTGGTATTCCATACCTTTTTTTTCACCAGGCTAAAGCTCATAGTACCCTATAACAGCAGGAAATCCAGCCTACAGGCAGACTTACACTCAAATTTTACACCAAAAGGTCAATTTTACAGCAAGAATCTGGATTTAACTCATAAAACCATGGCACAGGCACCAAAGGGCAGTGTATGTGTTTAAATAAATTATTCAATTTCATTATGCATATGTAAAAAATCAAGTTACATATAGAACACTAGTTACAACAAATAAGGTACCACCCTTTAAATTACACACCCCACCCAGCTTTACACCCCCTTACAGCCATAGGACTCATGCAGCAAGAAAATGACACATGCATTAGTTATACAGCCAACTTGCATTCAAAGTCACATGATGCAAAGCCCAGCCCCATGGAATTCCTGCAGCTCATTGACAACACAGCCACAGGAGTACCTTATCTTATATCCAAACTAGTTACAACAGGCTGCATGCAGTACACAATTTTAATTAAATCTCAACCACATTACTATGCACAGCATGTGTCAAACTCAAAAGTCACATCATCTCATACATAACAGTAATTTCACCAGTGTGCTGACTTGTATTATAAGCCAGTTGGACAGCTGGTAGAAGGGTAACCCAGTCATGGGTATATCCCACATGGTCCTTATATTCCACACCAGGGCGAATCTCGTGTCAATCGTTGGTGATTGACTTCACGTTAAACAAACGTCAAGCAGGATAAAAGTGGAGCTCACGTCAAGCGAAAATCAAGCGAACATTGAGCACACATCCTACTCTTGTCTTACACCAAATCCTGTGACATCCACCAATATTGGTCCCCCTGTGCCTTCAACTCAGATTCCTCACCACCTGATCATCCTGCAACCGTCTGATGGTTGGTAAAAATTACACAAGACCTGCCTGTTTGAACAAACACACATTAAAGAGGTCCTTCAGCCCATCTTGATGTAGGCAGGGGGGTTGACTTCACCAGGTCATTCATGAAAGGACTCCGCCTGAGCGGGATTGTCGTTTTGCAGATGTCACAGGGGCTCTAGGACAGAAATACAAGAGTGGCCTGGCACTCAGCAATCAGGGAACTCACTTGGAAGACTCCAAAGAATAAAGAAATAAAAATAAACAATAAATTCCTCTAAAAGATATGCAGGTACAAGATGAGATGCAAAAGAGGAAAGGGAAGCCAAATGGCCAAAGAGCCAACCAAGTAAGTCCTTAATCACTGTTTCAACCTGCCAAAAATGAATAATGGAATTAGTAAGGATATGACCACCAAATATCCATTGACAGGCGAAGAAAGAGAAAGAGAAAAGTGCTAAATGACTGACTTAATAATATCAGTATTTTCTTCACTAAACTGAAAAGAAAATAAAGATAAAATAAAATCAAAATATATTAATTAACTGGGGAAAAACCCCCCAGGGTGGAAAGGGTAGCCGGTATATGTGAAAAGTTGGGAGCTTGAGTTCTTCAGGCTGAAAACTGATCTGTATTGATCCTTGAGGCTGTATTGATTGTTTTGGGAATTGATACAGCTGGCTAATATTGAAATTTAATTGGGTTGAATGAATTTCCCATGATTGAAAATGAAATACAGTTATTGATGGATCCAGACTGTATTGAAATGAATATGGTTGCCAAGATGGATTGAGTGGATCTTTGACACTTGACAACTTCTTTTTGGCACTGCCTCTTGAATAGACTTGAGAATGAATTGACAGTATTCCGTTGGAAAGAATACTTGGAGTGAGAATAACCAATGACTGCTTGATGGCATCATTGGTCTTTGACGCTGAAACACTTGCTCTTGAGCCTTGATGATTCCTCTGAATGATTGGGTGCCTTGATGACGTGATGAGATGTTGGAATGTTGAAAAGACCATTTGATATTGCCACCATTGAATTGCTGTTGAAAAATGATGCACAATGATGTATAACATCATTTATGGCATATTGGTTGATTGGCAAGAAGATTACGTCCCAACATCTTGAGGTGGAAAGGCAGAGGGGAAAAGGATGGATGTGATGGCTTCAGGACTTGGAAAGGTGTTTCTGGGCCTTTTGGGTTCTGAGCCAAAAACTGGCCCAAAAGGCGGGAAAGTGTCTTTTGGACACTTTGCGTCAAAGTGTGCAAAAATGCGCAAAATGCGCAAAAAGTGCGCAAATGCCCATTATGAGCCCAAATGGCCAAAAACAGCCATTTGGGCCATTTCCCCTGGTTTTGAGGGAAATGACCAGAAATACCCATTTGGGCATAAATTGCCGCTATGGGTGCTGGATTGAGGTGAAGGGCCATGGAGGCCCCAAAACACAAATGGCCATAAATGGTCCATAAGATGATGACGTGGCCATATTGGCCACTGGTGATGGATATGTCCAATTGGCCATAAAAGAACTGTGGCTTGATATGCCATATGGGGATCCAAGGACGTGAACTGCCATGGTTGTGACAGCAGATGACACTGGTAGAACCTGCCGCACAATACCGCGGGTGCAGATGCGCTTGCGTGTGCATTGGCGGGTTTGGGTGCGGGTGTGGTTGCGTGTGCATTGGAGGGTGCGGTTGCATGTGCATTGGCATGTGCTGGTGCGCGTGCTCAAGGGCCAATTCCCCTTCCAACATGATGATGGCGCAGTTAGAAATTTTGGATGCTGTGAAAGGTGAGTGTGTGGGTCATTTGATCATTGAAATTGGCTTATTCACACTGTACCCAATGTCAAAATATTAAGTTCTTTGTGGCAATGTGAAATAATGGGCTTTGCTTGTCACAATTGCATCTCTCTGTCACTAAATTTGAGGCAGTTATTTCACTAGCAAAATTGCTAATGAATCTGAGAGATTTGCATTTTAGTAGACTAAATATCATGAAATAAACGCTTTATCATTACAAGCAGTCCACATGATAGAACTTTGTTATCATACAATACACAGTTACCTTCAATTTATTCTTCAGATATAATCAAGTGTCCATCATCAAAACCAACAGCTTTATAAATATTCAGATGCGGCCAATCTGGTAAGAAATTCACATCAATCTTAAACGTTTTTAAGATCAGAAAGCTATTGTTCCGTATGCTAGATGGCTCAGAGACTTTAAAAATTCTATTAATAATACCAAATTGTCGTGAGTTGCCCCCAGAAAACATATCACACTGTTGCTGACATTTTTGGATTCAGTTGAAAATATATTGTTCCCGATATTAATGTTTGAAACTGGAAAATACCAAGGTGAGACAATCCTTGAAGTGGGAGGACTTGTGGATTGCACAGTAGTGTCTAAGCTGATCCAATCAACTATTTCCCTTGTTGCATGAAAAATCTGTAAGTACTCAACCAGGCAATCATAATTTTCTTGGTCATTGCGGGATAGTTTGTTATATTTATGGTGAATGAACTGGGCAGGTGGCTGTGATTCGAAAAGCTGTTTTATTTCACATGGCACAGATGGGGATTTCAGGAGAATTGAAAGGTTGGAACATTGACAGATATGTTGAAGTAAGGTTTTATCTATATCATCTATTCAGAGTTGCAAGAAGTTAGTCTTATTCAGTTCAGGTGTTTAAGCAATGTGAATATATTGATCTTATTAATTGACGTACATATTTTGTTATTTGTTGGCATTTTTGCAAATACTCCAATCAAGTGCTCATAACCCCATGTGGCTGAGGCTTGTGCTGGGCCCCAACATTGGAGGAGTTTGGGAATATGATCAGCAAAATGATTATTTGGTTTACTTTTCTGTTTTGGGAACAGGAGTTGATTGGAAAGGCCTAATTTTTTCCAATGTTCAGCAAATGCAGTCACATCATCTATTGAAACAGTCCAACTTGGGGCAATGTTGATAGCATTAATCAAATGGAATGTATTCTTGTTTAGTTCATTTGCAAGTTCTTCTGACTGACCCATTTTTCTTTTAATGTTGGCGGATTGGTGTACATTTAATGACATCTGTTGACTGAGCATTAAAAATGGAATATAGACCTTATATAAGAGAGCCTATTCAGCAGCTTTTAAGCTACCATGAGAGGGGGAACCCATGTTGCGAGGTACTCTTGTTCATGATGAGGGAATTATCGTCTCAGATATGATTTGTCAGAGATGCTCCAGAGCCTCACCCTTGATCTGGTGATCACTCAGTGAAGTGATATCCAATTCAGAGGGTATTTCAGAAGTGGGGATGTAATCCACATCAAATGAAGGAATCTCCGCAGAACCACTAGATGGATGTTCCGTGTGAGGGGGGGCATTGGGAAGTAGTTTTTTTGGGTGGAAGTAGTGGGGAGTGGCTCATTTATTGTTTTTGCTGCGTCTCTTCTCAGGGAGCGGGCCTCTCTCAATGTGATTTTAGCAAGAGATCTGTTGGAGGTCATGGAATCTGAGTCTGAACTGTGGGTGTCATTGGATTTCCTGCGGGACCTGAGGTAAATTTTTGATTTGGACTCTGGAATGCACAATTTGAAAGTTGCATGATCCTTCAAAATTCCCAGTATTAAATTATGCATTATGTCAAGATTAACCATTCTGGTTGCATCCCAATACGGAAGGTCTTCTAAAATTGAATATCGCACTCCATACTCAGAGAAAATTGCTTGTCTTTGTGGTGGGGTTGCCCAAAGCCATTTGGAAATGGTTGATTTATGATTTTGATATGAGTGTGTGTAGTGAAATTGAGGACCAATTTCTTCAATTTGAGCTTTGTGAATGGTGCAAAAATTACAAAAGTGGCTGCCTGAATGGGAAATAAATCCAGTAAGCTTGCGCATGGCAACCACATCCGCAATGGCTGTGAGAATGGCAACACGGATAAAGGATCCTGAAGGACCTGTTGAGGTGGGTGAAAAATGGTAACCTTGCCATAGCTCTTTGAGCTCGTTGATGAGTGGTATTAATAGGTAACTCAATTTAAGGGAAGTTGGCTCCTTCGTACCAGGGATGATTCCTGCAACATAGACATTCTCTGGCTTCAATCTTTCACTTGGGGGGAGATTAAGACAAATAAGCATGATAGGTCCAATTCTGGCCAACTGGGTGGACTTTCCATGTGCATTAAACCAGTCCACATAAATGGAGAAGGCCAATGCACCAGGAATGGACATGAATGGGGGGTCATGGATATTTCTAGTGCCAGTGAAGCATCTCCAGACCAATCCATCCCAGACATCACATTTTGGGGAACCTTCGGGAGTTTGGGATTGTTGATTTTGATGCAGAATTTCCATAATTCCAGCCCGCTGGAGAAATCTGGCAAGCCAATTTTTGAATGGTTGATAAATGAAATGTTTTGTTGGGATAAATTTTTGCTTCATCTTGGTTGTGTTTTGGGTGCAGTGTTCAAATGAATAGATGAATTTGCCTAATGATTGTGTGCAAGGGGGATCATGATCATTTGGGTCATTATGGCATTGACAGTGGGGTTGGTCAGTTGTGGCTGATTCAGTAAGGCCATTAAGAAAGAAACATTGAGGAGAACATATATAGTTTTGAATCACTGGTTCCAATTGGAGATGTTCAAATATGGTACTCAGATCTTGAGGTATATGGAATGCAGGAGTGGGGGGACCACCGGAGCTTGAGATGCTGGACTTGATCAGCAGGTTTAGGGTGGGGTTGAGAATGCGTGAAGCCCTGCGGGGTATATTATACCTTAATGATAAAATGGCAGATATTATCATTCCAAGGTCTTGTGGGGGAAGGGTTTGACTGCTGCTGTATGGTTTCTGTGCAGTTGAATTGAGACCCGGTGCTGTGGAGAAGGTGCTTTGGGTCAATGGTGAATAATCAGCTGGGAATATTTGATCCAATAGAAGTTGTGGGCACTCACATCCTGATGCAGAAGTAGGGATGTTTGGAAGAGATTTGGGTGCAATGGTTGATTTGAGCTTTTTAATGTGCTGTTTATATCGGAAAGGTGTGAAGGAAACTCCATGCCTATCACCCTCAGGGGGAGAGTGTGTTTGAGTTGAGCAGTGTTGACACATGCATATACGCATTGAGGAATAGCGGCGGGTTGTCATTGTTGCAGAAATTGGGAGTACAGTGGGTTTGTGTATAAATATCAATGGCTGATGTGAAAGTGTTTCGGAGTGTTATTAATTGGAAAAAAAATTGAGTGATTATTTATGAAGGGGGAGATGATTTGAGCCATCTGAGAATTTTATCCCATTTGTAATGGTACTTGGGCTGCAGCTGATAGAGTTTAACATGTCTCATCTGGATGGCGGAATTGGTTAGGAGTTTTAAAATGCCATGCTGCTCAATGCTCATACATATTCTATTTTATTTACACATGGCAATACTGTGGTTTTGACTCTTGAGGGGCGTTCCAATAGGGATGTGTCAACATTGATTTGAGGGGATTGACATTCAAACCATGTATGCTGGCACGCCATCGTACATGGCTTAAACCTTATTACAGACATAACAATATAACTCTATTACATAAGGGGTTGGAGTGCAGCTAAAGTCTTGGTATTTGGTTTGAGTGCAGCAGGCGTTTAATTGGTTGGAATGTGATTTGGATTGTCTCACCTTTCTTGAAAAGGTGATGTCTCTTTTGTGGGTAAATCCTTCATGAATATACCCCTTTACAGATGTACGATGCTGTGGAATTTCAATGCATATATTGGCAGTTTGGATAATTCACAAAATGTGACAATGGGGAGGCGGAAATGTTACCAAATATGATTACTTATGGATGATGGGTCCCCTTTGAGATCAAGGGAATATTACATTATATGGTGGTAGGACATGCAGGGTGGTTTCCGACAAAAGCAGAGGAGCGCAAGAGGAGCTAGGGAGGATTCTCCTAAAGAGAGCCTTATTAGACTTCCAATAAGACTCTTTTTAGAAATATTAATAGAATATCTCTATTCTAAATTTGAAAATATTTCATCTCATATCACTCTATTTTATCATAATACTGAGGTGTTTTATCTAGTTAAAAATATTAGTGTACTTTTTTGGCCCTTATGTCATCTTCCAAGTCACATAAATCCCGTTCAGGTTCTTTTCATGACTCAGATAGTGAATCTAGCATAGAATATGTTCAAACACAGTCACCATTGAGTCCCAACATTCCTCTCACAACCCCTATCGCATCCTCAATGAATGTATCAGGTCTTAACATTGATGTGGGAAATCCAAAGGCTCCAACTTCAAGCACTTGGTCAATCCCAAATATTTCCATCACTCCAATTCCCCCAAATCCCACTAATACACAAACGCATGTGTCTCAGGGGCCAGAAGGCACACCTCAAATCTCATCAAACGCTAATCCCCAATCAAAATTTCCATGTGAGTTCCTCCTTAATCCCGGTCGGAATCCAGTTGCATCCCAGGATCCCTTTGGCCAAAGTAAACAGCCAACCCTCAATATTCCATCAGGATCTCAGGTTCATGTGGGCGATGAAAGGCGCATGGATGGGGGGCAATGAAAAAGACCATTGGAGAATGTAACTTGGAGTGGTCTGTTGGAGGGAAATCCAGGATTGACGCTTAATCAAAGTAAGTCATTTGAATTTCAGAGTATAAACTTTTTCACAATTTGATATTTTTGTTTCATGGGTTAGATATGGCACCTAAAGGCAAGTCAGTCCAATCTCAGGAGCCAATTGAAGATTGTTAGTATGACCAGTCTTCATTAATTTTTTGATGTGTTAACTGATGATGTGCATGGCAGGTGATGAACTTTATGCATCTTCACCTCTGGTCCATAAAGAGAATGTCACTGGACGTCATCATCCATATGCCTCCAAACCAAGAACAGCTCATGCCAGTTCATCAAGAGAAAAAATGGTGGATGATGAGGATGAGAACATGTCTCCGACTCAAATGGAAACAAATGATGAACCAAGGAGGGACGATTTCACGGCGCATGAGCATGGCACTCAGTCAAATAGTGAGTTCACCCATCCTCAAATGCCCCTGGCCCAGAGTATGCTTGAACAATCCGAGGTCAGACAGCAAAGGAACCAGGCTCGTAAAGCTCACAATGTGGCAAAACGTGCAAGCCAGAAGGAGCAACAAAAATGGTTGAAAGCAGAACTTCCAGAGAATGTCCATGGAATGAGATCAGCAGTACATGCCCCTTGCCTGTTCCTACTCAAAGTTAGGGATAAGGATTTTTCCTCACTACCAGCACCACCATGCACAGGAGAGCGTGAAATTGCAATTCAAGTGGCTGGTCATCTCGGATATGTCCCCAAGGATGTTTTCAATGAGCCATCAACACAGGTTCAGTCTCAGGGTTTCCAAAGCTACTGCGAAAATGAGCTCCACAAGCTAGGACTAAAGCGATTCACTTGGGACTGGGAGAGCTCATGGCAACATCCGTTCAATGAGCTGATGTCTATGGTGTTTTACCGTACATTCCGTCTCGCACTGGTCAGCACCGAGTATCATCATTACTGTTGGAACAAGGATCATAATAAGTATGGGGTTGTGGCGGCTTTAATGGAGCGATATTTCACTTATTTGAAAAGAGAATGGAAGTATATTCAAAAGGATGCGGAGTATTTGGTTAAAAAGAAGGAGAATCAAAAGCTTGCAAAGATTCTTCAAAGGGTTAGTTAATGTATCTCTTCTTCATTGTGAGCAAAGACTGATGATGATCTACTTGATTATGTGCAGACCTCTGAGCGCCATCGTGAATGGTGTGATATGGCTAAATTTCCCATTCTAGCATCACAATTCAATGACCCTCGAGTATGTTCAGATACTGAGGAGGTACTGGAAAATGGCCGTCAAGTTTACCGCAAAGTGGGATTATGCTGGCACTCCCAGTTATTTAATTAATTGGTATTAAGAATGGATCGAGACATAGAGTTTTGTAATTGCATTGAAAAAAAGGGTAAAAAAACTATTGATAGATTGCCAGAATTACGATTGACAGATCATGGTGATATTCGGGAAGGCTTATCATTTCAGCTATTTGATCAAGATTGGCTCAAAGGCTGTAGTAAGATGCAGACTAGCGCCCTCAAAATACTTGACATGCCAGTTAGTAGGCCGAATGGTGATGCTCTGCAATAAATTAGTAATATAAATGTATAGCACCATTACAAATTAACATTTTGTGAATTATTTGGGCAGGTGTAATACAATCTGATTATTACTTTTTAAAGATGCAACAACTTGCTAAATATGTCAGAATATAGATGAGATGAGTTGGACTGTATCACCGTCTCCCTTAGAAATAATACTCTATTGCTCATTTTCATTCAGGAAATATTGAAGGAGTTTGATCCAGCTCAGGGTGTTCATAATTGTGGACCTGTGCCAGGGTGCGCAGGTGTGATCAACTTGGTCAAACGCAAATTATATAATATCAGTAAGGCTCATGCAGTTAATGATTTTTTCTTTTCTTGGACCTATTGGTGTTTGGAAAATGGCATTTCCATAAGGAAGGATTTTAGAATAGAAATACAATTAGGTTCAAGGATGAGCTTGAAAGGTACCTTCCGCATGTTGACCTCAACTGAATGAGGAGTGATATAGTGGATGACCTTTACAGGTTCTTGTTGGCCAATACGATGGAGCCGATCAACAGCCTGAGCCTCAATGGCTGGGTTCCAATTGGGCTCCTGGAAATGTGGATGTCAAGGGCCACAAATCAGGGCAGAATTTTGGGGGTCCCCTCACCATTAAATAGACAGTATTAGCACAAGTTACATTGAGGCCAGTTCCAGCTGCGGCAATGGATGCAATCAGTACTTCACATTCAGGATTATTGAAGAAATTCTCCAGTGCCTTCTCCTGTGCTCGTGCTGTAATTGTTCCATCAATTTGTGCTGAAAGGATAGAGTGATGGGCAAGTGCAATAACAATTTTAAAATAGAAAAAAGTCAGATGGATTCAATTGGTAATGGATGCATATTAGAATTAACGCAAAAACCTAGAAATTGGGTCCATTGGGTATAAACCACTGATTTGGTTTGATCACACCTTGTTTGTTTGTTCTTCATGAAGCTTTGTAGGAGGTGTGAAATTTTACTACTCATCATGCATGTTTCCACATCCACAATAGTTCGTGTGATTGTTGGGGAGTTATCCTGAGTGCTCCTGCCCTCGGGGTCTTCCAAATCTGCCTCCGCAATTGTGTTAAGCATGATGTGATGGTTACAACAATTTCGCAGCTTATTAATATTTCTGAAAAATTCTCCTGTTCCTTTGCTTTTGGATGATAGGAATTCTTCATATAATGTAGAATATTCTTGCTGCATGGTCAGGTTGAGTGGGAGCAGCTCATAATGATGGCTAATAGTGAGGAGGCATTCGAGATGTGTGGTTTTGGTGCGGCACAAACTTAAATGCCGCAATGCCAAATGCAAGATATCATTGCAACCTTTGGAAAGACTACTCAGGATTAATGGTGACCAGTTATCTTCATCTGTGCTCTGGAGTTGAGTGATGAATGATATTATGCCCAAAAGGTCATAAATGGTGTTGTGAATAGGTGTGCCTGTTAAACATATTCGACAGGATGAAAGGAGGCTATTAATGGCATGGTGAGTGGCAGTGTATTGAGAGTGGTTATAGCTATAAGATGGGGCAAGGGTTATTCGATATAAAAGGTAATTTGAATCATTTAAGCTCAGCCACTCACTGTGCTTCATCCAAAATTATACAATGCCAATTGATTTGAAAAATGAATGATGTAGAGGTATTGGTTTGCTTAAATTCTTGGGTGATAGTATTGTAAGATGTGATGATGATATCATATTTCAAGATGTCGGCTTTGTATAATGAGTGACGAGTGGGACCATGATAGATTTTGGCATGCAGCACTCCAGCCTGAGTATGCTTGGATATTTCTGATTTCCAGTTGCTAATTAAGCGAGGGGGGCAGATGATCATGGTGGGCGTGGAGCAATGGGGGTTTGCAATCATCCGCTCCTTGGAGGTACCAATTAGAGAAATGGCCTGAATGGTATTACCTAATCCCATATCATCCGCGAGCAGTCCTCCAAGAGGGGTATTGGTTGAAAGGGATTCAAATGAGCTAACGACCATTTTTGTAATTATGTGCCTGGCATTAAAAGTGGATTCTGGGGGTGAGGTGGCCCAAAGGTTACAGGCTGATTGGCCATTGGGGATTTCTCAATCCCAGAGAAAAGCTAGTCCGGTCTTTTGATGAGGGAGGAGGGGGGTTTGAATAATCGCATGGGGAGGTCTGATCCACTGGGTAATTGTATCAGTTTTTGCTTTGAAATCAATGATGAAACAGCAGGATATGAAGCTGGCGTCAAGTTTGAAGCGGGAAATGTTGGAGTACAGAGTTGACATTGACTATGAGTATTACAGTCATATTCTTTGGGCATTTTGAGCTTGAAATCTTGTGCTTGAAAGCTTTCCATTATGAATAAAATGTTTGGATACCATGTGAAGAACATCAATGCTAGATTGGGTTTCTGAGATGAGGAGGGATCATTTGCATCAGTCATAAATAATCCCTCAACAAATAATATTTGAGTAGGATTGGATTGGCAATTTTCAATCCATGCCCCACCAGGACCACAGTGCATGAACATTTTTGGTGCCCCAAGGAATGGTATCAACGTTTTGGAAAGGGTCCCACGTAGAGAGCCAATAGCACCCTGGTTATTGGGGAGATAAACAAATATGTTGTGTTGATTGTGCCATATGATAATACAAGAAGCTAAGTGGGAATTCTCAGGATTTAAGGCTATATCACTATTTATTTGAATACGAATATCAATCATCCCAAAGAAAAGTGGTTGTGAAGGGGTTGACATGATGGCTATTTTAGATTATTTTGGGACAGTTGGAAATTATATGATTGGGAGGCGTTAGCTAAACAGAATGAAGACAAATAAGCGCAGGTGGGGAACTTATATGAGAGGCAGCAATGGGGTCAAGGGGGGATGGCCTGTGGTTACGTGCATGGTCTTGATGGGGGTGGGCCTCTTGGGCTCATAATTTTCATATCCAATTTGGGGAATATATCAAGGCAAGGTGGACAAAATGTGGGTGCACCAATATGACTGCTGGATCTGCACCAAGTTACGAAACCTTTGGTGGAAGAAGGTTGACATTAGCATATCTGAAATTGGGTGGGTTGTCGCAACTTATTGGGAGGGCACATTAGAGGCATGCAGTCATGTTTGCTGGTGTGACAGCGAACATGGCTGCATATCTTCCCCAGGTTAATTGTTGCAAAGGGACCTACTGGGCAATGTTGGACGTTTCAAAGGGAAATCTAACAGTGGGGATGTTTGTGTGTGGGCGGGTGAGATATGTTCGGTGGCATGCCACCAAGCATGACTTTGGTTTTGCCTGAAGTTTTTTGCTGACTGATGTCTACTGGGCTTCCAGGGGGGAATGTGTGGGATGATCAAAGGGGGCGCCAGCCGTGAGCCGTGATACACATATACATTCACCCCTATTGCGTTTGAGGCGGGTACTAATCCACCAAGATTGGCATCAGGGTCTTTGCCTCATGCTTGTACAAAACTCCAGCGAAAGAGGCCACCCACCCAAGGGAATTTTTGGCTGCAAGCCAGGTGCCACAGCTTGCAAGGGGAGTGTGAGAACCTGAATAAAATGACCCGCGGTGGGAGATACCCACGCAAACATAAACAGCCTCAGCAATCATAGGCTGGGATTATTCCAATGTTGATGAGGCTGAAGCAAATCCACACTGATTGGCCTCAGGTTTCCACGCGCAAGCAAGTGAGCGTCTGCAGTCAAGGTGACCACCTGACCAAGAGAATAGCCAGTCGGAACACTGGCAGTAAAATGTCTTCCAGGCATGTGAAAGTTGCCTGTGTATGACCCATCGGGGGGTGTGTATCAAAGCGTGTGGCTGCCTGACAATGAGCACGCGCAATGAACAAGCGGGGCCAGTCATTGTTTGCCCCAACAATGGCACTGGAGTGAATAAACTGTTTGTTTATGACCCAAATATTAAGTCATCCCATTATGACCCACTTACATTAACTTGGATTACATGTGCATCTGTGCCGTAGTTAGGCAGAGCTGTCCAACAAGGTGCATCAAAGGGATGCAGGTGAGAGATATGACTCGATGGCTTGACGTGATTGCATGTTACATTGTTGAAAAGCTTTTGCTCTGCCCAGCAGCATACATTTACAAAGGTGTACTGCGTACTACAGTGTTGGCTGTACAGATTAGGAAGGTGTAATACTACTTGAGCCTGCATGCATATAGTGAATGTGCATGCACCCTCCGATCTTTTGCATATACATAGCTCATGTGCCACATGCTCAGCATTGCGTTTCACCTGATTTGCACACGCAAGCTGAGCATGTCATGGTCAAAAGCACCATGTGAAAGTGCTCAGTAAAGCCATGGAATGAACTATTTTTGCAATAGTTCATTGGAAGGCTCAGTTTGGAGCACTTCACCAAAGCATATGAAGTGCTGCACCTGGCTGAAATGTCATCCGATGCTGTGCCAGATGCTCAGATTGTGTGCATACAAAAACGACTGAGCAATGGCTCAGCATGGTGCATTTGATATTGTTATATTAATAGTTCAATTACTGTGCAATTAAAATTTTCAGCCACTGAGCATTTCAATTATGACCCGCAAGCAAGCCTGCGCAATGGGTCGAGGCAAGCTCACGCTGTATTCACTTGTCTTACAGCCCCCCCCTTTGTTCAAACACTATTACCAGGCCATACGGCTGGTAATCTCTCTGCGGTCACTTGTGACCAAATGCACCACGTTCTTTTCTGCTTGGGGCATTTGGGAATTTCACCCACCATGGACATTCAACGAGGGCCTCACAACCACCCTCCTGGGTGATTGGGTGGCTATTTAAGGAAACAAAGGGGATTTTACTGAGCTTGGCAATTCAATCAATAGCAATACTCAGCCAGAACGCCATTGTTGTTCTGCCTCACGCCAGCATTTCCCTTCTCAGTTGCAGCATTTGCTGACACTGAGCTTCAATTTAGCCCACACGCCTTGAAGCTGAGACTTTTGGGGGTGCTGCAACTGCTGAGATTGTCTCAGCTTCACCATGGTATAAAAGACTATCTTCACACGACATGCCCTTCACTTTCTTCCTCACTCGCTCCACTTCGTTCAACCTCACCCGCGTTTGTCCTTTTTGTGCGTATTCCCCTTGGTCTTCCTGCCTTTCTACTTTTGTCTTTCGCACTCCACTAAACCCACTCCCCTTCCTTTTGCCTGTTTGTTTATTCTGCTGATCCTTTTCCGAACCTCACTTCCATCCACCTCGTGTGTTACCTCTTTTTTTTAACTTTTGTCGACATTATGTACCAATATTAATACTTATTTTTAATCATGACTCTCTTCCACACTTTTAAAACCTTCCGGGTAGAGCGTCTTTATTTTGTTCACATTCTAAATTTATAATTCATTGTACGTCTTCATTTTCTTTCTTGATTTTTTACTTTCTATTCAGTTACTAACCTCAATTGGTTTGTTTTTAGATGTCGTACACTTTATGCACCAAGCGGGGTATCCCCTGCATTCATTCCTCGACAACGACCGACGCTTGTGATGCTTGCCGACAAGCACACAAGAAATGTTTGTTTGTTTTCCCCCCTTCCGACCACGAGGCCAGAGGAGTTCTCGCCCAAGATGCCCTCGCAAGGACCCCTTTGTGGTTGATGATGATGAAACAATATCTGAGCACAAATGGAAACTGGGATCTCAATCAGGCCGACAGGAACGATTACGGACGATTAGCCCTGTCCCCTCAAGCATCAATTTTTCCACCCCCCCTCCCAGGCCACCATCCGATGGTCACTTCACTCCTTGACCTGAGCGAAGTTATTATCCGGCCGACGAAGGATGGCAATGGAAAGAGGACATTCGAGCTTGGGCTGATCGTCACCATGTCTTGTCACCAATCGGATTCAAACGCCAAGGTAAGTTTTCTTTCTCCTCCTTATCTCATTTCTCTTCACGCAATGATACTGACTTTTTTCCATTACTCATAGAACAAAACCCCCCAACAAGACTCCCCCGTTCCTAGTTTGCCTTGCGAGCAAACTGCGCGGCAACCCACTCCAGGCCGGAGTGGCACCCGATGGTCTGAGGAATTATTCCGCGGTAAGCAGCCAAAGTTTCATTTCATTTTCACTTTCACTTTCAAGTCAAGTGAACTGACTCTTACTCCTTTTTTAAAACCCTCCCAAACCAAAGAGCCACCTATTCCTGGCCCGAGTCCATCCTCCCAACCACCTGAGGACGATACAACTCATGAGCCAGAACCTGAGGTGGCTCCTACGCAATCCATGGAGGAACCTTTTGGTAAGTCCCAATTTCACTTTTTTAACTCTACTCAACTTTTCCTCACCCCTCCTTTGACCATCTCCAGCTTTTCCCGCCACTCCCCGCTGCATAATAATCATCGACAATACGCCCATTGGATCCCCCCCTCCCCCTCCCGCTTCTTCTTACCCGACTCGCCCACCTTCCCCTCCACTCCAACCCCGGTTCCCTCCCCAGAGATCCCTTCCAGTGCCCCCAAGAGCCCCAACGCCTGCTCCCCTCTCATTCCCACAATGACACTCGCCAGGAATTCACTGACTTACGACCAACTTTAATGATTTCTCAAGCCATCATCCACAAATCCATCAACTGAATCTTGTTGGAGCATCGCTGCTTGCTCCACATGATTCCTTTTGTGGATGCAACTCATCAAAATGAGATGCACCGGGAATTCCGGGAGGAACTCAACTCCCTCCTTGCCCAGGCAATGGAGGCTTATCCAAAGGAGGACATCACCGGGATAGTCTCAAAGTACTTAGAAAAATAAAATTAAAAAAAATCTCATTATTTCCTCTTTTTATTATTTGTAATACTTTCTTTTAAATAAATTATTTGTATCCAATGTTTGTTATTTTCCATTTCTATTACATTCTTTGTTCACATAAAATTTATTTATTTCCTGCTTAGAGAAAATCCTTGATTGCATTAGAATTATTTTTGTAAGTGCCCCACCAAAGGTTTGAGTGAGGATTTGTTTGTGTGCACCTCTTTTGCCAAAAATGCGCCAATAGTTGCCGTTACCGTCTCCTATATTTTCTTCTTCCATGGCTTAGAGCCATATCAATTCTTACCTGCAAAAAAGCAGGAGGTTCCCGCATGTGAGAAATCCACTCCAGATTTGTGAAACATTGCCTTTCCTATGGTCACACGCTATTATTCTTAGTCATGTATTGAATTGTTTAAATTGTTGGGAACTGTCACAGGGGCTCTTATGGAAGCAAGAGGGCCTGCCACTGAGGAAGCAAGAACTCACTTGGAGGGCTCCAAAAGATGATAAGAAATACTATGGAATATATTTCTTAAGCAGGAATAAGAGAAAGGACAAATATGCCAAAGATAGCAAAGAATAGTAAGAGTGAAGCCAGAGGCCAAGATAAAAGAAAGCCAAAAGCCAGGAAGCCAACCAAGTGAATCCTCAATTCACTGTTTCAACCTGCCAGAAAGAACAATGGAATTAGTTAAGGATATGACCACCAATATCCACTGACAGGCGAGGAAAGACAAGAGAAGGGGTGCTAATGACTGACTTAAGATTATCAGTATTTACTTTAATAAGATAAAAGAAAATAAGGATAATAATAAAATACAATATATTAATTAACTGGGGAAAAAGTCCCCCAGGTGATGAGAGGTAGCCGGTATATGTGAAAACTGAAAGATTGATCCTGGAAGGTGGATGAATGGCTGTATTGTCCGTATCGGGAAATACAGTTCTGGCCATCTTGAATTTTGAACTGTGTGATGGAATTCCCACAGTGGAATATGAAATGACTCAATTGGTCCAAGACCATACAGGTTGATTGAATGAGGCCTGTACGGATGAATTGGGTTGTCCAAAGGAGTATTGAATACTTGATGCCTTGACAACTGATTGAAATTATGTGATACCTCTTGAAAATTGCCCTTGAATTACCCAGAATGAATTTTGCCAACCCAACTCCTGCAGATACAGGTGGTTGGGATCCTTGAAGAGTCTTCTGATTGCCGCCATAGCTTGTCAGACTGATGAGCTAATTAATCCTCCTTCAAAATGGGCGTTGGGATTTGAGACCTTGAGCTGGGAAGGTGGAAATGGATCCTGAAAATGTCACCATTGGATTTCTGAGCAAAAATGGTGCATAATGGTATATAATACCATATATGCACCATGCCTGCAACCTTGAGTACGGATGGTATGAAGGAAAAGAGGAAAACTGCTGGAGTTGAGGGGAAAGACGGGCTGAGCTGATCTGGTGGCCTCTGGTGATTGCCAGAGGCCATGGCTGAACTATTGACCCATCACCGGGGCGAATCTCGTGTCAATCGTCGGCGATTGACTTCACGTCAAGCAAACGTCAAGCAGGATAAAAGTCGAGCTCACGTCAAGCGAAAATCAAGCGAACGTCGAGCACACGTCACACTCTGGTCTTACACCAAATCCTGTGACATCCAATAATATTGGTTCCCCTGTGCCTTCAACTCAGATTCCTCACCGCCTGATCATCCCACAACCGTCCGATGATTGGTAAAAATTACACCAGACCCGCCTGTTTGCACACACACACATCAAAGATGTCCTTCAGCCAGTCTTGATGTAGGCGGGGGGTTTGACTTCACCAGGTCATCAATGAAGTGTGCGTGTGCATGCGTGGGGGCGGGTGCGGGTGGGTTTGCGTGTGCATTGGCGTGTGCGGGTGGGTGTGCGTGTGCGGGTGCGTGTGCGTGTGCATTGGCGCGTGCCGGTGGGTGTGCGTGTGCGTGTGCATTGGCGCGTGCGGGTGCACATGCGGGTGTGGGTACGCAAAAGCTGATTCCGCTTCCAACATGATGATGGCGCAGTTAGAAATTTTGGATGCTGTGAAAGGTGAGTGTATGGGTCATTTGATCATTGGACTTGGCTTATTCACACTGTACCCAATGTCAAAATAGTAACTTCTTTGTGGCAATGTGAAATAATGGGCTTTGCTTGTCACAATGGCATGTCTCTGTCACTAAATTTTGAGGCAATTATTTCACTAGCAAAATTGCTAATGAATCTGAGAGATTTGCATTTTAGTAGACTAAATATCATGAAATAACGGCTTTATCATTACAAGCAGTCCACATGACAGAGCTTTGTTATCATACAATCCACAGTTACCTTCTATTTCTTCTTCAGATATAATCAAGTGTCCATCATCAAAACCAACAGCTTTATAAATATTCAGATGCGGCCAATCTGGTAGGAAATTCACATCAATCTTCAAAGGTTTTAAAATCAGAAAGTTATTGTTCAGTATGCTAGATGGCTCAGAGACTTTGAAAATGCTATCAATAATACCAAATTGTCGTGAGTTGCCCCTCAGAAAACATATCACACTGTTGCTGATATTTTTGGATTCAGTTGAAAATATATTGTTCCCAATATTAATGTTTGAAACTGGAAAATACCAAGGTGAGACAATCCTTGAAGTGGGAGGACTTGTGGATTGCACGGTAGTGTCTAAGCTGATCCAATCAACTATTTCCCTTGTTGCATGAAAAGTCTGTAAGTACTCAACCAGGCAATCATAATTTTGTTGGTCATGGCGGGATGGCTTGTTATATTTATGGTGATTGAACACGGCAGGTGGCTGTGATTCGAAAAGCTGTTTTATTTCACATGGCACAGATGGGGATTTCAGGAGAACGGAAAGGTTGGAACATCGACAGATATGTTGAAGTAAGGTTTTATCTATATCATCTATTCAGAGTTGCAAAAAGTTAGTCTTATTCAGTTCAGGTGTTTAATCAATGTGAATATATTGATCTTATTAATTGACTTACATATCTTGTTATTTGTTGGCATCTTTGCAAATACTCCAATCAAGCGCTCATAACCCCATGTGGCTGAGGCTTGTGCTGGGCCCCAACGTTGGAAGAGTTCGGGAATATGATCAGCAAAATGATGATTTGGTTTACTTTTCTGTTTTGGGAACAGGTGTTGATTGGAAAGGCGGAATTTTTTCCAATGTTCAGCAAATGCAGTCGCATCATCTATTGAAACAGTCCAGCTTGTGGCAATGTTGATAGCACTAATCAAATGGAATGTATTCTTGGCTAGTTCATTTGCAAGTTCTTCTGACTGACCCATTTTTCTTTGAGTGTTGGCAGATTGGTGTGCATCTAATGACATCTGTTGACTGAGCATTAGAAATGGAATATAGACCTTATATAAGAGAGCCCATTCAGCGGCTTTTAAGCTACCATGAGAGGGGGAACCCATTTTGCGGGGAACTCTTGTCCATGATGAGGGAATTATGGTCTCAGATATGATTTGTCGGAGATGCTCAAGAGCCTCACCCTTGATCTGGTGATCACTCAGTGCAGTGATATCCAATTCAGAGGGTATTTCAGAAGTGGGGATGTAATCGGCATCAAATGAAGGAATCTCCGCAGAACCACTAGATGGATGTTCTGTGTTAGGGGTGGGCATTGGGAAGTAGTTTTTTCGGGTGGAAGTAGTGGGGAGTGGCTCATTTATTATTTTTGCTGCGTCTCTTCTCAGGGAGCGGGCCTCTCTCAATGTGATTTTATCAAGAGAGCTGTTGGAGGTCATGGAATCTGAGTCTGAACTGTTGGTGTCATTGGATTTCCTGCGGGACCTGAAGTAAATTTTTGATTTCGCCTCTGGAATGCACAATTTGAAAGTTGCATGATCCTTCAAAATTCCAAGTATTAAATTATGCATTATGTCAAGATTAACCATTCTGGTTGCATCCCAATACGGAAGGTCTTCCAAAATTGAATATCGCACTCCATACTCAGAGAAAATTGCTTGTCTTTGTTGTGGGGTTGCCCGAAGCCATTTGGCAATGGTTGATTTATGACTTTGGTATGAGCGCGTGTAGTGAAATTGAGGACCAATTTCTTCAATTTGAGCTTTGTGAATGGTGCAAAAATTACAAAAGTGGTTTCCTGAATGGGAAATAAATCCAGTAAGCTTGCGCATGGCAACCACATCCGCAATGGCTGTGAGGATGGCAACACGGATAAAGGATCCTGATGGACCTGTTGAGGTGGGTGCAAAATGGTAACCTTGCCATAGCTCTTTGAGCTCGTTGATGAGTGGCATTAATAGATAATTCAATTGAAGCGCAGTTGGCTCCTTCGGACCAGGGATGATTCCTGCAACATAGACATTCTCGGGCTTCAATCTTTCACTTGGGGGGAGATTAAGACAAATAAGCATGATAGGTCCAATGCTAGCCAACCGGGTTGACTTTCCATGTGCATTAAACCAGTCCACATATATGGAGAAGGCCAATGCACCAGGAATGGACATGAATGGGGGGTCATGGATATTTCTAGTGCCAGTGAAGCGTCTCCAGACCAATCCATCCCAGACGTCACGTTTTGGGGAATCTTCGGGAGTTTGGGATTGTTGATGTTGATGCAGAATGTCCATAATTCCAGCCCGCTGGAGGAATCTGGCAAGCCAATTTTTGAATGGTTGATAAATGAAATGTTTTGTTGGTATAAATTTTTGCTTCATGTTGGTTGTGTTTTGGGTTTGGGGTTCAGATGAATAGATGAATTTGCCTAATGATTGTGTGCAAGGGGGATCATGATCATTTGGGTCATTATGGCGTTGACAGTGGGGTTGGTCAGTTGTGACTGATTCAGTAAGGCCATTAAGAGAGAAACATTGAGGACAACATATATAGTTTTGAATCACTGGCTCCAATTGGAGATGTTCAAATATGGTACTCAGATCTTGAGGTATATGGAATGCAGGAGCGGGGGGACCAGCTGAGCTTGAGATACTGGACTTGATCAGCAGGTTCAGGGCGGGGTTGAGTATGCGTGAAGCCCTGCGGGGTAAATTATACCTTAATGATAGAATGGCAGATATTATCATTCCTAGGTCTTGTGGGGGAAGGGTTTGACTGCCACTATATGGTTTCTGTGCAGTTGAATTGAGACCCGCAGGAGTTGAGAAAGTGCTTTGGGTCAAACGTGAATAATCAGCTGGGAAGATTTGATCCAATAGAATTTGTGGGCACCCAGATCCTGATGCAGAAGTAGGGATGTTTGGAAGGGATTTGGGTGCAATGGTTGATTTGAGCTTTTTAATGTGCTGTTTATATTGGAAAGGTGTGAAGGCAACTCCTTGCCTATCACCCTCAGGGGAAGAATGTGTTTGAGTTGAGCAGTGTTGACACATGCATATACGCATTGAGGAATATGGCCGGGTTGTCATTGTTGCAGGAATTGGGAGTACGGTTGGTTTGTGTATAAATATCTATGGTTGATGTGAAAGTGTTTAGGAGTGTTATTAATTGGAAATAAAATTCAGTGATTATTTATGAAGCGGGAGATGATTTGAGCCAGCTGAGGATTTTATCCCATTTGTAATGGAGCATGAGCTGCAGTGGATAAAGTTTAACATGTCTCATCTGGATGGCGGAATTGGTTAGGCGTTTAATTGGGTAAAATGCCATGCTGCTCAATGCTCATACATATTCTAGTTTATTTACACATTGTGATAGTGCGGGTTTGACCATTGAGGGGGTTCCATTAGTGAAGTGTTACCATTGAATTGAGGGGATTAACATTTAATCCATGTACGCTGGCACGCCATCGTACATGGTTTAAACCTTATTACAGACATAACTATATGACTCTATTACATAAGGGGTTGGAGTGCAGCTAAAGTCTTGGTATTTGGTTTGAGTACGGCGGGCTTTGAATCAGTTGGAATGTGATTTGGATTGTCTTGCCTTTCGTGAAAAGGTGATGTCTCTTTTGTGGGTAAATCCTTCATGAATATACCCCTTTACAGATGTACAATGTTGGGGAATTTCAATGCATATATTGGCAGTTTGGATAATTCACAAAATGTGACAATGGGGAGGCGGAAATGTTACCAAATATGATTACCTATGGATGATGGGTCCCCTTTCAGATCAAGGAAATATCACATTATATGCTGGTAGGCCGTGCAGGGTGGTTTCCGACAAAAGCGGAGGAGCTCAAGAGGAGGCAGGGAGGATTCTCCTCTAAAGAGTCTTATCCGACTCCCACACAACACTTAGTTCCAACTATTCATAGAATTTCTCTATTCTAAATTTGAAAAGATTTCATCTCATATCACTCTATTTTATCATAATACTGAGGTGTTTTATCTAGTTAAAAATATTACTGTACTTTTTCGGCCCTTATGTCATCTTTCAAGTCACATAAATCCCGTTCAGGTTCTGTTCATGACTCAAATAGTGAATCTAGCATAGAATATGTTCAAACACAGTCACCATTGAGTCCCAACATTCCTCTCACAACCCCTATCGCATCCTCAATGAATGTATCAGGTCTTAACATTGATGTGGGCAATCCAAAGGCTCCAACTTCAAGCACTTGGTCGATCCCAAATATTTCCGTCACTCCAATTCCCCCGAATCCCACTAATACACAAATTCATGTGTCTCAGGGGCCAGAAGGCACACCTCAAATCTCCTCACACGCTAATCCCCAATCAAAATTTCCACGTGAGTTCCTCCTTAATCCCGGTCGGAGTCCAGTCGCATCCCAGGATCCCTTTGGCCAAAGTAAACAGCCAACCCTCAATATTCCATCAGGATCGCAGGTTCATGTGGGTGATGAAAGGCGCGTGGATGGGGGGCGACGAAAAAGACCTTTGGAAAATGTAACTTGGAGCGGTCTGTCGGAGGGAAATCCAGTATTGACGCTTCATCAAAGTAAGTCATTTGAATTTTGGAGTAGAAACTTATTCATGATTTGATATGTTTGTTTCATGGGTTAGATATGGCACCTAAAGGCAAGTCAGTCCGATCTCAGGAGCCAATTGAAGATCGTGAGGATGACCAGTCTTCATTAATGTTTTAATGTGTTAACTGATGATTTGCATAGCAGGGGATGAACTTTATGCGTCTTCACCTCTGGTCCATAAAGAGAAAGTCAGTGGACGTCATCATCCATATGCCTCCAAACCAAGAACGGGTCATGCCAGTACATCAAGAGAAACAATGGTGGATGATGAGGATGAGAACATGTCTCCGACTCAAAGTGAAAGAAATGATGAACCAAGGAGGGACAATTTCACAGCGCATGAGCAAGGCACTCAATCAAATAGTGAGTTCACCCATCCTCAGCTGGGCCTCGCCCAGAGTATGCTTGAACAATCCGAGGTCAGACAGCAAAGGAACCAGGCCCGCAAAGCTCACAATGTGGCGAAACGTGCAAGCCAGAAGGAGCAACAAAAATGGCTGAAGGCAGAACTTCCAGAGAATGTCCATGGAATGAGATCAGCAGTACACGCACATTGCCTGTTCCTACTCAAAGTTAGGGATAAGGATTTTTCCTCACTACCAACACCACCCAGCACAGAAGAGCGTGAAATTGCAATTCAAGTGGCTGGTCATCTCGGTTATGTCCCCGAGGATGTGTTCAATGAGCCATCAACACAGGTTCAGTCTCAGGGTTTCCAAAGCTACTGCGAAAATGAGCTCCACAAGCTAGGACTAAAGCGATTCACTTGGGACTGGGAGAGCTCATGGCAACATCCGTTCAACGAGCTGATGTCTATGGTGTTTTACCGTACATTCCGTCTCGCACTTGTCAGCACTGAGTATCATCACTACTGTTGGAACAAGGATCATAACAACTATGGGGTCGTGGCGGCTTTAATGGAGCGATATTTCACTTATTTGAAAAGAGAATGGAAGTCTATTCAAAAGGATGCCGAGTATTTGGTAAAAAAGAAAGAGAATCAAAAGCTCGCAAAGATTCGTCAAAGAGTTAGTTACTGTATCTCTTCTTCATTGTGGACCAAGTCTGATGATGATCTACTTGATTATGTGCAGACCTGTGAGCGCCGTCGTGAATGGTGTGATACGGCTAAATTTCCCATCCTAGCATCACAATTCAATGACCCTCGAGTATGCTCAGATACTGAGGAGGTACTGGAAAATGGCCGTCAAGTTTACCGCAAAGTGGGATTACGCTGGCGCTCCCAGTTATTTAATGATTTGGTATTGAAAATGGATAGAGACATAGAGTTTTGTAATCGGATTAAAAAAAAGGGTAAAAAAACTATTGATAGATTGCCAGAATTACGATCGACAGATGATGGTGATATTCCGGAAGGCCTATCATTTCAGGTATTTGATCAAGATTGGCTCAAAGGCTGTAGTAAGATGCAGACTAGCGCCCTCAAGATACTTGACATGCCAGTTATTAGGCCTAATGGTGATGCTCTGCAATAACTTAGTAATTGGTCACGGTATAGCACTGTGACAAATTAAAATTTTGTGAATTATTTGTGCAGGTGTAATAAAATCTGATTATTATCTCTTAAGGATGCAACAACTTGCTAAATATGTTAGAATATAGACAATATGAATTGAAATGTATCACCGTCTCCCTTGCAATAATACTCTATTGCTCATTTTCATTGAGGAAATATTGAAGAAGTTCGATCCAGCTCATGGTGTTCATAATTGTGGACCTGTGCCAGAGTCAACAGGAGTTATCAACTTTGTCAATCACAAATTATATAATATCAGTAAGGCTCACGCAGTTAATGATTTTTTCTTTTCTTGGACCTATTGGTAATTGGAATATGGCATTCCCATAAGGAATGATTTCAGAATAGTAATACAATCAAGTGAAAGATGAGCTTGAAAGGTACCTTCCGCATGTTGACCTCAACTGAATGAGGAGTGATATAGTGGATGACCTGTACAGGTCGTTGTTGGCCAATACGATGTAGACAATCAACAGCCTGAGCCTCAATGGCTGGGTTCCAATTGGGCTCCTGGAAATGTGGATGTCAGGGTCCGAAAATCAGGGGAGAATTTTGGGGGGCCCCTCACCATTAAATAGACTACATTAGCACAAGTTATATTGAGGCCAGTTCCAGCCGCGGCAATGGATGCAATGAGTACTTCACATTCAGGATTATTGAAGAAATTCTCAAGCGCCTTGTCCTGCGCTCGTGGTGTAATTGTTCCATCAATTCGTGCTGAAAGGATAGAGTGATGGGCAAGAGCAATACCAATTCTACAATATAAAAAAGTCAGATGGAGTCAATTGGTAATGGATGCATATTAGAATTAACGCACAAATCTAGAAATTGGGTCCATTGGGTATAAACCACCGATTTCTTTGGACCACACCTTGTTTGTTTGTTCTTCATTAAGCTTTGTAGGAGGTGTGAAATTTTACTACTCATCATGCATGTTTCCACATCCACAATAGTTCGTGTGATTCTTGGGGAGTTATCCTGAGTGCTCCTGCCCTCGGGGTCTTCCAGCTCCGCCTCCGCAATTGTGTTAAGCATGATGTGATGGTTACAACATATTCGCAGCTTATTAATATTTCTGAAAAACTCTCCTGGTCCTTTGCTTTTGGATGATAGGAATTCTTCATATAATGTGGAATATTCTTGCTGCATGGTCGGGTTGAGTGGGAGCAGCTCATAATGATGGCTAATAGTGGGGAGAGATTCGAGATGTGTAGTTTTGGTGCGGCGCAAACTTAAATGCCGCAATGCCAAATGCAAAATATCATTGCAACCTTTTGAAAGACTACTCAGGATGAATGGTGACCAGTTATCTTGATCGGCGCTCTGGGGTTGAGTGATGAAGGATATTATGCCCAAAAGGTCATAAATGGTGTTGTGAATAGGTGTGCCCGTTAAACATATTCGACGGGATGAAAGGAGGCTATTAATGGCACGGTGAGTGGCAGTGTATTGAGAGCGAATATAGCTATAAGAGGGGGCAGGGGTTATTGGATATAAAAGGTAATTTGAATCATTTAAGCTCAGCCACTCACTGTGCTTCATCCAAGATTATACGATGCCAATTGATTTGAAAAATGAATGATGTAGAGGGATTGGTTTGCTTAAATTCTTGGGTGATAGTATTGTAAGAAGTGATGATGATATCATATTTTAAGATGTCGGCTTGGGATAATGAGTGACGAGTGGGACCATGGTAGATTTTGGCATGCAGTGCTCCAGCCTGAGCATGCTTGGATATTTCTGATTGCCAGTTGGTAATTAAGCGAGGGGGGCAGATGATCATGGTGGGCGTGGAGCGATGGGGGTTTGCAATCATCCGCTCCTTGGAGGTACCAATTAGAGCAATGGCCTGAATGGTTTTACCTAATCCCATATCATCCGCAAGCAGTCCTCCAAGAGGGGTATTGGTCGAAAGGGATTCAAATGAGCTAACGACCTTGTTTGTAATGATGTGCCTGGCATTAAAAGTGGATCCTGGGGGTGAGGTTGCCCAAAGGTTACGGGCTGATTGGCCATTGGGGATTTCTCGATCCCAGAGAAAAGCTAGTCCGGTCTTTTGATGAGGGAGGAGGGGGGTTTGAATAATGGCATGGGGCGGGGTCATCATGGGGAGGTCTGATCCACTGGGTAATTGTATCAGTTTTTGCTTGGAAATCAATGATGAAACAGCAGGATATGAAGCAGGCGTCGAGTTTGAAGCGGGAAATGTCGGAGTAAAGAGTTGACATTGACAATGAGTAGTACAGTCATATTCTTTGGGCATTTTAAGCTTGAAATCTTGTGTTCGAAAGCTTTCCATTATGAATAGAACGTTTGGATACCATGTGAAGAACATCAATGCTAGATTGGGTTTCTGAGATGAGGAGGGATCATTGGCATCAGTCATAAATACTCCCTCAACGAATAATATTTGAGTAGGATTGGATTGGCAATTTTCAATCCATGCCCCACCAGGACCACAGTGCATGAACGTTTTGGGTGCCCCAAGGAATGGTATCAACGTTTGGGAAAGGGTTCCCGGGAGAGAGCCAATAGCATGCTGGTGATTGGGGAGATATACGAATATGTTGTGTTGATTGTGCCATAGGATAATCCAAGAACCTAAGTGGGAATTCTCAGGCTTCAAGGTTATATCACTATTTATTTGAATACGAATACTAATCATCCCAATGCAAAGTGGTTGTGAAGGGGTTGACATGATGGCTATTTTGAATTATTTGGGGACAGTTGGGAATTATATGATCGGGAAGGGTTAGCTAAAGGGAATGAAGAGGAATAAGCGCAGGTGGGGAACTTATATGAGTGGCAGCAACAGGCCAAAAGGGGGATGGCCTGTGGTTACGTGCATGGTCTTGATGGAGGTGGGCCTCTTGGGCTCATAATTTTCATATCCGATTTGGGGCATATATCAAGGCAAGGTGGCCAAAATGTGGGTGCACCATTTGACTGCTGGATCTGCAGCGAGTTACGAAACCTTTGGTGGAACAAGGCTGACATTAGCACATCCGAAATTGGGTGGGTTGTAGCAGCTTATTGTGGAGGGCATATTAGAGGCATGCAGTCATGTTCGCTGGTGTGACAGCGAACAATGAGCGTATCCTCCCCAGGTTAATTATTCACAGGGACCTACTGGGCAATGTTGGCAGTTTCAAAGGGCAATCTCACTGTGGGGATGTTTGTGTGTGGGCGGGTGAGATATGTTCGGTGGCATGCCACCGAACATGACTTTGGTTTGGCCTGAAGTTTTTTGCTGACTGATGCATACTGGGCGTTCAGGGGGGAATGTCTGGGATGATCAAAGGGGGCGCCAGCCGTGAGCCGTGATCCACATATACATTCACCCCTATGGCGTTTGAGGCAAGTACTAATCCACCGAGATTGGCATTGGCCTCTTTGCCTCACGCGCGTACAGAACTCCGGAGAAAGAGGCCACACGCCCGAGGAATTTTTTGGCTGCAAGCCAGGTGCCACAACTTGCGCGGGGCGTGTGAGAACGTGAAGAAAATGACCCGCGGTGGGAGATACCCACGCGAACATGACCAGCCTCAGCAATCATAGGCTGGGATTGTTATTCTAATGTGGATGAGGCTGAAGCGAATCCACACTGATTGGCCTCAGGTTTCCACGCGCAAGCGGGTGAGCGTCTGCAGTCAAGCTGACAACCCGACCAAGAAAATAGGCAGCTGGAAGACTGGCAGTGAAATGTCTTCCAGGCGTGTGAAAGTTGCCTGTGTATGACCCATCGGGGGTGCGTATGAAAGCGTGTGGCTGCCCGACAATGAACAAGCGGGCCAGTCATTGTTTGCCCCAACAATGGCACCGGAGTGAATCAACTCTTTGTGTTAGACCCAAATATTAAGTCATCCCATTAAGACCCACTTACATTAATTTGGATTACATGCGCATCTGTGCCGTAGTTAGGCAGAGCTGTCCAACAAGGTGCATCAAAGGGATGCAGGTGAGAGATATGACTCGATGGCTTGACGTTATTGCATGTTACATTGTTGAACAGCTTTTTGCTCTGCCCCGCAGTAGATTTACAAAGGTGTACTGCGTACTACAGTGTCGACTGTACTGTACAGATCAGGAAGGTGTAATACTACTTGAGCCTGCATCCATCTAGCAAATGTGCATGCACCTTCCGATCGTTTGCATTTACGTAGCTCATGTGCCACATGCTCAGCATTGCGTTTCACCCGATTTGCACACGCAAGCTGAGCATGTCATGGTCAAACGCACCGTGAGAAAGTGCTCAGTAAAGCCATGGAATGAACTCTTTTGCAATAGTTCATTGGAAGGCTCAGTTTGGAGCACTTCACCAAAGCGTGTGAAATGCTGCACCTGGCTGAAATGTCATCCGATGCTGTGCCAAATGCTCAGAGTGCGCGCATACAAAAACGACTGAGCAATGGCTCAGCATGGTGCATTTGATATTGTTATATCTATAGTTCAATCACTGTGCAATTCCAATGTTCAGCCACTGAGCATTTCAATTATGACCCGAAAGCAAACCTGAGCAATGGGTCGAGGCAAGCTCACGCTGTATTCACTTGTCTTACAGCCCCCCCCTTTGTTCACATACTATTACCAGGCCATATGGCCGGTAATCTCGCCGCGGTCACTTGTGACCAAATGCACTGGGTGCTTTTCTGCATGGGTCACTTGTGCATTGCACCCCCAATGCACATTCAACATGGGCCTCACGACCACCCTCCTGGGTGATCGGGTGACTATTTAAGGAAACAAAGGGGATGTGACTGAGCTTGACAATTCAATAAATTGCAATACTCAGCGGTGCATTTGATATTGTTATATCAATTGTTCAATTACTGTGCAATTAAAATGTTCAGCCACTGAGCATTTCAATTATGACCCGAAAGCAAACCTGAGCAATGGGTCGAGGCAAGCTCACGCTGTATTCACTTGTCTTACAGCCCCCCCCTTTGTTCAAAGACTATCACCAGGCCATAAGGCCGGTGATCTTGCCGCGGTCACTTGTGCATTGCACCCACAATGCACAATCAATAAGGGCCTCACGACCACCCTCCTGGGTGATCGGGTGGCAATTTAAGGAAACAAAGGGGATTTGACTCAGCATGACAATTCAATAAATTGCAATACTCAGCTTGACAATTCAATAAATTGAAATACTCAGCCAGACCCCCATTGTTCTTCTGCCTCACGCGAGCATTTCACTTCTCAGTTGCAGCATTCGCTGAGACTCAGCTTCAATTTTGCCCACACGCCTTGAAGCTGAGACTTTTGCGGGTGCTGCAACTGCTGAGATCGTCTCAGCTTCCCCTTGGTATAAAAGACCATCTTCACACGACACGCACTTCACTTTCTTTCTCACCCGCTCCACTTCGCTCAACCTCACCCGCGTTTGTCCTTCTTGTGCGTATTCCCCCTCGTCTTCCTGCCTTTCCAGTCTTTTCTTTCGCACTCGACTAACCCCACTCCCCTTCCTGCTCGCTTTTTGTTTTTCCTGCTAATACTTTCAGAACCCCACTTCTATCTACTTTGTACGTTTTCTCCAATTAAACTTTAGTCAACATTATGTACCGATATTAATATTTTTCTTTCTTCACGACTTCCTTCCAGACTTTTAAAAACTTCCGACTAGAGCGTTTTTATATTGATTCCGTTTTAAATTTATATAAATCATCGTATGTCTTCCTTTTCTTTCTTGATTGCTTACTTTCTATTCAGTTACTAACCTGTTTTGTTTTGTTTTTAGATGTCGTGCACGTTATGCACCAAGCGGGGTATCCCCTGCATTCGCTCCTCGACGACGAACGACGCTTGTGATGCTTGCCGACAAGCACACAAGAAATGTTCGTTCGTTGTCCGCCCCTTCCGCCCACGAGGCCAGACGAGTTCTCGCCCAAGACGCCCTCGCGAGGACTCCTTTGTGGTCGATGATGATGAAACCATTTCCGAGCGTGAATGGACGCCGGGCCCCCAAACAGGCCAACGGGAACGATTCCGGACGATTAGCCCTGTCCCCTCCAGTATCGATTTGTCCACTCCCCCTCCTAGGCCACCATCCGATGGTCACTTCACTCCTCGACCGGAGCGAAGTGATTATCCGGCCGATGAAGGATGGCGATGGCGAGAGGACATTCGAGCTTGGGCTGATCGTCACCATGTCTTGTCACCGATGGGATTCAAACGCCAAAGTAAGTTTTATTTCTCCTCTTTATCTCATTTCTCTTCACGCAATAATACTGACTTTTTTCCATTACTCATAGAACCAAACCCCCCGAATCCCCCCCGACACGACTCTCCCGTTCCCAGTTTGCCTCGCGAGCAAACCCCCCGGCAACCCACTCCAGGCCCGAGTGGCACCCGATGGTCTGAGGAATTATTCCGTGGTAAGCAGCCAAAGTTTCATTTCATTTTCACTTTCACTTTCGAGTCGAGTGAACTGACTCTTACTCCTTTTTTAGAACCCTCCCGAACCGAAGAGCCACCTATTCCTGGCCCGAGTCCATCGTCCCAACCACCTGAGGACGATACGACTCGTGAGCCAGAACCTGAGGTGGCTCCTACGCAATCCACGGAGGAACCTTATGGTAAGTCACCCCTTCTTTCTCTTCGATCCATATTCACCTTTCCTCATTTTTTCTTCGACCGTCTCCAGATCGTCCCGCCACTCCTCGCTCGATCATCATCATCGACGATACGCCCGTGGGATCACCCCATCCCCCTCCCCCTTCTTCTTCACCGACTCCACCATCTTCCCCTTCCACTCCAACCCCGGTTCCCTCCCCAGAGATCCCTTCCAGTGCCCCCGAGAACCCCAACGCCTCCTCCCCCCCGGTGCCAAGCTCGTCTCATTCTCACGATGACGCTCGCCAGGAATTCACCGACCTGCGACCGACCCTAATGATTCCTCAAGCCATCGTCCACGATTCGATCAACCGAATCTTGTTGGAGCATCGTCGCTTGCTCCACATGATTCCTTTCGTGAATGCAACTCATCGAAATGAGATGCACCGGGAATTCCGGGAGGAACTAAACTCCCTCCTTGGCAAGGCAATGGAGGCTTATCCAAAGGAGGACATCACCGGGATAGTCTCGAAATACTTAGAAAAATAAAAAAATTTAAAAAAAAAATCATTATTTCCTCTATTTATTATTTGTAATACTTTCTTTCATATAAATTTTTTGTATTGAATGATTGTTATTTTCCATTTCTATTACATTCTTTGCTCACGTTAAGTTATATTTTGTTCAATGGTTCAAATATCCTATTGCATGAGAAAACGTTTTATAAGTGCCCTACCAAAGGTTTGAGTGAGTATTTGTTTGTGTGACCCTCTTTTTCTCAAAATGCCCCAATAGTTGCCGTTATCCTCTCCTATATTTTCTTCTCCCATGGTTTAGAGCCATACCCATTCTTAACTGTAAAAAAGCGGGAGGTTCCCGTATGTGAGCAATCGAGTCCAGATTCGTGAAACATGGCCTTTCCTATGGTCACACGCTATTAGTCTTACTCATGTATTGAATTGTTTAAATTGGCTAGAACCTTCACAAGCGTAAGGATTGGCGTGTGACTTGTCGGGAGGCTGCACAGGCGTAAGGATTGGCGTGTGAATTGTTGGGAGCCTGCACAGGCATAAGGATTGGCGTTTGAATTGTTGGGAGCCTGCACAGGCATAAGGATTGGCGTGTGAATTGTTGGGAGCCTGCACAGGCGTAAGAATTTGTCAGCATTGCTGGCAACCCTCCCATGCGTAAGGATTGGCGTGTGAATCGTCGGAAGCCTGTACAGGCGTAAGGAATTTTAGCACTTTTGGGACCCTCCCCAAGCATAAGGATTAGCGTGTGAATTGTTGGGAGCCTGCACAGGCGTAAGAATTGGCGTGTGAATTCTTGGGATCCTGCACAGGCTAAAGAAAATTTCAGCATTGTGGGGAAGCTTCACAAGCGTAAGAATTGGCGTGTGAATCGTCGAAAGCCTGTAAAGGCGTAAGGATTGGCGTGTAAACTTTCGGGAGCCTGCACAGGCATAAGGATTGGCGTGTGTAGCGATGGCCCCCCGCATAGGCGTAAGGAACTTTTAGCATTGTCAGAACCTGCACAAGCATGAGGATTCGCGTGTGAAGCATTGGCATCCTGGACGATAGCAACAAACCAGGACCGATGTACGATGGCATGCCACCGTACATAATCCACTTCACCCCTTTTTCATGTGAGACACCCCATCTCCCGCACTCGAATCCATCCAATCCTGGTGTATATTGTCCTCTGCCTTACCTCACCATTACTTACCCAACCCACTTGCAAATCTCCTCATTCTTTGAATCGGCATGAGATTGTATTACCATCCCTGATTTGATAGCCCGCTCTCTCGCCAATCTCATAATAGCCATTGCTTTTTTGCCGCATTGTTTTTGCTAACCTGCTTGAGCATTGTGCGGACATACCCACTAGTGTCGTGCTTTCGTTGTCCTGTGCTGGATCAGTATAATGAACAAATGTACTACTGGCCCACACTACCTGAATGAGCCCATGACATGTGGATAGATCAATCCAAAAATGCTCATTTGGGAAAATCAATTTTCCCCCTGTACACCGCTTTGACGCATCTCTTTGAATTTGGCCGGTCCGCTTATCAGCTTGAAACCACCATCCCGAAGCATACAGCGATGCATCCTTATCAACATGAGGTGCGTTTTTGAATCCATTCATGGTGAAAGTGAGTGCGGAAGCGAACTCGAATGCACCCTGATTTGCCGGAATATCGCCTTCATAGTTGACTTGATCAAAAGACGGAACCCCCAATGAGTTGTAGCAATTTTGAATCTTCTGAAATAAATTATCCCCAACATATCGTAAGGATTGACCTAGAATGCGACCCACCGAGCTAAGATTGGCACCTCGGTCCCGCCATTCATCTTTTGCATTTTCAATTTTGCCAGCACTACCATACAGACCAAATTGTTCATTCTTCGTGGTGCATTTGCGCCACCCAATCGCGGACATAAATCCCTCCAGTAATGCTCCATTTGTTGCAATAGGGTCAGTGAACCTCTTTTCGCGAAATAAGAATTGTGATAATTCATCCCATTGATTGACCTCGACTTCACTCATTGTTGTGAATGGTCGGAATTCAACAAGGGCAATGAGTAATCCGGTTGAAGAGAAAATTGCCACACGGCCAAAGTGAATGCGTTTGATCTGATTGACATCCACAACCCTCCGAATTTCACTTGGGGTGATATTTGCTGATACTGGCATTGATATTTGTGCTGTTGGGCGAGAGGAGGAAAAAAACCTATTCATTCGGGTCGTTTTGCGCTCATTTGTCTTTTGGGATCTGCTACTATTCCCGAGTGGTTGCGGGATCACTATGTGTTGAAGCACACAAGATATCAGATACTGCCAAGGAGCTTTCTTCGGCACACATCCTTTGACTTCCCTGTTGGAGCCCACATGACATTGGCACAATCTGAACCGACTAAAGCCCATGTTCTTCAGTGGGGCCCAATGAGGGTGCCACATAAATGTGGAAGCATATATATATATCTATATATATACACTGAGATTAAGCGAGTAACTCACACTTTCCTTCCTCAGCCCGACGCTTTCTCGCGAGTTCCCTTTTACGCTCTTTTCCTTTTTTCGTGAATGGCATGCTTTCAGCAGAAAATGAAATGAAACCGAATGATTACTGATTTCTTAATATCACCTAAATTGCATTGCGATGGATGAATCTTTTTTAATTGCGGCTAAAAAGAAAGCTCACGCCTGACCTTGGCAAATTCACGATCTCAAATACCTGAACCTGAAAATTGCAGTGGATAGTGCATTATTCAATTTTACACATTGATGTTCCCATGCAATCACTTTCCAATCCAGCAATTTGGAATATTGCAAGCACACGCAAATGCAATATGCATCCTGCTGCGGATCCCTAGTTATCCCACTCCTCTTGAAAGACACAGGAACCTTTTGCCTATTATGGGCTGGCGTGAAGTGATACACGCGACCTCCCGCAATGCCCCCGCGTGTGCTACTCGCGGGCACAACGCCTGACTCAGCTTGCGTCTTGTCGGAGTCTTCGCAATGATGTACGGAGGCATGCCGCCGTACAATTACTATTGGTACTCAGACTGTGGCATCCGGGCAGTAGTAGGATAGGAAGTCATGATTATTAAATTCATAAATCACTTTGCAAAATTAAATTACAATCTATCTAGTACAAAGCTAATCTAAAACGGGTCAATCCTGGTTGTGAGTTTAGCTGACCTGGGTACCGTCAAGGTGACCTCATCACTTGAACCAAGCCCGCGATTCGCCACCCAGGCATCACCAAAGTCTAATACTAAGCATCGTGCAAAATCAAATCTAAGAGGTACAGTGGGGTTAAAAGACTCTGATGAGAAGAAACTTTGATTCAGTAAATTACATATATACTTATTAGTACGTAGCCACACTGGCTCCACTAGATTTTTACCCTCTGAAAGTTTTGCGGAAATGTCAATTAGTGCTAAAGCCCCTTTAACTGAGCTTGTTCTCCAGTCATCTGAGCATACCATCAAACCACGAACCCCCGCCGCACAGAATGCCGCTAATATACCATAGCAAATTCGATTGATTCCAAGATTCTTGTGACACGCCAAAAGATCTTTGATGGCCTCATTTTTTTTTGAGTTTGTGAGTTTGCCTTTGATGCCATTAACTTCGACCTTTGTATGTGCACGTACCATGTTGTACGCAATCATCAAATCAATAACTGTATCCATTAGATCCTCCAGGTTCTTGTGCGGCTTTGTGGATATCTCATTGTCAGCCCCGCCACCTTCAATGCTGAGTTGGGTTGCACGTTGCTTCGATTTACTCAAGCAGGAGGCAAGGTATTCAACTGCTCCCCGTTCGAGTCCAAGAGGATCGGTTGAATTTGATGTTGGTGCAACATATGGTTTGGGTGCAATCACATCGTATGAGACTAAACTAATGGATTCAAACATAACATTTGCCCAAAAATGTTTAACTGGATTGGCGGGGTAAAGAAGGCTCTGAACCATTTTGAAGAAGGAGTGTTCAGATTTTGCGAGATTATCTGGAGGTTTAGCTGATTCCTTCATCAATTTGAGATTCCAAATGTTGTGATCAAAAAACGCTTCTGTTTCGGTTGGCTTAAAAAAATCTAACCCTGTATATTGCAATTTATATCACCAGTCAACAGCCAATAATCAAGTATCATGCACAAAGATAAAAAAAAACTCACCTGCCATCTCAAGGTCCTGCAGCCAAGCCGACATTTTAAGATCTCGGTTACTGATCACCTTAATACCAACGGGCAGGAATGTATGAGCATCCTTTGTTGGTAAATTGTCCCATCTATTTTTGTAAATCCTATTGATATTATCAAGCCCCCTTTTCCATGATTGTTGAGTAATATTGGAATGATAATTCAAAACGCCTGCAAACTCTTCCATGCGGGATAAAAATATTCCTTGAAAATTCGCAGCGGATGACACTTCGGGCTCAGCGTCGGGAATTATATCAGTCATATCTCGTCCCATTGTATCATGTTTAATTGTTTCCCTTTCTTGAAAGGCTTGAATATTCCGAGGAGAGGCGGGAGGGGTTGCATCATGCATTGTTTCATTGGGTATCGGGGGACTTTCAGTATGTGGAGCTTCATCATGGATTGTTTCATTGAGTATTGGGGGGGGTTCAGTATGCGGAGGTTCATTATCAATATGGTCCCCTTCAACATTGATAATTTCATCACCTTGATCGCGAGAATCGTTTGCGGCTTCAAAGGTACGGCGTTTTTTGTTTGTTTTTTTGGTCGCATGTATATTTGGTCTTTTTCCTAATCCTTTGCCTGGAAATCCAATTACGACTCGAGATCCTTCAGGTAGAGATTCTCCCACCTCCACACCTGCCCATATATTGTAAGCAGCTATTTTTATCAATTTTGTTTTGAATTAGTAATGGACTTACGGTTCAAATCCATTTTGAGCAGGCTCATGGCTTCAGCAATCTTTTGACGCACATAATCAGGAATTTTACTATCATTTTGGATTTTTTCGAGCCTTGGGATTGTTTGAGCAATGTTGGAGACAAATTGTTCCTTGGATATAATTTCCACCTCCCCACTGAAAATTACATCATCTTGCCCATCATCTTCTGTCGGTGCACAAGGTTCAACAGTCTTTTCCTTCTCATAACTTTTAAAATTCGGTTTCTGAGAGCTTGGAGGCTGCCCTGAAATAAAGGCTATGACACAATATCAGGTTTTGAGAGATTTGAAATATTAAAGATGGATGCATACTCACATTCCGGAAGAACTGGTGGATCTTGATTATCTTCATGTGACTGGCTCTCTACTTCAATGCCTAATTCACGACTACTGGCGATATCAGAGATTTCACTTCCACTCTCTGGGGCTGAAGTTGGTCGTTCATTGAATTCTGTTGAATTTCCCGGGGTTCGGGCCATAGCGGAGGTAGTTTATTAAGCAAATAGATGGTGACGAGTTGATTGCTAACTTGTTTGAAAATTTTTTGATAAAAGATCCAAATTCAAGAAAAAAGGTGCAAATGCGATTTGTCGGGAAATTGAAGGAGGCGATGTTTTGCAAATTATTTCATATCATGCAAATGAAATCACTTCCCTGTGAGACATTGAATAAAGTTGACTAGTGAGAAACCTACTAAAGTCAACTTTTGAACTATTCAATGCTCATGAGGTAAGGACTAAGCAAAGTGTTCATTTGATTGATATGAAATAAAATGGTTTTGTCGGCGAAACAGGAGACACAATTCTTGTCTTAAATAGTCCACTTATTAGGTTTTAATTTGTGAGTCTCATGATTTAAACCCTAGCCACAACATTGTGAATATACTGACCAATTTCCCCTGAGGTCCTGTTGGCAGAGAAGGCCACTCAGCATATTTCGGCGATGGCGTCCATTGTGTACGCCAACAAGCCACCGTACACACTATGGATGTAGTACGGAAGCTTAAGGATGGTAACTGTTGTCGGAGGCATGTCGGGAGGGCACTACATGAGCGTAAGGATGGTAAGCAGTGTCGGGAGAATGTCGGGAGGGAGGGTAACTGTTGTCGGAGGCATGTCGGGAGGGCACTACATGAGCGTAAGGATGGTAAGCAGTGTCGGGAGAATGTCGGGAGGGAGGGTAACTGTTGTCGGAGGCATGTCGGGAGGGCACTACATGAGCGTAAGGATGGTAAGCAGTGTCGGGAGGGAGGGTAACTGTTGTCGGAGGCATGTCGGGAGGGCACTACATGAGCGTAAGGATGGTAAGCAGTGTCGGGAGAATGTCGGGAGGGAGGGTAACTGTTGTCGGAGGCATGTCGGGAGGGCACTACATGAGCGTAAGGATGGTAAGCTGTGTCAGAGGCATGTCGGGAGGGCACTACACAAGCGTAAGGGTCATCAGTGGTGTCGGAGGCATGTTGGGAGGGTATTACACAAGCGTGAGGATGGTAGGGGCGGGGGTGTGAAAGTGTAAGGAGTGGTGAGGACGGAGAGGGGCGGGCAGTGTCGGAGTCTCATCCGGATGGAGGGCGGTGCGGGTGCGTAAGCATGCTAAGCGTCGGGGAGGCGGAAGCCAATGAGGTGAAATTACACGAACGTTGCGCATAGTGTTGAAATGGGTTTGGTCTTTGAGTGACATTCTCATGTGACACATGTGAGACGATTGACGTTGTCTTGACGCTGACGTGACGTGACCCACTAAATCCAGTGACTATAAAGTGACACTAACGCGACTGAAGCAAGATTTTATACTGACCGCGGTGCGACGTGAAGTCAATCGCCGACGATTGACGCGAGATTCGCCCTGGTGCATGGTGGTCCATGGCCAAAAATGGGTCCTACGGGATTTCTGGCCAAAAGGGTGTCCATGAGGGTTTTGGTCATTTTTGGGTCCAAGGAGGTGGTGTCCAAAATTGGCTCAGGTGGGCCCAATTGTGGTTTGGGGCCTAGGTGGCTGGCCCTTTTGGCCCCTTTTGGCCTCATTGGATTAGGCCAAAAGGGGCCTAATTAGCCTGCGGACTGCGGACCGCGGCTTACGGCCCACGGGCCGTGAGAGCCGTAGGGGGCCTAAATGGCCCAAAAAGGCCATTTAGGCCAAAACCCCATTAATGAAAGGGGTGGCTCTGAATCCAAAAAATGTTGGCTAGGGGACCTGGAGGCCCCTAGAAGACCAAGTGACCCCCCAGGCCCAAAATCAAATATGAAGGCCTGGGGGTTGGTGAAGTGGGAATTGGCCAAGAAGGCCAATGACGGCAGGATATGGCCATGGGAATGTGTTATGGCGTGGATGCCATAGAACACCCAAGGGGGCCAATTGGCCATAAAAGATATGACGTGGCCAATTGGCCCCAACTTGGCTCCAGGTTGATTTGCAGCAACCATCAAGGAGGAGGGTCAAACTCGTGGTTGTGACAGTACCCCCCTACCTTGAATGGTGAGCTCCTGAGCACCAAGATAAGGTAGAAGCCTGTTGAGGCTGTTGAGACAGATTGGACAGAGGTGTTCCAGAGGTATTCTGACTTTGAAAAGAAAATATTTTACTGATAATAATGTTGGCATATGAATTGAGGTTGACGTAGTCTTCTCTTGACATTTGGCTTGAAAATGTTGAAGGATTGAGTTTGATGTAGAATTTTGGCATAAAGAGAAAAACAAAAGAAATTTTTTAAAGAAAAGTAAAGATAAAGAAACAAAAAAGGAAAATAAAAAAGAAAAAATTTTGAAGGGGGATCCAAATCTTCATCACAGATTTTGATGGTTGATTTGAAAGTGGCCAAGGACCTGGAAGAAAAGATTTTGATGCCAGGTGCTCACAGAGTGGCCAAGGTGATGTTTTAAAAAGATTGTAGACCCCTCAGGGAAGTGCACACCAGGAGAGGAACTTACTTCTAGAAGTTTCCAATCCCGCCAGTGCCATAATTAAGAATATAAATTTGATGAAGGAATGTCTTGAATTGGAAAGCTTGGAAAGAAAAATCAAAATGAATGGTCTATTTCCCCAAGTGAAAAATGGCCATAATTTTGGAATTGATGTTGAAAGCCAGGCCAACGGATCTGTGACCAAATTGCAAAGAGCTCACAGAGTGGCCAAGGTGATGCTTACAACAAAGAGGAGTAGAATACCCCTAAAGGTGCATACCAGGAGTGGGACTTACTTTTGGTAATTCCTCTCCCCACCAAGCACCATAAAAGATCAAGCTTTTGAAGAATTGGGTCCTGGGCTGTCAGGATACAAATAATGGAAATCTATGACAAGATCAGGACAATTCTTGAGGTTTTCGGCTGGTTCCCAAGTGGATCTTTCTGGGTCTTGACTGAAACCTTTCCATTCCACCAGATACCATAACCTTCTCCTCTTGAGCTTTGAGTCCAGTACTTGAGAAACTTCCCATTCCTCTTTTTCTTCAATGGTAATTGGAGGAGGAGGCTCTTGATGTCTTGACTGGTTCCAGATGGGAGATATGGAAGACTGGGTTGGCGGATTTCCATTGGGATGTAAGCTTGAGGTGATAAGCATGAGAACTGACTTTCTTCGAGATTGGAAAGGGACCCAACCATCTTTTGGATAGTTTTTTGGTGGGTCTGGTTGATTTGATATTCTTGGAGGAAAGCCATACCATGTCACCAGGATTGAAAACAGGTGGACTTGCTCTACCTTTATCTGCATACCTCTTAAACCAGTTTATGGAAGCTTCAAGTTCTCTCTTGACATCTTGCTGTACTGATTGTATTTTTGTTGATAACTTTCCAGCAGGAGTGTCTTGAGTGATGTGAACTGAATCATAATTCAGATCTCTTCCATAAACAGTGAAAAACAGGGATTGCTTGGTTGAAGAGTGATCAGAGTTATTGTAGGCAAATTCAGCCAGAGGGAGCCAGGTGTTCCAATCATCTTGATGATAACTGACATACATCCGAAGATACTGTTCTAGTATCTGATTTACCCTCTCTGTCTGTCCATCAGTTTCTGGATGTTAAGCAGTTGACAAGTCTCTTGAAATCTTGAGCTGCTGACAAAGATTGGTCCAAAAAGAAGAAACAAAGAGTGAACCTCTATCACTAAAAATGCTTAACGGAAGGCCATGCTTTGAAAAGATATTCTTGATGAACAAATGGGCCAAGTCCAGGGAAGTGATTGAAGACATTGTTGGAATAAAAACCGCCATTTTTGAGAATCTGTCCACTATTACCAGGATTGAATCAAAGGAATTGGACAGCAGCAGTTGAGTGATGAAGTCCATTGAAAGACAAATCCAAGGACCATTTGGAATTGGAAGAGGTTTGAGGAATCCAAACTTCTTATGGTGAATATTCTTGTTTCTTGAGCACTGTTGACAGGATAAAACATAATCCTTGATAAATTGAGTCATGCCGGACCAGTGGAAATCCCGCTTGACAAGTTTGAGAGTCTTCTCTTGGCCAGGGTGGCCAGCTAGAGGAGAATCGTGACGCTTTTGAAGAATACTAAGTTGAATTGTGGAGTCATTTGGGACTACCACCCAATCTTTGAAGAGAAGGAGTTGGGAAGAGGAATCAAGAGAATAATCTTGGACAGATTTACCTTTACCCAAATCTTCAAGGATACTTCTGTACTGGGGATCTTGCCTTAATTTCTTCTGGATGGAATCAATCAAATTTGAAAGAGATTCCACCTTAACTGCAAAAAATTTTTAGGGTTGAACTTCATCTTGCTTAATGATTTGCTGAAAGTTCATTGGATTCTTGCCGATGAAATCCTCCCCCCTCTCCGGATAAACGTCGTCCCGACGTGATAAGGCATCCGGAAGAGTAGCTAGGCGGCCAGGGCGGTAAGTGATTGAGAAATGAAATTCAGAAAGGAATTCAGCCCAACGGGCTTGACGGCGAGTGAGTACTTTGGAGGTCATGAAGTATTGAAGGGAAGAGTGATCGGTAAGAACTTCAAAAGGGGAAGCCAGTGAAAGAAGAAAAGCCCTCCAGCGCTTGAGAGCCCAGACAATACCAAGGAGTTCCTTGTCATGAATTTCGTAATTGAGCTCTGCTGGGATAAGCTTGCGGCTTTCAAATGCAATGGGATGTTTTCCTGAGTCAGAGACCTGACTCTGTACAGCACCCAAAGCAAAATGTGATGCATCAGTCTCTACAATGGTGGGTAGAGAAGGATTGGAGCAGTGGTGAAAGCCTCTTTGAGTTGATGAAACTGACTGAGAGATTCCTCATTGCGGGGAAAACAGGAATCTTTCTTGAGGAAACTAGTGAGTGAACTGATTTTCTTTGAATAATTCTTGATGAAGCGGCTGTAGAAGTTGGCAAAGCCAAGGAAGGATTGAAGAGCCTTGAGATTTCTTGGAGGTGGCCAATTGAGAATCTGCTGGACTTTTGCTTGGTCCATCTTGAGGCCTTCAGAAGAAACTACATAACCAAGATATTCCATGCTTGAAACATGAAACAGGCATTTGGACACCTTAGCAAAAAGGTTATTGGCTCTGAGTCTGGAAAGAACAGTGGACACATGAGTGACATGTTCTTCCTCAGATTTGGAAAAGACCATAATGTCATCCAAATAAACCACAACATAAACATCAAGAAGATCTTGAAAGATATCATTGACAAGATTTTGAAAAGAAGCAGGAGCATTGGTGAGCCCAAATGGCATAACCAAGTACTCATAACTGCCATATTTAGTTCTAAAGCAAGTAAAATGTTCATCACCCTCCTTGATTCTGAGAAGGTTATATGCACCACGCAAATCAATCTTGGAGAAGATAGAAGAACCATTAAAGACATTGAGAAGCTGATTCATAGGAGGAACAGGATATTTGTCCTTCCTAGTAACAGCATTGAGTTTGTGGTAATCAACACACAAACGGAGGCCACCATCTTTCTTTTTGACAAAAAGAACAAGTGCTCCTGTTGAAGAGGAGCTTGGCCGGATGAAACCTTTCTCTACATTCTCTGAAATGTAGGCCCTGAGTGTATCTGACTCTTGTTTGGATAAAGAGTAGATCACCCCAACTGGAGGTAGAGACCCCTCCAGCTCGATATGATTATCACAGGCGCGGTGAGGAGGAAGTTTCTCTGCCTTCACCTTTCAGAATACATCCAAGTATTGGTGATAGACAGAAGGAAAAACCTTCATCACGGTTTCTACTTCTTCTGGCTCTTCCTCTTCATCCCACAACTCCTCCAGGGAGTCATGATAAGATGAAGGAGGAAGGTCCATATTCCCAAAAAAGAGGTGAAGTGAAGATCCAGAATTATCTTCTCCAACATCTTGAATCTCTTTGAAGACTTCAGCTCTAGGAGATAGTAATGACTGTGGGGATTGAAGGGAAGGAATATGGACAGAAGATGGGAATGATGGTGTTCTAGAATCACCAACCAGAGCTGCACATGATTTGGCAGAAGAAAAGTCATTACGGAAAGAATTAGAAAGATCAGAATAGTCCAAATGATCAGGATTAAAGGTGATCAGCCCTTGCCTCCAATCAATAGAAGGATTAAAATGATTAAGAAAGTCAAAGCCCAATATGAGGTCTTCTCCCTTCGGAGTATCAATGACTAAAAAGTCCCATTCAAAGCTTGGGAAGGGAGGGAGATCAACCATATATCTAGTATGGTGAGTCACAAATAAGGAAGGAGACTCAGAGGAGTCAATAAAGATAAGGGGAATCTTCTCTGGAAGCTCTGACGTAGTCAATGAGTACTTGTGAACAAACTGCTTTGGAATAAATGAGTGTGTAGCACCAGAATCAATGAGAATACTGTAAAAAACATCAGAAAGAGAAGAAAAAACAAAAAATTTAAGAGAATTTCTGACACCAGTATTCAGAATGCACAATGGTGCTCTGGAAGGAAAACTGTGAAGACCATTGAACACAACATGGTCTCCACTCAGGCTTTTCCCTGGCTGGGAAATTGGCCTGATGGTTGGGCAAGCTTGTTTTGAGGTCTCTTCAAGAAAGACTCAAGACTATGCTTCCCACCACAATAGGTACAAAGACCCTCTTTGATTCTTCTTTCTTTTTCAGAACCTTTCAACTTGAAGTCCTTATTCAACAAGGAACAATGGGGCTTGTACCGCTTTTGAGCATGAAAATTCTTCTTCTTGTGACTTGAGCTTGAAGAATTTTGATGATGAAAAGAACTTGACTTTGAGGCTTCAGGCTTCTTCTCTTGATGATGATTCTTCTCCTTTTGCCTCTCATGGTACCTGGTATCAAGTTCCAGGGTAGTGTCCATTAAGTCTTGAAGAGAATCAATATTTGAAGGATGGGAGGCCAATTGATCCAGAATCCTGGATGGCAATCCCTTCCTGAAATGATGGATGAGAGCTCTTTCTCCCCAATCCCTGATTCTTGAAACCAAACTCCTAAAATCGGCTATTTATAGTGAAACATGGCCACCTTCTTTCATTCTAAGGCCATCCAACTCTGCTTCAGCTTTTCTTAGTTCATTTGGGTCTCCAAATAAAGTGAAGAGTTGGGTTTCAAACAGTGGCCAAGAATTGAGAAGATAGCTTGAGGCTTGATTGGTGAGATTAGAAAGATAAGGCTCAATCCATTTTGCAGCCCTGCCAATAAGAAATGAAGTGGCATAAAGAACCTTCTTCCTGTCTTGAGAGATGTTTGCCGGATCATTATGAAAGATAAGCTGGCATCACTGAATCCAGCTTCTGACTTTGAAGGGTTGAATCCCATCAAAGCATTCTGGTGCCTTCATATATGGAGTCTTGAAGGCTGGTGGTCTTGATGAATCAGAAGAAGAAGCTGCTTGAAGATTGGCCATGATGTGAGTCATTTGCTGCATGATGGCCAATAAACATGGTTCAGATTGGTGAGAGACAGGCTGATTAGACTGGGCTAGAGTTGGTCTTTCAGTACCTTGGGATGCCCCCACTGGAGCAGGAACACCTTCAGTACCTTCAGACTCTTCCTCTTCCACAGAATTCTCCTGCTCCTCTTCACCGTCTTCACCTGGACCTTTGAAACTAGTCCTTGACATGCCTGGAAAACAGCCAACTACTCCTGAAAAAGAATTTGATCTTCTTGGCACTCTTCCTTCCTTCCTGGATGGTGCTGCTCCTTCCATGCGGGGTCCTCTATCTAATTGGGCCCTCAGTTGAGGAACTGCTGGGGTTCCATCAAGAGGAACTCTTGGAGTAGGAGTAAGAACAGCTTGAGTTTGAGCCTGGGATCTGGTCTGTCTTGCAGGAGGTGAGTGTTGGAGTGGCATGATTGAATAAGAGTAAAATTTAAATAAAAAGAATCAAAACTTGAACAAAACTTGAGGCAAAACCAAAATAATCTTGAGGATCAAATCAAATCAAATCTTGAGGGGAAAAAATCAATGAATCAATTAAAGTCTTCAAGTACGTCAATCAATCAAATCAGATGAGTCTTGAAGCCAAAAAATCAAAATCAATGAAAATCTTGGAGTCAATAAAATCAACCAATTAAAATCAATGAAATCAAATCTTGCAGTGAAAATCAATCAGTCAAATCAATTCTTGAGTCAAAATCAATTTATGTCAAAGTCTTGATGTGAAATTCAGCAAATCAATGGAAAAAATCTTCAGGTCAATCAAATATCTTGAAGTCAATATCAATTATGTCAAATCAGTCACTCAAATCAATTATCAAGTGAATTCTTCCTGAATCAAAATTCTTGAAGAGAAAATCAAACTGAATCCTGATATGAACAACCTGTCTGAATAATTTGATGAATAATCTGAAAAATCAAAATAATAAGACACCTGAAATGAAGGATAAAATTGGTATTGATGATTGAGATTAGATTGAAAAGATAAACAGAAAATAAAATTTGGGTCAGCTTTCAATTTTCAGAATGAAGAAATGAATGAGAGAAAATTGAAAGGTGAAGAAGAATCATTAATTTTCATAAGAATTAAAGAGTCTTAATTTCAATGAATAAATGAATGAAATTGATGAAGAATGAATGAATAATCATGATGAAGAATGAATGAATAATAATGATGAAGAATGAATGAATAGAATGAAAAGAAATTATGAGTTCATTAATATAATGTCACAGGGGCTCTTATGGAAGCAAGAGGGCCTGGCACTCAGGAATCAAGAACTCACTTGGAGGGCTCCAAAAGATGATAAGAAATACAATGGAATATATTTCTTAAGCAGGAATAAGAGAAAGGACAAATATGCCAAAGATAGCAAAGAATAGTAAGAGTGAAGCCAGAGGCCAAGATAAAAGAAAGCCAAAAGCCAAGAAGCCAACCAAGTGAATCCTCAATTCACTGTTTCAACCTGCCAGAAAGAACAATGGAATTAGTTAAGGATATGACCACCAATATCCACTGACAGGCGAGGAAAGACAAGAGAAGGGGTGCTAATGACTGACTTAAGATTATCAGTATTTACTTTAATAAGATAAAAGAAAATAAGAATAATAATAAAATCCAATATATTAATTAACTGGGGAAAAAGTCCCCCAGGTGATGAAAGGTAGCCGGTATATGTGAAAACTGAAAGATTGATCCTGCAAGGTGGATCAATGGCTGTATTGTCTGGATCGGGAAATACAGTTCTGGCCATCTTGAATTTTGAACTGTGTGATGGAATTCCCACAGTGGAATATGAAATGACCCAGTTGGGCCAAGACCATACAGGTTGATTGAATGAGGCCTGTACGGATGAATTGGGTTGTCCAAAGGAGTATTGAATACTTGATGCCTTGACACCTGATTGAAATTATGTGATACCTCTTGAGAATTTCCCTTGAATAATCCAGAATGAATTGTGCCAACCCAACTCCTGCAGATACAGGTGGTTGGGATCCTTGAAGAGTCTTCTGATTGCCGCCATAACTTGTCAGACTGATGAGCTGATTAATCCTCCTTCAAAATGGGCGTTGGGATTTGAGACCTTGAGTTGGGAAGGTGGAAATGGATCCTGAAAGCATCACCATTGGATTGCTGAGCAAAAATGGTGCATAATGGTATATAATACCATATATGCACCATGCCTGCAACCTTGAGTACGGATGGTATGAAGGAAAAGAGAAAATCCCCTGGAGTTGAGGGGAAAGACGGGCTGAGCTGATCTGGTGGCCTCTGGTGGTTGTCAGAGGTCATGGCTGAACTATTGACCCATGGTGGTCCATGGCCAAAAATGGGTCCTACGGGATTTCTTGCCAGAAGGGTGTCCATGAGGGTTTTGGTCATTTTTGGGTCCAAGGAGGTGGTGGCCAAAATTGGCTCAGGTGGGCCCAATTGTGGTTTGGGACCCAGGTGGCTTGCCCCTTTTGTCCTCATTGGATTAGGTCAAAAGGGGCCTAATTAGCCTGCGGACCATGGTACGTGGCCTACGGACCGCGGACCGTGAATCACGGCCCACGGGCCATAGGAGCCATAGGGGGCCTAAATGGCCCAAAAATGCCATTTAGGCCAAAACCCCTTTAATGAAAGGGTTGGCCCTGAATCCAAAAATGATGGCTAGGGGACCTGGAGGCCCCTAGAAGACCAAATGACCCCCCAGGCCCAAAATCAAAGATGAAGGCCTGGGGGTTGGTGAAGTGGGAATTGGCCAAGAAGGCCAATGACGGCAGGATATGGCCATGGGAAGGTGTTATGGCGTGGATGCCATAGAACACCCAAGGGGGCCAATTGGCCATAAAAGATATGACGTGGACAATTGGCCCCAACTTGGCTCCAGGTTGATTTGCCGCAACCATCAAGGAGGAGGGTCAAACTTGTGGTTGTGACAGGAATCTTCACAAGCGTAATGATTGGCGTGTGAGTTGTTGGGAGCTTGCACAGGCATAAGGATTGGCATGTGAATTGTTGGGCGCCTGCACAGGCGTAAGGATTGGCGTGTGAATTGTCGGGAGCCTGCACAGGCGTAAGAATATGTCAGCATTGTTGGCAACCTTCACAAGCGTAAGGATTGGCGTGTGAATCGCCGGAAGCTTGTACAGGCGTAAGGAATTTTTAGCATTTTCGGGAGCCTTCACAAGCATAAGGATTGGCGTGTGAATTGTTGGGCGCCTGGACAGGCGTAAGGATTGGCATGTCAATTGTTGGGAGCCTGCACAGGCGTAAGAATTGGCGTGTGAATTCTTGGGACCCTGCATAGGGGTAAGAATTTTTCAGCGTTTTTGGCAACCTTCACAAGCATAAGGATTGGCATGTGAATCGTCGGAAGCCTGTACAGGTGTAAGGAATTTTTACCATTTTGGGGAACTTTCACAAGCGTAAGGATTGGCGTGTGAATTTTCGGGAGCCTGCACAGGCGTAAGGATTGGCGTGTGAGCTGTTGGGAACCTGCAAAGGCGTAAGGATTGGCGTGTGAAGCGTTGGCAGCCTGCATAGGCGTCAGGGACTTTTAGCATTGTCGGAACCTGCACAGGCATAAGGATTCGCGTGTGAAGCATCGGCATCCTGGACAAGAGCAACAAACCAGGACATATGTACAATGAAATGCCACCGTACATAATCCACTTCACCCCTTTTTCATGTGAGACACCCATCTCCCGCACTCGAATCCATCCAATCCTGGTGTCTATTGTCCTCTGCCTTACCCAACACACATGCAAATCTCCTCATTCTTTGAATTGGCATGAGATTGTATTACCATCCCTGATTTGATAGCCCGCTCTCTCGCCAATCTCATAATAGCCATGGCTTTTTTGGCACATTGTTTTTGCTAACCTGCTTGAGAATTGTGCGGACATACCCACTAGTGTCGTTCTTTTGTTGTCCTGTGCTGGATCAGTATAATGAACAAATGTACTACTGGCCCACACAACCTGAATGAGCCCATGACATGTGGATAGATCAATCCAAAAATGCTCATTTGGGAAAATCAATTTTCCCCCTGTACACCGCTTTGACGCATCTCTTTGAATTTGGCCGGTCCGCTTATCAGCTTGAAACCGCCATCCTGAAGCATATTGCAATGCATCCTTATCAAGATAAAGTGAGTTTTTGAATCCATTCATGGTGAAAGTGAGTGCGGAAGCAAACTCGCATGCACCCTGATTTTCCGGAATATCGCCTTCATAGTTGACTTGATCAAAAGACGGAACCCCCAATGAGTTGTAGCAATTTTGAATCTTCTGAAATAAATTTTCCCCAACATATCGTAAGGATTGACCTAGAATGCAACCCACCAAGCTAAGATTGGCACATCGGTTCTGCCATTCATCTTTTGCGTTTTCAATTTTCCCGACACTTCCATACAGACCAAATTGTTCATTCTTTGTGCTGCATTTGTGTCACCCAATTGCGAACATAAATCCCTCCAGTAATGCTCCATTTGTTGCAATTGGGTCAGTGAATCTCTTTTTGCGAAATAAGAATTGTGATAATTCATCCCATTGATTGACCTCAACTTCACTCATTGTTGTGAATGGTTGGAATTCGACAAGGGCAATGAGTAATCCGGTTGAAGAAAAAATTGCCACATGGCCAAGGTGAATGCATTTGATCTGATTGACATCCACAACCCTCTGAATTTCACTTGGGGTGATATTTGTGCTGTTGGTTGAGAGTAGGAAAAAAACCTATTATTTCGGGTTTTTTTGCCCTCATTTGTCTTTTGGGATCTCCCACTATTCCCGAGTGGTTGAGCAATCACTATGTGTTGAAGCAGACAAGATATCAGATACTGCTTCCTGCAATTTTAAGCTAAGGAGGTTTGAGTCCAGAATGGTGCCCAATGCCCAAGGAGCTTTCTTCGGCACACATCCTTTGACTTCCCTGTTGGAGCCCACATGACATTGGCCCAATCTGAACTGACTAAAGCCAATTTTCTTCCGTGGGGCCCAATGAGGGTGCCACATAAATGTGGAAGCATATATATATATCTATATATATACACTGAGATTAAGCGAGCAACTCACACTTTCCTTCCTCAGCCCAACGCTTTCTTGTGAGTTCCCGTTTACGCTCTTTTCCTTTTTTTGTGAATGGCATGCTTGCAGCAGAAAATGAAATGAAACCAAATGATTACTGATTTATTAATATCACCTGAATTGAATTGCAGTCGATGAATCGTTTTTAATTGCGGCTAAAAAGAAAGATCACACCTGACCTTCGCAAATTTGCGATCTCAAATACCTGAACCTGAAAATTGCAGTGGATAGTGCATTATTCAATTTGACATATTGATGTTCCCATGCAATCACTTTCCAATCCAACCATTTGGAATATTGCAAGCACATGCAAATGCAATATGCATCCGGCTGCGGATCCCTAGTTATCCTAGTCCTTTTAAAAGACACAGGAACATTTGGCCTACTGACCTGGGTACAGTCAAGGTGACCTCATCACTTGAACCAAGACTGCCCTTCGCCACCCAGGCATCACCAAAGTCTAATACTAATGTCAGCCTGTGACTCAAAACAGAGCACTAGCATGACATCCAACATACCATAAATAATGGTATGACAAGTATTGAACAAACATAGTCAATACAGGTAATAATTAAGAGAAAACAATCCTCTTACATTAAACACCAACCTTATCCAAACAGAATAAGGAAACCTAGAGGAGAATAAACAAGTCAAAACCCTTATTTTCACCTCTCATCTAACTTATGCATATTTAAGTTATCCTATACCAAAATGGTATTCTTCTTAAAGCTTACATAGAGAGCTACACAATGATATCACCCATGTTGTTGTAACACCACTACAACTGGAGATACCATATAACCTCATTTTCAAAACCAAGTCCCCCTGAAAGTCAAAGAGGGCTTGTACAAAACTGTACACAAGTATAACCAAATTAAAGATCTCAACAGGAGCTTTAATTTGAGACACCTTAGACCTCTGTATCTCTTAAATTGACTGAGGGATCTTGGTTCAAAGGTTTAATAACCAAAATACAGATATTCTGAAAATAAGAAAATAAACAAACCCCTGTATCTTTGGCATACTCTCATACAACTGTACAGTGTCATATACCAAACTGTAGGGCTAATCAAGCCCTACAAAACTGTATCATCAGAATACAGATATCTTCCAAACTGAAGAAGATATCTGGTATGGAAGTTTTTGAAGCCTCATACTGATGTACAAAAATACATCCAAAAAACTTAAAACCCTTATAACTTTTGCTATTTTAAAGAAGGGTAAACATGAAGCATACCAAATTGAAGATCTCATTAAGCCCCTCAATTCTGTGCTCTTAGTTTCTTGATATCTCAAAAACTGACCAAGATATCTTGGTTGGAAGTATTTTGGCCAATACTGGCCTGTACCAAACCTGTACCAACCAGTACAGTCTTAATACTCAAAATAATGGTTGTTCAAAGCTTAAACCCGCCCAGAATGACTAGTATTGGTCATACAAACACCAGAACAACGTCATCCAAGTGCTGACGTGGCAGGTGAAAAGTTTTTTCATCCTGTATTGATCCAGAATGATCATTTGTGGTTCCAAAACCACAATTCTGCCTCTACTGACGTCAGAATTGAGGATCCAGAACCACAGACTGACCAATGGAGTGAAAATTTTCACTCCTCTGACGTGTGAAGAGTAAATAACTCTTGACAGTCTTGAAAGATATAAAAAGAAGGGTTTTTGCCTTCAAAAATCCTCATCTTATCTTATTTTATATATATTCTTACGTGACAAGACTGTTATCCATCAGTAGTGTCCTTAGAATACTTAAAGATATAATTAAATATAATTATTGTAGTGTCTCTTTACAGTCAAAGATATTAGAACATTGCAACCCAGGTCCTCAATAGACTCATCACCACTGTTACCACGTAGCAGTAGGACCTGAAGAATTATTTTATTACTTATTTGACGTGTCACAGTCATAGTACTAGCTTGTATTTACTGTTTTTAAGCTTCTACATAGACTCACCCTGACAATTTGGGGGCCTGGCCGTGGTTATTCAACCTTATTGGACGTATTTTGAACTGAATTAGGCGTAAAATTCAGCTATTTAAAAGGTATTTCACTACAAGTGAGTAAAATTTCTATCTTATTATCATTTTTTTTATATACAATTCTTTTTTTTTACTCCAAAAATATATATTATAAAATATTTTTGTTGAGAATAAGAGTACATATCCTCTTTGTTTTATTATATTGCAATAAATTCCACGAAATTTCATAATAATACATCTGTATTATTTAAATTTCAATATAAACAATAAATATACAAACAGTATATTATTTATTTTACTATTATTTTTCACCAAAGTGCGTGAAAATTAATATATAAACATTTATTAATTAATAATTAATAAATATTAAATAATAAAATAATTTTTTATTATTTTACAAGGAATATTTTAATTAAATATTTCCTTTAAAACAAGATATCACTCAAATTGACGTGAAAACTTGTAATTACTTGATATTTAACCAATATCAAAGTGTTATAATAAATATTATTTATAATATTTATAATAAAAAATCAAATTTATTATAATTTAATAAATTTGATGTGTTTATATAAAAAAACACAATAATATCCAAGTGAATCATTCACAAAACACTTGGATATTACAGTTTTTTCACTTATAAAACATAAGTGAAAAACTCAAAACTGTTATTTTTCAAACAAAAACATATAAAAACAATAAAAAACATAAAAACACTTAAAAATTTCGAAAAATAACAGTAGAATTGAATATAATCATTTTGTTTTATCATAAAATACTGATATACAATCTGAAATATCTTTTCTGAATAGTGGAAAAGGACTACATTCCATTAGAAACCCAGTCACAAGGAAACCCATCTGTGACAGCCTCAGAAGACAGAGAGGTGCTGCCAAAAACCAAGGGCAAGCAGAAAAGACACAGTGAAGTGACAATCAACTCAAAAGATTGGACACCAATAGCTGTGTCAAGGGCCAAAAAACCCAGAAAAGCTCCAACAAAACCAGTTGGATCACCAAAACAAGTTGAGAAACAGAAAATCACTGTTATCAACCCAGTTGTAAACTCCAAAGGCAAATTGCCAAAGAGTATAGATCATAAATTTGTACAAGGGCCTGCCAAAGGTAAATAAACCTTGAAAAATACAACATTTTTTATTGTCTGTCATTTTTTAACATTGTTAACATGACACCTCCACTTCTTAGAGATCTTGGATTCCCAAGAAATCAACCAGAACACTGGCCAAGAAGACACAGAGGAAGAAGAACTGGAGCAGATGACCAGCAAAGGACTTACCATCAGGTAACTCCTACCCAAAGTCTTGTTCCAAATCAAATTCAACCCAGGAGTCCAACCAGGAGATTGGACAGATGCAGAACAGGTCCTCCAAATACACAAACTCCTGAGAGACCTCTTCACATGGAGTATGGACAACAAAATATTCACCATGGCAGCATCATGGGCAGAAGTGGGGATAACAACCCAGAAGATCTGTCTCAAGAAAATGGCTTGGATGGAACTTATGACAGAAATGCAAGGTTGGAATCCCAACAAGAATTTCAAACTCTTAGAAGAAAGAGCAACCAGAATCAAAGAGAACCAGGCAGCCATACAAGCCATAGAGAGATCTTGGCACAAGGAAGAGCCCAGTCAGATTCAGGCACCCCCAGAAATGGAAGAAGAAGCCCCATCTTCCCCACAACCATCCAGCAGTTCCAGGCCTTACAAGCCAAAAGAAACTTCATCCAAAGCTCCCCCACCATTCCAGGTAGTTTCCAACAGGAGAAAAGGAGCCCAAGGGAAAAACAAAACTTCTTTCAACCAGAGGAAGAAAGAAGCAGACCCATTGATGAAAAAGCTGATGGACTTAGTCCAAGAAGTACACAAAAACAAGAAATAGTTGTACCTACAAATAGTTTTTCTAGTTCTGACTCAATAGACCCAGAATTAATAACTGAAACTACAATGCACACTCATGAGTTTGAAAACAAATTCACATGGACCAAATTGGCCCAATTCATGGATTGGACACATGAAACCTCAGAAAAAATGAGGACAGAAGTGGAAACATTGAAAGAAGAAAATGCTTTCCAAGCAACAGTCATAAAAGACTTGAATTCAAATCTGGCCAAAATTTGGACAGAATTTGAAAAAACCAACAGACAGTTGAATTCAATTCTAGAAGAACAACAAACTGTGAGGAGGGATCTGAGGAGTATCCAGCAGCAACAGGATAGCTTTGACAAAGAAATTGATTACCTCTATGACAGAGAAGACAATCAATACCCCCCAACACAAGGTCAACCTACTACCTCTACAAAATTAAAAGAAGAGGACAAAGACTATGACCAGGAACCTGAATATCAGATTCCAAAGTTAAGATCAGAGTCAGTGTACCAAGATGGGGAAAATCTCAACTATTCAGAGAAACAGGCACTGAAACAGTTACCAGAAGTAACAACCTGGCCAAAGTTCTCAGGAATAGGGGAATATGACCATATGGAGATCATTGACTATATTGATGGACTCTTTGTTGATGTCCCAAAGATACCAGACTACTGGATCACACCAAGACTCAACACAGCATTCAGAGGCCATGCAAACATATGGTATACTGAGATGAAAGAAATACATGGCAGGAAAAGCTGGCCATGGTGGAGGAACCAGATTATACAAAAGTATAGCAATGGTAGTTGGATCTGGCAAAAAATCATGTCCTTTGAAAGTGATAGATACTCCACAGAAAAAGACCCTTATGAATGGTGCCTCAAACAAACAAAGAGGCCAAAAGCTATTGATCCCAATATGACAATAGAAATGAGAAACCATAAACTCCTGACAAAATTGCCAGGAGATCTAGAACATGCAGTCAAATGCAGATGCAACAACATCAGCAGCATTGATGACATAGCAAATGTCATACAAGATGTGAGAAAAAAGACCTCCATAGGAAGGTACACATCTTTCAAACCAAACTTCAAAGACAAGAGGTCTGAAGTTAAAGAGACAAACAAAGAAAAAGGGAAAGAAACCCCAAAAAAGAAATATGTGTGCCACAACTGTTGTTCACCAGACCATTATGCCAACAATTGCACAAAACCAAAAAAGAAAATATATGCAATTGATGAAGAATCAGAAGAAGAACAAACAGGTGAAAAATCTGATTCTGACAGCATGGGAAATGGTATGAGAGCAGAATCACAAAGTGAACCTGATACCATAGAAGAATACATAGTGGAATGCAATGAAGAAAGTTCACTTAATATACAAGACATTGAATTAGATTCAGGCATACCACAAATAACAACAGACAAAGAGCTCTGTAAGCACACACAGAATGCACAAACATTCCTGGTAACCCCCAATAGAGGGATGGGATTCATTCATGGAACACCTACAAAATTGACAGTTTATATTGAGAACTGTAAACACCCAATGATCATTGACACAGGAGCAAGTTGCTCCATAGTGGCAAAAGAATACTTGGAACAACATTTCCCCAAATGGGAAGATGATATAATCCCAACAAAAGCCAGAAACTTCAAAAGTGCATCAGGCAAAATGCACTCACTAGGGACAATAATCAAAGAGATAATTATCCCACACCAAAAAGGAAATATCAGACTGGAACCTGAGTTTGTAGTTCTAGAAAATGCACATGTACAAGGATTCTTACTAGGTACAGAGTACCAAAGAATGTATGGTATGGACATTTGCAATAGTAAAAACAGATATCTTACCATAGGTACAAACAAAGATAAAAAATTTTCCTTTGACATTAACCATATAACAAATGATAACACCCTGAAAGAACTAGTGGAAGAATTCAAAGAGGCCCAATATGGCACTCAACTCACCAGTAAAATGAAACTCAACTTACTGAAAGTATTGAGAAAGCATAGAGGAGCTTTTGCAATAGGAGATGAACCACTAGGAACAATCAAAGGACATGATATAGAATTATATCTGGATGTAGAAAGACCATATCCACCTATGCTTAGGAGACCACCATACCCAGCCAGCATGGAAACTAGGAAAGAAATTGAGAAACACATCAATGAACTCCTAGAAATGGGGGTAATAAGAAAGATAGGACATAATGAGATAGTAGAGGTCACTACACCAGTCCTTATAACATGGCATGATGGTAAATCCAGACTATGTGGTGACTTCAGGGCTTTGAATAATTACACCAAAGCAGATAGGTACCCCATCCCAAGGATACCACATGCACTAGATAAACTAGCTAAAGCCAAGTTCATTACAAAAATGGACTGCATGAAAGGTTTTCACCAGAATGGGGTAAAACCAGATTCCATCAAATTGCTAAGAATTATATGCCATATGGGCATATATGAATATACCAGAATGCCATTTGGCATTAACAATGCACCAGCTCATTTTCAGAGGATGATGGATACCATATTTCAAGATGAAATAATGGAAGGGTGGATGGTAGTGTACATTGATGATATCATAATATACTCAGAAACATGGGAAGACCATGTGAAGAAAATTGATAAAGTATTGGGAAAATGCACACCAATCAATATGAAGATATCTCTTAAGAAATGTAACTTTGGACAGCAAGAACTGCTAGCCCTAGGACACAAAGTTTCAGGTTTAAGTCTAGCTATAGACCAAAATAAAGTTGCTGCAGTACTAAAGAAACCAGTACCAAAGAACATCAAAGAAATGCAATCTTTTTTGGGCTTTGCTAGCTACTACAGAAGCCACATAAAAAACTTTGCACACATCACTAGTAGCCTATACAAACTGTGCTCAAAAGATGTGGTCTTTGAAATTACCAAGGAAAGAAGGGATGCATTTGAAAAGATCAAACATGAACTGACCAATGCCCCTGTCCTAATGATGCCTGATTTTGAACTACCATTCAAACTATACATAGATGCAGCATGTAGCCAAGGGCTAGGAGCAGCACTACACCAGAGGCAACTAGTAGATGGAATACCCAAAGAAGGAGTAATTTGCTATATCTCAAGACAACTGAAAGACTCAGAAGCCAGATATGGAGCTACTCAGACAGAATGTCTATGCTTGGTATGGGCATTGGAAAAACTCCATTACTACTTAGAAGGAGCAGTATTTGAAGTTTTTACTGACTGCACAGCCCTCAAGTCACTGTTGAACATGAAGACAACAAACAGACACATGCTCAGGTGGCAAATAGCCATACAAGAATACAGAGGGAATATGACTATCATCTATAAAGAAGGGAAAAGTCATACTAATGCAGATGGTCTCAGCAGGTGGCCACTGAAGAATGACCAAGAAAATCCAGCATATGACCCAGAAAATGGGGCCAAAATACCTATACAATGCATGGAGATAGACAGGAGAAAGAACTTCAAACTATCAAACTGGGCATTAGGGAATGATTCATCAAACCCAGCACAGAGCTATGGGGAGATTAAAGAGATACCCATACTGGGAATCAGCTCCTCTAATCTGAATACAGAATTCTTTAGCATAGTACAATGAGCATACAATAAACACAAACAGTGTAGTATATTGATAGAACTACTAAAACAAAAGTACAGGAGTCCTGAACTAGAGAGTCAATTGGAAGAGCCATGGCTCAAAAACTTTAAAGAAAATAGATTTTTTCTGATAGATGACCTACTGTACCATAGGGAAAAACACACAAGTGCCCTGGTAATAATAAGTAGAGAACACATTTCCCTCATACTACAGGAATGCCATGACTGCCCATACATGGGACATATGAGTGAAGAAAGAACTAAAGAAAGAGTCTTTAGCACAGCTTGGTGGCCAAAGTGGGAACAAGACTTGAGTGAATACATCAACACTTGTACCAGATGCCAAAAAGCCAACAGAAGTCATGGCAAAAGATATGGATTACTCCAGAGTATAGAGGAGCCTAAACACCCCTGGGAAATAATAAACATGGATTGGGTAACAGGCCTGGTCCCTGGAGGGAAAGACAGCTTTAATGCATGCCTAGTATTAGTAGACAGGTACAGCAAGAGTGTCAGATGTCTCCCCTGTCACAAAGAGGACACAGCAATGGACACAGCCATATTGTTCTGGAACAATGTGATAGCTAAGTGTGGAGTCCCAAGAATTATAATTAGTGACAGAGACCCTAAATTCACATCAGAATTTTGGACTAATCTATATGAGATGCTGGGAACCAAACTAGCATTTTCCACAGCTTACCATCCACAAACAGATGGTCTAGCAGAAAGAATGATCCAAACATTGGGAGACATCATTAGAAGGTTTTGTGCATATGGCATGGAATATAAAGACAATGAGGGATATACCCATGACTGGGTAACCCTCCTACCAGCTGTACAATTGGCATACAAGACAAGTATACACTCAGTGACAGGAAAAACCCCTGCCACATTAGAGAAAGGATGGAACCCACTACTTCCAGTAGATTACTTGAAGAAGAACCTCCTCTCAGTACATCCCACAGCTAAAGACTTTCACACAATGTGGAAGACTGCCTGTGAAAAAGCAGAGCAATGTGTGGCTGAAGCCAAATTATATAACAAACAGAGATATGATAAAAGTCACCAAGAACCTGATTTCAAAGAAGGAGACCAAGTTCTAATCTCAACTCTTAACTTCAACAACCTAAAAGGACCCAAGAAGATGAGAGACTCATTCATAGGATCATTCACCATTATTAAATTGATAGGAAAGAATGCAGTAGAGGTCAACCTGACCAAAGAGTTCTCTAGGAAACACCCAGTTTTCCCTGTGAGCCTGGTCAAACCTTATCGACAAACAGATGAGGAGAAATTCCCTGACAGGAATAAGACAGTCACCCATGAAAGATTGGTAGAGGAAGATGACTCACCTGGACCAGTGAAAAAGATAATTAAAGCCAGGAAGATAAGAATCAATGGGAAAGACAACAGGCAATACCTGGTTAGATTTAAGAATCAACCAGCAGATAAAGACAAATGGTTAACTGAGAAAGAAATCCCAGATGGACAAATACACCTCAGAAGATTCAGAGCCTCCAAGAGGGCTGAAGAGTCTCATCAATGATGAGCCTTCTTTTGAGGGAGGGTATGTCAGCCTGTGACTCAAAACAGAGCACTAGCATGACATCAAACATACCATAAATAATGGTATGACAAGTATTGAACAAACATAGTCAATACAGGTAATAATTAAGAGAAAACAATCCTCTTACATTAAACACCAACCTTATCCAAACAGAATAAGGAAACCTAGAGGAGAATAAACAAGTCAAAACCCTTATTTTCACCTCTCATCTAACTTATGCATATTTAAGTTATCCTATACCAAAATGGTATTCTTCTTAAAGCTCACATAGAGAGCTACACAATGATATCACCCATGTTGTTGTAACACCACTACAACTGGAGATACCATATAACCTCATTTTCAAAACCAAGTCCCCCTGAAAGTCAAAGAGGGCTTGTACAAAACTGTACACAAGTATAACCAAATTAAAGATCTCAACAGGAGCTTTAATTTGAGACACCTTAGACCTCTGTATCTCTTAAATTGACTGAGGGATCTTGGTTCAAAGGTTTAATAACCAAAATACAGATATTCTGAAAATAAGAAAATAAACAAACCCCTGTATCTTTGGCATACTCTCATACAACTGTACAGTGTCATATACCAAACTGTAGGGCTAATCAAGCCCTACAAAACTGTATCATCAGAATACAGATATCTTCCAAACTGAAGAAGATATCTGGTATGGAAGTTTTTGAAGCCTCATACTGATGTACAAAAATACATCCAAAAAACTTAAAACCCTTATAACTTTTGCTATTTTAAAGAAGGGTAAACATGAAGCATACCAAATTGAAGAGCTCATTAAGCCCCTCAATTCTGTGCTCTTAGTTTCTTGATATCTCAAAAACTGACCAAGATATCTTGGTTTGAAGTATTTTGGCCAATACTGGCCTGTACCAAACCTGTACTAACCAGTACAGTCTTAATACTCAAAATAATGGTTGTTCAAAGCTTAAACCCGCCCAGAATGACTAGTATTGGTCATACAAACACCAGAACAACGTCATCCAAGTGCTGACGTGGCAGGTGAAAAGTTTTTTCATCCTGTATTGATCCAGAATGATCATTTGTGGTTCCAAAACCACAATTCTGCCTCTACTGACGTCAGAATTGAGGATCCAGAACCACAGACTGACCAATGGAGTGAAAATTTTCACTCCTCTGACGTGTGAAGAGTAAATAACTCTTGACAGTCTTGAAAGATATAAAAAGAAGGGTTTTTGCCTTCAAAAATCCTCATCTTATCTTATTTTATATATATTCTTACGTGACAAGACTGTTATCCATCAGTAGTGTCCTTAGAATACTTAAAGATATAATTAAATATAATTATTGTAGTGTCTCTTTACAGTCAAAGATATTAGAACATTGCAACCCAGGTCCTCAATAGACTCATCACCACTGTTACCACGTAGCAGTAGGACCTGAAGAATTATTTTATTACTTATTTGACGTGTCACAGTCATAGTACTAGCTTGTATTTACTGTTTTTAAGCTTCTACATAGACTCACCCTGACAACCAAGCATCGTGCAAATTCAAATCTAAGAGGTACAGTGGGGTTAAAAGACTCTGATGAGAACAAACTTTTATTCAGTAAGTTACATATATACTTATTGTGGTATTCCATACCATTTTCTTTCACCAGGCTCAAGCTCATAGTGCCCCAAAACAGCAGTAAATCCAGTCTACAGCCAGACTTACACTCAAAATTTACACCAAAAGGTCAATTTTACAGCAAGAAGCTGGATTTAACTCATGAAACCATGGCACAGGCACCAAAGGGAAGTGTATGTGTTTAACTAAATTATTCAATTTCATTATGCATATCCAAAAAAATCAAGTTACATATAGCAAACTAGTTACAACAAATAAGGTACTACCCTTTAAATTAAACACCCCACCCAGCTTTACACCCCCTTACAGCCACAAGAGTACCTTATCTTATATCCAAAGTAACACCACTTGAAACCTTAAAACAGAATCAGATTTATTTACACCACTCATCACCTCATGCAAACCAAAGCTAGTTACAACAGGCTGCATGCAGTACACAATTTTAATTAAATCTCAACCACATGACTATGCACAGCATGTGTCAAACTCAAAAATCACATCATCTCATACATAACAGTAAATTCACAAGTACAAGAGATTATCACCTGACTTCATTTTAAAGCTCAAAAAGAAGAAAAACAACCATGACACCTGCATAAATTACACAGCCACTTCTACCAAACCTAAAATAGGACATATGCAAAGGAATTACAAGGTCATCATGTGATACTGCATCCACCAACACAATATCATGTGACAAGAAAGACGCTGTGCACAACAAAAATCCCCAGCCAAAATTTAATCACCTCATGTATGCAAGGAAAATTCAAGAATATCACATCATAATTAGTTCACCAAAAGACAATCATGTGATAAATGGAGGCTTTGCAGAGAGAAAATTATCACCAAACCTTAAATTACCTGACCCATGCAAGAAAGGTCCTCACCAAAAACAGAGTAACATGATGAAATCAAGAGGAATTAAAGTGGAAAGAGACAGCTCCCATGGAGGGCCCTCTAGGCTCCCAAAAGGTATAAATAGAGGGGCTCTCTCCCCCCAAATTTCAAATTCCCCCCCCATGAAAATTATATCCCATGAGAACTATATCCCATGAAAATTATATCCACTTCAAAGTAGGAGCATAGGAATAATTCATCCCTCACCTGGGAGGTAGTCCAGAAAATTATAGTAAATTTACTTGCCCAGTAGCTAAGCTCAGTGGAAGTATAGTGTTGAAGATTACCCAATAGCTAAGCTCAGTGGAATCTTATTATTATTAAAATAAAAATAAAAATTACCCAGTACCCAAGATTAGGGTTACTACTCTATTAAAATATTTCACCTAGTAAAATTAACACCATTTATCAAGGTTTAAAATTCACTTACCCCTTTAAAAAAAATCCAATATCAAAGAACCTTACCTCATAAATTTAACAAATACAATTTTATCTTATTATCAACAACTCTTAAAAAAAATAACAAACCTTCCAAAAAATTATTTTACTCTATTTTAACTTTACCTTAACAAAATTACCTTTATCAACACTCATCAAATTTTCCAGAACACCTTAAAAAAAACCCATCTTGCAAAAGGAATTTTAACCAAGAAGAAAAAACTCACCTCATTTTCACCGAAAACTATTAAAATTCAAACAGACAAGTATTTCATTAAATCTAAAAATTGACCAAATTACTGACATTATTTTTCATATTATTTATTGAATAGGTCTGATCTGAGACTGCTGAATTTTGTCTTATGCACTTGTAAAGCCACTTACTAATTTTTTTGGTTTGTGATCTCCACGGAAGATTTTGTTCAGTATTTTAGGAAGGGCAGGCAATACACCCTTTCCACCCTTGGTTACAGGAGTTATTAGCAATTCAAAACTAGTTACCTGTGATTTGCCTCTCCAGGTACTGCCTAATTTTAATCCCACACAAGAGGAGTTCCCACATCTGGTGTCCCAACAGTGGCAGATAACATCAACTTCAATAAAAAATCAATTAAATTACAATCGATTGAAAAATTCTTAAATACTCCAAAAAATCTTTCTTATAACAAAAACTGGAGTCAAATAATCAAAATCAGCCAAAACCATCATCTCAAGAATCTGAATCATCAATTCACTCTGACCATTACTATTATCCACCAAAGCAAGAAACAGAACTAGGAGAGGAATCAAATAAATATTCCAATTTCCCAATTGCAACACCCAGAACCAATAAAAGGAACTTGAAGGTTGTGGAGAAATTCTTCCTTGATCTCCTTGAAAGAAACAAAATCAATAACTCAGCACCAAACTCAAATGAAGAAATAAATAAATTAAAAATGGATAAACTTTCATCATCAAAGTTACCTGGTAGTATTGAAGAAATCCAGGAAGAAAACCTTAATGAAGAGACTGTTGAAGGACAGGAAGAAATGTCTTCAACAGAGAGACTTCAGCAGAAGATGCTAGAAATGCAAGCAGAATTACTAGCACTAATCAAAAAGAAAGGAAAAAATAAATCATCAAGTTATACTCCACAAAATAGTCTATTTGAAGAACCAACCACCCTTCCAAGATCATTCAGGCAGCATGGATCACCTTCACCTTATCCCAAACCCATGGCCACATCAACACCTTATACATAACAAAGACAAAGTACCTTACCAAGAAGAGTCAACATTTCTTCCCAAATCCCAACTCCATTACATCAAGAAATTCCAAGAAACACTACTCCAATTGTGAAAATCAGAGCCAAGGACTATAACCTGTGGCTTGATGGAAAGGATGTGGAAAGATTCATCAACAAAGTTGAAAATTTTGCAGAAATTGAAGTTGAAAGTGGAAGAGACATTGCAAGACAAATAGAATTTTGGACAAAAGATGAAGAAATCAGTTATCATATTGAAGGAATGCCAGGATATGAAACAGCTGATTGGGATCAATTAAAAGTGGATATGAAGAGAAGATGGGGAACAGTCTCACCTGAAAGAAGATACAGATTATCCTCAATCACTGATTTGTTCACAAAAACTCAACAAGAAGGTGGAATGAGAAACATGACTCAATACAGAAACCTCATTGGGGAATATGAAGCAATCATCACTTACCTCAAAAGATACCAATATATCCAAGGTGATATCAATCAAAACCAGGAAATATTGGCCAGCCTTGTCACTAGTGTTCAAGAATAAATTTACAAAGAAATGATTAAAGACAGAGCTATGGTTCAAGCCTTGGATGGAGGTTACATCATTCCAAGATTGGATATTTTGAAATTATACATTGAACAAGACTTGGAGGCCAAAGTACTTATTCAACAAAAAGAATTTTCTAAACCAAAACCTACAGAAAAGGAAACAAGATTTGAGGATGAAAGCTGGGATGAAGTTTCAAAACAAGTGAAAGAACTCACCCAAAAGATCAAAAATCCTCCACAACCAGAGCCTCAACCAAGAAATGAGGGAAAAGAATCAGTTAAAGAAGTGTTAAATCAACTCAAAAAACTTTCAGAAGCAGTTAATCCACCAAGAAGGAACTGGAACAATAATCAAGAGCAAAGGTTACCTCAAAATAATCAGCCATACAGGCAAAGGAATCCCTTACCACCATTTTCATCCAGTTATCAACCTTACATACCAGCTCAAATGGCTCCAAGACCACCATTGAAATGTGCTTACTTCAAGGAAGAAGGACATTCAGCAGCTAGATGCACTCACCTTGCTGAAGATTTGGACAAAAGAATTGTCAGAACCGAAGGAGCATCTTACCTCTTCCCCAACTATCAGAGAGTATGTATGGAAGGAAATGAAAGTGCCAAAGACATAGTCAGGGCCTTTGCAAAATAACAAGCAGAACTCAACAAGAAATTTATGGAGAAACCTGTGGTAAAAAAAAACAAGAAGAAAAGGTTAAGCCCACTGAAAAGAAATCAGAGGATAAATCAACCTAAATTGCTCATGTTGAAGATTGGTCAAATTGGAAATCACCTACCATTTCAGCAGCCAATGACCCTTTTGAATCACATAATGGACTAAGACAGACAAAACAAAGGTTGGAAAGACAATCCCAAAATCAAGAGCCAAAGAAAAAAGCAGAAATTCCAGGAACTTACATTGAAGAAGAAAAGGAAGAAGAAAGAGTAATAATTCCCACCAAATTCCAAAATTCAAATATTCCAAAACCAGACCACCCTGAGGAGGAAATTGAGAATATTGCCAATAAGAATGAAGATGAGGAAATTCCAAAAGAAGAAAAGAAGCTCAGAAAACCTCCAAAGAAACAAGTTGAAACAAAATTGGAAATTGACAAAATTATTAAGAAAATTATGCAACAAAAGATCAACCTCACCATTGAAGAAATTTTGAGGATATCACCAAATTTTGTCCATAAATTACAGGAATTATCAGAAAAAGACAAGGAGAAATCTAAATCACTCAACTCAATGGATCTTCAAGGAAGAATATTATCATTTGGATTCAAAGAAATACCAAAGCGCAAGATTCATTATGCTTGTCCTTTGGGATTTATGGAAATCTTCATTGGAAGGGAGGAATATCCTATCAAAGCATTAGTAGACACTGGTGCAGAACTTTACATTATACCAGAAGAAATAGCAATCAAAGCCTCACTCACAACAAGAAATCTTAACATGAACCTTAGGGGAATTGGAGGCCATACCACTTCATTGGTTGCACTTTCAGAATTTACTCCAATCATTTTGGCTTCAGGTGAAGAAACTCTAATTCACCTCTTCATTGCAAAAGGATCCGTCCATACAGTACATGGAAGACCTTTCTTGGCAGACAAAAATATCAGACTAGAATTCTCCCATAAACAAGGAGAGATACTGAGCTATCAAGAGCCTGATGGAAGAAGATTATGCATGCCAATATGCAAACCTCAAACACTTGGATGGCAAACTGGTCCACCTAGAGGAATGGATTTATGCAATATGGAAAAATTGGTCAGAAATAACCCAGGAAAGAAGTTTCAAAATGCAAAAAGAGACAATACCATAATCAATTTGACCCAGAAGACCCAAAACTTATCCATATCTCCAAAAAGTGATGAATTTGGTTCAGATTTACAAAATAACAAATGGGCAAGCAATCTCAAAAGACAACTTGAAGACTCAACCTCTGAAGATGAATTACCCAACAAAAGTTACAAGCCAATTAACAATAAAAAAGAAACATTCCAAATTTTGGTGGATGGAAATGAGAAAATACATGGAAACCCTTTCAAACCTAAACCCAAAAAGAAGAAAGTCAGATTTAGTGAACATCATGAGCTCTCAGATGAAGAAATTATAAATGACATTGAAAAAGACCTCAAAATTATGGAAGAAAGAGACAAAAATTTAAAAGACACATACCATATCAACTTCTTGGACAGACCATTGAACAACCAAGAAGAACCTTATGAATGGCAACTGGAAAACCCTGAATTCATCCAGCATCCTCCCAATGAAGAGGATGAAACTGAATCCATCTTACAAAATGAATACAGTTACATTTACCTGCCATACATCACCTTTGCAGACATTTATATGGATGAAGCTCAAGAAATTATATGTGAAGATAAATATTTATGTCAACTTCCAGAAACAAACTTGAGCAAAATTAAATTCTTAGAGATATTAACTGAAGAAGGAATAAAAGGAAACCTCTCAAATCAATTCTGGGATAAAACATTTTCAATGGGAATTTTACCAAGAAGAGGTCTCTACTTCAATCAAATTTGGGCCCAGTGGTACCTTGAATTAAATGGATCAACATATCAAACTGGAAGAATAAAATGTATTGGAGATGGGTATATATTCATTGATGAAGACTTATGATGGTCAGAATTTCTATCAGAACCAGAGATTGCCAAAAGAAATAGCTTTGTGGAAGCCCTCAAAGACCTTATTTTGGCCAGGTTACTCAACAGACACTCACCTTTCCCACTTGGGGGAGCTCAGCTTTAAATAAAATCAACAAAATCAAGATTTCTTCTTGAAAATGTATCAGTATCATCCATTAAATGTATCATTAGTTGCTTTTTTCTTATTATTTCATTTTTCTCTCAGAGGGAAGTGACTTCCTGCCTTAACAAAGAAGAAATTCATCAACAAATTATCCCTTAAAAAAAACAAAAAAAAAACCTTACATTAAAAAAATATATATATCAATCACCTCCACCATGGCCAATTCACCAGCTTTTTGGATCCTATGGGGGAAGAATTAATCAAAGAAGACTAAATTATCACTAAAAATTCAATTTGGCAACCAGAATATAAAGATATCAATGAATAAACCCTTTGGAACTTTAAAGAAACTCCATCAATATCAAAAAAAAAAAGAAAAAAAATCATTAGGCAGTGACCTCCTGCCTTATCAAAGAGGAATATCAACTCTCATCAACTAAAATCAATAATTTCACTCACCAATAATAATAATAAAAAAGAAAAAAACTAGCCATAAGATCACAAGGCAGTGACCTCCTGCCTTAACAAAGAGGAATATCCAAATTCTTACCCAAAAATTATCATCCAAACACATTCAACCTACCCTCAAACTATTTTTGATAAATAAATTTGATACTATTCTCAATTCATCTTACCTTAACATCTCAAAATCCACCAAAATCCTACAGAATGGAGTCATGGCCATTACTTGAAGGAAATCCCTGGTCAATGGACAAAGATATCAGCTGGATAGAAGAAAAAGAAGTCTGGGCCAATTACATCAATCTACAAGAATTAATTGAAAATCCTGAGTGGTTCTTGAAAATAAAGCCAGAACCCTGTCCTGATATTTCCACCATTGTCCTTCCATATATTGAGCTTAAGGACATCTTTGAAAAAGAAAACTCACCATCAGCAACTGTCATATCTCATCCATGGAAAGAATTACCTGGATTCAACCTTACAAAGTATGAATTATTCCACATGGATGAACACCTCAGGAAATCACTATTTTGGAGGACCTGGGAATTCCAAGACTGGTTCAACCTCCAGGATTTTCAAATTAAAATGGGACAATTAGCAAAATCTCAGGAAATTATATTGTAAAAAATACCACATGGGATTGTCACTGGGAGGAAACATTTATACCATCAATATTCATCCTCAAAGGTGGTGTAACTAAATTCAATACAGAAGAATGGAAATCCTTCTGTCAAGAATACCTTTTCAAGGCTCTTAAAAAAGAACAATGGAGGGGAGGAATATTTATTAAAAAAGAATTAGTGAAGATACTTGGTCAAAGGAAATAATTGGAAGTAAACTCACCTGCTAAGTCCCTATTTCTTTGTTTTTTTTAATCCAGTCTATCTCCATTAATATTATCACTATTTATTCCTTTTATTTGTTATTTTACTTTTATTTTCATTATTATTATTATTATTAATTAGTTTTCCTCTCATGATCACCCTAAAAAGAAATACGCTTCAATTGAAATAAGCTTAGCAAAAAAAAAGAGAAACTTACTTGATATTGAAGATTCTTTTATAACTTTTTTTCCTTTACTTAACCAAAAATGAATAATTATAATCAGTTCTAAAAATATAAAATATATAAAACAAGAACTAAAAACACAATCAGTTTTAGTTCAGCTTATATTATTGGAATTCTATTTTATTTTTATTTCTCTTCTTTGCTTATCTATTCTATCTCATTCCTAATCCCATTCATCAAAAAAAAAGTAACCAATATATATATATATATATATAATATATAAAGAATTAACATGAAGAAAAAATCAGTCTACACTCAAATCATACTCATCAAATTACAATTATACAAAAGAACTTAAATTGACTTAAAATATTTAATTTTTCTAACAATATTAATTTAACTCCCTCAACGAAGAGAAAATAATTTATAAATATGTAAAAGCCTTCAAAATAGTACTACAATTTTTCTAAAATCAGATTTGATCTCATTTACTGTGGTTTCACTTATTTATCAATATTTCATTGGATTTAAATTTGGAACTTGTTTATTTTATATCCAAGTTATCTTTCAATATAACTCAATCTATTTCTAATCTAGACTTAGTCCTTAAATTTGATTTTTAATTTTATTTTTTTTTTAAAAAAAGAGGAGTTCTTTTTGATGAGCTAAAAAGCTTCCCAGAAGAACTCAATTAAATTTCCAGATCCAAACTGACAAGCAGGATTCACCAAAGAAGATGTAAGGTTTGTCTATGAAACTCTTGATAATAGTAGCGAAATCAAGAGTACTATGACTGTCCTCAATAGAAATATATAATATAATAAAATATTATAACCACAAATTTAAATATAATTATTAAAAATAACTATATAAAAAAATAAATTCAATTATTATTATAAAAATATAATAATAAAAAAAATAATAAATCATAATTATTCTATTATTGTTATAGTCACTGACAGTTATAACAATAAGAGTTGTAAAGCTCTTAATGAGACAATTACACGTGGAAATATGAATATTAACCACTTATAAATAATATAAATATTATTCATAAAAGAATTATAACACACACTGTGCAGAAATAATTCTTATAGAATAAAATTCTATACAAAAAAACTAATACTAGATAAAAAAAATATAGAACTTTAGAGAAAACTTACTTATAATATTTACTTAATACAACAAGTTAAACAACAACAGTTATTATATTAAATAATGATTATAAGTTACAAACACGCCTAAAATCAATAATTTTAAAGATAAAACAACTTTTTATGATAAAATTTAAGATTAAAGAGTTTTTAAGAGGAATTTGTGGATTTTAAAAGATATTTAAGATGATAATTTTATAATATAAAATATATTATTGATGATTACAACAATAATCTGAGTTCTATGACTTCAATCCTTTAATTTACAATTAATAAAGAATAAAATAACTTAAGGATTCCTTTAATAATAAGATTTTATAAATAATAAAACTTTACCTGTTTAAATGTCTAATATGATTGGATTGATAATGAATGATGGACAAAAAAAGTGATGAAAAGACTCTTTTTATGTCTTCAGAGCAGCTCTCATGATTCATAATGAATATAGAGGGCGTGCTCAGGTCAAAACTGAAAAACCATACTTAAAAACAAAGTTCTTAACTTAAGGCAACTTGTTTTTAATTCCAATTTAAAGTTACCAGTGTTATTCTTAACTCCATGTAACTTCAATCCTCATTTGAACAAATTATTTTAAGTTTTTAATAGTAATAAACTTATTTATATTAAATTTCATCACATGAACAACTTAAAAATAGAGTTTCAAGCAGAAATCTCTTAAACTCAATTTTTAATTAATTTTTAAAGAAATCATAATTTTCTTTGAGCTTAATTAAAAGAGTAAACTTCCAGGCTAATTACCCAGGAAATTTATTTATAAAAGATACTGAAAATTTAATTTATATATAGATAATATTAAATTCTAAACTGTGTGAAATTTTCAAGCAAATCCATTAAGATTTGGATTTTTAATGAATTTTTGATGTTATTACTATTTTTCCACGTAAAATAGCAATACACACCAAACCTTACCTTTGATGAGGTTTTGATGCTTGTAACTTTAAATTTTTAAGCTTATTTAAGGTTTTTAAGCCTGATTAAGCTTTGACAGTTCTTAAAACCTTGATTTCAAGCCTGCATATCGGGATTTACCCTTTGGCAGCTTGAAATTCCTGTCTAAATTGGGATAAAACCAGTTTAAACCTTAAGGGTGGATCAAAGTCTAATCTTAAAGTTTAAATAAGGTTGAAAATCCTCCAATACAAGTGTACAACCTTAATTGAATCATTGCAGATCCAAAAAGTTGGGTACACCAGCTCTATTTGGTCTTTTTCCTTTGTCCCACCTTTTTGCGTGGATTTTGCCCTTTTATTTATTTAAAGCCATACCATGGCTTTAAACCCTTTTAAATTGAGGTCACGCAGGATTTAAATTCTGTATGGCAAATCCTTAGCCAATTCAGTAAATATACACCACACCTCAATTTTAACTAAAATTTTGGTAAGTTTGCATTAACCTTATGCAACTTTAAATTTAAGCTTATTTAAGCTTAAATTTAACAATTTTAAAAAAATGTTAAAAAAGTTACATTAGTACTGTGAGATTCTTCAATCTTCTAATAACACAAGAAATAAGTGTTTTTGGGTATAACACCTTATGGATGTACCCTAGGTTATTTTTGGTGTAGAATCCAAAAATGACATAATATTTATAACTTTGTTTATCCAAAATAAATTCTACTTATTTTTTGTTATTTTTTATTTTAATTTCAACTAAAAAGTCTGTTTAAGACAAAATTAGCTGTTTATAAAATCATTTGTGGCCTTATGGGTATGTTATACATACCTCACAGGCTCACATTCCCTACCATCAAAATAACATTGTACCACAATTTTTCTTGTGTAGTTTACCCCCAAGTTATTTGGGGGGGTATAATCCACTTTCCAACCTATCTACCTCTACTTTTAAGTATGTAAAGCACACAATTCAAACTTTTTATTGAGCAATTGGTCTTCTCTCATGTTTGAATTTTGTAAGAAACTTTTGGGCATCAGGTATTTTTCTTTTTACAATCCATTCATCTTCATGTTATGAATTTTTATACCTGATGTTTTCTATAGTAAGCTCCTCTGGTACTTCTTCTTCTTCTGAAGGCTCAGAATCACTTTCATGTAAACATACATCAGTTGTTTCTTTTGTTTCTTCCACTTTTTCAACATTTATCTCATTGATTCTTGTCTTGTTTGGGCAAGTGTTTGCTAAATGAGATGTGCTTCCACATTTGTGACATTTAAAAGGAAGTCTGTCCTGTGGCTTATTTGGCTTTGAAATTGGTTTCCCATTAGTGTTATTGTCTATTGGGGTTTTGGACCGATTTCTTCCAATTTTTGTTCTAGTAGTGATGTCCTCCATAGCATTGACATAATCTTCTGTAGAGCAAGGCTCAGAACATCTGCTTCTTATAGCATGCTCAAGGTCACCACCACATTTTCTTAATATCCTTTTATGTACCATTGTTTCAGACATATCAGGATGAAGGGAAGTTAACCTGTCCTTCTGTTTAAGAAACCAAGTCATGGGCCTGTCCCTCTCAATATTTAAAATGGCTTATTCAAAAGAATTTGCCATTCTAAATCTCCAGGAATCATTTGCCCATTTAGAAAAAATTTGTGCTTTCCACCAAGGCCAAGAATGTTTACCATGGTCTTGTCTCATTTTATAATACCATTTCTTTGCTGATTTGGTAAATAATGAGTGTAATCTGGCACTTATGTATTCATCTGGTATGTCAAAGTCTTCTTTAAACATATCAATTGTTTTCATAAATTCCATATGATTATATTCCCCTTCACCACTGAAGGTTGGCCATTCCTCTAATCTTGCAATGTCCTTATAATTGCAAGCATTTTCCACGGCATGACTTGAAATTGTATGGTGTAATTCATTATTCAAGTTAAGTTCATCTCTGTCAAGAATTGGTGTGGATTGTCTTGGCAATTCATTTTTTAGTGATATATTGTTAATACTTGATTGAATATCTTCTTTCAACTCAAGTCTTGCTTTATCACTTTTTTCCAATTGTTCTTGAAAAAGAGCTGCATTGTGACCAGTTGAGTTTTCCAAGTTTTGCACTTGTATTTTCAATTCTTTTAACTGTCCAGTTATAAAAGAAATTGAATGTTCATCTGGTTGATTGAGTAAGGTAACTTTAAGCTCAAGTCTTTCACAAAATTGCGTCAAAGACAAAATATTTGCCTTATTAACATTTTCAAGGCCAATTATGGTCTTTTGTTGGTCTTTTACTTGTAATATTTCATTACCCAACTTCTGTTGGACATGATCAAATGCTTTAAATTTCGCCATAATTTCTTTATTACAAGATTCAAAGTAAGTTACAAGCTTTACAAGATCTACTTCTTTGTAAAGGATTGGTTCAATCTTTCCTCCTCCTTGTTTTTGAATTCCATCAAAGTTCTTGCCATATTGAACACATTGTCCATGGCTGTTTTTTCCTTCTTTGGAATTCTGTAATTCTGCCGGTAAGGCTTGTTCCACCTGGGCTTTGCCTTTCCCTTTGCGTTCTGCTTTCCCTTCTGGTTAGTTTTTGGGGCTTGCTTGGGCTTCTTTGGCACTGGTTGAGGCGGGTTTTTGCTGGTGGATGCTTGAGGAGCTTCCACTGGGCTGTTGTCCTTGCCTTGAGCCAATTTCTTCTTCTGGTCCTCTGATAACATGCTTTGGTTTTTCAACAAAGCTTTTATCTGTTGGACTTGTCCTTTGACAGACATGGGTGTCCAACCCAACAGAAGATCTTCTGTCTTTTCTGGCCCCATGAACTTCTTCACTTGAAGATAAGAGTTCATGGTGCCTATCCAAAGACTTGGAAGGAGTTCCCACTCTTGTTGTTTTGACACCAGGAACCAGTTTTTCCATTGGGATTGATAAATTTCCACAGCTGCCTGTTGGAAATGGTTCAGGTCTAACAGAAATAGCAGTTATGTCAGCTTCTGGACTCTCAAGAAGAGGTTCAAAGGTGCTGGCTAACCTTTGGGAACTGGTGGAAGTTCTGGCATCCTCCATTTGTGCCTCTCCTCTGGGAGGACATTCTTGCCTTTTGGATTTGTGGCTGGAATGTCCTGGTCCAGATCCATTTGATTGGATGAAGTAGTTACTTCCACTTCTAGTAGGAGTCATTTCACGTCAATTTTAATAAAAAATAGAGTAAAATTGAATTGAATTCACCTGCAGGACCTTTAAAGGGCTCTTTGGTTATCAAACCCCTTGGTGCTGGACTGGTTTGAATTTCAATACTGGACTCTGAGGTTTCAGAGTCTGAAGAATTTTCTCTGATGGAAGACACTAGAGAGAATTAAAAATATAAGTTATTTTATCAAATAATGAAAATAACTTATAAACTCAACATATTAAATAAAGTTGTTTTAATGTAATTTTATGGCAAATTACGTCAAAAATAAAGAAAAATGTCTAAGATAAAAGAAAAAAATGTTTTTAGTAAAGATTTTTATTTTTAAAGATTTTTTATTTGATTTATTATTTTCTTTAAAGAAATAATAATTATGAAATTAACAAGTTAATTAATCAAAATTGTATTATTATTCACTTTATACTAGAATAACTCAAAGAATAAATTTCAAGTCTGTGATGTGAAAAAGCCACTAGTTAGACAAAAGAAATTTATTCCAAATCACTCAATAGTATATTGTTTCAAACAATATTCTTAAGAAGAAATTAACTTTATTAATATTATAAAGATTATTTATAAGGGATAAGTCCCAAAAAATCCAATATTAAGACAAATATGGCAATTTTTCGTCAAAAAATAGTAAAATAAGGTCTAGAATATGATTTATGTCCCAAAAATTGGTTTAAAATCAAGGCCAGGCCCCCAAATGTAAGGTTTGTCTATGAAACTCTTGATAATAGTAGCAAAATCAAGAGTACTATGACTGTCCTCAATAGAAATATATAATATAATAAAATATTATAACCACAAATTTAAATATAATTATTAAAAATAATTATATAAAAAAATAAATTTAATTATTATTATAAAAATATAATAATAAAAAAAATAATAAATTATAATTATTCTATTATTGTTATAGTCACTGACAGTTATAACAACAAGAGTTGTAAAGCTCTTAATGAGACAATTACATGTGGAAATATGAATATTAACCACTTATAAATAATATAAATATTATTTATAAAAAAATTATAAAACACACTGTGCAGAAATAACTCTTATAGAATAAAATTCTATATAAAAAAGCTAATACTAGATAAAAAAAATATAGAACTTTAGAGAAAACTTACTTATAATATTTATTTAATACAACAAGTTAAACAACAACAGTTATTATATTAAATAATGATTATAAGTTAAAAACACGCCTAAAGTTAATGATTTTAAAGATAAAACAACTTTTCATAATAAAATTTAAGATTAAGGAGTTTTTAAGAGGAATTTGTGGATTTTAAAAGATATTTAAGATGATAATTTTCTAATATGAAATATATTATTGATGATTACAACAATAATCTGAATTCTATGACTTCAATTCTTTAATTTCCAATTAATAAAGAATAAAATAACTTAAGGATTCCTTTAATAATAAGATTTTATGAATAATAAAACTTTACCTGTTTAAATGTCTAATATGATTGGAGTGATAATGAATGATGGACAAAAACAGTGATGAAAAGACTCTTTTTATGTCTTCAGAGCAGCTCTCATGATTCATAATGAATATAGAGGGCGTTCTCAGGTCAAAACTGAAAAACCATACTTAAAAACAAAGTTCTTAACTTAAGGCAACTTGTTTTTAATTCCAATTTAAAGTTACCAGTGTTATTCTTAACTCCATGTAACTTTAATCCTCATTTAAATTAATTATTTTAAGTTTTTAATAGAAATAATCTTTTTTATATTAAATTTCATCACATGAACAACTTAAAAATAGAGTTTAAAGCAGAAATCTCTTATTCTCAATTTTTAATTAATTTTTAAGGAAATCATAATTTTCTTTGAACTTAATTAAAAGAGTAAATTTCCAGGCTAATTACCCAAGAAATTTATTTATAAAAGATACTTAAAATTTAATTTATATATAGATAATATTAAATTCTAAACTGTGTGAAATTTTCAAGAAAATCCATTAAGATTTGGATTTTTAATGAAATTTGATGTTATTACTATTTTTCCACGTAAAATAGCAATACACACCAAAACTTAGCTTTTGATAAGGTTTTGATGCTTGTAACTTTAAAGTTTTAAGCTTATTTAAGGTTTTTAAGCCTGATTAAGCTTTGACATTTCTTAAAACCTTGATTTCAAGCCTGCATATTGGGATTTACCCTTTGGCAGCTTGAAATTCCTGTTTAAATTGTGATAAAACCAGTTTAAACCTTAAGGTTGGATCAAAGGATAATCTTAAAGTTTAAATAAGGTTGAAAATCCCCCAATACAGGTGGACAACCTTCATTGAATCATTGCAGATCCAAAGAGTTGGGTTACCCAGCTCTATTTGGTCTTTTTCCTTTGTCCCACCTTTTTGCATGGATTTTGCCCTTTTATTTATTTAAAGCCATACCATGGCTTTAAACCCTTTTAAATTGAGCTCACGCAGGATTTACATTCTGTATGGCAAATCCTTAGCCAATTCAGTAAATATACACCACACCTCAATTTTAACTAAAATTTTGGTAAGTTTGCATTAACCTTATGCAACTTTAAATTTAAGCTTATTTAAGCTTAAATTTAACAATTTTAAAAAAATGTTAAAAAAGTTACATTAGTACTGTGAGATTCTTAAATCTTCTAATAACACAAGAAATAAGTGTTTTTGGGTATAACACCTTATGGATGTACCCTAGGTTATTTTTGGTGTAGAATCCAAAAATGACATAATATTTATAACTTTGTTTATCCAAAATAAAGTTATACTTATTTTTTGTTATTTTTTATTTTAATTTCAACTAAAAAGTCTGTTTAAGAAAAAATTAGCTGTTTATAAAATCATTTGTGGCCTTATGGGTATGTTATACATACCTCACGGGCTCACAGAAGAATAGCACTACAGTGATTCTATCAGGCTCCAACCCATTATTCGAAAAAAAATCACTGTTGTCGACAGAACTAACAGTATGATTAGAAATGACAAAAAAAAAAACTAGGATGAAGCATGGAGACAGCAATCAAACCTGAAACACAATTATATCGTTTGAAAGCTCCAACACCCGGATATGACTTGTTCGAGCACAAATGAACAACTTCTTAAGAAATGTGAATTAAAAAATCAGAAGCATTCTCATAGACTTGGATCAGCCGTTTAATATACACTAGGGAGCTCTCTATTAAGCAGAGATGTTTTGGCCTTGCACAATTACTGGTGGAATATTGCTTCAAATACCAAATCAAAAGTAAATCAACATGCACAAAAAATCATAGAAGCGAAAACGCCAAGACAATAAAAATAAACTACTCATGCTTTACGTTTGGCTATTGACCTCAATGCAACGGAAATATCTTTTAACTAAAAGAACTTAGCCTAAAATACATCAATTGAGCTGCTTCACCAAAGCAGGCTCAAAAGCTCAAATTTCATTTGTCACTGCACCAGGTTTCTTTCAAAATACAACTTCGGATAGTAAATTTAAATTAACATTCCAAGCCATCTGAAAACAACAGAATCAGCCCCGACCAACCAAAGTGGTTTTAAGCACTCGGAGAGGGTGAAACACTTACCACCCTTCAAAATCCTATTGCAAACTACTTCTAAGCTTGAGGAATGGATTGACTAGAAAGAAAAAATTGATAAAAGAAAATAAAATATAAAGAGAAGCAGAAGGACAAGCACCCATGTGGGCAAGAGGGCCACAGTATTTATAGTCACTGATGACCGCTTTAAATCCAACTTAAAGCTGCTTTTAATCAGCTTCAACACTGAAAGGCATGAACAGGCTATGTTCACATCGGACAAGCTTTCGGAGGAGGTAGTTCTAGTTGGTCACTAAATCAGACTCAGATGAGGCAATCTTGCATTAAGAACCTCATCGATTGACAGGAATTGAATCAAATTCTTCAATAAAATACTAGAAGAATACCAGTACAGCACAATAAAAGACAGGTCGGAGTTGGGGTGGATTTAGATAAATACTGCCAGGTGCTGGTACCAACAAACCTAAAACTAACCCACACGACTATAGTCAATCATTAGGATACACTCAAAACAATAAATCCCTGACAGCTCCTACTAAAACACTGCAGGAAAAGACATGACAGAAACCATATTATTGCTTTCAAATTACGTCACAAAAGCCATTGGAGGACCTCGGCTGGCACCATCATGGACTTATGATCACCAATTTAGATATGAATACAGCCTAATACCCACTTAATAAACAAACAATAGGATGAAGACCTTTGTAAAAAACTACTGCACCAAAGTAACAAGAGGGTAAAAGAATTGGAACCTATTTGTTCTAATTACACTATAACTGCAAGATATGACTGAGGAGATCCTGCATCAGCACCTCATCAAGCACTCAAGCTGTCAACTTCCAACATCAGTGCACTGCCTTAACGCCACACTACAAGAACAAAAAAACTGAATTGCATGCAGAAAGGCTGGCTCGTCAGTACATTGTCAAGCTAACAAAAACATCATTTGCTTTTCATCTGGCCTTCGCACGCAGTCATTAAACAAGGAGTTATAACAACAGCTGAGGAATTTTATTACAACGGTAAAACACAAAACAAAGAATCACACTCACTAGCACCATACATCAAAGATGAGAAGTCAGAGTCGGGGGTGGATTAAGCTCGGGATGGTATTCTGTACCTGCCATCACCAATCAATTGGACACCTTCCAACTACCAAAGCACCCAACCCAATTAACTTCTAAGTACTGTAAAAGCACCCTAAATACAACCACTGGATGAGTGGCTGCAAGCCGAACTAACCCTGTAAGACAAGATGGTTTCAGAATACATTCAGCAGGTGGACTTAGCGTGGATTCAGAATATTTGTGACGTCTGAAACCTCTTAACTGGTTATGATCACATAAAAGCCTTGTGAACATTCATAAGGCGACGAAAACCTCAGCAAGAGGCATTTAACTGGTGTCCGATGCAAACAACCATCCCCCACGATCCTAGCAACTGTACCCAAAGGTATTTGGACTGTTTCCGAAGGCCCTAAATTACCTACTGACACCTTGAAGACACCCTGACTTATTAAAACCAAAGTAAAAACAATCAGCCACCTCCAACTTGTTAAATTAAGAGAACTAAAAGGTTTTGAATTAACAGCAGTATAAAAGAGAGTAGGAAAAATGTAAGTACCTAAAAGGTGGAATACAAGTAATAAAAGAATATAAAGGTCTATTTGTAAATTCAGGCAGCACTACAACTGACTATATTCAGATCTGAGTTAGTATTACATTGATAAGAAATGCAGAAAAGGTCATACCAAAGGTAGTTACGAAGGTCGTGTTTGAGTAGGTAGAACAATGAAGATGATGATGATAAAAGAAGAGGTGGTAGGTTGATGAGACGGAGAGAGAAAGATGAAACAATTGGAAGATAATAGGATTGTAAAGAAAACAAAGAATAAAAGGATATGATGAGAAGATGCAAAATAAGACAAAACAGGAATGAGTTTTTAACAAGAAAAAGGAGAAAGGAGTGGTTTATATGTCCACGAAACATAGCCACTGGATTTCCTTTAGTTGGGAATCCATGGCAAGTCTTGGATTATCACTAGATACTTGAGCGTATTCAGAGTAAAGGTGGCCATGGTTAATCTTAGCTCCTTTCGGCCAATTCTCCAACACAACTCACCCGATCCACTTCTACATAGTAAAAGGGTGGAAAAACCCTCTAGCAGTCAAAATCATCGCAACCAACGTAATTCTAATCAGTAATAACAATAAAATAACCATCTAGAAACCCAAAACAATCCACCCGATCTACTTTGAAAAGATTTATGAAACTAAAAAAAATCAACGCGAAGTGGTTTAAAGTAATAAAAAATAAAAAAATAAAGGGAAAAAATAAAATAATAAATAGAGATAAAAATAGTAAAGTAAAAAAAAAAAGCTCACAATGATGTTCTACACAGGGTATTAGAGCCCATCTAGATGTCTCGGCAAGAAAGAAACAATCGCCCGAAGCTGCAATCGGGGTGCTATAACACCCATTGAGACTGAAACAGCCCACCCGAAAGGCTGTTGAGGAGATTTAAAAGGCTGAGCCTCCATCTGCATTAACAAACTATAAGGCGCAGGATTATAGTAGAGAAAAAAACCACGCGAAGTGGTTAAAAGCACCATAAAGTGCTTTTCAAAAAAAAAATAATAAAAAAAATATAAGGAATGGAAACGACCCACCCAAAGCATGGTAGGAGGTGTTAGGGTCTTTTAAATGAGCCTGTCAAGCTGACTACCTTACCTTCTAGCAATATAAAAAAAAATTATATAATAATAAAAAAAAAAAAAAGTCCTCAACATTACTTTAAACTGTTGGAATTTCTTTTATTGATTATTTAGAAAATAAAAAATTAACAGTGACAGCTATTTTAAATTATTTACTATAGTGATGATAAAAATAAATAAATAAATGTCCTCAGAAAGACATTAAACTGCTGGTTTCTGCTTTCATTTTTTATCTTCTGGCTGTTTTTTTACTTAAAATGATTTTCTATTTATTTTACAGGGCTTTACAATAATTTTTTTTTAAAAAAAAAGCCCTGGGCAAGGCATTAAACTGCTTAACTTCATTTTGTTATGTTTAATTTATTAAATTACTGATTATTTATTTTATGAAATTTCAGTATTTTTTGTTAATGAAATAATTAAAGGAATAATAAATAATAAAAGCCCTCAGAATGGCTTAAAACTGCTTGGTTTTATATTTAATTCTTGGTTTTTTTTTTCAACTGACATTATTTTTCCATTTTTGATACAGGGATATTTAAGAACAAAACAAAAATAGGCTTTAAAAAGGAAAAGAAAGAAAAGCCCTCAGTATGGCTATAAACTGCTTATTTTATTTTTTATGATTCAATTAGTTGACTAACCATGTTTTTTATTATAAAATGAGGGTTTAAAATAAAAGATGCCCTCAGCATGGCTTTAAACTGCTGGTTTTTTCTTATTTATTTGACTTCATTTATTTTATTTATTTTTTATGCTACAGGGCTACAAATAAAATAGCCCTCAGCATGGCTATAAACTGCTTAATTTCATTTTTATCATGATTTAATTAGTTGACTAACCAGTTTTTTTTATGAATGAACAGGGCTTTGAAAAAAAAAATAATGTGTCCTCAGCAAGACATTAAACTGCTAAATTTTAAATTTTAACAATTAAACCATACTGAAATACTTTTTTTTGGATCCTACAGGACTTCAATATATCAAAAGCCCTGGGCAAGGCTTTAAACTGCTCAGTTTTATATTATTTTATCATTTCATTGACTTAATTATTTTACTGAAAACTTTATTTTATTTTTTACAGCTTTCATCAATCAATATATATAAAATAACAAAAGAAAGATAAATATGTATATCAGATTGAGGGTTGAAAAACATAAAAGCCCTCAGTATGGCTATAAACTGCTTCTTTTACTTTATTTCTCATGATCATTTTATGTTGGATATTAAATTAAACTGACATATTTAAATTTGGATATGGCTACAGGGCTATAAATGACAATGCAAAGCCCTAAGAAAGGCTTTAAGCTGCCATTTTTATTTTTTTATTTTTTATGCTTTTTCTTATATTTTATAATATATTATACTGACATATTTTATTTTGAATGCTACAGGTGTTCATCATGAAAATATTCCTCTGCTTTTATAACATTAAAAGTGCTTTTAAAGTGAAAAGGAGTCCTTAACAAGACTATAAGCTGTTTAATTCAACTTATAACTTGGCTTTGAAGATAAATCAAAACCCAAAGTATCAACATGAAATCAAGCCAAATTCAACGAAAACAAAAAAAAGAAAATCTGTGGTCCTTGGCAAGACTATAAACTGCCCACACAAAAAAAATAAAAATAAAAATTCTCAACAAGGAATCAAATCAAAACAATCAACCAATGGTCCTTGGCAAGACCATAAACTGCCCACCATTAGAAATATCAACAAGGACTCAAAGTTACAACACAATCAATCACAGGTCCTAGGCAAGGCCATAAAGTGCACTTTCAAATATCAACAAAAACATATGGTCCTTGGCAAGACCATAAACTTCCCCTTCAAATATCAACAAGAAATCACTAAAATTATCAACAAGGACCAAAGCAAAGAAACCAATGGTCCTTGGCAAGACCATAAACTGCCTATTTGAAATATTCAAAAATATTGCACAAGGACTATCAAAGGAGGATAAATCCTAGGCAAGACTATAAACTACCTAAGAATTAAGGTCATATCCCATTCATGAGCTCAATAATATTCTATTTTACTTTTCCTACTATTACAACAAGAGCCATCAAGTTGGCTTAATTTTCAACTCAATAATAACAATAATCAAAAAAAAACTTTAAATCAAGTATTATTTTTTTAAAAAAATTATCAATTTATTTTAAATATTTCTTCAATTACAGAAGAGTGATTGGAACTTGTTTGAAAAGAAGAAGTATTTGTGCCATGAAGGCATTAATTGAACTCTGAAGGAGTTATTTATATTAAAAACTCATAAATTGATGACATAATTTGGGGAATTTACATATTAATAACACCTCAATGTGCTATTGATTCCAAATGGAATTGAAAAAGCCCCCCAAAAAGCAAACAAGAGTCTTTTCAAATTGTCCAAATTTTCAATTTCACTGTTTATATTTTTTGAACAACTCAAATGCATTTATGGGTAACAGAAAATCTGAACCATAAAGGGGATGGACTTGAAATAAAGTCTGAGTCACAATGATGATTCCAAAAGGAATAGTTGTGGCATCATAAGGGTCATTATATGAATAAAGGACTCAAATTATGATCATTCAACTATGTAATATTAATCATAAATACTCTCAAGAGCACCAATTTTTACTGATTGGCACAGCTTACCACCTTTAACCAAACAGTTCCATGATCTTAATTGTGATTCAGGTTTATTTCTTTTAAATTGTGATTTTTACTCAGATATCTCACTTAATGGTTATTTTATACTTAAATTAAAAAAAAACTTATTATTGAATCATAATCAAAATAAAATTATGTAAATTTTGTGTATCATTATTTATCCTTATCAAAATCACTATAAAAAATAAGGGGTGGGTAAACTTATGTCTTACACTATCCCATATAGTGGAAGTTTTGGGGGAATGAGAACATATCCTCTTCAAAGTTTGAAAACCAACTCAAGATTTTTTAAATGGAGAGGGGGGCCCTCATCCAAACAAATATTATTAAAAAAATATCAATAAATTAATATTAAAATCAATTTTAAATCACCTTATTATTACAATTTTTCATTTTTCATTTCTTTATAACAGGTATAATTCAGGAATAAAAAAGAAAAAAAGGACATAAATTATTTTTAAGAAATATCAAGAGAATTGGGAAACAACGTACATAGGACAATTTTTCAGAATACTCAAAATGAAGAAGATTATATATGAAGAAAAGCAGGGGTTCCTTATGGATTGACCTTTGGACAACACAACACCTTGGACACTTCTTTGATTCTGGATTGAAACTCATTTGGAATTCAAGAAGAAGTGGTCAGGATTTATGGAATGAAGGATTACACACTGGATTAATTATGAACTCAGGACTCACTCAACATGATGGACCAACAAGATGATGTAAAACACTCAACTCAAATTGCCCTTGGGATTTTAGAAAAGCTTGAAGACTCAAGAGGTCCTCAGCATGACCCTAAACTGCTTCCCCTGTAGACTTGGGCAGGGAAAATTATAAAAAAAAATAAAAAATAAAAATAACAGCCAAGAAGCTGGAGGGGATTTTCCTAGTCAGAAGAAGTGCTGAAGGACCATTTTTGTCCTTAGCATGACAATAAACTGCTCCCTTTGTGTAACAGGAACAAGGGGTTTCACAGGTGTTTAGCATTATCAAATTGGCCAAAATGAACAAAGTGAAGTCTCAAGCCATCAATTAAGACAAGAAAATTCCTTATCAAGAAATAAAACAACCAGAAGAATCTTTCATCAAGTGGGAGTCATGAAGATTGAAGAATAAAGCAAGAGTCAAGTGGAATCCAAAATCAAGCCCAAAGGAGCTCAAGAATCAAGAAAAGCCCTTGGATTAGGCCAGGAGGTCCTTGCATGACTTAAACTGCAGGACTTGTATACCTAATATACAGGGGTTACACACCTAGATGTAGGTCCTGTATGACCTTAAACTAAATTATTTTTATGGAAGAAAGAAGAAAGAAGAATTGTGAAGACCTCAAGATTTCAGGACACTAGCAAATTCTTAGAAATAAAAAAAAAAAAAAAAAAAAAAAAAAAAGAGAGAAGAGGAAAAAAAATAACTAACTGAAGATGGATCACCAGATTTTAGCATCCAAATACAAATCAGTCCTGAAGAAGGTGAGACCAGTCAATGAGCCAATTCCTCAAGACCTTAACCCACCTTTGGAAAGACCACCTTTGTCAAGAGATCCTTATGAAACACCCTTATCACCAAACCCACCTATATTTCAAGAAACCTTCAAGGTCACCCATGAAAGACTGCAAGCAGTCAATTTTGGCCCACCAGGATGGTTATCAAATGAAGAAATCAATTTACTCAAAAATGTTATTACCTTAAGGGAAAAAGCAATAGCTTTCTGTGAAGAAGAAAGAGGATTACTCAAACACTCATATGGAAAACCTTACAGGATACCAGTAATACCTCATGAACCTTGGCAGAAGAAACCTGTCACATGGTGGAATGTGATCTACAACTTGCCAGTATTAATCGGTCTTTCAACTGGTTTAATAGCCTTTTCGGCAAGAGTTCCCTTTGCTGAGGTCTGGCAGACAGCATTGTGACAATAAACCGGTTACCAACGTCATGGGTTCGATTCCGGTTGGAGACAAGAGGTGGTCTCAATCAAACAACCAGAAATTGCTGGGTTTTCCGCTCCATTGGCGTACAAGGGTTCCGCCCCTTGGGGGTTCCTTGTAGGCTCCTGTTGTGACTAATGTAACTCCATGAGGGAGACATGGGTAATACCATCAGTTACATGCACTTCGGGACGCAGTGCCCTAAACCCGGGGGTACTGTCACATGGTGGAATGTGATCTACAACTTGCCAGTATTAATCGGTCTTTCAACCGGTTTAATAGCCTTTTTGGCAAGAGTTCCCTTTGCTGAGGTCTGGCAGACAGCATTGTGACAAATGTCACAGTGGCTCTTCGAAGTGAAGAGGGCCTGGCACTCAGTAAACTGGGACTCACTTATGGAGGGCTCAAAGATAAGATAAGATGAGATACACTTAAGAGTGTTAAAGATAAATTGCTAAAGAATAAATATAAGAAAAGCAGCAACAAAAGATAAGAGTAAAAGAATAGAAGAGCCAACCACAAACAAGTCCAAGTCCACTGTTTCAACCTGTCAGAATGGAAAGAGAAGGGTTAATAAGGATATGGCCACCCAACTCATACTGTACAGGCGAAGAGAAAATGCAAAGACTAACTTAAAATTAAATAATTATAATACCCAAAATAAGGATAAGAATAATTATGAAATGATAAATAAACTAAATTAATTAACTGGGGAAAAGTCCCCAGGGGGGAGAAAGAGGGGCTGGTATATGTGAGAATCACCAGCCCTGATCCAGAGGAAGAATTTTCATGAGAATATTTGATGATTGAATTGAGTCTGGCCAATACAGGTCCTGTACAGCTGTACAGAACCTGTACAAGAGGTGTGGTGTATTTGAGTGATCATACAGTTCCATACTGGTGTATTGAAACTGTATTGGGTGAATCCAACCTGTACAGGTATTGACAGGCTGTATTGATGTACCAAGCTGTATGCATGTTTCAGAATGAAGATTGCTGAAACTGACTGCTGATGCAGATACTGGATTTGCTGATTTGAGGTGTTTGAGTGGGTGTATGAATGAATACCCTTACCCCTGATGGATGGTTGTTACAAAACCAATTCCCATTCCCAAATCAATTTTACCTCAGTTTACTGAATCAATGAGAGAAAGAATCAGGAATGGACTCTATGAGCAATCAACCTCAAGCTACACAAGCCCAATCTTTTGTGTGGCCAAATCAAATAGGAAACTCAGAATTGTCCATGACCTTCAAGAAATCAACAAAGTCACCATCAAGGATGCTGGCTTACCACCTCATATTGAAGAATTTGTAGATGCATTTGCAGGAAGAGCATGCTATGGACTAGGAGACATCATGGGAGGATATGATGAAAGAGAATTAGATGTCACTACAAGACCCCTCACCACTTTTGAAACACCCCTTGGAAGGATGTAACTCACAAGACTACCCCAAGGAGCCACCAACTCAGTAGCAGTATACCAAGCCCAAATGACCTGGATAATTCAAGAAGAAATACCAGAAAGTGTAGGAATTTTTATTGATGATGGAGGAATAAAAGGACCAAGATCACTTTACAACCAAGAAAAACTACCAGAAAGCCCCTCAATCACAAGGCTCATATGGGAATATGCCATAACCTTAGAAAGAGTTTTATTCAGGATTGAAGAAGCAGGAATTACTATCTCAGGATCAAAGTTTGCATGCTGTGTTCCATCCTTGGCCATAGTAGGGAATGTTGTATCATTTGAAGGAAGAACATATTCAAAACAATAGATCAACAAAATTCAAAATTGGCCAACACCTCTTAACAAGAAGGAAATAAGGGGATTTCTTGGACTTTGTGCCTATGTAAGGATGTTCATTGAAAACTTCTCACAAGTTGCATCACCACTCAGAAGGCTCATCAGAGAAGATGTTGACTCGGACTGGGATCAAAAATGTGAAGAAGCTTTTCATAAGCTCAGAAGAATAGTTGGAGAAGAAATAACCCTCAAGAAATTGGATTATGACAAAGGAGCAGGGAAAATTAAGCTAGCAGTAGATTCAAGCTACATTTCTGCTGGAGCAGTACTCACTCAAGAAGACAAAGAATGAAAAGACAGACCGTTATTCTATGAATAAACAACTTTTTCAAAATTAGAATCAAAATACTCACAACCCAAATTGGAACTCTGTGGAGTTGCAAGAATTCTCAAGAAGCTTCAAATAATACTTTGGGGAGAATATTTTGAATTACAGGTTGATGCCAAGGCCTTAATTGAAATGATAAACACCCCTTGCTTACCCAATGCCCCCATGACAAGATGGGTAGCTTTCATTCAACTATTTTCCTTTTATTTGGTACACAAACCAGGGAACACTTTCACTATGCCAGATGGGCTATCCAGAATACCAAAAAACTCAGAAGAAGAAGATGAAGATGCACCAGAATTTGATGAAGAAGAAGATTGGATCAAGCCACACCCTGGATTTAGGGCTAAGACTATAAATTCACTCAATTTTTCAGGAATACAGGTACCAACCAAACAAGAAGGATTTTGGAAGAGAATGCAAGAATACTTAAGTACAATGAAAAAACCACAATCAAGCAAAGATGAAGAGTTTAGAAGGATAAAAAGAAGGTCATCCAAATTTTTCTTGGAAGATGGCCAACTCAAAAAAAAAAATAACCAAAACCCTCAAATGGTGATATCAAGTCAAGAAGTTCAAAGCTACATTTTAAAGTCACTTCATGAAGACATGGGCCACAGAGGGGAAAATGAAACTTATAGAAGAATTGTAGCAAGATTTTGGTGGGAAGGAATGAAGAAATCAGTCAAGAAATGGGTTCAATCTTTCCTGGCCTGCCAAAAGAGAAGTCAAAACTTACAAAGAGAACAAGGAAAATCTACAGCAACATCAACAATATTTGAAAGAGTCAGTATGGATGCAGTCCATATCAAATCTGGAAGATGGAAGTATATGGTTGTGGCCAGAGATGATTTTTCAGGATGGCCAGAAACAGTTGGACTAGTCAAATTAACAGCAAAAGTAGTTGCAGAATGGTTCACCTCAGAATGGATATGCAGGTATGACTCACCAAAAGAAGTAACTGTGGATGGGGGGCCAGAGTTTGGAAAAGAATTGCAAGATGCAGTAAAGAAAGCAGGATCAAGGATCAGAGTCACCACACCTTATTACCCAGAGTCTCAAGGAATGGTTGAAAGGGGCCATAAGCAGCTCAAAGATGCATTAGTCAAGATGTGTGGAGAAAATGGAGGGAAATGGAAAAAATATCTACCACTAGTGACATTGGCTGACAGAATTTCCACTAAAAGGACAACTGGTTTTTCACCATATGAACTACAATTTGGACAACTACCAGTATTACCAATTGACATTGAAACAAAAACATTATTAGCAGTAGAATGGCACAAAATATCCACAACTGAGGAATTACTGGAAGGCAGAGCCAAACAGCTGGAAGGAAAAGAAGAGATGAGAAGAAAAGCAGCAAAAAAACTCAAAAAATCAAGGGAAGAGTCAATGAAATATTGGGATAGAACAATAGCACACCAACTAAGATCACCACTCAATCTAGGAGATTTGGTCCTGGTTTACAACAAAGCAATAGAAACTAATTGGGGACTACTGTTCAAAAACAAATGGAATGGACCCTACAGAGTAATCAGACAAATAAACAATGGACCATATGAACTTGAGGAGCTGGATGGAACAGAATTAGCAAGAAGATTTGCAGCATCTCAAGTCAAGAGGTTCTACCCAAGAGGAAAGTTTATAAACACAAAAGAAGACACAGAAGAAGAACAAAGTGAAGACGATGAATCAATAAATGAGGAAGAGGTATTGGAGGAAACCACAGAATCAGATGAAGAATAGAGAGCTCTCACCTGGAATGCTGGGGCCGTTTATTATTTTGCCATGTATGATTTCCTTGCCATTCGAGTTGAGGCTAAAAACATCGCCTTTACGATTTAGTGTCAGTTGTTCTTTGAATAATTCTAGGAGGCTGATGAGGTTACACTTAAGGTTGGGTACGTATAGGCACTCTTTCAATGTCAGTGTATTGTTATGATTGAGTATTTTTACTGTACCTATACCTACTGCGGAAAGTTTGCTATTTGTGTCCCCTGTTCCCACATGTATGCTAGTAGATCTTGGTGTGTTTAAGAAAGGTTCTAAAGAGTTGAACATGTGGTGGGTTGCACCACAGTCCAGGATGAGCTGATTTACTTTTGGTTGTGAAGGCACTGATGTCGTCACGAGAGCTTGAGCAACAGTTAGATGAGCAGTGGCATCAAAGTGGCGACGTTTCTTTTCTCTTCTCAGGGGTCTTAGATGTGGATTTTCTGACCAACAATCCTCCTTTTTGTGAGTGACACATTTCATGTTGTGTTTGCCTTTTGTACAGTAATATACGATCTCGTGAGGTTCCTCTACACTGGACAGTAAGGCCGTTGGGGAGGTAGTTTGAGGCATTGCATCCGTGTTGTATAAGTGAGCCAGGTCTTGGAGTCGTGTTAGAATTTTCTCAGGTTTTTCAATGATGTCTTCATTTAACGTAAGATTTTCGACAAATTGATGGAGTTTTGTGTCTCCTCCCAATTTGCCTAGTAAGGAGTATGAAAGCAATTCTGCTGGTACTACAATACTGACTGCATCCAATTCCATCATCAACTTTCTGCAAGTATCGATGTAATTTTGCAGATTACCATCATAGAAGCTCCTTTGCCAGTCCATCCATACGCGGACTCTATTTACCGCTCTCTTTGAGGCATATTGATCTTCAATCTTGGCCCACAGTAAGTTTGCTTTTTCAATGGTTATGACATTGACTACTTCTCGAAAGACTCTTTCTGTGAGTCTAGTTGTTATTAAGTTGATTGCTTCATAACTCGCTTTTGACCATTTATTTACCACATGTGTTGATGCATCATCAGGAGGAGGTTTTTCGCATATGTCAATAAGGTCTTTGGACCTGAGATGTATCTTCATACGCATATGCCAGTGGCCGAAATTGGTACCATCGAGTAAGGGGATGTTGATGTCTTTTATATTGGTTGATTTTTCCGTCATTATGTCTCGCAAACCACCTTGTATGTTTAGGAGCTCGAGACTGTAAATCTAATAAAATTTATGAACTTTAAAGGTGGAGTTAATTAACATGCAAGTTATTTATACATAGATAAAAGTAAAAATGTACCTTTAAAGGTGGAGTGCGGTTATGCAATAATAATCTAGGTACAACAATATGATGCAGCAGCGATTGTCTACTGAGACAATTTGCTAGGTTAGCGTGTTTCTTCACTTGTTAGTGAGTAAGGATTATGCCACGTACCTCTGATGGCTTTATAATGTGATAATAAGAGAGTATTAAACAAAGAAAGAGAAGGTGCGATAAATCTAGTTACAGTGTGCAGTGATGGATGAAACAAATAGATAAATAAAATATGAAAGAAAGTGAGATGCAGTCCTCTCATCGTTGAGTAAAGTTTGGTTCTTATAAGCCAGTTCTTATTGTTCTCAAGCCGTGGCTATTAGACATTTAACTGGACAGTGTCCGTGTCTTTACTAATCTGAGTAAACGTGACTCAATTAGTATTGAGTTGTTATTTATGCTTTTGCACTGGGTTTGGGATCGTGCTCACCTAGACCCCTTTGGGTTGATATTTCTTCAAGGGGGATGTGGTATTCCATACCATTTTTTTTCACCAGGCTCAAGCTTATAGTACCCTATAACAGCAGGAAATCCAGCCTACAGGCAGACTTACACTCAAAATTTACACCAAAAGGTCAATTTTTCAGCAAGAAGCTGGATTTAACTCATAAAACCATGGCACAGGCACCAAAGGGAAGTGTATGTGTTTAACTAAATTATTCAATTTCATTATGCATATCCAAAAAAATCAAGTTACATATAGCAAACTAGTTACAACAAATAAGGTACCACCCTTTAAATTAAACACCCCACCCAGCTTTACACCCCCTTACAGCCACAAGAGTACCTTATCTTATATCCAAAGTAACACCACTTGAAAACTTCAAACAGAATCAGATTTATTTACACCACTCATCACCTCATGCAAACCAAAGCTAGTTACAACGGGCTGCATTCAGTACACAATTTTAATTAAATCTCAACCACATTACTATGCACAGCATGTGTCAAACTCAAAAATCACATCATCTCATACATAACAGTAAATTCACAAGTACAAGAGATTATCACCTGACTTCATTTTAAAGTTCAAAAAGAATAAAAACAACCATGACACCTGCATAAATTACACAGCCACTTCTACCAAACCTAAAATAGGACATATGCAAAGGAATTACAAGGTCATCATGTGATACTGCATCCACCAACACAATATCATGTGACAAGAAAGAGGCTGTGCAAAACAAAAATCCCCAGCCAAAACTTAATCACCTCATGTATTCGAGGAAAATTCAAGAATATCACATCATAATTAGTTCACCAAAAGACAATCATGTGATAAATGGAGGCTGTGCAGAGAGAAAATTATCACCAAACCTTAAATTACCTGACCCATGCAACAAAGGTCCTCACCAAAAACAGAGTCACATGATGAAATCAAGAGGAATTAAAGTGGAAAGAGACAGCTCCCATGGAGGGCCCTCTAGGCTCCCAAAAGGTATAAATAGAGGGGCTCTCTCCCCCCAAATTTCAAATTCCCCCCCATGAACATTATATCCACTTCAAAGTAGGAGCATAGGGATAATTCATCCCTCACCTGGGAGGTACTCCAGAAAATTATAGTAAATTTACTTGCCCAGTAGCTAAGCTCAGTGGAAGTATAGTGTTGAAGATTACCCAGTAGCTAAGCTCAGTGGAATCTTATTATTATTAAAATAAAAATAAAAATTACCCAGTACCCAAGATTAGGGTTACTACTCTATTAAAATATTTCACCTAGTAAAATTAACACCATTTATCAAGATTTAAAATTCACTCACCCCTTTAAAAAAAATCCAATATCAAAGAACCTTACCTCTTAGATTTAACAAATACAATTTTATCTTATTATCAACAACTCTTAAAAAAAATAACTAACCTTCCAAAAAATTATTTTACTCTATTTTAACTTTACCTTAACAAAATTACCTTTATCAACACTCATCAAATTTTCCAGAACACCTTAAAAAAAACCCATCTTGCAAAAGGAATTTTAACCAAGAAAAAACTCACCTCAATTTCACCAAAAACTATTAAAATTAAAACAGACAAGTATTTGATTAAATCTAAAAATTAACCAAATTACTGACATTATTTTTAATATTATTTATTGAATAGGTCTGATCTGAGACTGCTGAATTTTGTCTTCTGCAGTTGTAAAGCCACTTACTAATTTTTTTGGTTTGTGAGCTCCAAGGAAGATTTTGTTCAGTATTTTAGGAGGGGCAGGCAATACACCCTTGCCACCCTTGGTTACAGGAGTTATTAGCGATTCAAAACTAGTTACCTGTGATTTCCCCCCCCAGGTACTGCCTCATTTTAATCCCACATTATTAGTACATAGCCACACTGGCTCCACTAGATTTTTACCCTCTGAAAGTTTTTCGGAAATGTCAATTAGTGATAAAGCCCCTTTAACTGAGCTTGTTCTCCAGTCATCTGAGCATACAATCAAACCACGAATCCCCGCCTCACAGAATGCCGCTAATATACCATTGCAAATTTCATTTATTCCGCGATTCTTGTGACACGTCAAAAGATCTTTGATGGCCTCATTTTTTTTTGAGTTCGTGAGTGTGCCTTTGATGCCATTAACTTCGACCTTTGTATGTGCACGTACCATGTTGTACGCAATCATCAAATCAATAACTGTATCCATTAGATCCTCCAGGTTCTTGTGTGGCTTTGTGGATATCTCATTGTCAGCCCCACCACCTTTAATGCTGAGTTGCGTTGCACGTTGCTTCGATTTACTCAAGCAGGAGGCAAGCTATTCAACTGCTCCCCGTTCGAGTCCAAGAGGATTGGTCGAATTTGATGTTGGTGCAACATATGGTTTGGGTGCAACCACATCTTATGAGACTAAAATAATGGATTAAAACATAACATTTGCCCAAAAATGTTTAACTGGATTGGCGGGGTAAAGAAGGCTCTGAGCCATTTTGAAGAAGGAGTGTTCAGATTTTGGGAGATTCTCTGAAGGTTTAGCTGATTCCTTCATCAATTTGAGATTCCAAATGTTGTGATCAAAAAACGCTTCTGTTTTGGTTGGCTTAAAACAATCTAACCCTGTATATTGCAATTTATATCACCAGTCAACAGCCAATAATCATGTATCATACACAAAGATAAAACTCACCTTCCATCTCAAGGTCCTCCAGCCAGGCTGATATTTTAAGCTCTCGGTTACTGATCACCTTAATACCAATGGGCAGGAATGTATGAGCATCTTTTGTTGGTAAATTGTCCCATCTATTTTTGTAAATACTATTGATATTATCAAGCCCCCTTTTCCATGATTGTTGAGTAATATTGTCATGATAATTCAAAATGCCTGCAAACTCTTCCATGCGGGATAAAAATATTCCTTGAAAATTAGAAGACAATGACACTTCGGGCTCAGGGTCAGGAATTATATCAGTCATATCTCTTCCCATTGTATCATGTTTAATTGTTTCCCTTTCTTGAAAGGCTTGAATATTCCAAGGAGAGGCGGGAGGGGTTTCATCATGGCTTGTTTCATTGGGTATTGGGGGCTTTCAGTATGTGGAGCTTCATCATGGATTGTTTTATTGAGTATGGGGGGGGTTCAGTATGCGGAGGTTCATTATCAATATGGTCCCCTTCAACATTGATCATTTCATCACCTTGATCCCAAGAATCCTTTGCAGCTTCAAAGGTACCGCATTTTTTGTTTGTTTTTTTGGTCGCATGTATATTTGGTCTTTTTCCTGATCCTTTGCCTGGAAATTCAATTATGACTCGAGATCCTTCAGGTAGAGATTCTCCCACCTCCACACCTGCCCATATATTGTAAGCAGCTATTTTTATCAATTTTGTTTGGAATTAGTAATGGACTTACGGTTCAAATCCATTTTGAGCAGGCTCATGGCTTCAGCAATCTTTTGACGCACATAATCAGGAATTTTACTATCATTTTGAATTTTTTCGATCCTTGGGATTGTTTGAGAAATTTTGGAGACAAATTGTTCCTTGGATATAATTTCCACCCCCCCACTGAAAATTACATCATCTTGCCCATCATCTTCTGTCGGTGCACAAGGTTCAACAGTTTTTTCCTTCTCATAAATTTTAAAAATAGGTTTCTGAGAGCTTGGAGGCTGACCTGAAATAAAGGCTATGACACAATATCAGGTTTTGAGAGATTAGAAATATTCAAGATGGATGCATACTCACATTCTGGAAGAACTGGTGGATCTTGATTATCTTCATGTGACTGGCTCTCTACTTCAATGCCTAATTCACGACTACTGGCGATATCAGAGATTTCACTTCCACTCTCTGGGGCTGAAGTTGGTTGTTCATTGAATTCAGTTGAATTTCCCGGGGTTTGGGCCATAGCGGAGGTAGTTTATTAAGCAAATAGATGGTGACGAGTTTATTGATAACTTGTTTGAAAATTTTTGAATAAAAAGATCAAAATTGAAGAAAAAAGGTGGAAGTAAAATAATTGCATTTGCAAAATGCAATTTGTCGGGAAATTGAAGGAGGAAATGTTTTGCCAATTATTTCATATCATGCAAATGAAATCACTTCCCTGTGAGACATTGAATAAATTTGACTAGTGAGAAACCTACTAAAGTCAACTTTTGAACTATTCAACGCTCATGAGGTAAGGACTAAGCAAAGTGTTCCATTTGAATGATAGGAAATAAAATGGTTTTGTCGGGGAAACAGGAGACACAAGTCTTGTCTTAAATAGTCCACTTATTAGGTTTTAATTTGTGAGTCTCATGATTTAAACCCTAACCACAACATTGTGAATATACTGACCAATTTCCCCTTAGGTCCTGTTGGCAGAGAAGGCCACTCAGCATATTTCGGCAATTGCGTTCATTGTGTATGCCAACAAGCCACCATACACTATGGATGTAGTACAGAAGCGTAAGGATAAGTCGTGTCAGGAGCATGTTGGGAGGCACTCTGCGAGTGTAAGGATAAGTAGTGTTGGGAGCATGTTGGGAGGGCACTACACAAGCATAAGGATAAGTGGTGTCAGGAGCATGTTGGGAGGGCACTGCGCGAGCGTAAGGATAAGTGGTGTTGGGAGCATGTTGGGAGTGCACTCCCCGAGCGTAAGGATAAGTGGTGTCGGGAGCATGTCGGGAGGGCATGCTGCGAGCATAAGGATGGTAAGCAGTGTTGGGAGGGCACTACACAAGCATAAGGATAAGTGGTGGTGGGAGCATGTCCGCAGTGCACTCCGTGAGCGTAAGTATGGTAAGAAGTGTTGGGAGGATGTCGGGAGGGCACTACACAAGCGTAAGGATAAGTGGTGTTGGGAGGATGTCGGGAGGGCACTACACAAGCGTAAGGATAAGTGGTGTCGGGAGCATGTCGGGAGGGCACTCCGCGAGTGTAAGGATAAGTGGTGTCGGGAGCATGTCGGGAGTGCACCACTTGAGCATAAAGATGGTAAGGACGGGGGTGTGAAAGCATAAGGAGTGGTGAGGATGGAGATCGGGGGCAGTGTTGGAGTCTCATCTGGAGGGCGGTGCGGGTGCGTAAGCATGCAAAGCGTCAGGAGGATTAGGTGGGGATGCACAAGCCAATGAGGTGAAATCACCCGAACATTGCGAATAGTGTTGAAATGGGTTTGGGCTTTGAGTGACATTCTCATGTGACACATGTGACGATTGACGTTGTCTTGACACTGACGTGATGTGACCCACTAAATCCAGTGACTATAAAGTGACACTAACGCGACTGAAGCAAGATTTTATACTGACTGCGGTGCGACGTGAAGTCAATTGCTGATGATTGAAGCGAGATTTGCCCTGGTGCCATGCCATAGGCACAGAACCTCTGAGGATGTCCTCCATTGTTTGGATCATCCTCTCAGCTAGGTCATCTGTTTGTCAATGGTAAGCTATGGAAAAAGCAAGCTTGGTGCCAAGCATGTCATACAAGTTGGTCCGAAATTCGGATGTGAATTTTGGGTCCCAATCACTAATGATGATCTTCAGGACTCCACAGGTAGATAAGATTTTATTCCAAAATAACAGAGCAGCATCCATGGCTGTGTCCTCCTTGTGGCATGGTAGACACCTCATGCTCTTGCTGAACCTATCAACTATGATCAAGAAGGCATTGTAGTTTTCTTTGCCTTCTGGGACAAGTCCTGTAACCCGGTCCATGTTGATGGTTTCCCATGGCTGTTTGGGTTATTCTATATGTTGAAGTAACCCATACTTCTTCCCATGTTTCCTATTTGCCTTTTGGCATCTTTCACAAGTGTTGATGTATTCACGCAACTCTTGTTCCCACTTGGGCCACCAAGCTGTGCTTGCTACTCTCTCCTTGGTCCTATCCTCACTCATGTATTCCATATAGGGGCAGTCATGGCATTCCTGCAGGATAAAAGAGATGTGGTCCCTTTCTACCACTGTGAGTGCACTTGTGTGTTTTCCTCTGTGATAGAGCATGTCATCTATAAGGAAGAACTTGTTATGCTTATAGGCCCTCAACCAGGGTTATTCCAGCTGGGATTCCAGTTCTGGACTCCTGTACCTTTGCTGAAGGAGTTGTAGTGATATGCCACACCGTTTGTGTTTGGCATAAGATTTTAGTACTGCACTAAAAAATTCATTGTGCAGTTCTGAGGAACATATTCCTAATAGGGGAGTTTCTGTTCCCTCTGAATCAGTGTTTCCACTGTCAAGGGTACCACTTCCTGGTGCCCATTCAGAGAATCTGAAGTTCCTCCTCCTATCTATTTCCATGAAATGGATGGGGATCTTGGCTGCAACTTCAGGGTCATAAGCTGGATTACTCTTGAAATTGTCCAGTGGCCATCTTCTAAGGCCATCTTCATTGGTATGACTTTTACCTTCTTTGTATATGATGGTCATGCTCCCTCCATACTCCTGGATGCCTATCTGCCATCTCAGCATGTGTCTATTTGTGGTCTTCATTTTCAGTAAAGACTTCAAGGCTGTGCAGTCTGTGTAAACTTCAAAGACTGCACCCTCCAGATAATAATGGAGTTTTTCTAGAGTCCATACTAGACATGGTTACAGGATTATTTCAGCAATTCAAAACTGTTTAACTGTGATTTCCCCCTCAAGGACTGCCTTATCCAATTCCACACTAAAAGGAGTTCCACAGTATGACTTTTACATTCTTTTTATATGATGGTCATGTTCCCTCTATATTCTTGGATGGCTATTTGCCACCTCAACATGTGTCTTTTGGTAGTCTGGATGTTTAATAAGGACTTCAAGGCTTTGCAGTCTGTGTAGACTTCAAAGACTGTGCCCTCCAAATAATAATGGAGTTTCTCCAGAGCACAGACTAAGAATAGACATTCAGTCTGGGTGGCCCCATACCTGGCTTGTTAGTCTTTCAGTTGCCTAGAGATGTAACATATTACTCCCTCTCTTGGTTCACCATCCACAATTTATCTTTGGTGAAGGGCTGCTCCTAAGCCTTGACTACATGCTGCATCTATGTATAATTTGAATGGTAGTTCAAAGTCAGATAAGATGAGCACAGGTGCATTTTTGAGTTCATATTTGATCCTCTCATATGCATCCCTCCTTTCCTTGATAATTTCAAAAGCTACATCTTTTGAACACAACTTGTATAAACTATTAGTTATGTGGGCAAAATTCTTGATGTGGTTTCTATAGTAGCTAGCAAACCCAAGGAAATGTTGCATCTCTTTGATGCTCTTTGGTACTGGATTTTGCATTACTGCTGCTACTTTATTCTGGTCAATTGCCAGACTAAGAGGTGAGACTTTATGTCCTAGAGCCAGTAGCTCTTTTTGGCCAAAATTACATTTTTTTAGTGAAATTTTCAGATTGATGGGTGTACATTTGATTAGCACTCTGTCCATGTAATGTGCATGGTCTTCCCATGTCTCTGAGTATATAATGATATCATCAATATATACTACCATCCAGCCTTCCAATATTTCTTCTTGAAATATTGTGTCCATCATCCTTTGGAAGTTGGCTAGTTTGCCAGTTTATCCAAGGCATGAGGTGTCCTGGGTATAAGGTACCTGTCTGCTTTGGTGTAGTTATTCAGAGCTCTGAAGTCTCCACACAGCCTAGACTTGCCATCATTCCAGGTGATCAGGACAGGAGTGGTTATTTCCACTATTTCATTATGTCCAAGCTTCCTGATGACATCCATGTCCCAGAGTTCATTGACATTTTTCTCAATTCCTTTCCTGGTTTCCAGGCTTTCTGGATAAGAAGGTCTCCTAAGCATGGGTGGATAAGGTCTTTCCACATCCAGATATAGTTCTATATCATGGTCTTTGATCTTGCCTATTGGTTCTTCACCAATGGCGAATGCTGGTCTTTTCTTTCTCAGCATCTTCAGTAAACTTAGTTTTTGTTTACTGGTGAGGGTAGTGCTAAACTGTCCCTCTCTGAATTCATTCAGATGTTCTGCTGGTGGATCTAGAGAAGTTTTATGGTATATATCAAGTGAAAATTTCTTTTCCTTGTTGGTACCAATGGTAATGTGCCTATTTTTACTCTTGTAAATATCTATTCCATACATCCTTTGGTATTCTGTTCCCAGTAGGAACCCTTGGATGTGGGCATTATCAAGCACTATAGACTCTGGGTTGAGTCTGATATGACCCTTCCTGTGGGGTATGATTATCTCTTTGATAATTGTACCAATGGAAGTCATCTTCCCTGAGGCACTTTTAAGGTTCTTTGCCTTGGTGGGGAAGAGCTGTTTTTCCCAGTTTGGGAAGTGGTTATGCAGATAATTTCTGGCTACTATGGAGCAGTATGCCCCACTATCAATGATCAATGGATGTTGAGCATTGTCAATATAGACAGTAATTTTAGTGGCTCTTCCATGTATATATGCCATTCCTTTGGTTGGTGTAACCAGGAAAGTTTGTGCATCTTGTGTGTGTTTGCACAAGTTTTATTGGCAGTATCCTGTGGCATGCCTGCTTCCAACTGTATGTCCTGAATTTCAAGTGGGGTTTCCTCTTGGTATCCTACTAGAAATTCTCCTCTTGGGTCTTGGTCATCATGAGATGGTTCTCTGATGTCATCACCCATAGAGTCTGATTCAGAATCCTCTGTTGGGTATTCCTCCTCTGGCACTTTCTCAATGGCATAGAGTTTTATCTTTGCCTTTGGACAGTTCTTGGCATAGTGGTCTGTTGAACCACAATTGTGACAAGAATTTTTCTTCTTTGTCACTTCTGCCACTCTTTCTTTGGGTTTGTCTTCAAACTCTACCCTGAAAGGTTGTTTCTCTCTGAAACCACTGCTCTTATATGAGGTGAATTTCCCTATATTAGTTCTTTTCTTTATGTCTTGTAAGGTATTAGAAATGTCATCTAGAGTGCAATTTTGATTGCATCTGCATTTTACTACATGCTCCAGTTCTCCTGGTAGTTGTGTCAGAGGTTTTTGGTTCCTAATTTGGATATTCATCTGAGGATCAATGGCTTTAAGTCTTTTAGACTGTCTAAGACACCACTCACATGGATCTTTGCCCACAGAGTATTTGTCATTGTCAAATGACATGGTCTATTGCCATATCCAAGTTCCATTACTGTACTTTTGGCTGATTTGACTCTTCCACCATGGTCAATTCCTTCTGCCAAGGATTTCTTTCATTTCTGTGTACCATATACTAGCATGACCTTTAAATGCAGTATTTAATCTAGCAGTAATCCAGTAGTCTGTTATGATTGGTAAATCAATGAAGAGTCCATCAATATAATCTATGAGGTCCACATCATCATATTCTCCTGTTCCAGAGTGTTTGGGCCAGCTTGAGGCCCCAGGAAGCTGTTTCAAGGCTTCCTTCTCTGAATAAGACATGCCATCTCCTTCCTGTTATTTTGATGGAGATCTTGCCTTATTCATCAACATGGCATCTGGTTTGATGTCATCTTGTTGATATGTATTTTCTATAACTTGGCCTTGTGGTTGGGGCTTCAACTTATGGTAAACATCAAACAATTCGTTTATTTCTTGGTCCAGACAATCCCTGTGCCTTCTGCTGTAGTGCTGTTGCTCGAAGACTAGATTCTGTCTTTTGTTGGTTTCTTCAGAGGCTTTTCTCAATTGAGCATGTCCTTCTTGAAAATATTTAATTATTTTATTCATGAAGGCTGTTAATTTCTTCATCCTCTCATTGCTTGCTTCAAGTTCTGCAAACTGTTTTGCAGATTGCTCAGCATATTGGGAAATTTGTAACCACAATGTATCACTGTTGATGTTACTCTCAGATGTGACAATGTTATGTTCAGTCTGAGTGGGGGTAATGTTTTTCTGACTAGGACTACGGATTCTAGAGTGGTTGACAACTACTTCTTTTTCTTGTGCACTTCTTTAACCAAGCTCAACAACGTCTGGATCATGGGGTCTGATTCTTTCTGCCTTTGGCTGGAAGAGGTCTTGTTTTTCCACTTGTATCCTCTTCTTCTGCTGGAAACCTCCTGGAATTGTGGTGAGTGGTGACTATTGGTAATTGATCTGTTGGTGTCTGAATGGTGTGAAGCCACTGGAGAGCTGATTTGGACTGCTCCTTTTGAGCCTGAAGGAATCTGAGTAGGCCCTGTCTGGGTTAACTGTTCTTCTATAGCTTGGATAGTGGCTTGATTCTCCCTTATCCTCTGTTCCCTTTCCCCCAGGAGTCTGAACTGCCTGGTGGGATTCCAACCTTTGGTGATTATCATAAGGTCTTTGAAGTCTATCTCTTTGAGACAGATCTTCTGGCAACTTGCTCCAAGTTATGCCCAGTGAGATGCCAGGTTGAACCTCTTGTTGTCCATGCTCCATTGAAACAAATCTTCGAGGAGTTGGTGGAGCTGAAGAACTTGATCCATATCCTTCCAGTCCTCTGGTTTGAGGTTCCTGTTGAATTGGAGTGTGAATGGCAGGGTTGATATTATCTCCCTCATTGTTTTGCCATCCACCACTGTGTTCAAGGTGTCCTCTTCCAGGTCTTCTGGTTCTGGACAAGCCTTCTCTGTCCTCTGGCTGGTTCCTTTGGAAACCAAGGTCTCTGAGGTATACAGGTGACATATCAGTGTTTGCAAGCAGTCAAAAACTTTATGTTCTTAGGGTATTTACCTTTGACTGTGCCTTGTACAAATTTGTTGTCTGCTGATTTGGGCAATTTGCCTTTGGAGGTTACAACTGGTTTAATCATAGGAATCTTCCCTGTACAAGTTGTTAAGGTTGGTTTACCTTGTATTGATGCAGAGTTTTGTGGTTTTCTACTTCTCTGGGTGGCTATTGGTGTCCACTTCTTTGCTGTAATCAGGCCTTCACTGTGCCTCTTTCCTTTTCCCTTGCTGCCGTCTGGTTCTGAGGGTGTCACTGGTGTGTTGGCCTGTGGTTGGGTTTCAAGTGGGATTTAATTCTCTTCCACTGAATCAAAGTAGGAAAAAGAGGGCTTATGTCAGTTAAGACTTCTTAAAATTCTGTTTGCACGTCTAAGAATGGCCTCTGGGCTTGTATGTTACTAAAGTATGCCCTGTATAATGACAGTGTAATTGAATTAACAATTCCATGTCAGAATTACAGCTTTTGGTACCCTGTTACAACGTTTGTGTGCCAGTATCCCACAGATACACTTGTGGTTTTCAAGTTTAATCTGTATAAGTGTAATTGAGTTAACAATACACTGAACCATGCCTCAAATGTTGGTTTGACAGTCAGAGGTGTCCTTATTTAATCAAAAATACAGGACTTATTGATGGCTTATGTGTTTTTACATGTAAAGCACGCCAAAAATAAAGGTCTTGTGGGTATTAGCAATGTGACAGATACTCTTATGATATGAGTATGAAATGGTGCATAGACCAATTTAATAAACAAAATATATAATATATATATATTAAGAAAAAATACACCTAAAAATGTAAAACAAAATGTCAGAAATAATGAAAATAAGTGAAAAAACTTCCTTTTAAAGTCCAAAAAAGGTTTGAAAACACGGCCAGGCCCCCAAAATGTCAGGCTGAGTCTATGAGAAAAGTATTATAAATGTATTTATAGCTTTTAACTATGATTGTGACATGGTAAAAAAAGGATTAAAAATGATTATGAGGATTAAAAAGAGCTTAATTTAAAAATAAAAGGGCTTTACTATATTGAATATAGTGGTGGTGAGCGCTGTTGAAAGCCCTAGGTGCAGCTTTACCTGTTGGGTTACAATAATAAAGACTACAATAATGAGAATTATAATTCTACCTGTTTGTTACCCAAGAGTAAAAATGTTTTTGACAGTTTACTACGTAGGGTATTCAAGAGCAGTATGAGGAAAGCAATTCTGGCTGTGAAACGCCTCCTTTTTATCCTTTAATGGGGTGAAAAGGGTGCTAGACCTTTCCACGTAGAGGAAGTGAAGATTTTTCACTCTCTGAGACAGGATTGTGGTTTGCAAAGATCTTTATCAGCCTTTATTGGGCTCATATTTGGTTTTGAAACCACAGCTGGGCAGCTTTCACCAATACAGGGTGAAAACATTCATCTGGGGACCTCACAGCCTGATTCTGATGTGTATGATGCATAGAATGCTGTACAGAAACTGTATGGGACCCCAGTATTGATTGACATATGAGGTATTGAAGTAGAAAAAGGTCCTTTGTCTATTTGACACCTCATATTCATGATTATGGGACATTATCCAATGGTAAAGCTGTATTGGTCAGAATGTGGGATTATGACCTTAAAACAGCTGTAACTTTGTCAGTGCTTGAGATATCATCCTCAAAACTAAATCGGTTTGTAGCCCTGTATGTGTTCTACACAATGGTACCTTATTTGATATGGCTTTCATTAAATATGGCAAAGTTATGCCATGTACAACATTTTTGTACATATGTGTGGTTTAGGCAAAAAGCTGTATTGGGCTTGTTTTCCCCATACCTTCTTCTATAGTTGAGATATGAGGAAATGGATGACACCATCAGATAGCCCTGATTGTGTGCTTTCCAAAAATACTCCACTTTAGGTATCTCACACTAAAACTGCAAACGTTAGATGGAAGGTGAATGTTTTGTTCACCCTTATTTGGCCTGAATTTGGCCATAACTCAAGTAATACTGGTGCTAGCTCAGTTTGGCTAGTACCATTGGATATCCCTGGCTCAGAGCTTCATGTTGAGTACCCATTTGATGGGGTTAAGCCTCTCCTTCTGGATTTTAGATGAGAGGTGAAAATTAAGGTTTATGCTCATCAACAACTTTGAGCAGGAATAACTTTGTTATTTCTTTTCCTATGGTGATGGGACTTATATATTCAAAAAAGGGTGTGTTTCCTCTTTCTTTTGATACCTTTTGAGCTAATTTGGCTCCGCTGCATGTTTTGGTGGTATCTTGGCTATACCATTGGTTTATGGTATTTTGGCTATCATGCTTGTGCTCTGGTTTGGAGTCACAGGCTGACAATTCTTCATTTTTCTCTATTACTTCCATATTTTGACATTTTCCCAAATTTAAGCCAAAAAGTTCTTGACTATGTCCTCCAATTCCTTTGAACCTCATTTTCAGTGCTCTCATTGGTATTCCTGCTTTTATGTATTCAAATTCTGTTATTATACTCAATTATTCTCCAGTATCTACTAATGCTTTTATTTCATGTCCTTCAAATCCTATGAAAACTTAAATCATTCCAACAGGACATGCATAATGAATTCTGTCTTCAATCATTATATCCTTCTGATTTTCTTCTTGAACTTCTGCTCTCTCTTCATTATTGATTTACTTAAGAAACATTCAATATTTCTTTTCTCTATCAGAAAGAAATTTTAATTCATTCATGAATCTTGGTGATATGGTGAGTATTTCCTTTAAGGTAATATTTATTTTCTGATCCAAGATTTTATTCATAACCTTTTCAACTAAGGGTACTTCCTCTTTTTCTTCTTTCCTTGACTTTACAGCTATGCTGTCTTCCTTGGGTGCCTTAATTAGGGTTTCAATTTCATCCATAGCTTGTTTTGTGGTGTTCTATTCTTAGGTATGACTCCTTCTGAATATTTATTAGTCTCTGAAGGCCTTGGTGTTTTATATTGTGTGGGTATAATTAGTTTTTCTTCTTCATGATCTTCATTATTGATAAATCCACTTGGGATACTAGTCGTTTTCTTAAGTATCTCTTGGGGTTGATTTACTGCTCTTTCAGGCGATTGCTGTGATTGAGCCTTGGCTTTTTCTTCATTTTCCCTTCTTTTCTTTTTATTGCTAAATCCATAGGAATATGAAAGAGGCTCTATTCCTGTTGATATTGATGGTGGTTGCCATTCTCCCCAACTATCCATGGTAATAAAGGCAGTTTAATTTTCTTTCTTCTTTTGTTCCTCTTCTTTTGCCTTTTCTTTCAATTTCTTCTTCAATTCTTCTTGTTCCTTCTGAAATTCCCTTACCAATTGCTTTGGTGATAATATCCCATCAGTTGGAACTCTTGCCCAATTAGGATATAAGTAATTGAACCCTTGTCCTATGACACTTTTTTTGTTTTGATCTTCAATAAGCTCATTACATCTTCCTGTGGAGGTTCCTTCTTCTTAGCAGTAATAACATCTAACAAATGGTTTTGGTGCATTTTTGAGCTGGTGCATGAGGCACATATCTTGATTATGCTGGTGGTAACTTTTCTTTTGGTCTGAATCCTGAATTTTCAGCTTGAGAGTGGGCATAAGCTATCTTCTAAGGTTTGGAAATCTTACTTAGCTCATCCAGTTGTTCCATTAATTGTTTAGAAACTTATTTTTCTCTAGGTACTTCTATATTAACCACTACTTGCTGTTCTTTGAGAGTTTTTGTAAGCTCCTTCATCTTCTTCAAAGCTTTCTGCATTCCTGGAAAAAGTTCTTCCTTGAATGTAACATTATTTTCCTTGGTTATTGATTCATTCTTTCCTGTTTTAATTCTTGGGGATTATAATGTTTTGGTGACTAATATTCCTGTTCCTAAAACTTTTTCAATATACTTCTTTAATATTCTCATAGGTAGTATGAGATATCCTCCATCTTCTGCTCTAACAATAAAATTATCTTTAATCATTTCTTTACTAATAGCAGATTTGATATCAGCAGAGAGACAATCAAATACATCTTCATGGAAAATATTGTCTTGATAAATGTACTTGTATCTGGAAAGGTGAGTAATTGTGGTTTCATATTCTCCAATAAACTTTTTATATTCTGATAAGGTAATAATTCCTCCTTCATCTTGTGTATCATTGAAAAGCTGAATAAGGGAATCTTTTCTATATCTTCTTTCTGGTTCAACCCTTCCCCATTTTATTATAAGGTCTTCCTTCAATTTTGTCCAGTCCCATTCTTCATAACCTGGAATAGTTTCTATAGCATCACTAATTCTTGGATCTGTTGTCCAAAATCAAATTTGCATTTCCAAATCTTCCTCTGTTTCTCCTTCAGTTTTAGCTATTATTTCAGCCTTCTTAATAAACTTCTCCACTTCCACTCCAGTAAAATTGAAATTATAATCCTTTTCTTTAATTTCAACTACAGACCTTTCCTGCTTTAACACTTGCTTCTGTAATGCACTTGGGTTGTTAGGTGTAGAGACAAAAGCTCTTCTTAGGATATTTTTAATTCTTGGTTCTGTTTCTGGAGTAGAGGTTGCTCTTTGGTCCAGGTGTTGGTGATATTTGTGAATAATCTGGTCTTACATGCCTTGGTAATGTTGGTTCACTAGGGCTTTTCCCTGGTGTATTTGGTATTGATTATCTTCTTTTTCCTTTTTTACTGGTTTGACTTAACAAAGAATCTTGCATTTGCTTCATAAAGCTCTGTATTCTTACAGTTTGATCCTGTTCTCCATCTTCTTCTTCATAGTGACCTTCCACAGTATCTTCAGGTAATGGTGGTAATTTTAATTTTTACTGTTATTCCATTTGCTCTACTTTATAGATTTTGCCTTCAAATTTTCCTTCTTCCTATTTTCTTTCTTTATACTCCTTGATTAGGTTAAAGAAGAATTCCTTTAACCCATCTTTTTCTTTCCTTTTTATATTTGGTGTTGATATAAGATCACTAAGGCTTTTTTGTGATTTCTACCCTAGTAATTTTGACTCTTGTAGTAATTTGTCATGATAAGATTCATATGATTATTATAAATGACATTCATATGATGATTATAATGGTTTATTTACATGATTATATGATTCCACGTTTTATAAATGTATATATTTTAATATTAACCTGAATAGAATCTGATTTTATTCTTATCTGACTGCCATTGTTGGGACACCATATGTAGGAACTCCTCTTGTGTGGGATAACATGAAGCAGTACCTTGAAGGGGAAATTACAATAAAACAGTTTTTAATTGCTGTTCAAGTATATAAGCCTTGCTCTGCTTTTGTGTCAGAATAATCTGAACTTCCCTTCCTGAAAAATGCTGAATTATCTTAACTTGAGTTCACAATCAATTTATTCGTTGATGGTGGCTAGTTCAGAAAAGTGTATTCAACAGACTCTATCAGACTTTTCTTGATCTCAAAATATTTATTTAACCTTTTAAATATAGCACTATTTAATTAACCAACAGAAATAAAACTAGCACAAATCACACAAAATAATACTACTACAATAATTAAATATGATCTGGAGACACTAGGCTAATTATAATACTAAAACAACTAATCAAACACATCTTTTTATATAATTTATGATTTTTATTTAATCAAATTTTGATATAACCAGACTAGGTCATAGCCACTCTTTGATAATTTGAGTTGATAATTATTATTCTTCTTTTTTTAAGAATATAACACTAATGTCTTCCCATAATAGGTATTGTAAGATGTGACTATGAAACTGATGATAATATTACTATTAATCAACAGTACTATGTCTGTTCTTATGAAATATAATAATAAAATATTATTACAACCACAATTAAATAATTAAAAAATTATTTCTTTCACGTGTTAAGCACTACTAGTGATTTTAACAGTGAGCAAGTAATTGTCTACAAGAATCAATTACAAGAAGAATTTAATAATAAAAACTTCTTTATTAAAATAATAAAATTATTTTAATATATAATTATCTTTTGCAAGAATAATTATAAAGATAATTCTTGAAGAAAACTATTACTAGAGAAAAACTTTAAGAATTAAAGATAAATGACTCACTAATACTCCAAAGAACTTATTGATAATAAAAGTAGAGAAATTTGACGTGGAATTGTGGATTTAAGGGATCAAAATGATTTATAACAGTATTACAACAATATATAGTTGGATTCTATGATTTCACGTCTTTCTGATTGATTCTGAAAGAATTAAAACACTTAAGAATAGTTGAACTAATACTTACTTGTTGGTAATAAAGATTTAATAAATTGATAAGATGATGATGAAAAAACAGCAAAAAGAGGCTTCTTTTAAGTCAACAACAGCTCACAGAGGCGTGCCATGGAGCAAACTGAAAAACCAGTGAGTGAGAAAACAATAAATCTTTTTGGATTATTGATTGCATCATCTGTTGTCATGTAAGATTATCATAATTACTTAATTGATGCTTTTACGTGACTACCAACCCCAATATGGTTAAGAATAAAAGGAGTAACACTTGTAAATCTTCTTTTATTCTAAAATAATCATTGATTTCTCAAAGTTATCAATGTTATTGCCAATTTCATCACAGGTTGTAATTACTGTGAATTTTTGAAGATTCAGTGTTTCACGTAGAATATCCAAAAATGGACTGTAAGTAAAACTTTTAATTTTACTAGTAAAACTGTAATTCTTTTTGGTTGTACCATAGATAATACAGTTCTCCTTTAGTCCTGAAAGTTTCAGAAAGATTCATTAAGAATTGTATTTTTAATGAATTTTTGAAGGTTTTACCTCATTTCTACGTAGAATTGCAAATAGCAGTGTTTTGCTGGTTGCTATGAGGTAAATCAATGAATATGGGTCCCAAAAGGGTTTTAATTACTCTTTTGGGGTTTATCCATGGAAAGTCATTAGTAATTGACATGGTTACAGGAGTGTAAGTAGCTCATTACCTCCTTGGCACGTCAAAATAGCAGGTTATTTGCTATTTTCTGATGTTTTACAGTAGTTGTAACTTGGTAACCAAGTTCCCAAAGAGTTTTAGTTTACCAATTGGGCCAAGATGAGCCATGGATCCATGCTCTGGAGCTATCCACGCCTCTGAGGCCTCAGAAGTTGGGTACCCTGGCTCTCTTTGATGTCTTTTGTCCCCCTTGCCTATTTTTTACGTCAAAATAGTAATTTAAGCTTAAAGTGAGATATCCACTATGGGTGTACCAAAAGTCCATGTAAGAATACCATGATATTAAGTGCTCAAAACATGCATAACACTATTCTTAGTGTATATGTAACATGGGATTTCTCACTTTCCCATTATTTTGGCTAAAAATCAAGAAAAACAAAAATTTTCACGGATCTTTTATGTGGTATTAATGATGTGGTATTGAAGTATTTTCCATTTTACCACCTCAAATACTTAAATTGAGCTTATTCACTCTATGGAGCTACCCTAGGTGAATTTTTGTGTAGAATCCAAATCTGGTCTTAAATCCATGGATTTACTTACTCAATAAAAAGTTATTCATCTTTTCTGAAATTGAAAATGATGAATTTTGGATATATGCATGACTTATGAGTTTCGCATAATTCAAAATTTCTTTTTAAGATAATTGTGGCCTATTTGGGTATGTAAAATATACCTCAAGGCTCACATTCCCTCCCACCAAAAAATAAAATTGTACTACAATTTTATTAGTGATAAAAAGAATAAGGCCCCAAAAGGGGGTTAATGTCCACTGTCCAACCTCTTCACATTACTCAGATCAAGTAATTTAAAGCACATTTATAGACATATTCAGGCTTGTGGCCTTCTTTCATGTCTAAATCTTCTTAAGAGTTTATCTGAGTCAGGTATTTCTGATTCTGCCATCCATTCATCTTCATGTACTGGATTTCTATATCTGACAAGATATTCTCTTTGATTTTTACCCCTAAGTCTCCTTTCTTTAATGACTTTCTTTATCTTTCTGTCTTCATTCTGTTCCACAGGTGGTACAGTTAAAGGAGTTGGGTTTCTTAAAGGAAACAATTCTTTATCAGCTGGTTGATAAGGTTTTATTAAGCTGACTGGAAATGTGGGGTGTTTATTTTCCAATTCACCACTCAATTCCACTTGAACTGCATTGGTTCCATGTAAAGCAACAATAACAAAAGGTCCTACATAAGAATCTTTAAGTTTCTTTGGGCCTTTGATATTATTAAAATTCAAGGTTGAAACTAGAACTAAGTCCCCTACTTTGAAGTCTGGTACTTTATGACTCTTGTCCCACTTCTGTTTTGCATAATCAAAAGCATCATCCATACTTTGTTTTGCATGGTGTTTTACTTTATCAAGCATTAATTTGAAGCTGGAGGCTGTAGGATGAATGTCAATCAAGTCTTTCCTCAGTGTGTCTGCTGGGAGTCTTGGATTCCATCCTTTTTCTAACATAGCAGGAGTTTGTCCTGTGGAAGAATGGACTGATGTCTTGTATGCCAATTCTAATGCAGGTATCAGAGTGCACCAGTCATGGGTAAAGCCATCTGAGTCTTTAAATTCTAATCCATAAGCACAAAATCTCCTGATCATGTCTTCTAAAGTTTGAATTATCCTCTCTGCTAGCCCATCTGTTTGAGGGTGATATGCTGTAGAGAATGATAACTTAGTCCCAAACAATCTATGAAGATTGGTCCAAAGTGCAGATGTGAACTTGGGGTCTCTGTCACTTATGATATTCTTAAATAACCCTGTATGAGAAATAACTCTACTCCATAAAAGAAGAGCTGTATCCATAGCAGTGTCATCTTTATGACATGGTAAGAATATGGGAGTTTTGCTATATCTGTCTACAATGACTAAACAAGCATTATAACTTTTGTCACCACTTGGAGGAAGTGCTGTGACCCAATCCATGTGAACAACTTCCCAAGGGGATTTTGGTTCTTGAATATGGATCATTAATCCAAATTTCTTGCCTGTACTCCTGTTTGCTTTTTGGCATCTATCACAGGTATGGCAATATTCAATGGTTTCTTTTCTCCAAGATGGCCACCATGCACAGTTCTTCACCTTTTCAAGTGTTCTGTCTTCTGATAGGTGTCCAGAGTAAATGCTATCATGGCATTCATGAAGAATGGTATTGATGAGCAATCTACTACACAATGTCATCACACAAGAATGTTTTGTTCTATGGTAAATAATCCCATCAAACAAGTGAAATCTTCCTTCAGAATAGGAATTTCTCCAAACTTCATCTAGTGTATTAACCAAAGATGTGTCTTTGCAGTCTTTATCCAATAAGGAAGTCAAGATATGGCAATTCTTGTCTTGTTTATAAGACTCTCTGACCTCTTCAAAGAATTCAGTCCCAATATCAGTTATGTTAATCCCTTCAATTGGAATCTGTGGTTCAGCTTCCAAAGGTACATAAGCTGGGTTATCAGGAGTGTTGGCTAAAGCCCATCTACTAAGTCCATCAGCATTTTTGTGAATGTTTCCTGCTTTATGAACTATAGTCATGTTTCCTCTATATTCTTGAATGGCTATTTGCCATCTCAACATATGTCTGTTGGGAGTTTTCATGTTAAGAAGTGATTTCACGGCATTACAGTCAGTTATCACTTCAAAAACACTGCCATCAAGGTAATAGTGTAATTTCTCAAGTGCCCATACTAAACATAAGCACTCCATTTGGCTTGCACCATATCTGGCTTCTGTTGGTTTGATTTGTCTTGAGATATAACAAACTGGTCCTTCTGTAGGTTTGTCATCAATAATTTGGACTTGGTGTAGGGCTGCCCCTAATCCATCTCCACATGCATCAATGTACAATTTAAAAGGAATATTCCAGTCAGGCATGAGGAGTAAAGGTGCTTCTGTAAGGGCTTTCTTTATCTTCTCATAAGCTTTAATTCTTTCCTGTGTCATTTCAAATACAGTCTGTTGATCACAGATTCTATAAAGTGACTTGGCTAGAATTGCAAAATCTTTCAAGTGTTGCCTATAGTAACTAGCAAATCCAAGAAAAGACATCATTTCTTTTTTATTCTGGGGTATTGGCTTAAGTAACACTGCTGCTACTTTATTCTTGTCAATACCCAAGCTCAAACCAGAAACAACATGTCCTAATGCTTTGAGTTCTTCAAAACCAAAATTGCATTTCTTAAGTGAAATTTTCATGTTCACTTCTGCAACTTTATGAAGTACTCTTGCAAGTCTTTCAAGGTGCAAAGACCATGAGTCAGAACATATAATAATATCATTAATATAAATGATAAGCCATCCTTCAGACAATTCTGTGGGGAAGATGGTATTCATCATTCTTTGATAATGAGATGGAGCATTTTTAATGCCAAATGGCATTCTAAGATACTCATAAATACCACAGTGAGTGATAATTCTAAGTAATTTCCTAGCTTTAGGCGTCAAAACATTTTGATGGAAGCCTTTTAATGCATCCATTGATGTTATATACTTGGCTTTAGACAATTGAGTCAAGGTTTCTTGGATCCTAGGGATTGGATACCTATCTGGAACTGTGTAGGTATTCAAAGCTCTAAAATCTCCAACCATTCTTGACTTATCATTATGCCATGCAATAATAACAGGTGTTGTCACTTCAACTTCCTCATTATGGCCTACTTTCCTTAGCACACCAAGTTGGATCAACTCCTGGATATGTTTTTCCAAGGCCTCTCTAGCTCTGGGACTGGCTGGATAAGCTGGTCTTCTAAGTACTGGAGGATATGGTCTATCAATATTAAGAGTAATATCAATTTCATGTCCCCTTATAGCGCCTAATGGTTCATTATCAGATGCAAATGCATTATTGTATGTATATAATACATCAATAAGTTCATTCCTCATCTTTGGTGACAATGATGGATTAATTTGTGCTTCAACAAGTTGTTTAGACACAAATTCATCTTTGTAAGTATCTTTGACAGAAGATACTACAGATATCTGTTTTGGCATATTGGAGAAAGCAAATTTTTGCCTTTTGTTATCTCCAATTGTGAAATATCTGTCTTTATGGTTATTTATATCAATACCATAAATATTCAAGTAATCATTTCCAAGAATGATATGCTGAGATGTACAATTATCCATTACTACAATCTCAGTTTTCATTCTTACACTTCCTGCTGGATGTGGGAATACAATATTAGTATCCAATATGCCCAAGGGGTACATATTGTTACTGGCACTACTGAACTGTACACCTTCTATTGGTAATAGATGGTTTTTCCATTCAGGAAGTATAATTTGGAGATAATCCTTGCCAATACAAGTGCAAAATGCCCCTGTATCCAGATTTACTTTGGCTTCAATATCACCCATTAGAACTGATGTGATACAGGATGCTCCAGCAGTGTAACCCTTTCCTCTAGCAGGTTTTGTTTTACAAATTCTGGCATCTTGGATATTGATCAGGTTGTAGCAATCCTCACTGTACTGTGGCAAGTGGGTATGGACTTCTGTGACCTCAAAGAAAGCTGAAATGTTTTCAATGGGATAGTCCTCTACTGGTGTATCTTCAGAGACTGCAGAATCTTGATCAGACTCTTCTTTCTCTTCAGTACACTGAATGTCTTCAATGATTTGAACTTCATTGATCTTTGTCTTCTTAGGGCAAGTGTTGGCTAAATGTGAAGTACTTCCACATTTATGACACTTCAAGACAGGTCTTTCTGGTCTTCTTTCCTCTCTAGGAATCTTTGAGACTATTTTGGACTCTATTGGGTTTCTAACCCAAGTTTTACCAATTCTTGTTCTGGTAATGATATCTTCCATAGCATTAATGTAGTCCTCTGTTGAACAGGGTTCCACACATCTGCTTTTGATAGCATGTTCCAGTTCTCCTCCACATTTTCTTAATATTTTCATATTAATCATAGTGTCAGACATATCTGGGTGTAAAGCAGATAATCTGTCTTTTTGTTTGAAGAACCAAGTAAGGAGTTTGTCTTTTTCTGAGTTAAAAATGGCACTTTCAAAAGCATTCTCCATTTTAAACCTCCAAGAATTATTGGCCCATTTGGTAATCACTTCAGATTTCCACCAAGACCAGTCATGTCTTCCATGATCCATTCTCATCTTGTAATACCATTTCTTTGCAGTCTTGGTAAACAAACAATGTAATTTTCCTACTATGATTTCATCAGGTATATTAAAGTCTTCTTGCAACATATCAATAGTCCTGATGAATTCAATGTGGTTGTATTCTCCTTCACCAGAGAATGTTGGCCATTCTTCTAATTTGGTAATATCCTTTGCAGAAATAACATTCTCTCCTAAGAATGGAGTCAAACTTTCTTTGACAGAAAGTTTTTCTTCAGTCAAAGGTGTAGAATGTCTTGGCATATGTGGTTCATGATTCTTATGAATTTGCTCCACACTTGCAATTATCTCATTCTTCAATTTCTGCCTTTCACTGTCACTTTTTGCTAAATGTATAGCAAATTGATTGGTGTTCTTAACTATTTGTAAGACATGGTCTTCAAGAGTTTTAAGTCTATCATTTACTTTAAAGATGGAAAGATCCTCTGTGTCATTATTTTGACATTGGTTCTCAATTCTTTCACAAGCATTGCTAATTGACTCAAGGGTGACAGTTGTCAATTTATGCCAATCAGAATGTTGCTTATCATTTTTCTTTAAATCATTGATGTCTAATGTAATTTGCTTTAACTTTGACTCAAGTTTGCCAATTTCTACACTAATACTTCTATTTACATCATTTATTTGCGTGGAAAAGTCCTGTTCATCCTTTCCTGCTCTTTGGCTGTGAATTCCATAAGAGTTCTGGCCATATTGAAGACACTGTCCACGGCTGAAGGCTCCAATCTGGGGATCCTGTACCCTTGTGGGTAAGGTCTGTGCCAATTGGCTTTGCCTTTGCCCTTGCCTTGATGGTTCTTGGGACCTCTCTGTTTCTTTTGAGGTCCTTTGGGCTTGTCCTTGGATGCTTCTGGAGCTGGTTTGGAGCTGGTAGATGCCACTGGTGCCTCTGTCTCCAAAGTTGGAGTCATTTCCAATTCTTTCTTCTGGTCTATGGATAAAAGACTCTGGTTCTTCAACCAATTCTTTATCTTTTTGACCTTGTCTTTGCAAGACAGGGGGCTCCAACCTCCTAAGAGTTCTATGGTCTTCTCCTGACCCAGAAAGCTCTTGATGTGTAAGTAGGAGTTCATGGCCCCCTGCCAAAGGCTTGGGCAGATTTCCCACTCCTCTTCTTTGGCTGCTCTGAACCAATTTTTGTACTGGCTCTGATATATTTCTATTGCTGCCACTTGAAAATGGTTCAGCCCTGGAAATATTATCATAAATTAGTTCAGGCTCAGAATTCACGTCAAAATCTGTTGGTACAGACCTTGGGGAATGGGGGGCAACTCTGGCATCCTCCAGATGTGCCTTTCTTGTGGAAGATTTGGCACTTCTGGATTTGGTCTTGCCTCTTCCTTGTCCACATCCATCTGGTTGGACTGAATAGTTGCTTCCATTTCTGGTATGCACCATTTTCACGTCAATTTAAAGATAAAAGGTGAAAATATAAGGTAAAATACACACCTTTTGGTGGTAATTTAGCTTTTTCTGAGTTGAATAAGGTGCCTCTTTTAGCAATCTGCACCTCAATACTGTCTTCAGATTCTGCTTCTGAAGATTCTGGACTAGTGATATATCTTTTACTGAGTCTGTTGCCAGCTGCACAGTATTTGATTAAAGACACTAAAAGAAATTATAAAAGAGAAAAAATTATTTTTTATACTTTTTAAAATATTTTTTTTAAAGATTTTTTATAAGTTTTATATTTTTTAATATTAAAAAAATTATTCTTTTTAAAGAAAAAAAATTAAAATTTAAGATTTTGAATGAAAATTAATTCAGAGTAACTCAAAGAATAATTTTATAAGTTTTTGGATGTGAAAAAGCCACGTGTAAAAACAATATAAAATTAAACCAAATTCCTCAATGAAAAAGATTTTAAAACAATTTCAAAAATAAAAATATTTTAACTCCAAATTGAAAGAAAAAAATTAATTAAATTAATATATTTTAGAGCTTAAAAATATATTAATTAAGGGTACAAGGTTCAAAAAAACACGGCCAGGCCCCCAAATGTAAGATGTGACTATGAAACTGATGATAATATTACTATTAATCAACAGTACTATGTCTGTTCTTATGAAATATAATAATAAAATATTATTACAACCACAATTAAATAATTAAAAAATTATTTCTTTCACGTGTTAAGCACTACTAGTGATTTTAACAGTGAGCAAGTAATTGTCTACAAGAATCAATTACAAGAAGAATTTAATAATAAAAACTTCTTTATTAAAATAATAAAATTATTTTAATATATAATTATCTTTTGCAAGAATAATTATAAAGATAATTCTTGAAGAAAACTATTACTAGAGAAAAACTTTAAGAATTAAAGATAAATGACTCACTAATACTCCAAAGAACTTATTGATAATAAAAGTAGAGAAATTTGACGTGGAATTGTGGATTTAAGGGATCAAAATGATTTATAACAGTATTACAACAATATATAGTTGGATTCTATGATTTCACGTCTTTCTGATTGATTCTGAAAGAATTAAAACACTTAAGAATAGTTGAACTAATACTTACTTGTTGGTAATAAAGATTTAATAAATTGATAAGATGATGATGAAAAAACAGCAAGAAGAGGCTTCTTTTAAGTCAACAACAGCTCACAGAGGCGTGCCATGGAGCAAACTGAAAAACCAGTGAGTGAGAAAACAATAAATCTTTTTGGATTATTGATTGCATCATCTGTTGTCATGTAAGATTATCATAATTACTTAATTGATGCTTTTACGTGACTACCAACCCCAATATGGTTAAGAATAAAAGGAGTAACACTTGTAAATCTTCTTTTATTCTAAAATAATCATTGATTTCTCAAAGTTATCAATGTTATTGCCAATTTCATCACAGGTTGTAATTACTGTGAATTTTTGATGATTCAGTGTTTCACGTAGAATATCCAAAAATGGACTGTAAGTAAAACTTTTAATTTTACTAGTAAAACTATAATTCTTTTTGGTTTTACCATAGATAATACAGTTCTCCTTTAGTCATGAAAGTTTCAGAAAGATTCATTAAGAATTGTATTTTTAATGAATTTTTGAAGGTTTTACCTCATTTCTACGTAGAATTGCAAATAGCAGTGTTTTGCTGGTTGCTATGAGGTAAATCAATGAATATGGGTCCCAAAAGGGTTTTAATTACTCTTTTGGGGTTTATCCATGGAAAGTCATTAGTAATTGACATGGTTACAGGAGTGTAAGTAGCTCATTACCTCCTTGGCACGTCAAAATAGCAGGTTATTTGCTATTTTCTGATGTTTTACAGTAGTTGTAACTTGGTAACCAAGTTCCCAAAGAGTTTTAGTTTACCAATTGGGCCAAGATGAGCCATGGATCCATGCTCTGGAGCTATCCACGCCTCTGAGGCCTCAGAAGTTGGGTACCCTGGCTCTCTTTGATGTCTTTTGTCCCCCTTGCCTATTTTTTACATCAAAATAGTAATTTAAGCTTAAAGTGAGATATCCACTATGGGTGTACCAAAAGTCCATGTAAGAATACCATGATATTAAGTGCTCAAAACATGCATAACACTATTCTTAGTGTATATGTAACATGGGATTTCTCACTTTCCCATTATTTTGGCTAAAAATCAAGAAAAACAAAAATTTTCACGGATCTTTTATGTGGTATTAATGATGTGGTATTGAAGTATTTTCCATTTTACCACCTCAAATACTTAAATTGAGCTTATTCACTCTATGGAGCTACCCTAGGTGAATTTTTGTGTAGAATCCAAATCTGGTCTTAAATCCATGGATTTACTTACTCAATAAAAAGTTATTCATCTTTTCTGAAATTGAAAATGATGAATTTTGGATATATGCATGAATTATGAGTTTTGCATAATTCAAAATTTCTTTTTAAGATAATTGTGGCCTATTTGGGTATGTAAAATATACCTCAAGGCTCACAGGTATTTTCCTTTGTAATTAATAAATTTCCTTGTAGTAACCAGAGTATGACTTTATGAAATAAATAATAATGATAATTTCTTAATAAAATAACTAAATGACAGTTCTTTCCTTTCTTCAAAGCTTTCATTTCTTTTAATAAGGTGAAATTATTTTTAAGATACTATTATATAAGGCCTTTTTATCCTTTATATAATAAAACTATCTTATAAGACTCCGTTTTAAGACTTCTTCTTTTGGTTTTTTGATATAAGACTATTATATAAGTCCTTTTTATCATTTATATAATCAAAGCTATATAATAAGGTTTTCTTTTTTATACGACTTTTTTTAATAATATTTCTTCTTTATTTTAAGAGTTTTTTTTATTATAAGACTATTATACAAGGCCTTTTTATCCTTTATATGATAGAACTATATACTTGTAGACTGGTTAACCTGATAGTCAGGGATGAATTTAAATCCACTTTCCACTTTTTGGGGGAATAAAAGACATGTGGGAAAGAGGAAGAATTTGGGGAGAAAGGCCTTCTATTTAAATTTTTTGGGCTCTCCATGGGAGGCTTCCAACAAGAGGGACTTAGAATGTTTTCAGTTTCTTTTGGCTTGGAAAATTCTTTTCTGGTGGTCCCACCTAAATGATTTCATTTATGTAAATCATTGCATCATTTGTTTGGTTGATGATGTCACTTTTTGGGTTGCTTATTAATTTGAGGTATTTTTGCTGGTGCTTATTCAATCTTTATTACTAATCTTTAGACTTGCTGACTAATCCTACATGGAACCTATATCCCTTAAGTCCCTAAGTATTACTAATACTTTCTTAACTCCTTCCTGCTTATGTAATCTGTATATGTATCTTACTTCTGCTGTCTGGACTGTAGAGTTTTGATTTTGAGGCTAATTTTTGGGTTGAAACCTAATTTTCTTTTAGGGTTAGGTTTCAGGTATTTTCCAAAATTTAGAAGGATTTTCCAAAATTTTGAAATTTTTTAATTCTTTTCCCTTATGTCTTTAGTGTGGCTTGAACCAATTACATGGCCATTTTTCTTGACACAAGGCATCATCTTCCCAACACTGCCGGAATTTGGTTGATGTACGCAGTCATACGTCACTCTGATGTATACAACATGATGCACCCTTCTGTTTCATTGTTCACACGTCACGTGAATTACAGTATAATTTCCCGTTCTTGAGCAACTCCAAAATAACAAAATTTGGATAACAAAGAAAACAATATTGATTATTGTCAATTAACACACTGCCTCAACGGCTCAAACACACATGAAAGGACAAGAATATTGGTAATGCATGAGCATCATATGTCATACAATGGAGATGAAAATCTTACAACAGTAAATAAAAAAGGACTTATGCGAGAAAAATGAGGGTCAGTGCAAACCTTTTCCCCTTACAAATGAAATTATTTTCCACCCCTTTGTTGAGATGACCAATGTTGCTCATGTTTGGTTTCAATTTGGTGTTTTAATTTTCTTGAAAAAATCTAAAAATTTGCTTCCTCTCATCCACAGGCTCTTTTTCACCCTATTTTCTCATCTCCAGTTTTCCTTCTTTACATGCCTCCACTAATTCAATGATTCTTCTTTTGTTTATTTATTACTTTAGCTTTCTTTGCATGGGTTACTCTCACTCCTCTAAAATTCCTCTATTATATTGGCTTCTACATTTATTACTTTTTTTCATTCATATATCACTTATTTTCAGAGCAGCCAACAACTTATTTGCTTGTTTTTCAAACTTCTCCACCTCCACGTTCAGTCCATCTTCTCATTGACATCACCTATGAATTTTGTGATTATAATAGAAATTTTGCAAATAATTTTCAATCATCAAGTAATAACAATTTACTTCAAATAGTAAATGACTAGACTGAACACATCAGAAAACTTAAAGCAAAAATAGACAACCACCATCAAGAATTTGCAGCCCTACTTACAAAGTTTAATCTCCACAATCAAAATAAATCAGAAAAAATATTCTCAAACAAATCCAAAGATAAACATAAAGAATTTAAACAAGTTTCTTCAACAAAAAATTGGAATCAACCTGAACAATCAAAAAATAACTCTTCCCATACATCAGTTAACAATAAGATTATGAAAAACAAATCACCACATATGCATACCAAAATCTTCAAGCAGCAAACTTCTACTCCACCTCTCAAGAGAAGCCCCCAACAGCTTTTAAATAGCAAAATACCTGAAGCATTTCAGCCTACAAAGGTGTGCAGTTTGCATTAGCTAAAAATCAGTTACAGTCTTTTACTCAAGCACTATGTTTTATAATCCTAGAAAGCTTTCTACGAACACATCAAGATTTTGTGGGTACTTGTCTACCAACATTCCATACCTATATTGCAAGATTACTCAATGTTGAAGGAATTCAATTGTTGTTTTTCCTTCTTGAGTGATATTGAGGCCCAATCCGAAAGCCCAAACACACAACCCTTGGTTCCATTGGACCAAATCATTACATTACAGGGGACAAAGCCAGGAAAAAAGAAAAATGGAAACGCCATTGTTCATATGAGTGACTTTGCAGTGAAGTACATTATTTCCCTGCTTGCTAGACTTGGAATTCATTGGTGGGCGCCAGATCTCAACAATGCAAGTGATATCCTCTACAATGAAGCCAGTAGAATCAGTGCAATACAAACTTTTTGTCAAATTGCTATCAGTGAATCATACGGATACATGGACGTAAATTTCAGCTTTCTAGAAAATATCCAGCTACTTACTAAGGTTTACAACCACTACGTTCACTGGTACATGCCCCAAATATAGAAAAAAGAGGCCAAAGAATCTGGAAAGCATCTAAAGGATGAAGGAAGAAAAGCTGTTTTACAATATAGACTCAGGGTCAGTACAACATTTATTTGCAAAAGTCGAGATGAGCTTACACAGATGACTTGTATCATGTCAGCTCAAAACTCTTCGCTACAAATTTGGTGTTGCTGAAAATTTTCCAAAACAGTATTTGAAAATTTTGGGAAATTCTGATTCTCACAGTGAGGATGAATACAACCCAATTAAATATATATATCTCATAAAACGAATGGAATGCCGGTCCGAAAATGTGAATGTTTCCTTTTGCAGGATTGATGAAGGAATCTCAAAAGCTGAAGAGGCTAGTGGCAAGCCCAGCCAAAGACGTGAACGCCATCCCTCAGCACCTGGAGAAGGATCAATCAGCGAAGTAGTCCCTAATCAACCCCCAATAGATTTCTACGATCCTGATTGGTTTAATAATTGGACAGCAGGTCAAAAGAGCCAGTTTGCTGATGTACATCAAGTTGCCTTTTTTCCAGATGCCTCAAAATGTCTCTTGGGAAAACAACACCTGATGAGAGGCTGAGTGATAAGTGATTCTCACAGAAATACTGGGATCAAATAACTGAACCCTACTATATTTCACATGTGATAGACAATGATGATGAGTTGGATGTTGATTCAAACAAAAATGACAAAAGCTATGAGCTTGAAGATATTGTAGTTGAGGAACTTAAAGACAAAAATGTTGAAGAAAGCAAACAGGGAAACACTCACATGGAAAAACCCAACAATTCCTCGGAAGATATAGAAATGGAGGATTGTGAAGATGACGATACACACCAGCAATCTCAACAAAGCTTCTTCAGAATTCCAAATGAATGGCGCTCCTGGTAAAGATTGGTGAGGATTTACTCAGGAATTGTTAATAAAGCGGAAACAAGCCAAAATGTGGATAAGATAGGTATTGAGGGGGTTATATAGATCCATCTCTGCACTTTTATAATCTGTGACTGCTTGATTGAATTGGAAAAAATTCTTCAAAAGAATTAGAAAAAACACGCTATGATTCTTTTTAGTATAATGATGTTGAAGCTTAGATATCTAGATCTCTTGGATTTTACTGTACGTTAGTGTGTTGTGTTTGGTTGTGTGCTTGAAAAGATCTTAAAAAAACAATTATGATAGTTTCATTTTACAATGGTTTGATGCATTGCAAATTGTTGATTAAATTTGTTGGTAAATCTTGCTGCCCTTTATAAGTTTTGTTTTGAACTGTTTGAGTATGCAGGTGAGCTCTGAAAAATGTTATTTGGAAAATTAAAGTCTTACAGATTATAAGAAATATTGGATGTGAGTAGTAATTCAAAAAAGAGAAATTTCTTTTGAGGATAGTTACAGTGTAAGAACAGAAAAAGAAACCTATGGAAATTGCTCTAGTCTAACTAATTTTTCAATCGGACAAGCTAAAAGTGTGATATTTTTGCATCCCAAAGACCACGCAGGCATGTCTATATATGCTCCAAGACCACAGATATCTGCCATGGACCTGAATCCAATTGAATATGTTTTCTTGAGATGTTGGACACCCCATTGATCCAAAAATTCCTCCACTCCTTAAAAACCTTCTTTGCGCTTTTTGATAGAGTGAAGCCAATGGACCATTACAATCGGCCCTTCATGAATCTCTTCGTTTCCTAAATCAAGAATATGAGAAATCCATCCAAATTGAATAGCTTTCTCACCTTTCTTACTAAAAATGAGATTATTGGGGGGTCGCCTTGAGAGGATTATGCCAAACCGGCATGATAGATACAGGTGTTCAGTTGCATAGTTTCTTACCACAACTGACTGAGAAGGATGTGGAATTTTGCAATAATCACGCAAGTGAGGTTGTTACTTTTGAAGGTGTTGCAAAAGATTCGAGTATGAGTTGTCATCTAGTGCTTTACAATTAACTATTGGTGATTTTGTTTTCATTGTTCGGATTAGATTTAATTGTGGTTTGACTTGCTGAAGCCTTTGCAACTGACCAAATTTCTTCATCATAGTCTCTTAAGTAGCCCCTGCAAAAACAAAACATTGTCACAAACTATTTCCAAATGTAGTGAATAGTTTTTCAATGCATACCTTGAAGTGATTTTTTTTTGATCTTTTGGAGCATTCCGACCAACCTTTTGCCACCATACTCTGATATCCCATTGAGAGGGCCCCATCTTGATAGCTGTTCAGGAATGTGCATGGCATAATGGTGATTGGGAAGTGTTCGACAATTTGGGAAAAGTGCGTTGGAGGTTTTCTGATATGTGCCGTAAGCCTTAAAGAACAAATTCCCATTGTCTTCAGTGACCCATTGGGCTCCAACAATTTTGGTGCACTAAATCAGTGCACCAATGTTGATAAGAACCAAGTGATTCTTTGGGCCAAAATCCCAAAAGATATCCAAAACTTTCAATGGTAGGTAAATATTGAATAAGACAGACCATTCATTTCCTTTCAGTTTGCTATTTTGCGCTGTACCTATCCCACCTCGTATATGGCAGACTCCTTTTGGAACTACAACTTTGCTCAATTGTTTTTTGAGCTTATTACCTCTTGAGAAAGATAACCACTTATTGTCAAGTTATATTCATTTTTGGATTGAGTTCTTTTCTCCATCAGTTTGTCAGATTCATATCCTGATATACCTGGTTGATGTTTCTCTTTTTCTATGATTGCTGTATCAAAGCCCAATTGATAACAAAAATGATGCTGTAAAACGCCTTCATACCAGTTATGAAGAACACCTAGACAAATGTTTTTGACAGGGTCCTAATATGGTAAGCAATTGATTTATGAGCATCCAATTCCACAGTATTGTGCCAGGCATTGTTGTGCAGTCGTGGAATTTGCTTGTTTTCAACTCCTAGAAGCACTCAAAACTGCACTCCATTTGTGTGGCTTGCCAAGCTTCAAGTGATTTCTCTCAATGTCCTTCAGTTCACACCAAGAGCAAAAGTATTTAGCAGAATGGGACATAAATCCCCCAGCTTTATGAGTTGCTACAATATTGTCAATCAGGCCTACTGACTTTACAACTACATATCTTCCATTTGGATGGTTTGGTGTGATACACTTGACACCACGATTTAGTTCAATTAGCTCATCAATGAGTGGTTTCAAGACATTGTTGAGGGTGACCATGTCTGGCTGGTTTGGTGGAGGCATCACTCCAGCTAGACAAGAATGTTGCTGTTGAAATTTTTCTTGTGGTCAAAGGTTAAGACAATGGAGAATTCAAATTCCCATTGATGTCTGCTTACCTGAAATTTTGTTTCCCTTTGGGCTGAATCAGTCTACAAAAAGACTGAGTCCTAGCTCAAGAGGATTATTGGCTGATGGTGGCAAAAAAAGGTCTTTCCAGACACTACCTTGTGCTACATCGCAAACAGCTATGCTTTGATGGGTGGATAATTCATATTCCCAATCTTCAATGCCTTGTTCAATTCCTGGAATATTGAGGAACCATTTGATCCATTCAAATACTGATTGAGAAAATAATCTTGCTTGAGGAATATGGTGAGGTTTCTGGCCCTTCAAACAAATTTTGCCAAGTTTTTGACCTTGATTTGTCAGGGTAGGATTTTTTGGGGAAGGTTGGAGATGTGGAAGGGGATATACTTTAAATGTATTGAAAAGTTCTGTGTTGCAAGGCTTGCTCCAGATGGTAGGCTTATGTGTACAATATTTGGGTGCAACTTCAATATTGTACAGTGAGTAGCAGTGTGGACAACACACATGCTGTTCAAATGGAAATTCAAGTTTCAATACTTTGGAAGTGGTACAAATATCATGTGGAACGTTGGATAGGAGAGTGTCGTTGGGGAGTCCTTCATGAGTGAAACTATTAATGATATTAATAAGCATCTCTGTTGCCTCGCGGCAGCTTTCTCAGGTAAGTATGCAAGAAAGATACAGCCACATCAGAAAATAGAAAATGAGAACTAAGACACATTCAAAATCAGTCATCTGCTAGTATCATATAGAAATAAAACCACAAAAATGTAAAAATGATGCTTGAGCTAAGTGTACCATGGGTGTTTGGTTCATGATCATCACCATTGCTATTTGATTCTTCATTGTCTTGTGAGTGAGGCATGGGAATTTGTTCAATTCCATTTAGAAAATGCTGAGGGGCAAACTCATTCCTGAAAGATAGTTCCTGTTTTTCTTATTCCATGGCCCAATGTCTTCTTTGTGTGCTGGGATGAAAAAAAAGTCCATGGCGAGTTTGACAATCAGCAGTAGTAACAGAATGTTTCCTGCAGTTTGGACATGAGCAAAATTCCAGTACGACTCTATTAAAAAAATAAAAGTTAAGAAAATTAGTAGCTTGATTAAAAAAAAGATAAAAATTAGGAGGATAGAAGATAAAAGAAAAGTACAACATTAAGCAGAAGGGTGGAAGGCTGTGCTGCATCAAGCCTAATTAGACGCAGTTGGAAACATGCATATCCCCATGCATGTGTCAGCTTGACGTATTCAGGAGTACATCCGCAAAATTCCAGGAGTGCAACTGGTACAAATACTCTTTGGTTCTGTTGCCAACAGAGGCTACCCAAGGTGTACTGCTGCTTTTCACTCCCCTCAAAAAAAAATCATTAAGCTGATATAGTATGACATACCACCTTGATATTTGAGAATGACACTTGCACTTGAGCCTTGATTAATCCTCTGGATTATTTGATGCAATGACATGATGGATGTTGAAATAACCTTCTGATATTGGCACCATTGTATTTCTGGTGAAAAAAGGTGCATAATGGTGTATAGCACCATTTATGGCACTCTTGCTTATTGAAGATGAGAAGTTGGCAAAGGTCTTTTTAATAAATACCAGGAGGAAAGATAGAAAAAGAAGCTTGGGTGGATTCAGGACTTTCAGAGGTTTTCTATTAACAGTTTTTGTGCTTTGGCCATTTTTGGGTTTTTGGTAAAAATAAGCCTGAATGGCTTTGAAAATGTATTTGCACAAACTGTGCAAATCTTGCAATTAAGGCTTGAATGGCCTGATATTTTCATTGAGGCATATTTGAAATGAAAAAAAAATTGGCATAAAATGGCCAAATGGTCAAATTGCACAGAAATGTATTTAAAGCTGAAAAAGCATAATATAGGCTTTTGGGCTGTATCTCCCCTATTGACTGGGAAATTTCCAAAAGTTCCCAAAGGAAGAGAAAGACCATGAATAAAATGATGATGGTGAAGGGTCAGGTTAGCCCCAGATGATTAAATGGCCATAAAGAGCCATAAAAGTGAAAGTGGCCAATCTGGCCAAGAGTAATGGATATTGCCAAATTTCCATGAAAGGGATATTGTGAGCTTTAGAGGTATTTTCATATACCCAAAAGACCACAAACAAAACATCAATATACAAACATAAATAAAATTAATTTATTTACATTATTAAAATAAAAATGAAAATATAAAGATGAATTTATATACATAATCAAAAATGTAATTGCAATTTAAAAATAAAAATACATTAAATTCGAAAATTGTAAAAACACATTTTTACTTGAAAAAATTAAGTAAAAATGAATTTTCAACAAAATTACCCAAAATAAAATAATTTTAGAAAAAATTTAAATAAATTTTATTATAACTTTTTATCTAACAAATAAAAATATAAAATTTACTTTGCCATTGGATTCCTTATAAAAAATTAGGTGGGGTCACCTCTGAGTGAAATTTTTGTAACTCAACTTTAAATAAGCTTAAATTAAGTTTTTAGTATTTTTAATACAAAAGTTGAAAATCCTCAAAAGATTAAATTAATTAACATTTCATTTAGTGTTAATCATCAATTTTTGTGTTAAAATTGAGGTGTTGTGTATATTTTAGAAGTTATGAGGAATTGAAGTATTTTCAATTGAATTCAATTGAATTGTCAAAATGTGAACGTGTATTACATAAGTTAACTTTGATTTACATATGAGGTGTCAATTATTACAGTAGTGTACTGTAATATTCAATTCAATTATGTATGTAAATTGTAAGTATAATACATGATGAGGAATTAAAGGAAAAAATAAATTGGAAAGATTAAATTTGGGAGGGCAAACGAGCTCTAGCTCTAAGGGGGAGCCAGACCCCCAAAATCCTTGCTGACAGGCGTGAGATGTCAAAATCCACACAAAGGTTCATCACTTTTGGCATGGAATTGAGTCACAGGGTCTGTGATTCAATTGATGATGAGGTTTTGATACCAACCAGGGTAGTTTTAACTGTTGCCAAGACGGTAAAACTACCCTTAAGATAAAACAATCTTACTAAAAGCAGTTTTAACTGGTCTCTATGTCCCTTACACTCATTCTGACGTTTTCTGAAGGCTGTAGGTCAGGTGTTACTATAGTAATGGCTGATTTAAGGGCCTAAAATGGCTAAAAATAGCAAAAAATGTCCAAAACCAGCCCTTTTTGCTCTAAACCAGGGTTCAATGATGCCATAATTGGCTTTTCTGTTTTCAGAGTGTTTTAAACGACTGACAAGAGGATATTTTACTTTTGGAGTAAGAGCATTGATGGTTATAAAAGAATGTCTTCTTTTCCCCACTTTTGTCTTCATGTTAAATTATTTTCCTTTTATAATTAGTTTAAAAACTGTTAAGCCAATCAATAAACGATTCAAGCCACCCTTTTCATATCACTTTGAACCTTTTAAGTACGTGAAAAAATAATTATCATCATTTTTTGTAACTCTTATAATTGTTTTTACCCCTGAACCACCCCAAAAGTGAATTAACGCATCTTTGATCACTGTTAGCTTTGTCACTTTGTTTCCAGATTCACTCTGGTCACTTTTGGGCATGTTTTCTCTTTAAATATATTTTTTAAGACTTTGTTCTTTAATTAATTTCTTGCAGTTCTTTGCTCAATTAATTCCAATTGAAATTGCTCTTGAAAAAGTTTTTTTTGTGGCCTTAAATATCTCTTGTACAGTATTTTTGGATAACTCTTTATTGTTGGTAAAACAATAAATTTTTATCATATTATTGTTTTATACTTACAAAGCTAAAAACATTAAAATTGGCGTGTTTTCTCTTTAAAAATACTATTTCTTACTATTTCTAAATAATTTTACCTTGTAAAAATTTTGAGGACAGGAAAAGTACTTGATATTTTATCAAAGTTTCATATCCACACCCTATAGATATTGCATTGATATGCCATAGATTTTTCCAAGGGGTGTTATACATTCTTGTGACCAAAGAAAACCCAGAAAAAACAAGAATAGGAATCCACAACTCAAAGGAAGTATTCACCACCAGAAGCACAAATGGGACTTCTAGCTCCACATAGATTGAGGTGAAAGTATTGCCCTTGTGTATGTTTTTCAGGTAAATTTCCTTGAAAAGGAGTCTTGGTAATCTTGTAGAGGTTTCATGTGAAGCAAGGGGGCCATTAACCTTAAGGTGCCGATACATTTTTCTCAAATATTCTAGATATTGCTGACCACTAGCTTGATTAAGAGCCATATTTTTGGACTGCATAGATACTGTAATACAAGAAGTTAGAGTTCTTCTTTGATTGCTTACTAGATTTCTGGATGAAAAACTTCTATCAAGAATGATTTTTTTGATTTTTAATGAATTTGAAGATTCCATCTTCAGTTGAATGAAATGAGAAATTGTTTTTAAGGAGAGTGCTCATTGTGCAAAGATTATTGGATAAATCACAGCAGAGTAAGCAGTCCTTGATGATAAGGTCAGTGTGAGGTAGGTTAACCTTGACAGTTCCAATACCTTGAGCCACTATATCAGATCCATTGGTAAGTAATATCTTTCTAGAATATTCTTGGAAGCTTGTAAGGTATTTGAAATAATTGAACAAAGAATCATTGGCCCAATAATTAAGAATTACTTGGTCCTTTGTCATGGATGGATTAGATGTGTTGTGAGAGGTAGTAGGTTGTGTATTTTTATATAGCTACAGTCTTCTTCCTTATGTTGGTTTATAGGATTGTGCCAGCAAGAAGAGAATTTTTCACAACCTTTTTGAGAAGGTTTTTGATTACCTAAGTTGTTGGAAGAGTTGGAGTTATTTCAAAGGGAGGCAATCAGAGCATTGAATATTTGATTTGTATGACCTTTGCTTTGGAAGGATATTCTGAAGTCTTCACAAATGTTTTTTATAGAAGGGGGTTTTGAGACATCAACTTGTTTTAAGAGTATTCTACCAATGCCTTTGAGGTGAGGGGGTAAATTGGAGATAGCCCACATGCCTATCATTGAGTCTGTTAGAATGACGCGCTTTGTGGCTTATTTTTCAATATGCCCAGATAGACTTTGAGTGACATTAATGAGTTTTTTTTGGTTTTATCTTAAATTTTACCAGTCAGTAAGTCATAGGGGAATATTTTTTTCTGGTAAAAGGCTTTATCCTTTATGATCTTGGGGGAATTCTTTTGTAAATAGCTTCCCAGAAGAGGTGGAGATCATGAGAGCACTCAAGAGAGAGCTGGCTGGCCATCCTAAAATCACAATTGAGACATTGGATGGCTAGAGCTTTCCCTTTTCTACAAGGATCAATTTTATCAGCTAGCATAGATTCCTTCTCTGTTTCTGTGAGCCTGTGAGGTATGTATAAAATACCCATAAGGCCACAAATAACTTTATACACAGTTAAAACTTTCTTCAACAGACTTTTTAATTGAATTTAAAATAAAAAATAACAAACAATAAGTATAGCTTTTCTTGGATAAACAAAGTTATAAATATTATGTCATTTTTGGATTCTACACCAAAAATAACCTAGGGTACATCCATAAGGTTTTATACCCAAAAACACTCATTTCTTATGTTATTAGAAGATTTAAGAATCTCACAGTACTAATGTAACTTTTTTAACATTTTTTTAAAATTGTTAAATTTAAGCTTAAATAAGCTTAACTTTAAAGTTGCATAAGGTTTATGCAAATTTACCAAAATTTTAGTTAAAATTGAGGTGTGGTGTATATTTACTGAATTGGCTAAGGATTTGCCATACAGAATGTAAATCCTGCGTGAGCTCAATTTAAAAGGGTTGAAGGCCATAGTATGGCTTTAAATAAATAAAAGGGCAAAATCCACGCAAAAAGGTGTGACAAAGGAAAAAGACCAAATAAAGCTGGGGTACCCAGCTTTTTGGATCTGCAAGGATTCAATTAAGGTTTTCCACCTGTATTGGAGGATTTTTAACCTGATTTAAACTTTAAGATTAGACTTTGATCCAACATTAAAGTTTAAACTGGTTTTATCCCAAATTAGACAGGAATTTAAAGCTGCCAGAGGGTAAATCCCAGTATGAAGGCTTGAATTCAAGGTTTTAAGAACTGTCAAAGCTTAATTAAGCTTAAAAAGCTTAAATAAGCCTAAAGCCTTAAGGTTTCAAGCATTAAAAACTTATCAAAATTTAGGATTTGGTGTTTATTGCTATTTTACGTGGAAAAATTGCAATAACTTCAAAAATTCATTAAAAATGTAATTCTTAATGGATTTGCTTGAACATTTCACACAGCTTACGATTTCATATTATCTACATATAAATCAAAATTTAGGTATCTTTTATAAATAAATTTCCTGGGTAATTAGCCTGGAAGTTTACTCTTTTAATTATATCTCAAAGAAAATTATAATTTCTTTAAAAATTGAGTTTAAGAGATTTCTGCTTGAAACTATATTTTTAAGTTGTTAAGGTGATGAACTTTAATATAGATAGATTTATTTATATTAAAAACTTGAAATAGGTAGCTTAAATGAGCATTAAAGTTACATGGAGTTCAGAATAACCCTGTTAACTTTAAATTGGAATTAAAATTAAGTTACCTTAAGTTAAGAACTTTATTTTTAAGCATGGTTTTTCAGTTTTGACCAGAGCACGCCCTCTGTATCCATTATGAATCATGAGAGCTTCTCTGAAGACATAAAAAGAGTCTTTTCATCACTGTTTTTGTCCATCATTCATTATCAATCCAATCATATTAGAAATTTAAACAGGTAAAGTTTTATTAAACATAGAATCTTATTATTAAAGTAAATCTTAAGTTATTTCATTATTTCTTAATTAAAATTAAAGAATTGAAATCATAGAATTTAGATTATTTTTGTAATCACCAATAATATATTTTATTATATAAAATTAATCATCTTAGATATCTTTTAAAATCCACAAATTCCTCTTAAAAACTCTTCAGTCATAATTCTTATTATAAAAAGTTGTTTTATCTTTAAAATTATAGATTTCTGGCGTGTTTTTAACTTATAATTATTATTTAATATGATGACTGTTGTTGTTTGACTTGTTGTATGAAATAAATATTATAAGTAAGTTTTCTCTAAAGTTCTAAATGTTTTTTATCTAGTAATAGTTTTTTTATATAGAATTTTTATTCTATAAGAATTATTTCTGCACTGTGTGTGCTTAATTCTTTTATAAATAATATTTATATTATTTATGAGTGGTTAATATTCATATTTTCCACGTGTAATTGTCTCATTAAGAGCTTTACACTTCTTTTTGTTATAACTGTCAGTGACTATAACAATAATAGAATAATTATAATTTATTATAATTATTATTTTTTATATTATTATATTCTTATAATAATAATTAAATTTATTTTTTATATATAATTATTTTTAATAATTATATTTCAATTTGTGGTTATAATATTTAGTTATATTATATATTCCTACTGAGGAAGGTCATAGTATTCTTGATATTGCCACTATTATTGAGAATTTCATACACAAACCTTACATTTGGGGGCCTGGCCGTGATTTTAACCAATCTTTGGGACATAAATCACATGCTAGACCTTATTTTACTGTTTTTTGACGTAAAATTGCCATATTTATGTTAATATTGGCTTTTTTGGGATTTATCCCTTATAAATAATCTTTATAATATTAATAAAATTATTTTTTCTTAAGAATATTTTTTGAAACAATATACTATTGAGTGACTTGGAATAAATTTCTTTTGTCTAACTAGTGGCTTTTTCACATCACAGACATGAATTTTATTCTTTGAGTTATTCTAGTATAAAGTTAATAATAATACAATTTTGATTAATAAACTTGTGAATTGCATAATTATTATTTCTTTAAAAAAAATATAAAAAAAAAATCAAAAACAAATTAAAAAAATTAAAAATCTTTACTAAGAATATTTTTTCTTTTATTTTAGACATTTTTCTTCATTTTTGACGTAATTTGCCATAAATTACATTAAAACAGCCTTATTCAATAAGTTGAGTTTATAAGTTATTTTTATTGTTTGATAAAATAACTTATATTTTTATTTTTTTTCTCTAGTGTCATCAATTAGAGACAGCTCTTCAGACTCTGAAGCCTCAGGGTCTAGTATTGAAATCCAAACCAGCCCAGCACCAAGGGGTTTAATAGCCAAAGGACCCTTTAGAGTTCCAGCAGGTGAATTCAATCCATTCTTAGTCTATTTTTTCTTAAAATTGACGTGCAATGACTCCTACCAGAAGTGGAAGTAATTACTCCATCCAATCAAATGGATCTCGACCAGGACATTCCAGTCACAAATAAAAAAGACAAGAATTTCAGCCCAGAGGAGAGGCACAAATAGAGGATGCCAGAACTTCCACCAGTTCCCAAAGGTTAGCCAGCACCTTTGAACCTCTTATTGAGAGTCCAAAAGCTGACATAACTGCTATTGCTGTTAGACCTGAATCATTTCCAACAGGCAGCAGTGGAGATTTACAAGTCTCAGTACAAGAACTGGTTTATGGCCGCCAAACAGCAAGAGTGGGAACTTCTCCCAGGTCTTTGGATAGGCACCATGAACTCTTATCTTCAAGTGAAGAAGTTCATTTGGCCAGAAGAGACAGAAGATCTTCTGAAGGGTTGGAAACCAATGTCTTGCAAAGGACAAGTCCAAAAGATAGAATCTTGGTTGAAAAACCAAAGAATGTTATCAGAGGATCAGAAGAAGAAGTTGGCCCAAGGCAAGGAAAACAGCCCAGTGGAAGCTCCCCAAGCATCCACCAGCAACAATCTGCCTCAACAAGTGCCAAGCAAGCCCAAGCAAGCCCCAAATACCAATCAGAAGGGCAAGCAAAAGGCAAAGGGAAAGGCAAAGCCCAAATGGAACAAGCCTTACCCACAGAATTACAGAATCCCAAATAAAGAAAAGACAGCCATGGACAATGTGTTCAACATGGCAAGAACTGTGATCAAATTCAAAAACAAGGAGGAGGAAAGATTGGCTCAATCTTTCCCAAAGAAATAGATCTTGTTAAGCTTGTAACTCAATTTGAATCTTGTAATAAATAAATTATAAGAAAGTTTAAAACATTTGAGTATATCCAACAAAAGTTGGGTAATGAGATATTACAAGTGAAAGAACAACAAAAGACCATTATTGGCCTTGAAAATTTTAATAAAGACAATATTGTGTCTTTGACGCAAATTTGTGCAAGAATTGAGTCTAAAGCTACTTTGCTCAATAAGCCAGATGACAATTCAATTTCTTTTATAGCTGGACAGTTAAGAGAATTGAAATTACAAGTTCAAAACTTGGAAAATTCAACTGGTCACAATGCAGCTCTTTTCCAAGAACAGTTGGAAAAAAGTGATAAAGCAAGACTTGAATTGAAGGATGACATTCTATCAAGTATTAATAGTATATCACTGAAAAATGAATTGCCAAGGAAATACACATCAATTCTTGACATAAATGTGCTTAATGATTTACATCATACCATTTCAAGTAATGAGGTGGAAACTGCTTGCAATTTCAAAGACATTCCAAAATTAAAGGAATGGCCAACCTTCAATGGTGAAGGAGAATATAATCATATGGAATTTATGAAAACAATTGATATTTTCAAAGAAGAATGTAACATACCAGATGATTACATAAGTGCCAGATTACACTCATTATTTACCAGATCAGAAAAGAAATGGGATTACAAAATGAGACAAGACCATGGTAAAAATTCTTGGCCTTGGTGGAAAGAACAAATTATTTTCAAATGGGCTAATGATTCCTGGAGATTTATAATGGAAAATTCTTTTGAAGAAGCCATTTTTAATATTGAGAGGGACAGGCCCATGTCTTGGTTTCTTAAACAGAAGGACAGATTAACCGCCCTTCATCCTGATATGTCTGAAACAATGGTACATAAAAGGATATTGAGAAAGTGTGGTGGTGACCTTGAGCATGATATAAGAAGCAGATGTATTAAGCCTTGATCTACAGAAGATTATATCAATGCTATGGAGGACATCACTACTAGAACAAAAATTGGAAGAAATTGGCCCAAATCCCCAATAGACAATAAGACTAATGGGAAAACAATTTCAAAGCCAAATAAGCCACCAGACAGACTTCCTTTGAAATGTCACAAATGTGGAAGTACATCTCATTTAGCTAACACTTGTCCAAAAAAGACAAGAAGCAATGAGATAAATGTTGAAAAAGTGGAAGACACAAAAGAACCAACTGATGTATCTTTACATGAAAGTGATTCTGAACCTTCAGAAGAAGAGGAAGTACCAGAAGAGCTTAGTATAGAAAACATTAATGTTTCTTTTGAAGTCACTGAGGTACACACTCATTTACCACAGTATAGTAATGCATTTATGGATCTCATACATGTGCAAGATGCTAAAATGCAGAAATCCAAACCTTCCACAGGTAAAGGTTATACAGCTGGTTCATCTTGTATCACTAATATTGTGATAAACAACACAGAAGCCAAGATACACCTTGACTCAGGTGCTTTTTTCACTTGTGTTGGAAAGGATTATCTTTACAAGGTTTATACCAATTGGAAAGAAAAACTAATGCCAATTGAAGGTATAACATTCAGCAGTGCTAGCCAAAATATGCACCCCTTGGGTATATTTGAAGCATCAATCATATTTCCTCATCCTGCAGGAAGTATAAGACTGAAAGTTCAAATTGTTGTCATGAATAATTGTACTTCACAACACTTTATACTTTGGAATGATTATCTCAATATTTATGGTATTGATATTAATAATCATAAAGACAGGTATTTCACTACAGGGGAAAATAAAAGACAAAAATTTGCTTTTCCTCTAGAGAAAAGAGAGATTATTGTCATTAAACAAGTAAAAAATGTTAATAAGGAAAAATTTGTGTCAAGGCAATTAAATGAAGCACAAATTAGTCCTTAATTAAAACTGGAAGTGAAGGAAGAGCTGATTGAAATTTTATTTCCATACAGAGAAGCCTTTGCTTCAGATAATGAACCACTTGGGGCTATAAAAGGCCATGAAGTGGAAATTATGCTTAATGTGGAAAGGCCTTATCCGCCACTATTAAGAAGACCAGCTTACCCAGCTAGCCCTAGGGCTAGAGAAGCATTAGAAAATCATATTAATGAACTAATGAAACTGGGGGTTCTTAGAAAAGTTGGACACAATGAGGAGGTAGAAGTCACAACCCCAGTAATCATTACTTGGCAGAATGATAATTCAAGGATGGTTGGGGATTTTAGAGCACTGAATACCTATACTATTCCAGACAGGTATCCAATCCCTAGAGTTAATGAGACTTTGACTCAATTATCCAAAGCAAGATTCATTACTTCCATGGATGCTCTAAAAGGCTTTCATCAGAATGTTTTGACACCTCATGCTAGGAAATTATTGAGAATAATTGCTCATTGTGGGATATATGAGTATTTGTGAATGCCTTTTGGTATTAAAAATTCACCCTCTCATTATCAGAGAATGATGAATACCATCTTCCCACATGAATTGTCAGAAGGATGGTTAATCATTTATATTGATGACATTATCATTTGTTCAGAAACCTGGCAATTACATTTAGAGAGATGTTCATTAGTACTTAAGAAAATTCTTCAAGTGAACATGAAAGTATCTCTTAAAAAATGTAATTTTGGGTTTCATGAGTTAAAAGCTCTAGGACATGTAGTCTCAGGACTGAGCCTTGGTGTTGACAAAAACAAAGTGGCTGCAGTTGTACTGAAGCAAATTCCCCAGACCAAAAAAGAAATGATGTCTTTTTTAGGGTTTGCCAGTTATTACAGGCAACACCCTAAAGATTTTGCTATCCATGCCAGATCATTATACAGAATTTGTGATCAACAAACTTTTTTTGAAATTACACATGAGAGGATTCAAGCATATGAGAAAATCAAGTATTCCTCGACCAATGCACCATTATTATTGATGCCAGACTGGAAGCTTCCTTTCAAGCTGTATATTGATGCATGTGGTGAAGGTTTAGGAGCTGCTCTTCATCAGGTTCAAATTGTCAATGACAAACCTTATGAAGGTCCAATTTGTTTTATTTCAAGACAAATTAAACCTACTGAGGGAAGATATGGGGCTAGCCAGATGGATTGCCTTTGCCTTGTTTGGGCTTTGGAAAAACTTCATTACTCTCTCGATGGTAGTGTGTTTGAAATAATTCCTGATTGTAATGCAGTAAAATCACTTCTTAACATGAGAACTCCAAACAGACACATGTTAAGATGATAGATTGCTATACAGGAGTATAGAGACAATATGACCATAGTAAAGAAAGCTGGAAATATTAATAAGAATGCTGATGGCTTAAGTAGATGGCCATTACCAAATACACCTGATAACCCTGCCTATGTTCCTACAAGTGCAGAACCTCAAATTCCAATTGAAGGAATTAATATCACGGATGTTGGAACAGAATTCTTTGAAGAAGTTAGAGAAAGCTATAAGCAAGATAAGAATTGTCATATTCTTACTTCTGTACTTGACAAAGATTGCGAAGATGTAGCCTTGTCTAATTCTCTGGATGATATTTGGAAAATATCTTCTGATAATGGGAGATTCCATTTGTTTAATGGTATACTATATCATAGATCTAAACACACATGTTTCATGGTCCTATGTAGTAGAATGTTAATTAACACCATACTACTAGAATGCCATGATAACATATATTCTGGACATCTGTCTGAAGGCAAAACTATGGAAAGAATTAAGACATGTGCCTGGTGGCCATCTTGGAGAAAAGATGTCATTGAGTACTGTCACAGTTGTGATAGATGCCAGAAAGCCAATAAAGCCACTGGTAAAAGATTTGGTTTAATGATCCATATAAAAGTACCCCATGGGAAGTGGTTCACATGGATTGGGTAACTGCCTTACCACCTGGAGGTGATAAACGTTACAATGCATGTCTTGATATTGTGGACAGATATAGCAAAACACCAATCTTTTTACCATGTCACAAAGATGCCACAGCTATTGGTACAGCTCTTTTGATATGGAATAGAGTAATATCCCATACTGGTCTCTTTAAAAACCTTATTAGTGACAGAGACCCAAAATTTACATCAACCTTATGGACTAATTTACATAGGCTTTTGGGTACTAGACTATCATGCTCAACAGCCTACCATCCACAAACAGATGGGCTGGCAGAAAGAATGATTCAAACCCTTGAGGACATGATCAGAAGATTTTGTGCTTATGGCCTGGAGTTTAAAGATTCTGATGGCTTTACCCATGATTGGTGTACTCTTATACGAGGATTGGAATTATCCTACAAGACCTCCATCCATGCTTCAACAGGAAAAACTCCTGCAATGTTGGCAAAAGGATGGAACCCCAAACTTCCAATTGATACTTTGAAAATAGATCTGATTGATATTCATCCAACTGCTTCAAGCTTTGAGTTATTGCTTGATAAAGTAAGACATCATGCAAATCAAAGCATGAATGATGCCTTTGAATATGCTAAACAGAAATGGGATAAAAGTAATAAGACCCCAGAATTCAAAGTAGGGGACTTAATACTAGTTTCAACCTTGAACTTTAATAACATCAAAGTCCCAAAGAAATTAAAAGATTCCTTTGCAGGACCATTTATTATTAAAGCCCTTCATGGGACAAATGCAGTACAGGTAGAACTGTCAGGAGAACTGGAAAACAAACATCCAACTTTCCCTGTCAGTCTAGTAAAGCATTACACTTCAAGTGATAAGGAATTATTTCCTTTGAGAAATGAAACACCCTTAGAAGTACCCCCACTAGATCAAAATGAGGAGAAAAAGGTATTAAAAGTCTTGAAAGAAAGAAGACATAGGGGAAAAAATGAAAGAGAATACTTTTTCAGGTATAAAAATCCACAACATGAAGATGAATAGATTGTAAAAAGTAAAATACTGGATTCCCAGAAGTTTCTCAGAAGATTCAGACATGAGAGAAGACCAATTGCTCAGTGAAAAGTTTGAATTGTGTGCTTTACATACTTAGAAAAGTATAGGTAGAGAGGTTGGACAGTGGATTATACCCCCCCAAATAACCTGGGGGTATACTACAAAGGAAAAATTGTGGTACAATTTATTTTTGGTGGTAGGGAATGTGAGGCTGTGAGGTATGTATAACATACCCATAAGGCCACAAATAACTTTATACACAGTTAAAATTGTCTTCAACAGACTTTTTAATTGAATTTAAAATAAAAAATAACAAAAAATAAGTATAACTTTTTTTTGGATAAACAAAGTTATAAATATTATGTCATTTTTGGATTCTACACCAAAAAGAACCTAGGGTACATCCATAAGGTGTTATACCCAAAAACACCTATTTCTTATGTTATTAGAAGATTTAAGAATTTCCCAGTACTAATGTAACTTTTTTAACATTTTTTTAAAATTGTTAAATTTAAGCTTAAATAAGCTTAAATTTAAAGTTGCATAAGGTTTATGCAAACTTACCAAAATATTAGTTAAATTTGAGGTGTGGTGTTGTGAGCCTTTGAGATATGACCACATACCCAATAAGGTCACAAAAAAGACTTAGAATAACTATACCTTTAATATAATTATATTAAAATTACTTAGAATAATTATACATTAAAAATAATTACTTAAATATACAAAAAATACCATAAATTGGTACAAAAATTGGTTTAACTTAAAAACCAATGAATCAACATGTAAAATAAATTATGCCATTGGATTCCGCATGGTAAAATACACATATACCATTTTTATGGCATATCTGTAAAGTCAATATTTAATGAGTTATAAGGTATAATACCTTATAAAAACCATAAAACCTTTTTTATCTCAAGAACTAATGAAACAACATGTAGAATAAATTGTACCAGTGGATTCCCCACGAAAATCCACACATAAAACAATTAATAAGCTAATTTCCAAAGTTAATACTTAAGGAATTAACCTGAATATATGCACTTTTTTGGTCAACGCATATATTCAAGGATCATAGCTAATATCTTCTAAACTATACATGATAGAATGATGAACCAAAAATAAAGTTACCACGTAATTAATGTAAGAACACAGATATGAGCTTTATTGTACAAATTCTAAACAAGGTTAAAACCTATGATGAAATATTGATAAAAATCAACAGAGCTGTTGACCACTTTGTTTTGAAAGTGCTCCAAACTCAAAAAAAAGTATACAGTTGGATTTTAATAGTTCATTCGTGAAGAATGATGTAATTTTTATTATTAAATTCAGGGTATAACCCCCTGAAATCAAGGTTTGAAGTTTAAAATATTGAATTTCGACAGAAAAGATGAGTTACAAGAAAAATCATCAAAATTAGAGTTTTGATGATGTAATGAAAAGCCTTGGCAGCATAATAAGGGTATGCCAGGCTATCAGAATACACTCTTTGAATTTTTGTAGCGTGTAAATCTTAAAAGTTATTGAGGATCAAAGTTTGAGCTTAATTTGAGCAGTTATGATCACTCACTGTAACCTTAATTTAAGTTTAACAGTCTTAAGAGTGATAAAATTGGTGAATACTATTAGTTTATGATTAAAACTAATAAAATCCACTAAATTTGGGGTTCTGCCAAGCCTCTGATGTCATCAAACTTAGAGTTATAGTGATAACTCTAAATAATGGTGTAATAATGATGTAATATGGTTTGATAATGATGTAATCATCTCCAAACCTTAAAATACTGATCAATTCCAGTGGATATGATCAGTAAACGTCTACTAGAAGCCTGTTGGACTCTAGGAGGGAGGTATTTACTATAAATAGAGCTCTTTTTACTCTATTTTCCCCTCAGACGCATCAAAAACATTAAATCAATTAAATCAAAGGTAATTTCTTTATTCTTTATATATAAAACCATTATATTATTAAAGACCAGAGACCTCCTTATTATAATCATCTATTTTGACGTGATTAAATCATTTATTTAATTGTTTTTGTTAAAAATCTCTATAAAACTCATTTCCACGTAAAAATCCAGAATAATTTGTAATTTTCTTTATTTTTATTGTAAATACAATTTGAAAAGGTTGTATTTATATTTTTTGGCGTAAAATATTTCAAAATTATTATATTAAGTGTTGAAAGTAGGTTATTTTCTCTTATTATAATAATTTCTCTATTATTACTCTCTTAATAATTCTCTAATTAATATAAATAGTATTTATATTAATTCATAACTTTAATATTAGTAATATTATTGTTATTAATTGTTTTTTATTAATAAAAAACAATTTTTTACGCCTTTATTATTTGTTGGTAACAATAATAAAGAGCTCTTTAAATATATTAATTATTTTATATTAATATATTTATTTATTATATTATATTTTCATAATATAAATTATATTATTATATTTATTTAATAATATAATTATTTTATGCCATAATAATAATAATTATTTATTATTAGTATATTTTTAATCTAATTTATTCAATTCATAAGGACCTTCAGAGTACAATAAGTAATAAATTAGTAATTTTTACTTATTGTTTCATAGTCAAACCTTACATTTGGGGGCCTGGCCGTGATATTTACTTAAAAGACCTTTAAAAAGATTCTAATTGGGTTTATCTAATAATAAATTATATTTATAATCATAAAATTATATAATAATTTTATATTTTATTGATTTTAAAAGCTATTGAGGCATTTGGAAAGCAATTGTACTGTCTTACACGTGGTTTTTCACATCCTTAGACTTGCAAGAACTTTCTTTGAGTGACTCTAGTGATTAAAAAAGATATTATATAAATTAAAAATAATTTGTATTATAATTTAATTTTATAAAGAATCATATTAATTTTTATTACTTAAAAATAAAAAATATAAAAAAAAATATTAAAAGATATTAAAAAACAATAAACAAGTCATTTTTATTCATTTTTATTCATTTCTTTATTCATTAAAGATATTAAAGCAATTTCTACGTGGAAAATTGCCATATCTTACAAAAAATAACACTTCTTATAAAAATACTTATATTTATTTGTCTTTTTTAGTGCTTGAAGATAACCCAACAGAAGACAACCAAACTACTGTTGAGAGATTGGTGGAAGAAACTTGTCAAAGTTCTCCAACACCAGTTATCACCAAAAGAAAGAAAGCTAAGAAATTAGACTTTCCAGGACCCACCATTCAAGACTCTGAAGGTGAGCACCTCTTTTATAATTGCCATAAAAAGAATTTTTATCCTAAAATACTTTTATTTCTTATTTTCTTAAAATTATGACTACCAGAAGAGGTTCCCAATACTCCATCCAATCAGATGGAGCTGGACTCAGAGGTAGAACTGATCCCTCAAAAGGGAAAAGAAAGGGCAATATCCCCAGTGGAACAGAATCCACACAAGGAAGTGCCTTATCCCAAAGGCAAGTCCCAGAAATGCCCATGATATCTGAACCTGAATTGGAACTAAGTATGAGTAACTCAAATAGGTACAAATCACATTCAGAGGGCTCAAATAGACATCTACATGAGCCAGTACAAGCAGTATTACACAGTGTACAAGGACAAAGATTGGGAAATGCTTCCTCAAATACACCAAGGAGTGATGAACTCCTGGCACATCCTGAAAAAGTTCCTCAAAGAGGAGGAGATAGTGAAATACTCCAATGGATGGAATCCACTGTCATCCAAACCTCAAATAAAAAAAAACAAGGATTACCACGCCAAAAAGAGGGAGGCAACCAAGGAAAAAGCCCCAGTAGCTTCTACCAGCAAGCCTCAAGCCAGCCCACTTCCCCAACAAGGGAAGAAGAACAAGAAAAAGCATTGGAGGAAACCATATTCCCCAAGCTACAGGAATCCAAGAATCCAAAAGGATGCCATGGACAATGTTTTCAACATGGCCAGAACCTTGATGGAATTCAAGGACAAGGAAGAGCAAAGAATGAGACAACCTCATTTCCCAAAGAAATAACCTTGTCCAAAGATGTTGTAAATACTTTAACAGAAATTAAAAATAGTATATTACCTCTAAAAGAAATTGAAGATAGTTTATAATCACTACAAGAAATAAATAACAATTTATCTTCTTTAACAAAAATTGTTGTGCAAAACAAGAAAGAAATTGACAACATTAAGTTTATTGTTGAAAATAATAAAACAAAGAATTTAATTGACAATACTCAAAAATTAATACAAGGACAACAAGAATTGTATAAACACATAAAAGATATCAAAGACAAAACTTTGACAATCAATTATGATGTGAGTATTGACAATCTTACAGAAAAATTAAATAAATTAAGTATTTCTGTAGAAAAATTTGAAGAAAAGACTTCATCACACCAAAAATTACTTTTGGACCATGTGGAAAAAAGTGATGAAGCAAGAATGCATCTGAAAGATGATATTCAGAGTGAAATAAGGCTTATTACTGAAAAAATGGATAAAATTAATGAGGCTAATTTAAATATGCCAAAGTTATCAACACCATTTTCTCATATAAGAAGCCCTGTTAAAACAAAAGAGGAATTGTCAAATCCTTTCATAACAGACTTGAGTCACCAAGATAATAACCAAGTCTTAATGAAGGAAGCACCTCAATTGAAGGAATGGCCAACATTCACAGGAGAAGGTGAATATGACCACATGTCATTTATTAAAACAATTGACATGTTACAAGAAGACTATGCCATACCAGATGAATTAATCACTGCAAGATTACATTCATTGTTTGAGAAATCTGCAAAAAGATGGTATTATGGCATAAGACAAACAAATGGTAAAAATACCTGGTCTTGGTGGAAACAAGAAATAATCACCAAGTGGGCAAATGATGCCTGGAGGTATAAGATAGAAAATTCATTTGAAAACTCTTTCTTTGACCCAGAGAAAGACAAACCTTTAACTTGGTTCTTGAAACAAGTTGAAAGGCTTAATGCACTGTACCCAGAAATGTCACAAAAGATGGTGCACATGAAAATACTTAAAAAATGTGGAGGGGAACTAGAACATGCCCTAAGAAGCAGATGTATAGAACCATGCTCCACAGAGGATTATATAAATGCACTAGAAGATATAGTGACAAGAACAAAAATTGGCAGGACTTGGAAAAAATTGGACATTAAAAGCCCAAATAAACCATTTATCAAAAAAGATAAATCAAAAGAATCCTTTAAGCCCAATACATCCAACAATAATGAGCAAAGAAAATGCCATAAATGTGGAGGTATTGGACACTTAGCCAATAATTGCCTTAAAAAAGCAAAGATTAATGAAATTGTGGAAACAGAAAACCACAATGACAAAGAAGAGGAATCTGACTCTGAAAAAGAAACAGAAGAGTCAGAAAGCTCTGAAAGTGATGAAATCAATATAATTAATGCACAAATTAATAATATTGATATAATTTATGAAGTACTGGATGTTAATTCAAACTTACCACAAGTTGGAACATCTGACACAAACCTGACAAACATACAAGATGCCAAAATGTATAGAACCAAACCTGCAAGAGGAATGGGATATACAGCTGGAAAATCAAGTATAAGTATTGTTATGGTTGATAACCAAGAAGGAAAAGTTAACTTGGATACAGGAGCATATTGCACTTGTGTTGGCAAAAGTTATTTAAAAACCATTGTCCCAAACTGGCAAGAAAAACTTATGCCAATACAAGGTGTCAAATTTAGTAGTGCAAGTGAGAGCATGAAGCCCCTTGGAATAATTGATTTAACACTAATTTTTCCTCATCCCTCACAATGTGTCAGAATTAAAGTAGAGTTTGTAGTAATGGACAACTGTACTAGTAATCATTTCATACTTGGGAATGACTACTTATCAATCTATGGTATAGATATCTCTAACCAAAAAGACAGATATTTTACCATAGGAGATAACAAAAGACAAACGTTTGGCTTCTTAAATAACAAAAAACAAATCACAGTTATTAAGAAGGAAGAACAAATTCCAGAAAAAGAACTTTTTATATCTGAACAACTTAAAGAAGCAGAATTCAATCAAAAATTAACAGAAAAAATGAAAGAAAAATTGATTGACCTCTTATTTAAGTATAAAAATGCCTTTGCAACTGACAAAGAGCCACTAGGTGCCATAATTGGACATGAAGTGGATATAATTCTTAATGTAGAAAAGCCATACCCACCTTTATTAAGAAGACCTGCTTATCCAGCCAGTCCAAGGGCTAGAGAAGCCTTAGAGGTGCACATTAAAGAATTAATGGACCTCGGAGTATTAAGAAAGGTTGGACATAATGAACAAGTAGAAGTTACTACACCTGTCATTATAACTTGGCATAATGGAAAATCAAGGATGGTAGGAGACTTCAGAGCCCTGAACACCTATACCATTCCAGACAGATATCCAATACCAAGAATCCATGAGACATTGACCCAATTGTCACAAGCTAAGTTCATCACAGCTACGGATGCTCTTAAGGGTTTTCATCAAAATGTCTTAACAGACAATGCCAAGAAACTACTAAGAATAATAGTCCATTGTGGAATTTTTGAATACTTAAGAATGCGATTTGGGATAAAAAATGCACCTTCCCATTATCAAAGAATGATGAATACCATATTCCCTGAAGAATTATCAGAAGGATGGTTAATTACCTATATTGATTATATCATAGTTTGCTCAGAAACTTGGGAAAATCACCTTACAAGACTAGAAAGGGTACTACAAAAAATAGTCCAAGTGAATATGAAAATTTGCTTGAAAAAGTGTCATTTTGCATATAGTGAATTAAAAGCACTAGGACATGTTGTATCTGGACTTAGTCTAGGCATAGACAAAAATAAAGTAGCAGCAGTACTACTCATACCAATGCCTCAAACCAAAAAAGAAATGCAATCATTTTTAGGATTTGGTGGTTACTATAGACAGCATATAAAGGACTTTGCAAAAATTGCCAAATCCTTATATAAATTATGTGACCAACAAACAGTTTATGAAATGACTGAAGAAAGGGTCAAGGCATATGAAGAATTGAAAAATTCACTAACAAATGCCCCATTTCTTCTAATGCCAGATTGGAAACTACCTTTCAAACTATACATTGATGCTTGTGGAGAAGGATTAGGTGCTGCACTTCACCAAACCCAAATTATCAATGACAAACCAGTGGAAGGACCAATTTGTTTCATTTCAAGACAAATAAAGCCAACAGAAGCAAGGTATGGAGCAAGCCAAATGGAATGCTTATGCCTAGTGTGGGCTTTAGAAAAACTGCACTATTATTTGGATGGCACAGTATTTGATGTAATCACAGACTGTAATGCTGTGAAATCACTATTAAATATGAAGACTCCAAATAGACATATGCTGAGATGGCAAATTGCTATCCAAGAATATAGAGGAAATATGACTATTGTACATAAATCTGGAAATATTCATAAAAATGCAGATGGTCTTAGCAGATGGGCTTTAGGAAACACCCCTGACAATCCAGCATGGGTACCACAAGAAGAGCACCATATAGAAGGAATATGTGTCACAGACATAGGCACAGAATTCTTTAACCAAGTTAAAGAAATTTATAAGACAGACAAAAACTGCCATATCTTAAGCCAACTTCTAATGAAAGACTGCAAAGATCCATCACTTTCATCAAAACTAGATGAAATATGGAAAAAGGCATATGATGAAGGAAGATTCCACCTCCTTGATGGAATCCTTTACCATAGAACAAAACACACATGTGTTATGGCCTTAACAGATAGAACACTAATAAACACTATTTTACATGAGTGTCATGATAGTGTTGCATCTGGACATCTCTCAGAAGATAGGACAATAGAGAGGGTGAAAACCTGCTCTTGGTGGCCAAATTGGAAGAAAGATGTTGCAGAGTACTGCCAAACCTGTGACAGATGTCAAAAAGCCAACAGAGCCACAGGAAAGAAATTTGGAATGATGATCCAAATACAAGAATCAAAATCCCCATGGGAAATAGCTCATATGGATTGGGTAACAGCACTACCTCCGGGAGGAGACAGGAGCTATAATGCAAGTCTAGTTTTAGTTGACAGGTACAGTAAAACTCCCATGTTCTTACCATGTCATAAAGATGACACAGCTATGGATACAGCCATAATGATATGGAATAAAGTCATTAGCAACACAGGCTTATTCCAAAATATTATAAGTGACAGAGACCCAAAGTTCACTTCAGCATTATGGACAAATCTCCATAACTTATTTGGGACAAAGCTATCATTCTCAACAGCTTACCATCCCCAAACTGATGGTTTAGCAGAAAGAATGATACAGACCTTAGAGGACATGATCAGAAGATTCTGTGCTTATGGGCTAGAATTCAAAGATTCTGATGGTTTCACCCATGATTGGTGTACACTAATACCAGCACTTGAACTGGCATATAAGACATCAATCCATTCTTCTACTGGCAAAACACCAGCAATGCTAGAGAAAGGTTGGAATCCAAGACTTCCTTATGATACACTCAAAAAGGACTTAGTGGACAACAAACAGGAAGCAGTTTTAAGATAATGCTTGACAAAGCAAGACACCATGCAAACAGATGCATGCAAGACTCTTTCAAATATGCAAAAGAAAGATGGGACAAAAGTCATAAACCACCTGACTTCAAAATAGGAGATCTGGTATTAATATCAACTCTTAACTTTAATAACATAAAAGGACCAAAGAAATAGAAAGATTCCTTTGCAGGACCATTTATGGTAACAGCACTTCATGGACCCAATGCTGTACAATTGGAACTTACAGGTGATTTAATGAATAAACACCCAACTTTCCCTGTAAGTCTTATAAAACCTTACAGCTCAAGTGACAAGGAATTATTTCCACTAAGAAATAAACCCCCACTTGAAATTCCCCCTTTGGAAGAAGGAGAAGAAAAAAGAATTGTAAAAGTTCTTAAAGAAAGAAGGACAAGGAACAAAAAAGAAAGAGAATACCTTGTAAGGTATAGAAATCCAACTCAAGAAGATGAATGGCTACTTGAAAAAGATATAACAAATGCTGATAAACTACTGAGGAGGTTTAGACATGAAAGAAAACCTAAAGAATAACAAAATCAAGCATTATTGAGCTTCAAGACTGATAAGGTCTAATGAAGAGGTAGGACAGTGGATGATACCCTAATCACACATATCAGATTGTGGTACAATCTTTTTTGTGGTAGGGAATGTGAGCCTTTGAGATATGACCACATACCCAATAAGGTCACAAAAAGACTTAGAATAATTATACCTTTAATATAATTATATTAAAATTGCTTAGAATAATTATACATTAAAAATAATTACTTAAATATACAAAAAATACAATAAATTGGTACAAAAATTGGTTTAACTTAAAAGCCAATGAACCAAAATGTAAAAGATATTATACCATTGGATTCCCCACGGAAAAATACACATATACCATTTTTATGGCATATCTGTAAAGTCAATATTTAAGGAATTATAAGGTATAATACCTTATAAAAACCATAAAACCTCATTTATCTCAAGAACTAATGAAACAACATGTGAAATAAACTGTACCAGTAGATTCCCCATGAAAATCCACACATAAAACAATTAATAAGCTAATTTCCAATGTTAATACTTAAGGAATTAACCTGAATATATGCACTTTTTTGGTCAACGCATATATTCAAGGATCATAGCTAATATCTTCTAAACTATACATGATAGAATGATGAACCAAAAATAAAGTTACCACGTAATTAATGTAAGAACACAGATATGAGCTTTATTGTACAAATTCTAAACAAGGTTAAAACCTATGATGAAATATTGATAAAAATCAACAGAGCTGTTGACCACTTTGTTTTGAAAGTGCTCCAAACTCAAAAAAAAGTATACAGTTGGATTTTAATAGTTCATTCGTGAAGAATGATGTAATTTTTATTATTAAATTCAGGGTATAACCCCCTGAAATCAAGGTTTGAAGTTTAAAATATTGAATTTCGACAGAAAAGATGAGTTACAAGAAAAATCATCAAAATTAGAGTTTTGATGATGTAATGAAAAGCCTTGGCAGCATAATAAGGGTATGCCAGGCTATCAGAATACACTCTTTGAATTTTTGTAGCGTGTAAATCTTAAAAGTTATTGAGGATCAAAGTTTGAGCTTAATTTGAGCAGTTATGATCACTCACTGTAACCTTAATTTAAGTTTAACAGTCTTAAGAGTGATAAAATTGGTGAATACTATTAGTTTATGATTAAAACTAATAAAATCCACTAAATTTGGGGTTCTGCCAAGCCTCTGATGTCATCAAACTTAGAGTTATAGTGATAACTCTAAATAATGGTGTAATAATGATGTAATCATCTCCAAACTTTAAAATATTGATCAATTCCGGTGGATATGATCAGTACACGTCTACTAGAAGCCTGTTGGACTCTAGGAGGGAGGTATTTACTATAAATAGAGCTCTTTTTACTCTATTTTCCCCTCAGACGCATCAAAAACATTAAATCAATTAAATCAAAGGTAATTTCTTTATTCTTTATATATAAAACCATTATATTATTAAAGACCAAAGACCTCCTTATTATAATAATCTATTTTGACGTGATTAAATCATTTATTTAATTGTTTTTGTTAAAAATCTCTCTAAAACTCATTTCCACGTAAAAATCCAGAATAATTTGTAATTTTCTTTATTTTTATTGTAAATACAATTTGAAAAGGTTGTATTTATATTTTTTGGCGTAAAATATTTCAAAATTATTATATTAAGTGTTAAAAGTAGGTTATTTTCTCTTATTATAATAATTTCTCTATTATTACTCTCTTAATAATTCTCTAATTAATATAAATAGTATTTATATTAATTCATAACTTTAATAATAGTAATATTATTGTTATTAATTGTTTTTTATTAATAAAAAACAATTTTTTACGCCTTTATTATTTGTTGGTAACAATAATAAAGAGCTTTTCAAATATATTAATTATTTTATATTAATATATTTATTTATTATATTATATTTTCATAATATAAATTATATTATTATATTTATTTAATATTATAATTATTTTACGCCATAATAATAATAATTATTTATTATTATTATATTTTTAATCCAATTTATTCAATTCATAAGGACATTCAGAGTACAATAAGTAATAAATTAGTAATTTTTACTTATTGTTTCATAGTCAAACCTTACAAGTGTATATTTACTGAATTGGCTAAGGATTTGCCATACACAATGTAAATCCTGCGTGAGGTCAATTTAAAATGGTTTAAGGCCATAGTATGGCTTAAAACAAATAAAAGGGCAAAATACACGCAAAAAGGTGGGACAAACGAAAAAGACCAAATACAGCTGGTGTACCCAACTTTTTGGATCTGCAAGGATTCAATTAAGGTTGTCCACCTGTATTGGAGGATCTTGTACCTTATTTAAACCTTAAGATTAGACTTTGATCCAACATTAAAGTTTAAACTGGTTTTATCCCAAATGAGACAGGAATTTCAAGCTGCCAGAGGGTAAATCCCAATATGCAGGCTTGAATTCAAGGTTTTAAGAACTGTAAAAGCTTAATTAAGCTTAAAAAGCTTGAATAAGCTTAAAACCTTAAGGTTTCAAGCATTAAAACCTTATCAAAACTTAAGGTTTGGTGTGTATTGCTATTTGATGTGGAAAAATAGCAATAACTTCAAAAATTCATCAAAAATACAATTCTTAATGGATTAGCTTGAACATCTCACACAGCTTACAATTTAATATTATCTACATATAAATTAAATTTTGGGTATCATTTGTAGATAAATTCCCTGGGTAATTAGCCTGGAAAGTTACTCTTTTAATTATAGCTCAAAGAAAATTATAATTTCTTTAAAAATTAATTCAAAATTGAGTTTAAGAGATTTCTGCTTGAAACTCTATTTTTAAGTTGTTAAGGTGATGAACTTTAATATAAATAATTTTATTTATATTAAAAACTTGAAATAGCTAGCTTAAATGAGCATTAAAGTTACATGGAGTTCAGAATAACCCTGTTAACTTTAAATTGGAATTACAATTAAGTTACCTTAAGTTAAGAACTTTATTTTTAAGAATGGTTTTTCAGTTTTCACCTGAGCACGCCCTCTATATCCATTATGAATCATGAGAGCTGCTCTGAAGACATAAAAAGAGTCTTTTCATCACTGTTTTTGTCCATCATTCATTATCAATCCAATCATATTAGAAATTTAAACAGGTAAAGTTTTATTAAACATAGAATCTTATTATTAAAGTAATTCTTAAGTTATTTTATTCTTTCTTAATTAAAATTAAAGAATTGAAATCATAGAATTTAGATTATTTTTGTAATCACCAATAATATATTTTATTATATAAAATTAATCATCTTAAATATCTTTTAAAATCAACAAATTCCTCTTAAAAACACTTCAGTCAAGATTCTTATTATAAGAAGTTGTTTTATCTTTAAAATTATAGATTTCTGGCGTTTTTTTAACTTATAATTATAATTGAATATGATGACTGTTGTTGTTTGACTTGTTGTATTAAATAAATATTATAAGTAAGTTTTCTCTAAAGTTCTAAATCTTTTTTATCTAGTAATAGTTTTTTTATATAGAATTTTTATTCTATAAGAATTATTTCTGCACTATGTGTGTTTAATTCTTTTATAAATAATATTTATATTATTTATGAGTGGTTAATATTCATATTTTCCACCTCTAATTGTCTCATTAAGAGCTTTACACTTCTTATTGTTATAGGTGTCAGTGACTATAAAAGTAATAGAATAATTATAATTTATTATAATTATTACTTTTTTTATTATTATATTCTTATAATAATAATGAAATTTATTTCTTTTATATAATTATTTTTAATAATTATATTAATATTTGTGGTTATAATATTTAGTTATATTATATATTTCTACTGAGGACAGTCATAGTATTCTTGATATTGCTACTATTATCAAGAGTTTCATAGACAAACCCCACAGTTTCAGTATTACTGACTAAGTGATAGTAGCTGTGAGCCTTAGATATATGATCACATCTCCAGAAAGGTCACAAATCAACTTTACAATAATTATTCTAATAATTAGAATTTGAAATATTATCTTCAAATAAATAAAAATGCCATAAATAGGCATTAACTCTTGATTACCTCAGAATCTAATGAATATGCATGTGAAAGAAATTTCCCCATTAGATTCCCCATGTTAAAAGACACATATAAAATCTTAATATAATATATTTAAAGAGAATACTTACTATGTAATAAGTAAAAATGCCATAAAAAGGCATACATTCTTGTTTTCTCGGAACCCAATGAGACAGCCTGTAAAAGAAATTGCACCATTGGCTCCCCATGAAAAATCAAAAATATACCATTTTTAGATCATATCTTTAAATTTGATACTTAAGGAAATAACCTGAAGTTATGCACTTTTATGATCCGTTCATATTTTCATGGTTTTTAGCTCATATCTCTTGAAATATACATGATAGAGAGTTGAAACAAAGAGGGTTTTACCACGTATTTACTGTAGGAATTAAGATCAAAACTATAATTGAGAATCTATAAGAAAGATTACAAATTGTATGGGTTTATTGAACAAAACTGTTATAGCTGTTGACTGCTTCGTTGTTAAGGTGGTCCAAACTAAAACTGTCAGCCTGTGACTCAAATCCTGAGCACAAGCATAACAACCAAATACCATAAATCAATTTTATGGCCAAGATACCACAAAAACATGCATCTGAGCCAAATCAGCTCAAAAGGTATCAAAGCAAAGAGGAAACTTACCCCTTTCCAAATATACAAGTCCCATCATCATAGGACAAATAATAACAAAGCTATTCCTGCTCAAAGTTGTTGCTGAGCATAAACCTTAATTTTCACCTCTCATCTGAAATATAGAGGAAGAGGCTTAACCCCATCAAATGGGTATTCAAAATGGAGCTTTAGGTCAGGGCTATCCAATGGTACTAGCAAAACTGAGCTAGCACCAGAATTCCAAAATTTTTGACCAAAATAAGGTCAAACAAGGGTGATTAAAATATTCACCTCTCATCTAAATTCTACATTTTTAGTGTGAGATACCTAAAGTTGGGTCTTTTTGGAAAGAGCACGATTAGGGCTATCTGATGTTGCCATACATTTCCCCATATAACATCTATACCAAACCATATGGAGCAAACAAACTCCATACAGTTTTTGGATAAATCATAAATGTGTATAAGAGAACTTATACATAGCACAGCTTTGCCATATTCAATGATAACCATACCAAATGAGGTATCATTGTGTAGAACACATCCAGGGCTACTAAATGTACCAACCCTGAGCTTGATATCTAAAAACTGACAAAGCTATGTCAGTTTTAACCTCAAAATACCACAGTTAGACCAATACAGTCTTACTGTGGGATATTCTCCCATAAGTATGATTATGAGGTGTCAAACAGACAAAGGAGCTTGTTTATGCTTTGATACCTCATCGCTCATTCAACACTGGGGTTCCATACAGGTTTTGTACAGCATTTTATGTGTAATACACATCAGAATCAGGCTATCTGGTCCCAGATGAAGATTTTCACCCTGTATTGGTGAAAACTGCCCAGATGTAGTTTCAAAACCTCATCTGAGCCCAATACAGGTTATACAGGCTTCGTGAAAACCACAAGCCAGTACTTGGGAGTGAAAAATTTTCACTTCCTCTACATGGACAGGTCTAGAAGCCTTTTCACCCCATTTTAGGTTAAAAAAGGGCCTTTTCACAGCCAGAAAAGGTTTCCTCATTCTGCTCTTGAATTCTTACGTAGTACAACTTTCAAAAACCGTTATACTCTTGGAGAATAACCAGGTTATACTTTAAACTGAAGTATTGTAGCTCTTATCATAGTAACCCAACTGGTCAGACTGCGCTCAGGGCTTTCAGCAGCGCTCACCACCACTATTATACAATAGTAGAGCCCTTTTATCATCATTGAAACCCTTACTATTATAAATCAAACTCTTTCAAGACTATTCTCACCATGTAACAGTCATAGTTAAAGCTTGTAAGCACTATTATACACCTTCATCATAGACTCAGCCTGATGTCTGAGGGGCCTGGTTATGTTTTTTGACTCTTTTGGACCTTAAAAGTGTGTTTTTCACTTATTTTCTTATATTCTGACATATGTATTTATTTTTTAGGCGTAATTTCTTAAAAATATATATATAATACATATCTTATAAATGTATTTAAAGTGGTACAAACCATATACCACCAATTTTCATCTTTTTTAAATTACGTTGTTTCATGGTTCATTATAGTTTAATCACCACAACAACCCTTATTTTTGGCATGTTTTACATATAAAAACATTTTAAGCCACTGATAAAGTCCTTTTTTTAATCAAATAAGGACACCTCTTACTGTAAAATCAACAGTCGAAGGGTGGTTGGGTGTATTGTTAATTCAATTACCCTCTTACATACCAAATTTTTTCATATTATACTTGCTAATTACAAGTTAATCTGTGAGATACTGGTATACAAACAGTGTACCAGATAACTGTAAGCTGTACTTATGATGTGGAATTGTTAATTCAATTACACTGTCATTATAAAGGGGCATATTGTAGTAATATACAAGCCCAGAGGCTATTCTTAGACGTGCAAACAGCATATTAAGAATTCTTAACTGACATTGAGCCCTCTTTTCCTGTCTTATTTCAGTGGAAGAAAACTACATCCCACTAGAGACCCAGTCATAGGCCAACATACCAGTGCCACCCTCAGAACCAGAGGGCAGCAAGGGCAAAGGAAAGAGGCACAGTGAAGGCATCATAACAGCAAAAAAGTGGACCCCCATTTCCATTCAGAGGAATAGAAAACCACAAAGCTCTGTTTCAATACAAGGTAAACTAACCTTAACAGCTTTTACAGGAAAGATTACCATAATTAACCCAGTTGTAACCTCTAAAGGAGAATTTCCAAATGCAGCAGACAACAAATTTGAACAAGGAACAGTCAAAGGTATATACCTTAAGAACATAAAGTTTTTGAATGCTTGCAAACATTGATATGTCACCTGTACACCTCAGAGACCTTGGTTTCAAATGGAACCAGGCAGAGGACAGAGAAGGCTTGTCCAGAACCCAAAGACCTGGAAGAGGACACCTTGGACACAGTGTTGGATGGCAAGACACTGAGGGAAATCATACCCACTCTGCCATTCACTTTCTAATTCAACAGGAAACGCAAAGAAGCAGACTGGAAAGATATGGATCAATTTCTTCAGCTCCACCAACTCCTCAAAGATTTATTTCAATGGAGCATGGAAAACAAGAGGTTCAAACGGGCATCCTACTGGGAAGAACTTGGAGCAAGTTTCCAGAAGATATGTCCCAAAGAGATAGACTTCAAAGACCTTATGGTAATCACCAAAGGTTGGAATCCCACAAGGAAGTTCAGACTCCTGGAGGTGAGGGCTAACAGGATAAGGTAGAATCAAGCAATCATCCAAGCTATAGAAGAATAGCTGACCCAGACAGGGCATACACAGATTCCTGCATTCTCACAAGGAAAAGGCCAAATCAGCTCTCCAGTGGCTTCATACCATTCGGAAACCAACATATCAGTGGCCGAGAATCACCATTCTTCACAATCCCAGGAAGTTTCCAGGAGAAGACAAGGATACAATGGAAAAAAAAGACCACCTTCAGCAAAAGGAAGAGAGATTCAGACCCAATGATCCAGAAGCTGTTGGATTTGGTGAAGGAAGTTCCCAAGAACCACAAGTAGTTTTTCATAACTCTAGAATAAGTAGTCCCATCAATAGAAATATTACCCCCCCTCAGATTGAAAATAATGTTGTCACTCCTGAGAGTAACCTAAACAGTGATGCACTGTGGTTACAAATGTCCCAATATGCTGAGAAAACTGAAAAGCAGTTTGCATAACTTGAAGCAAGCCATGAGAGGATGAAAAAATTGACAGCCTCCGTGGACAAAATTCCTAAAACCCTTCAAAAAGGACATTCTCAATTGAGAAAAGCCTCTGAAGAAACCAAAAAAATACTCAATCTAGTCTTTGAAGAACAGCATCACAGCGAAAGGGACAGGGATTGTCTGGATCAAGACACAAACAAACTGTTTAATGTCTACCATAACATGAAGCCCCAACCACAAGGCCATTTTATGGATAATCCATATCACCAAGATGAAAACAAACTATATTCCATGTTGATGAATAAGGCAAGATCTCCATCAAAATACCAGCATGGAGATAATATGTCTTATTCAGAGAAGGAAGCGTTGAAACAGATTCCTGAGGCCTCAAGCTGGCCCAAATTCTCTGGAACAGGAAAATATGATCATATGAAACTCATAGAATATATTTATGGACTCTTTATTGATGCAGCAAGCATACCAGACTACTGGATCACTGCTAGACTTGATACAGCATTCAAAGGACATTCTAGTATATAGTACACAGAAATGACAGAAATTGATGTCAGAAGAAACTGGCCATGGTGGAAGAGTCAAATCATATAAAAGTACAGCAATGATACTTGGATATGGCAAAAAACCATGTCATTTTAAAATGACAAGTATTCAGTGGACAAAGATCCATATGAATGGTGTCTTAGACAGTCTAAAAGACTTAAAGACATTGATCTTCAAATGAACATTCAGATGAGGAATCACAGACTCTTGACACAAATTCCAGGAGAACTAGAGCATGCAGTAAAATTCAGATGCAACCAAAATTGCATTCTAGATGACATTGCAGATACCTTACAAGATGTAAGAAAAAGAACTAATATAGGGAAATATTCTTCATATAAAAGCAGTGTTTTCAAAGAGAAACAACCTTTCAGGTTCAAGTTTAAAGACAAGCCGAGGGAAAGGGTGGCAGAAGTGACCAAGAAGAAAGATTCTTGTCAAAATTGTGGTTCATACAGTTGGAAGAAGGCATGGCACCTGACACTGCCAATAAAAGCTTGTGCAAAAATACACAGGATGCACAAACATTCCTGGTCACACCAACCAAAGGAATGGCATACATACATGGGACAGCTACAAAAATGACTGTTTGCATTCACAATGCTCAACACCCATTGATCATTGACAGTGGGGCACACTTCTACATAGTGTCCAGAAATTATCTGGTAAACCACTTCCCAAATTGGGAAAAACAACTCTTTCCAATCAAGGCAAAGAACTTCAAAAGTGCTTCAGGGAAGATGACTTCCATTGGCACAATTATGAAAGAGATAATTATACCCCATAGGAAGGTTAATATCAGACTCAACCCAGAGTTTTTAGTGCTTGATGATGCCCACATCCAAGGGTTGTTACTGGGGACAGATTACCAAAGGATGTATGGTATTGATATATACAATAGTAAAAACAGGCACATTACTATGGGTACCAACAAGGAAAAGATATTTTCACTTGATATATACCAAATATCTGCGCAGGACCCACTGGAAGAACTAGTGAATGAATTCAGAGAGGGCCAGTTTAGCACCACCCTCACCAGTAAACAGAAACTCAGTTTACTTAAGATGCTGAGGAAGAACAGACCAGCATTTGCCATTTGTGAAGAGCCCCTATGCAAAATTAGAGTCCATGATATAAAACTATATCTGGATGTGGAAAGACCTTATCCACCCATGCTCAGGAGACCTCCATACCCAGAAAGTCTGGAAACCAGGAAGAAAATTGAAAAACATATCAATGAGCTCCTGGAAATGGAATTCATCAGAAATATTGGACACAATGAAGTAGTGGAAATTACTAATCCTGTCCTGATCACCTGGCATGATGGCAAGACTAGGCTGTGTGGAGATTTCAGAGCTCTGAATAACTACACAAAAGCTGACAGGTACCCTATACCCAGGATACCTCATGCCTTAGAGAAACTGGCAAAAGCCAAATACATAACCAAGATTTATTTTATGAAAGGTTTCCACCATAATGGAGTTAAACCAAACTCCATGAAACTACTCAGAATCATATGCCATATGGGCATATATGAGTATACCAAGATGCCCTTTGGCATCAACAATGCACCAGCCCACTTCCAAAGGATGATGGACACAATATTTCAAAAAGCAAATTTGGAAGTCTGGATGGTAGTATATATTGATGACATCATTATATACTCAGATACATGGGAAGACCATGTGAAATACATAGAAAAAGTGCTAAGAAAATGCATACCCATCAACCTGAAAATTTCATTTAAAAACTGCAATTTTGGCCAACAAGAGCTACTAACTCTAGGAAATGAAGTCTCAGTTCTTAGTCTGGCAATTGACCAGAACAAATTAGCAGCAGTACTTCAAAAGCCAGTACCAGGAAACATCAAAGAGATGCAATGTTTCCTTGGGTTTTCTAGCTACTATAGAAACCACATCAAAAGTTTTGCCCACATAACTAGTAGTTTATACAGTTTATGTTCAAAAGATGTAGTTTTTGAAATTACCAACAAAAGAAGGGATGCATATGAGAGGATCAAATATGAACTCACAAATGCACCTGTAATCATCTTGCCTGAATTTGAACTACCATTCAAGTTATACATAGATGCCGCATGTAGCCAAGGCTTGGGAGCAGCCCTTCACCAGAGACAAATCGTAGATGGTGAACCAAGAGAGGGAGTAATATGTTATATCTCTAGGCAACTGAAAGACTAACAAGCCAGGTATGGGGCCACCCAGACTGAATGTCTATTCTTAGTCTGGGCTCTGGAGAAACTCCATTATTATTTGGAGGGCGCAGTCTTTGAAGTATACACAGACTGCACAGCCTTGAAGTCCTTATTAAACATCCAGACTACCAAAAGACACATGTTGAGGTGGCAAATAGCCATCCAAGAATATAGAGGGAACATGACCATCATATAAAAAGAATGTAAAAGTCATACTGTGGAACTCCTTTTAGTGTGGAATTGGATAAGGCAGTCCTTGAGGGGGAAATCACAGGTAAACAGTTTTGAATTGCTGAAATAATCCTGTAACCAAGGGTGCTAATGGTGCTTTAGCTGCCCCTCTGAATATACTAAACAATCTCCCTACAGAGCTCACAAATCAATATTTAAGATTTCGGCTTTACAGCTAGAGAAGACTTTTCAGCAGTCTCTATCAGACCTATTCAATAATCAGACTAATGATGAAATAATAATAATTTCAAATCAATAAATTTGTAGGTGATTTCAAGATGATAAGATAATAATTGAGTAGATAAATAATAGATATAATAGTACTGAGTGGTGATTTTAAGTTGTTTTCTTTGTTGAAGGTATTTTTTTAATGGATAATAGCTCAATATGAGAAAATTTGGTAATAGTGATAATATAATAATATTTTTTGATATTTTAAATAAGTGTAATTGATAAATCATTTTGATGATATGTTAAATATATATTTTGTGATAATAATAATAGTGATATGGATTTTCTTCTAGTGAGAAGAGTATAATATAAATATTTTGTTGAGTATGAGTATTTCACTAATACATGAATTTATAATATAGGCAGACCTACTGTTAACTACAGCTATATATAAATCACCTTTAATGTAATGTAATAATAATGATAATAATAATTTCTAGATTAAACTACTAGTAAGGGATGAATAGTTATTCTCCTTCTTGGTATATAGCTAATTGGATTCATGGGGAGAAGAGGAGAAAATGAGAGAGAGAGGCCTCGTTTTATGTTGTGAGAAGTACCCATGGGCTCTCCATGTAAAGTTTTATTCTTGCCCTTGAGATAATTTTGCTGGTGTAGATTTTTGTAGCAAAAGTCAGATGACCTATCTGTTATACTTCATTAGTAATCTTGCACAGCCTTGAGAGATTAATGCTAGTGTGTAAAATTGGGAATGGTATCATATGACTGAGATATTTTCACCATTTGTTTGGTCAAAATGAAGGTTGGGATGTTTTGCTTGGTGGGGATTTTGATAAAAATATCAGGTGACTTCTCTTTTGCTCTGCTTTAGTCAGCTTGCACAGCCTTGAGGAATTCATGCTGGTGAGTAAAGGATGAAGATGGTGTCATGTGAATAAGCCCATGTATAAATTGTTTGTAAGATTTATTTAGTTCCAGGTGATTATGCTGTGTAATGTGGGGATATCCTCTTGAGTTTTAATTCTTGATTACTGTAATTGCTGTGTACTTTACAGTTTAGTGTATTTTCCTTGCATGCAGCTAGTTGAATTTCAATTAAGTTGAATTTTAATAATACTGTGGCTGTGTAATGTCTAGATCTTATGCATGTGGACTGCATAAGTCTTATTTGGGCTCCTGTATTGTTGTGTAGTTTTAAGTTTTTAGTGGATTTTCATGTATTGAATTGGATTTGATACTGTCAGATGATCCTTGTGTCACATGAGCTGTATTTTTTTTTGATGTATTGGATTCTTAGTAATATAATCTTCCTGATGGATTTAGAGTGGATATGATGTTACAATGTTACTTTTCCCATGTAATTTTGAGTTTTCTGGATGAATTAAGCCTATTGTTGATCATGTAAGCCTTATATGTAAGTTTTATTGTGTAACTCCATAAGATTGGACTCCTCTATTGTTCATTTAATTATAGAAGTATATTGAATATTTCAATTGTGAATGCTAAAATCTTCCATTCCTCCCTACTATTGATGTTATTCCTGGGTTTTTTGTGATTTTAAGCATGTCCTTTGAGTGGTGATTTCCTGAATTAGTCATTGGGATCTTGATTTTCCAACTTTTAATTTCCAAAAAATTTCTTGAAACTGGTAAAAAGATATGTAATACCACAATACCAATGCAGATTTCCTCAGCAGATGGCCACTGGATAATGTCAAAAGCAATCCAGCTTATGACCCTGAAGTAGCAGCCAAGATCCCCATCCATTTCATGGAAATAGATAGGAGGAAAAACTTCAAATTTTCTGAATTTGCAGCAGAAAGTGGTACCCCAGACAGTGGAAACACTCATTCAGAAGGAACAGAAACTCCCATATTGGGAATAAGCTCCTCAGAACTGCATAATGAATTCTTCAATGCAGTGATTAAGAAATATGCCAAACACAAACAGTGTGGCATATTGTTTCAACTCCTTCAACAAAAGTACAGGAGCCCAGAACTGGAATCCCAGCTAGAGGAACCCTTGTTGAGGGACTATAAGGACAAAAAATATTTCCTTATAGATGGCCTTCTCTACTATAGAGAGAAGCACAATATTGCACTCAAAATAATAGAAAGAGATCATATATCCCTGATCCTGCAGGAATTCCATGACTGCCACTATATGGGACACATGACTTAATGTAGAACTAAGGAGAGTGTCAGCCTGTGACTCAAAACCAGAGCACAAGCATGACAGCCAAAATACCATAAATCAATGGTATAGCCAGGATACCACCAAAACATGGAGGTGAGCCAAATTAGCTCAAAAGGTATCAAAAGATAGAGGAAACTCACCTCTTTCTGAAAATATAAGTCCCATCACCATAGGACAAGAAATAACAAAGTTATTCCTGCTCAAAGTTATTGCTGAGCATAAACCTTAATTTTCACCTCTCATCTAAAATCTAGAAGGAGAGGCTTAACCCCATCAAATGGGTATTCAAAATGAAGCTCTAAGCCAGGGCTATCCAATTTTACCAGCCAAACTGAGCTAGCACCAATATTACTGGAGTTATGGTCAATTTCAGGCCAAATAAGGGTGAACAAAACATTCACCTCTCATCTAACTTCTACAGTTTTAGTGTGGGATACCTGAAGTGGGGTATCTTTGGAAAGAGCACAATCAGGGCTATCTGATGGTGCTATCCACTCCTTCATATCTCAACTATAAAAGAAGTTATGAGGCAAACAAGCTCAATACAGCTTTTTGCCCAAACCATGCCTATGTACAAATAACCATGTACATGGGATAACTTTGCCATATTTCATGATAACCATACCAAATTGGGTACCATTGTGTAGAGCGCATACAGGGCTATCCAATGAACCAATTCTTAGGTTGATATCTCAAAGACTGACAGAGTTATGGCTGGTTTAAGATCAAAATACCACCTGCTGTCATATACAGCCTTACCATGGGATAATATCCCATAATCATGAATATGAGGTGTCAAATAGACAAAGAAGAATGTTTTTACTTCAATACCTCATATGTCAGCCAATACTGGGGTCCCATACAGTTTCTGTACAGCATTCTACGCGTCATACACGTCAGAATCAGGCTGTGAGGTCCCCAGATGAAAGGTTTCACCCTGTATTGGTGAAAACCGCCCAGATGTGGTTTCAAAACCACATCTGAGCCCAATACAGGGTATACAGGCTGTTTGCAAACCACAAGCCTGTCCTAGAGAGTGAAAAATCTTCACTTCCTCTATGTGGAAAGGTCTAGCAGCCTTTCCACCCCAATTTCAGGCTAAAAGGAGGGTTTTTCACAGCCAAAATCATCTCCTCATCCTGCTCTTGAATAACCTACGTAGTAAACTGTCAAAAACAGTTTTACTCTTGGTTAATAATCAGGTATAACTCTAAATTTAATTATTGTAGTCTTTTATCATTGTAACACAACAGATAAAGCTGCACCCAGGGCTTTCAGCAGCGCTCACCACCACTATATCTCTATAGTAAAGCCCTTAAAATCTTAATTTAATCATCCATTATCAACTTTATTATCTTTTAAAACCATTTTTACCATGTCACAGTCATAGTTTTAGTTGTAAATAGCCTTATTACTTCTTCAACATAGACTCATCCTGACATTTTGGGGGCCTGGCCGTGTTTTAAATCCTTTTTGGACCTTATAAGTAAGTCTTTTCTCTTTTTATGACTTATTAACAAGTGTTTTATCTTTTTTTAGGCGTTATTTCTCTATTAAGATATATATTTTATATATCTTTATCCTTTTCTTTATATATACTCATATTATAAGAGTATCATTCACATGGTTAATACCCACTGAAAATAACTATTTTTGGCGTGTTTTGTATATAAAAACACATAAGCCATCAATAAGTCCTGTATTCTTGACTGAATAAGGACACCTCTGACTGAAAAACCATCAGTTTAGGCGTGGTTAAGGGTATTGTTAACTCAATAACACTTATACAAAACCACTTGTACAGAATACACTTGAAAACCACAAGTGTATCTGTGGGATACTTGCACACAAACAGTGTGACAGGGTACCAAAAGCTGTAATTCTGATGTGGAATTGTTGATTCAATTACACTGTCATTAAACAGGGCACATTGTAGTAACATACAAGCCCAGAGGCCAATCTTAGATGTGCAAAACCAGCATCCATGAGAAGTCTTAACTGACATAAGCCCTCTTTTTTCCTGCCTTGATTCAGTGGAAGAAGATTACATCCCACTTGAGACCCAGTCACAGGCCAACACACCAGTGACACCCTCAGAACCAGAGGGAAGCAAGGGAAAAGGAAAGCGGCACAGTGAAGGTCTCATTACAGCCAAAAGTCGACACCCATAGCCACTCAGAGAAGTAGAAAACCACGAAACTCTGCATCCATACAAGTTAAACCAACCTTCACCACTTGTACAGGAAAGATTACAATTATTAACCCAGTTGTAACTTCCAAAGGCAAACTGCCCAAGTCAGCAGACAATAAATTTGTACAAGGCACAGTCAAAGGTAAATACCCTAAGAACATAAAGTTTTTGACTGCTTGCAAACACTGATATGTCTCCTGCATACCCCAGAGATCTTGGCTTCCAAAGGAACCAGCCAGAAGACAGAGAAGTATTGTTCAGAACCAGCAGACCTGGAAGAAGACACCTTGGACACAGTGGTGGATGGCAAAACAATGAGGGAGATAATATCAACCTTGCCATTCACACTCCAATTCAACAGAAACCTCAAACCAGAGGACTGGAAGGATATGGATCAAGTTCTTCAGATCCACCAACTCCTCAAAGATTTGTTTCAATGGAGCATGGACAACAAGAGGTTCAACCTAGCAACTCACTGGGCAGAACTTGGATCAAGTTGCCAGAAGATCTGTCTCAAAGAGATAGACTTCAAAGACCTTATGGAAATCACCAAAGGTTGGAATCCTACCAGGCAGCACAGACTCCTGGAGGCAAGGGCACAGAGGATAAGGTAGAATCAAGCCACTATCCAAGCAATAGAAGAACAATTAACCCAGACAGGGTCTACTCAGATTCCTTCAGGTTCACAAGGAGCAGGCCAAATCAGCTCTCCAGTGGCTTCACACCATTCAGAAACCAACAGATCAGTGGCCAAGAGTCACCATTCTTCACAATTCCAGGAAGATTCCAGGAGAAGACAAGGAAACAAGGGCAAGAACAAGGCCTCCTTCAACCAGAGGAGGAAACAGTCAGACCCCATGATCCAGAAGCTGTTAGATTTGGTAAAAGAAGTACACAAGAGCCAGAAGTAGTTGTAAACCACTCTAGAATCAGTAGTCCTAGTAATAGAAACATTACCTCTACTCAGACTGAAAATAACATTGTCACATCTGAGAGTAACATCAACAGTGATAAACTGTGGTTACAAATGTCCCAATATGCTGAACAATCTGCAAAGCAGTTTGCAGAAATTAAAGCTAGCCAAGAGAGGATGAGACAAACGCAAGCCTCCTTGGAACAAATAGTTAAAAATCTTCAAGAGGGATATGCTCAACTGAGCAAAGCCTCTGAAGAAACCAACAAAAGACTGAATATAGTCTTTGAAGAACGACACCACAGCACAAGGGACAGGGAGTGTCTGGATCAAGACATCAACAAATTGTTTAATGCCTATCATAGCTTGAAGCCCCAACAACAAGGCCAAGCTATGGAGAATCCATATCAACCAGATGACATCAAACCAGATGCCATGATGTTGAATAAGGCAAGATCTCCATCACAACACCAAAATGGAGATGGCATGTCTTATTCAGAGAAGGAAGCCTTGAAACAGCTTCCTGAGGCCTCCAACTGGCCCAAATTCTCTGGATCAGGAGAATATGATCATATGGAGCTCATAGATTATATTGATGGACTCTTCATTGATGTACCAAGCATACCAGAGTACTGGATCACTGCTAGATTGAATACTGCATTTAAAGGTCATGCAAGTATATGTACACAGAAATGAAAGAAATCCATGGCAGAAGAAACTGGCCATGGTGGAACAATCAAATAATCCAAAAGTACAGTAATGGAACTTGGATATGGCAAAAGACCATGTCATTTGAAAATGACAAATACTCTGTGGACAAATATCCATATGAGTGGTGTCTTAGACAGTCTAAAAGACTCAAAGCCATTGATCCTCAGATGAACATCCAAATGAGGAATCACAAACTCTTGACACAACTGCCAGGAGAACTAGAGCATGCAGTAAAATGCAGATGCAACCAAAATTGCACTCTAGATGACATAGCCAACACCTTACAAGACATAAGGAAGAGGACAAATATAGGGAAATTCACCCCATATAAGAGCAGTAGTTTCAAAGAGAAACAACCTTTCAGGGTAGAGTTTAAAGACAAACCCAAAGAAAGAGTGACAGAAGTGGCAAAGAAGAGAAATTCTTGTCACAATTTTGGTTCAACAGACCACTATGCCAACAACTGTCCAAAGGCAAAGAAGAAAGTCTATGCCATAGAGAAAGTCCCTGAGGAAGAACCTCCAACAGAGGATTCTGATTCAGACTCTATGGGTCATGCCATCAGAGAACCATCTGAGGATGATCAAGACCCAAGAGAGGAATTTCTAGTGAAATACCAAGAAGAAACCCCACTGGAAATCCAGGACATACAGTTGGAAGCAGGCATGCCACAGGACACCGCTAACAAGAACTTGTGCAAACACACACAAGATGCACAAACATTCCTGGTTACACCAACCAAAGGAATGGCATATATACATGGAACAGCCACAAAAATGACTGTTTTTATTGACAATGCTCAGCATCCACTGATCATTGATAGTGGAGCACACTGCTCCATAGTGGCCAGAAACTATCTGGATACCCACTTCCCAAACTGGGAAAAACAGCTCTTGCCCACTAAGGCAAAGAACTTTAAAAGTGCATCAGGGAAGATGACGTCCATTGTGTGAGCCTTAGAGGTAATTTCATATACCCAAAAGACCACAAATATAAAAAATAACATATTAATATAAATAAAATAAATTTATTTATATTATTAAAATAAAAATCAAAATATAAATATAAAATTATATTAAAAAATAAAAAATTAATTATAATTTAAAAATAAAAATACATTAAATTTTGTAAATATAAAATTACATTTATACTTGAAAAATTTAAGTAAAAATGAAATTTTAACAAAATTGTGAAAAAATAAATAAATTTGGAAAAAAGTTAAATAAAATTTATTATAACTTTTTATCCAATAAATAAACATATAAAATTTATTTCACCATTGGATTCCTCATAAAAAATCAGGTGGGGTCACCTCTGGGTGAAATTCTTGTAACTCAACTCTAAATAAGCTTAAATTAAGTTTTTAGTATTTTCAATACAAAAGTTGAAAATCCTCAAAACTTTAATTGAATTCACACCACATGTGGTGTTAACCATCAATTTTTGTGTTAAAATTGAGGTGTTGTGTTTAGTTTAGAAGTTATGAGGAATTGAAGTATTTTCAATTGAATTCAATTGAAATGTCAAAATGTGCGCGTGTATTACATAAGTAAACTTTGATTTACATATGAGGTGTCAATTATTACTGTATTGTCCTGTTCAATTGAATTGAATTACATATGTAAATTATAAGTATAATACATGATGAGGAATTAAAGGAAAAATAAATTGGAAAGATTAAATTTGGGGGGGAAAAGGAACTCCAGCTCTAAGGGGGAGCTAGACCCCCAAAATCCTTGCTGACAGGCGTGGGATGTCAAAATTCATGCAAAAGTTCACCACTTTTGGCCTGGAATTGAGTCACAGGGTCTGTGGACTCAATTGATGATGAGGTTTTGATACCAACTGGGGTAGTTTTAGCTGTTGCCAAGAGGGTAAAACTACCCTTAAGATAAAACCATCAGAGTAAAAACAGTTTTAACTGGTTTCTACGAATCTGACACTCATTCTGACGTGTTTTGAAGGCTCTAGGCCTGGTATTGCTATAGTAATGGCTGATTTAAGGGTCTAAAATGGCTAAAAATGGCTAAAAATGGCTTAAACCAGCCCTTTTTAGTCTAAATCAGGGTTCAATGATGCCATAATTGGCTTTTCTGTTGTCAGACTGTTTTTCACGACTGACAAGAGTAAATTTTACTTTTGGAGTAAGAGAATTGATGGCTATAAAAGAATGTCTTCTTTGCCCCACTTTTCTCTTCATGTTAGAATCTTTTCCTTTTATTAATTAGTTTAAAACTGTTAAACCAATCAATCAAAGATTCCAACCACCACTTTTAAATCATTTTAATCCTTTTACCACGTGAAAAAATCATTATAATCATTGTTTGTAACTCTTATAATCATTTTTACCCCTGAACCACCCCAAAAGTGAATTAAAGCATCTTTCATCACTGTAAACTTTGTCACTTTGTTTCCAAATTCACTCTGGTCACTTTTGGGCGTGTTTTCTCTTTAATACTCTTTTCAAGACTTTGTTCTTTAATTAATTGCTTGCAGTTCTTTGCTCAATTAATTCCAATTGAAATTGCTCTTGAAGAAATTTCTTTTGTAGCCTTAAAATATCTCTTGTAGAGTATTTTTTGGATAAATTTTTATTGTTGGTAAAACAATAAATTTTTATAATATTATTGTTTTATACTAATAAAGTTATAAACAATAAAATTGGCGTGTTTTCTCTTAAAAATAATATTTCATACTATTTTTAATTGATTTTTACCTTATACAAATTTTGAGGACAGGAAAAGTACTTGATTTTTAATCAAAGTTTCATATCCACACCTTACATTTGGGGGCCCAGCCGTGATATTTTACCTGTGACATATTTTTTTTACTCTTTTTAAATCTTTTTTCTTATATTGAAAAATTTAAAAACATATAAAAAATACTTATAATTCAAAAAATCCATAAAAAATAATTTTTTTTCATATTATAAGTGAGGCTTAAATTTTTATTTCTTTTTTTGAAATATCCTTTTTTTTACTTAATTAATTGGCTTTTTCATTAATTTTAGTGTCTGACAACGTGGTAAGACAAGAAAACATTGAAACAGCCTCAACAGTAACCAGCATTATCCCTGCCAGTACTGTCAATTCTGATCATAATAGCACTGTTATTGTGACTCAAAATAACCAGCCTGAACCAATATCTTCTGAATTAATTAACTTGGACATAAGTAATACCCTTCAGAAAGCTAAAAATTTGGCCAATAGAAATTTTTTTGACGTAAAAATACTATTTTAAGCCTTTTTAACCATAATTATGCCTTCAACCAGATCAGGAGCCAGCTACAACCCCTCAAGCAGCTCCCAAAAAAGTAATAGACGTGATTATGGCAGAGGCCAACCAGGTACAGAAGGAAAAGGGTCAGTTGATGACTTCCAAACAACTAAAATGGGTCATTCTGAAGCTGATAATACCATTTTACCTTCAAAAAGAGCTGACACCGCCACAAGAAGCCTCAGTGGACATATACAAAGCCAGCCACAAAGCTTACAACAATGCACTGCAGTACAAGGAGTACCAGATCCTGGCAGATCTGTGGAAAAACTGCATGAATTCTTACCTGACAGTAAGGAAATTCTTGGGCCATCCCAACACTTGCAAATTGCTCAATGGATGGCATCCATTGATGGAGAAGAAAAACATGATGCTTTTGACCCTAGAATGGAGGAAAAACAACCCTCCACCACCCAAACCAGTGCCAAAAACAGCCCCAGTGGCCAGCAGCAGCAATTCCAACGTGAAAAAGCAGCCACAAACTCCAAACAAGGGCAAAGGGAAGGCACCAGCCCCAAAACCTTACAGCCAGGGCTACAGAATCCCAAAGATTCAGCAGGATGCCATGGAAAATGTATTTCAGATGGCGAGAACCATGATGGAATTACAGAAGAAGGAGGAAGCCAGATTAAGGTTCCAGAAATGATTTCTGACATATTTGATTCCATCCCAGAGTTGTATAATGCTATAAATGACGTGAAAAAACATCTTTCTGATAAAAATGACACCATTTGTAACAACATTAAAACAAACAACCTGAGTCTGTGCCAAATTAATGAAACACTTATGTGTTTTGAAAAAGTTTTAAGAACAATTAAAAATTCTTATAATGACAATTCTTCTAACATTAAAATAAATGAACAATCTGCCATTATTAAAGAATTAACAGATAAATATTCTAAATTCAATATTGATGACATGATTGAAACAAGAATTAAACAAGCCATAAATATTATCAAAACAGATAACAAGAAAGTCCTTGATGACATTTCAAATTCATTTACTGAAGTAAAGACATATACCATTGCCTTGAAAAAGTGTTTTGATGCTTCACAAGAAGAAGTATCAAAATTATCAATGAAATTGAATCAAGTCACTGCTGATAATACAAGACAGACAGAGTTATGGCAAGAACTGACACATAAGGAAGACATGTATAAAATTGAAGTAATAAATTTAATACAAAGCTTCCAACATGAATACAGAAATTCCCAAAGGTGTAGCAACAGTAAAATGAATGACATTGAACAAATACTGAACACCTTACCAAGAATGTCTACACCTCTAAATCAAAATGAGGGCACAAGAATTTCAAATCCACAAGTATTGGATCCTGATAATTCACAATTAAAAAATGAATTATCCACTTCTTTTCATAACTTGGAACCATCAATGGGCCAAGCACTCTTGAAAGAAGTTCCAAAACTTAAAGAATGGCCTCACTTCAGTGGTGAAGGAGAGTATGACCATATGGAATTCATTAGAGGTATTGACATGATCAAAGAGGATTTTGAATTACCAGACAGATTGGTAACAGCCAGGTTTAACACCTTGTTTACCAGATCAGCTCACAGATGGTACATCAAAATAAGACAAGCACATGGACACCAGAGTTTGACTTGGTGGAAAACCCAAATCATCAACAAATGGGCAAATGATGCTTGGAGGTTTAAAGTTGAAACAGCCTTTGAATCTGCCAAATTTAATGCTGATAAAGACAAAGCTTTACCATGGTTTTGCCAACAAAAGGACAGATTAACAGCATTATATCCTGACATGTCAGAATTTATGATCCATAGAAAAATTCTGAGACAATGTGGAGGTGACTTAGAGCATGCTGTCAAAAGCAGGACTACTGAACAATCTTCAGCAGAGGATATTATCAATATACTAGAAGAAGTAACCACCAGAACCAAAATTGGTTCTAGTAGGGTGAATCTTAAAACAAGGTTTAATACACCTTGGAAAGATTCTGTGGACAAAAACCCCAAAGAAAATTCTAGTAATATTAAATATAAATCTGCAGATACAGTCAGAAAATGCCATATTTGCCAAAGCACCACCCATTTAGCCAATACATGTCCAAAAAGGGGGAAAATCAATGAAATTGACATTGAAAAAGAACCAGATGTTGAAAAAGAAGACATAATTGAAGACAATTCAGATGATAAGTCATCCATATTCTCTGAATCTTCAAAAGATATAGAAAATATCAATGCCACTTTTGACATCATGGAATCTTATTCCCACTTACCACAATTGAGCAATGGTCAAGTTGATTTATCAAAAGTTCAAGATGCACAACTTATGAAGACAAAACCAAACAGAGGAAAAGGTTATACAGCTGGTAACTCCTGTATAACAGAAGTGGTGATTGACAACAAACCCACCAAACTTTTGCTTGACCCAGGAGCCTTCTGCTCTTGTGTTGGAAAATCTTTTCTTAAGACTTGTGTACCAAATTTTGAAGACCAATTGTTACCAATTGATGGTATAAAATTCAACAGTGCAAGTAACCCAATGAAAGCATTAGGAATCTTTGAGACCAATGTCATATTCCCACACATAAATGGGAATTTAAGGATCACAGTTGAATTTGTTGTTATGGAAAATTGCTCTAGTACCCATTTTATATTGGGAAATGACTATTTAATCATGTATGGGATAGATTTACATAATAACAAAGACAGATACTTTACAATTGGAGACAATAAGCGCCAGAAATTTGCCTTTTTACCCTTTAAAAGACAAATTACAGTAAACAAAGTATCACCAGTCAACTTAGAGTTAGAGAAATTCAAGTCTGAACAGTTAAATGAGGCTGAAATAAGCCTTCATCTGACTGATAAGCAAGAAAATGAACTTTCTTCCCTTTTGTATGACCACAGAGGAGCATTTGCTACAGACAAAGAACCCCTGGGAGCAATTATTGGTCATGAAGTTGACATCATTCTTAACATTGAGAGACCTTATCCACCACTCTTAAGAAGACCTGCTTATCCAGCAAGTCCAAAATCAAGAGAAGCTCTAGAAATTCATATCAAAGAACTTCTAGACCTTGGTGTAATAAGAAAAGTAGGCCACAATGAGGAAGTAGAAATAACTACACCAGTCATAGTGGCGTGGCATAATGGAAAATCCAGAATGGTTGGGGACTTTAGAGCTCTGAACACTTACACTGTTCCAGACAGATACCCAATACCAAAAATCCAAATTGCCCTTACTCAAATATCTCAAGCAGTGTATATAACCACTATGGATGCCCTTAAAGGATTCCATCAAAATGTAGTAACACCAAGAGCAAGAAAATACTTGAGAATTATTGTTCATTGTGGAGTGTATGAATACTTAAGGATGCCCTTTGGTATCAAAAATGCACCTTCACACTTCCAAAGAATGATGAATGAAATCTTCCCTGAAGAACTCTCAGAGGGATGGTTAATCATTTACATTGATGACATTATTATCTGTTCAAAGACTTGGGAGGAGCACATGTACAGATTATCAAGAGTTTTGACAAAAATCCAATCAGTAAACATGAAAATCTCCTTGAAGAAATGTCATTTTGGATTTAAAGAACTTAAGGCACTAGGACATGTTGTATCTGGTTTGTCCCTTGGAATTGATAAAAACAAAGTTGCAGCAGTATTGTTAAAACCCATGCCTCAGAATAAGAAGGAAATTCAGTCATTCTTAGGTTTTGCAGGATATTACAGGAAACACATTAAAGACTTTGCATCCATAGCAAGACCACTTTATAAGTTGTGTGACAAAGACACAGTATTTGAGATGACTGTTGACAGAGTCAAAGCTTTTGAGTCTCTAAGAGAAGCATTGACCACTGCTCCACTCTTACTGATGCCAGACTTTAAACTGCCTTTCAAACTGTATATTGATGCATCAGGGGATGGACTAGGTGCTGCACTTCACCAAGCTCAGATCATAAATGACAAACCTGTAGAAGGACCAATATGTTTCATATCCAGGCAAATTAAACCAACTGAAGCCAGATATGGAGCAAGTCAAATGGAATGTCTATGCCTTGTCTGGGCCTTAGAGAAATTGAACTATTTCTTAGAAGGATGTGTTTTTGAAGTAATAACAGATTGTACAGCTGTGAAATCACTTTTGAACATGAAAACACCTAACAGACACATGCTCAGATGGCAAATAGCCATACAAGAATACAGAGGCAATATGACTATTGTTCATAAGGATGGGAATATTCATAAGAATGCAGATGGACTAAGCAGATGGCCATTACCAAATAACATTGATAATCCTGCTTATGTTCCAGAAGAAGCTTCACCACAAATTCCAATAGAAGGAATAAGTGTTACAGACCTGAACACCACCTTCTTTGAAGAAGTCAGAAATAGTTACACTCAAGATAAGAATTGTAGCATCTTATGCCAATTACTTAACAAAGACTGTAAAGACAACTCTCTAATACATGCCTTGGATGAAGTATGGAGAAAATCTTATAATGAAGGGAGATTTCACCTACTGGATGGTATAATTTACCACAGAACCAAGCACACATGTGTCATGACAGTTGTAGACAGGTCATTAATCAATCTTGTACTGAAAGAATGCCATGATAGTCCCTTTTCAGGACATCTTTCGGAGGACAGAACAAGAGAGAAAGTAAAGACCTGCATATGGTGGCCAATGTGGCAAAAAGATGTTGCAGAATATTGCAAAACCTGTGACAGATGCCAAAAGGCAAATAAATCCACTGGCAAAAGACTTGGAAATATGATGAAAATCCAAGAACCAAACAGACCTTGGGAAATTGTCCATATGGATTGGGTAACTGGCCTACCACCAGGAGGTGACAGGAGCTATAATGCTTGCCTAGTAATTGTGGACAGATTCAGTAAAACTCCAATCTTTTTACCATGTCACAAAGATGATACAGCCATGGATACAGCTCTTCTGATATGGAATAGAGTAGTGTCATGGACTGGGATATTTACAAATATCATCAGTGATAGAGATCCCAAATTCACTTCAGCTCTATGGACAAATCTTCACCAATTATTTGGCACAAAACTGTCTTTCTCTACAGCCTACCACCCACAAACTGATGGTCTGGCTGAAAGAATGATCCAAACCTTAGAGGACATGGTGAGAAGATTTTGTGCATATGGCCTTGAATTCAAAGATTGTGATGGATTTACCCATGATTGGTGTACTCTGTTACCAGCACTGGAATTAGCATATAAAACATCAATCCATGCTAGTACCAATCAGACTCCTGCTGTTCTAGAAAAAGGATGGAACCCCAAGTTACCCCAAGACTCCTTGAGGAAAGACTTAATTGAAATACATCCCACAGCTGCTAGCTTCAAAGGAATGCTAGACAAAGCTAGAAAGCATGCAGTGAGATGCATGGAGGACTCTTTTGCATATGCTAAAGACAAATGGGATAAATCTCATGCAACTCCAGATTTCAAAGTGGGGGACCTAGTTCTTGTATCCACCACTAACTTCAATAACATCAAAGGATGTAAAAAGTTAAAAGACTCCTTTGCAGGACCTTTTGTGATTAAGGCCCTCCATGGAGAAAATGCTGTTGAAGTAGAGTTATCTGAAGAACTTAGCAATAAGCACCCTACATTTCCAGTAAGCTTGATAAAGCCATACAAATCTAGTGATGCTGAGAAATTTCCCTTGAGGAATAAGATTCCCCAAGTTATACCTCCTATTGAGACATCTGGTACTAAGAAAATAACCAAAGTTCTTAAAGAAAGGAAATTAAGAACCAAGAAAGTAAGGGAATACCTTGTTAGGTACAGTGACCCAACTTGTGAAGATGAATGGTTAGAAGAAAAAGATATACCAGAAGCTACCAAACTCCTCAGAAGATTCAGACACACTAGAAACTCCAATATTACAAAGTAATATTCTTTTTTAGGGGGAGGGAATGTGAGCCTTAGAGGTAATTTCAAATACCCAAAAGACCACAAATATAAAAAATAACATATTAATATAAATAAAATAAATTTATTTATATTATTAAAATAAAAATCAAAATATAAATATAAAATTATATTAAAAAATAAAAAATTAATTATAATTTAAAAATAAAAATACATTAAATTTTGTAAATATAAAATTACATTTATACTTGAAAAATTTAAGTAAAAATGAAATTTTAACAAAATTGTGAAAAAATAAATAAATTTGGAAAAAAGTTAAATAAAATTTATTATAACTTTTTATCCAATAAATAAACATATAAAATTTATTTCACCATTGGATTCCTCATAAAAAATCAGGTGGGGTCACCTCTGGGTGAAATTCTTGTAACTCAACTCTAAATAAGCTTAAATTAAGTTTTTAGTATTTTCAATACAAAAGTTGAAAATCCTCAAAACTTTAATTGAATTCACACCACATGTGGTGTTAACCATCAATTTTTGTGTTAAAATTGAGGTGTTGTGTTTAGTTTAGAAGTTATGAGGAATTGAAGTATTTTCAATTGAATTCAATTGAAATGTCAAAATGTGCATGTGTATTACATAAGTGAACTTTGATTTACATATGAGGTGTCAATTATTACTGTATTGTCCTGTTCAATTGAATTGAATTACATATGTAAATTATAAGTATAATACATGATGAGGAATTAAAGGAAAAATAAATTGGAAAGATTAAATTTGGGGGGGAAAAGGAACTCCAGCTCTAAGGGGGAGCTAGACCCCCAAAATCCTTGCTGACAGGCGTGGGATGTCAAAATTCATGCAAAAGTTCACCACTTTTGGCCTGGAATTGAGTCACAGGGTCTGTGGACTCAATTGATGATGAGGTTTTGATACCAACTGGGGTAGTTTTAGCTGTTGCCAAGAGGGTAAAACTACCCTTAAGATAAAACCATCAGAGTAAAAACAGTTTTAACTGGTTTCTACGACTCTGACACTCATTCTGACGTGTTTTGAAGGCTCTAGGCCTGGTATTGCTATAGTAATGGCTGATTTAAGGGTCTAAAATGGCTAAAAATGGCTAAAAATGGCTTAAACCAGCCCTTTTTAGTCTAAATCAGGGTTCAATGATGCCATAATTGGCTTTTCTGTTGTCAGACTGTTTTTCACGACTGACAAGAGTAAATTTTACTTTTGGAGTAAGAGAATTGATGGCTATAAAAGAATGTCTTCTTTGCCCCACTTTTCTCTTCATGTTAGAATCTTTTCCTTTTATTAATTAGTTTAAAACTGTTAAACCAATCAATCAAAGATTCCAACCACCACTTTTAAATCATTTTAATCCTTTTAACCACGTGAAAAAATCATTATAATCATTGTTTGTAACTCTTATAATCATTTTTACCCCTGAACCACCCCAAAAGTGAATTAAAGCATCTTTCATCACTGTAAACTTTGTCACTTTGTTTCCAAATTCACTCTGGTCACTTTTGGGCGTGTTTTCTCTTTAATACTCTTTTTCAAGACTTTGTTCTTTAATTAATTGCTTGCAGTTCTTTGCTCAATTAATTCCAATTGAAATTGCTCTTGAAGAAATTTCTTTTGTAGCCTTAAAATATCTCTTGTAGAGTATTTTTTGGATAAATTTTTATTGTTGGTAAAACAATAAATTTTTATAATATTATTGTTTTATACTAATAAAGTTATAAACAATAAAATTGGCGTGTTTTCTCTTAAAAATAATATTTCATACTATTTTTAATTGATTTTTACCTTATACAAATTTTGAGGACAGGAAAAGTACTTGATTTTTAATCAAAGTTTCATATCCACACCTTACACATTGGGACAATTATCAAGGAGATAATTATACCCCACATGAAGGGTAATATCAGACTCAACCCAGAGTTTGTAGTGCTTTATGATGCCCACATCCAAAGGTTTTTACTGGGAACAGATTACCAGAGGATGTATGGCATAGATATTTACAACAGTAAAAATAGGCACATCACCATAGTGTCACAGGGGCTCTTGGACAGAAACACAAGAGTGGCCTGGCACTCAGCAATCAGGGAACTCACTTGGAAGACTCCAAAGAATAGAGAAATAAAAATAAAGAATAAATTCCTCTAAAAGATATGCAGGTACAAGATGAGATGCAAAAGAGGAAAGGAAAGCCAAATGGCCAAAGATCCAACCAAGTAAGTCCTTAATCACTGTTTCAACCTGCCAAAAATGAATAATGGAATTAGTAAGGATATGACCACCAAATATCCATTGACAGGCGAAGAAAGAGAAAAGAGAAAGGTGCTAAATGACTGACTTAATAATATCAGTATTTGCTTAACTAAAATGAAAAGAAAATAGAGATAAAATAAAATCAAAATATATTAATTAACTGGGGAAAACCCCGCAGGGTGGAAAGGGTAGCCGGTATATGTGAAAAGTTGGGAGCTTGAGTTCTTCAGGCTGAAAACTGATCTGTATTGATCCTTGAGGCTGTATTTATTCTTTTGGGAATTGATACAGCTGGCTAATGTTGAAATTGAATTGGGTTGAATGAATTTCCCTTGATTGAAAATGAAAATACAGTTCTTGATGGATCCAGACTGTATTGAAATGAATATGGTTTCCAAGATGGATTGAGTGGAGCTTTGACACTTGACAACTTCTTTTTGGCACTGCCTCTTGAATACACTTGAGAATGAATTGACAGTATTCCCTTGGAAGGAATACTTGGAGTGAGAATAACCAATGACTGCTTGATGGCGTCATTGGTCTTTGACGCTGAAACACTTGCTCTTGAGCCTTGATGATTCCTCTGAATGATTGGGTGCCTTGATGACGTGATGAGATGTTAGAATGTTGAAAAGGCTATTTGATATTGCCACCATTGAATTGCTGTTGAAAAATGATGCACAATGATGTATAACATCATTTATGGCATATTGGTTGATTGGCAAGAAGATTACGTCCAAAGGTCTTGAGGTGGAAAGGCAGAGGGGAAAAGGATGGATGTGATGGCTTCAGAGCTTGGAAAGGTGTTTCTGGGCCTTCTGGGGTTTTTGGCCACTTTTGGGTTCTGAGCCAAAAACTGGCCCAAAAGGCGGGAAAGTGTCTTTTGGACACTTTGTGTCAAAGTGCGCAAAAATGCGCAAATGCGCAAAGTGCGCAAAAATGCGCAAATATGCGCAAATGCGCAAAGTGCGCAAAAAGTGCGCAAATGCGCAAAAGTGGGCAAAATGCGCAAAAAGTGCGCAAATGTGCAAAAATGCGCAAATGTGCAAAAATGCGCAAATGCGCAAAAATGCGCAAAATGCGCAAAAATGCGCAAATGCGCATTATGAGCCCAAATGGCTAAAAACAGCCATTTGGGCCATTTCCCCTGGTTTTGAGGGAAATGACCAGAAATACCCATTTGGGCATAAATTGCCGCAATGGGTGCTGGATTGAGGTGAAGGGCCATGAAGGCCCCAAAACACAAATGGCCATAAATGGGCCGTAAGATGATGACGTGGCCATATTGGCCACTGGTGATGGATATGGCCAATTGGCCATAAAAGGGCTGTGGCTTGATATGCCATATGGGGATCCAAGGAAGTGAATTGCCATGGTTGTGACAGTACCCCCCACCTTGAAATGGTGAGCTCCTGAGCACCAATACAAGGTGAAGCCTGTTGAGTCTATTGGAAAGATTTTGAGAGAGTGACTCAAGAGGACTAATTAATGTAAGAAATTTGAAAACTGATATTAAGAATTTGACATTTGACGCAGGACTTGCTTGATCTTCTTTTGACATTGGCTTCATAATTTGAATTTAATTTTGAAATGAATGAACATTTTTGACGTGATAATTGACGTGATAAAAGGAAATTTAAAATAAAAGTAAACTAGAAATAAAGAATGAAACTGAAAATAAGAAAAGAAAAGGAAAAAGAAAAAAGAAAAATGAATTGAATCTTGAGGAGGTTCCAATCTTCATCACGGAGGTTGATAACTGATTTTGAAATTGCCCAAGGACCTGGAAAGATAAAATTGATGCCAGGTGCTCACAAAGTCGCCAAGGTGATGTTTTTGACAAGATTGTAGACCCCTCAGGGAAGTGCACACCAGGAGAGGAACTTACTTTTGGTAGTTACCACTCCCGCCACTGCCATAAAAATAAAACAAAAATGTTGAAGGAATGAATTTGAATTTTGAAGTCTTGGAAATGAATTGAAAAGTTAATGGCCCATTGTCCCAAGTGAGAATGGCCATAAGATTGGAAATCAAGTTGAAAGCCATGCCAGAGATCTGTGTCCAAAATTGCAGAGTGCTCACAGAGTGGCCAAGGTGATGCTTACAACAAAACAGAGCAGAATACCCCTAAAGGTGCATACCAGGAGTGGGACTTACTTTTGGTAATTCCTCTCCCCACCAAGCACCATAATGAATCAAGCTTTTGAAGAGTTGGGCCCAGGCTTGTCAGGATATAATGAATGAAAATCTTTGACAAGTTCAGGACAATTCTTGAGGTTTTCGGTTGGTTCCCAAGTGGATCTTTCTGGGTCTTGACTGAAACCTTTCCATTCCACCAGATACCATAATTTTCCTCTCTTGAGCTTTGAGTCCAGTATTTGAGAGACTTCCCATTCCTCTTCTTCTTCAATGGTGATTGGAGGAGGAGGCTCTTGATGCCTATTTGGGATTGTTGACGTCTTGACTGGTTCCAAAAGGGAAATATGGAAAACTGGGTGGATGGATTTCCATTGAGATGGAAGCTTGAGGTGGTAGGCATGAGTGCTGATTTTCTTCAAGATTGGAAAAGGACCCAGCCATCTTTCAGACAGCTTTTTGGTGGGTCTGGTTGATTTGATGTTCTTGGAAGAAAGCCATACCATGTCACCGGGATTGAAAACAGGTGGACTTGCTCTACTTTTATCTGCATACCTCTTAAACCTGTTTATGGCAACTTCAAGTTCTCTCTTGACATCTTGCTGTACTGATTGGATTTTTGTTGATAACTTTCCAGCCAGAGTGTCTTGAGTGATGTGAACTGAGTCAAAATGAGGATCTCTTCCATAAACAGTGAAAAACGGTGATTGCTTTGTTGAAGAGTGTTCAGAGTCATTGTAGGCAAATTCAGCCAGAGGGAGCCAGGTGTTCCAATCATCTTGATGATAACTGACATACATCCGAAGGTACTGTTCTAGTATCTGATTTACCCTCTCTGTCTGTCCATCAGTTTCTGGATGGTAAGCAGTTGACAAGTCTCTTGAAATCTTGAGCTGCTGACAAAGGTTGGTCCAAAAAGAAGAAACAAAAAGAGAACCCCGATCACTAACAATGCTTGAAGGAAGGCCATGCTTTGAGAAAATATTCTTGATGAATAAATGGGCCAAATCTAATGAAGTGATTGAAGCTATTGTTGGAATAAAAACCGCCATTTTTGAGAATCTGTCCACTATGACTAAAATTGAATCAAAGGAATTGGACAGTGGCAATTGAGTGATGAAATCCATTGAAAGACAAATCCAAGGACCACTTGGAATTGGAAGAGGCTTGAGGAGTCCAAACTTCTTGTGATGAATATTTTTGTTTCTTGAACACTGTTGACAGGATGATACATAATCCTTGATAAATTGAGTCATGCCGGACCAGTGGAAATCCCGCTTGACAAGTTTGAGAGTCTTCTCTTGGCCAGGGTGTCCAGCTAGAGGAGAGTAATGCCGCTTTTGAAGTATATTGAGTTGAATTGTGGGGTCATTTGGGACCACCACTCGATCTTTGAAAAGCAGAAGTTTGGAAGAGGAATCAAGAGAATAATCTTGGACAGATTTACCTTTACCCAAATCTTCAAGGACACTTCTATATTGAGAATCTTGCCACACTGCCTTCTGAATTGAATCAATCAAGTTTGAAAATGAATCCACCTTGACTGCAAAAAACTTTGAAGCTTGAATTTCATCTTGCTTGATTATCTTCTGATAGTTCATTGGATTCTTGCTGATGAAATCCTCCCCCCTCTCTGGGTAAACGTCGTCCCGACGTGACAAGGCATCTGGAAGGGTGGCCAAGCGGCCAGGGCAGTAAGTGATTGAGAAATGGAATTCAGATAAAAATTCAGCCCAGCGGGCTTGACGGCGAGTGAGAATCTTGGAAGACATAAAATATTGAAGAGATGAATGATCGGTGAGAACTTCAAAAGGGGAAGAAATAGAAAGAAGAAAAGCTCTCCAGCGCTTGAGAGCCCAGACTATGCCAAGGAGTTCCTTGTCATGAATCTCATAATTGAGCTCAGCTGGGAGAAGCTTGCGGCTATCAAATGCAATGGGATGTTTTCCTGAGTCAGAGACCTGACTCAGTACAGCACCCAAGGCATAATCTGATGCATCGGTCTCTACAATGGTGGGTAGAGAAGGATTGAAGTGAGAAAGGATTGGAGCAGTGGTGAATGCCTCTTTGAGTTGATGAAACTGTCTAAGAGCTTCCTCATTGAGGGGAAAACGGGAATCTTTCTTGAGGAAACTAGTGAGTGAACTAATCTTCTTTGAATAATTCTTGATGAAACGGCAGTAAAAATTGGCAAAGCCAAGGAATGATTGAAGAGCCTTGAGGTTTCTTGGAGGTGGCCAATTGAGAATTTGCTGGACTTTTGCTTGGTCCATCTTGAGGCCTTCAGAAGAAACTACATAACCTAAATATTCCACACTAGAAACATGGAATAGGCATTTGGACGCCTTAGCAAAGAGGTTATTGGCTCTGAGTCTGGAAAGAACAGTGGAGACATGAGTGACATGTTCTTCCTCAGATTTGGAAAAGACCATAATGTCATCCAAATAAACCACAACATAAACATCAAGAAGATCATAAAAAATATCATTGACGAGATTTTAAAAAGAAGCAGGAGCATTGGTAAGCCCAAATGGCATAACCAAGTACTCATAACTACCATATTTGGTTCTAAAACAAGTCAAATTTTCATCTCCTTCCTTGATTCTGAGCAGGTTATATGCACCACGCAAATCAATCTTGGAGAAGATAGAAGAACCATTGAAAACAGTGAGAAGCTGATTCATAGGAGGAACAGGATACTTGTTCTTCCTAGTAACAGCATTGAGCTTGCGGTAATCAACACACAAACGGAGGCCACCATCTTTCTTTTTGACAAAAAGAACAGGTGCTCCTGTAGAAGAGGAGCTTGGCCGGATGAAACCTTTCTCTACATTCTCTGAAATGTAGGCTCTGAGTGTATCTGACTCTTGGTTTGATAAAGAGTAGATCACCCCAACTGGAGGTAGAGACCCCTCCAGCTCGATATGATGATCACAGGCGCGGTGAGGAGGAAGTTTCTCTGCTTTCACCTTGGAAAATACATCCAAGTATTGGTGATAAACAGAAGGAACAACCTTCATCACGGTTTCTATTTCTTCTGGCTCTTCCTCTTCATCCCACAACTCCTCCAGGGAGTCATGATAAGATGAAGGAGGAAGGTCCATATTCCCAAAGAAGAGATGAAGTGAAGATACAGAATTATCTTCTCCAAAATCTTGAATCTCTTTGAAGACTTCATCTCTAGATGATAGTAATGACTGATGGGAATTAAGGGAAGGAATATGGACAGAAGACGGAAAAGATGGTGTTCTAGAATCACCAAACAGAGCTGCACATGATTTGGCAGAAGAAAAGTCATTACTGAAGGAAATTGAAGGATCATTATAGTCCTTATGATCAGAATTAAAGGTGATCAATCCTTGCCTCCAATCAATAAATGGATTAAAATGATTAAGAAAGTCAAAGCACAATATGAGGTCTTCTCCCTTGGGAGTATCAATGACTAAAAAGTCCCATTCAAAGCTTGGGAAGGAAGGGAGCTCAACCATATATTTAGTATGGTGAGTCACAAATAAAGAAGGAGACTCAGAGGAGTCAAGAATAATAAGGGGAATCTTCTCCGGGAGTTCTGACATGGTCAAAGAATACTTGTGAACAAACTTCTTTGCAATAAATGAGTTGGTAGCACCAGAATCAATGAGAATACTGTAAAACATATCAGAGAGAGAAGAAAAAACAAAAAATTTAAGAGAATTTTTGACACCAGTATTCAGAATGCACAATTGTGCTCTGGATGGAAAACTGTGAAGACCATTGAACACAACATGATCTTCACTCAGGCTTTTCCCTGGCTGGGAAATTTGCCTGACGGTTGGGTAAGCTTGTTTTGAGGCCTTTTGAAACAGGACTCAAGACTATGCTTCCCACCACAATAGGTACAAAGACCCTCTTTGATTCTTCTTTCTTTTTCAGAGTTCATGAGCTTGAAATCTTTATTCAACAAAGACGAATGGGGCTTGTCCCTCTTCTGAAAATTCTTCTTCTTCTTATGACTTGAACTTGAAGAACTTTGAGGATGAGAAGAACTTGACTTTGAGGCTTCTGGCTTCTTCTCTTGATGATGACTCTTTTCATTTTCCCTCTCATGGTACCTGGTATCAAGTTCCAGGGTAATGTCCATTAAGTCTTGAAGAGAGTCAATTCTTGAAGGATGGGAGGCCAATTGATCCAAAATCCTGGATGGCAATCCCTTCCTGAAATGATGGATGAGAGCTCTTTCACCCCAATCCCCGATTCTTGAGACTAAGCTTCTGAAATCAGCAATGTATAAGGATACATGCCCACCTTCTTTCATTCTTAAAGAATCCAACTCAGCTTCTGCTTTTCTGACTTCATTCGGGTCACCAAATAAAGTGAAGAGTTGAGATTCAAATAAACGCCAAGAATTGAGAAGGTAATTTGAATCTTGATTGGTGAGATTGGAAAGATAAGGCTCAATCCATTTTGCAGCCCTGCCAATGAGAAATGAAGTGGCATAAAGGACCTTCTTTCTGTCTTGAGCGAAGTTTGCCGGATCATTGTGAAAAATCAATTGACAAGACTGAATAAAGCTTCTAACTTTGAAGGGCTGAGTCCCATCAAAGCATTCCGGTTCCTTCATAGATGGAGTCTTGAAGGCTGGTGGTCTTGATGCTTCAGAGGATGAAGCTGCTTGAAGATTGGCCATAATCTGAGTCATTTGCTGCATGATGGCCAATAGGGATGGTTCAGACTGATGAGAGACAGGCTGATTAGACTGGGCTAGAGTTTGTCCTTCAGTACCTTGGGATGCCTCCACCGGAGCAGGGACACCTTCAGTACCATCAGAATCTTCCTCTTCCACAGAATTCTCCTCCTCCTCTTCACCATCTTCACCTGGACCTTTGAAAATAGTCCTTGAAGTTCCTGGAAATCCGCCAACTACTCCTGAGAATGAACATGATCTTCTTGGCCCTCTTCCTTCCTTCCTGAATGGTGCTGCTCCTTCCATGCAGGGTCCTCTATCTAATTGGGCCCTCAGTTGAGGAACTGCTGGGGTGCCATCTAGAGGAGCTCTTGGAGTTGGAGTGAGAACAGCTTGAGCTCTGGCCTGAGATCTTGTCTGTCTTGCTGGAGGTGAGTGTTGAACAGGCATGATATCAGGAATGGAATGAAACAAAAAATCAAAATTTTCTTGAATTGAAAAGAGTCAACAATCAAATCTTGAGGAAAAAATCAATGAATAAAAATGAAAATCTTCAAGTACGTCAATAAATCAAAATCAAATGAAGTCTTGAAGTCAAAATCAAATCAATCAAATCAATCAAAATGAAAAATCTTGCAGAATCAATCAATCAAATGAAAATCTTGAAGAAAAATCAATTTATGTCAAAATTCTTGATGTGAAAAATCAGCAAAATCAATGAAATCTTCAGGTCAATCAATTTTCTTGAGGTCAAAATCAAATATGTCAAATCAATCAATCAATCAAAATCAAGTGGATTATTCTTTAAAAATCAAAATTCTTGAAGAAAAAATCAATTATGAATCTTGATGTGAATAACGTGTCTGAATATCTTGATGAGAAATTTGAAAATCAAAGAAAATCAAGATGACGCCTGAATTATGAATGAAATGGAAATTGATGATTTGAAAAAGATTTTAAAAGAATAACCAAATGAGAAAATGGGTCAGCTTTCAATTTTCAAAATGAAGAATGAGTGAAAGAAAATTGAGAGGTGAAGATGAATCATTAAGTTCATAAGCGTAAAAGAATCATAATTTCGATGAAATGAGTGAATGAAATTATAAAGAAAGAATGAACAGAATGAAAAAGAAATTATCAGTTAATTAATATAATGTCACAGGGGCTCTTGGACAGAAACACAAGAGTGGCCTGGCACTCAGCAATCAGGGAACTCACTTGGAAGACTCCAAAGAATAGAGAAATAAAAATAAAGAATAAATTCCTCTAAAAGATATGCAGGTACAAGATGAGATGCAAAAGAGGAAAGGAAAGCCAAATGGCCAAAGATCCAACCAAGTAAGTCCTTAATCACTGTTTCAACCTGCCAAAAATGAATAATGGAATTAGTAAGGATATGACCACCAAATATCCATTGACAGGCGAAGAAAGAGAAAAGAGAAAGGTGCTAAATGACTGACTTAATAATATCAGTATTTGCTTAACTAAAATGAAAAGAAAATAGAGATAAAATAAAATCAAAATATATTAATTAACTGGGGAAAACCCCGCAGGGTGGAAAGGGTAGCCGGTATATGTGAAAAGTTGGGAGCTTGAGTTCTTCAGGCTGAAAACTGATCTGTATTGATCCTTGAGGCTGTATTTATTCTTTTGGGAATTGATACAGCTGGCTAATGTTGAAATTGAATTGGGTTGAATGAATTTCCCTTGATTGAAAATGAAAATACAGTTCTTGATGGATCCAGACTGTATTGAAATGAATATGGTTTCCAAGATGGATTGAGTGGAGCTTTGACACTTGACAACTTCTTTTTGGCACTGCCTCTTGAATACACTTGAGAATGAATTGACAGTATTCCCTTGGAAGGAATACTTGGAGTGAGAATAACCAATGACTGCTTGATGGCGTCATTGGTCTTTGACGCTGAAACACTTGCTCTTGAGCCTTGATGATTCCTCTGAATGATTGGGTGCCTTGATGACGTGATGAGATGTTAGAATGTTGAAAAGGCTATTTGATATTGCCACCATTGAATTGCTGTTGAAAAATGATGCACAATGATGTATAACATCATTTATGGCATATTGGTTGATTGGCAAGAAGATTACGTCCAAAGGTCTTGAGGTGGAAAGGCAGAGGGGAAAAGGATGGATGTGATGGCTTCAGAGCTTGGAAAGGTGTTTCTGGGCCTTCTGGGGTTTTTGGCCACTTTTGGGTTCTGAGCCAAAAACTGGCCCAAAAGGCGGGAAAGTGTCTTTTGGACACTTTGCGTCAAAGTGCGCAAATGCGCAAAGTGCACAAAAATGCGCAAAATGTGCAAAAGTGCGCAAATATGCGCAAATGCGCAAAGTGCGCAAAAAGTGCGCAAATGCGCAAAAGTGCGCAAAATGCGCAAAAAGTGCGCAAATGCGCAAAAATGCGCAAAATGTGCAAAAGTGCGCAAATGCGCAAAAATGCGCATTATGAGCCCAAATGGCCAAAAACAGCCATTTGGGCCATTTCCCCTGGTTTTGAGGGAAATGACCAGAAATACCCATTTGGGCATAAATTGCCGCTATGGGTGCTGGATTGAGGTGAAGGGCCATGAAGGCCCCAAAACACAAATGGCCATAAATGGGCCGTAAGATGATGACGTGGCCATATTGGCCACTGGTGATGGATATGGCAAATTGGCCATAAAAGGACTGTGGCTTGATATGCCATATGGGGATCCAAGGAAGTGAATTGCCATGGTTGTGACACATAGGTACTAACAAGACAAAGAAATTTTCACTTGACATATACCAGATATCTTCTCAGGATCCACTGGAAGAACTTCTGAAGGAATTCAGAGAGGGACAGTTTAGCACTACCCTCACCAGTAAACAAAAACTAAGTTTACTGAAGATGCTGAGAAAGAACAGACCAGCATTTGCCATTGGTGAAGAACCATTAGGAAAGATCAAAGGCCATGATATAGAACTATATCTGGATGTGGAAAGGCCTTATCCACCCATGCTGAGAAGACCTCTTTATCCAGCAAGCCTGGAAACCAGGAAAGAAATTGAGAAAAACATTGATGAACTCCTGGATATGGATGTCATCAGCAAGATTGGACATAATGAAATAGTGGAAATCACCACTCCTGTCCTAATCACTTGGCATGATGGCAAATCTAGATTGTGTGGAGACTTCAGAGCCCTGAATAACTACACAAAATCAGACAGGTACCCTATACCAAGGATACCTCATGCCTTGGATAAGCTAGCCAAAGCCAAATACATAACCAAGATGGATTGTATGAAAGGCTTCCACCAAAATGGAGTTAAACCAAACTCCATGAAATTACTCAGAATAATATGCCATATGGGCATATATGAGTACACCAGAATGCCATTTGGCATTAAGAATGCACCAGCCCACTTCCAAAGGATGATGGACACCATATTTCAAGAAGAAATAATGGAAGGCTGGATGGTAGTATATATTGATGATATCATTATATACTCAGAGACATGGGAAGACCATGTACAATACATAGACAGAGTTCTAAGTAAATGTATACCCATCAATCTGAAAATTTCACTCAAAAAGTGTAATTTTGGCCAACAAGAGCTACTAGCTCAGGGACATAAAGTCTCAGGTCTTAGTCTGGCAATTGACCAGAACAAAGTAGCAGCAGTACTGCAAAAGCCAGTACCAAAGAACATCAAAGAGATGCAATCTTTCCTTCGGTTTGCTAGCTACTATAGAAACCATATCAAAAATTTTGCACACATAACTAGTAGTTTATACAAGTTATGTTCAAAACATGTAGTTTTTGAAATAACCAAGGAGAGGAGGGATGCATATGAGAGAATCAAATATGAACTCACCAATGCACCAGTGCTCATCTTACCTGACTATGAACTACCATTCAAGTTATATATAGATGCAGCATGCAGCCAAGGCTTAGGAGCAGCCCTTCACCAAAGACAAATTGTGGATGGTGAACCAAGAGAGGGTGTAATATGTTACATCTCTAGGCAACTGAAAGATTCAGAAGCCAGGTATGGGGCCACCCAGACTGAATGTCTATGTCTAGTCTGGGCTCTAGAAAAACTCCCTTATTATTTGGAGGGTGCAGTCTTTGAAGTCTACACAGACCGCACAGCCTTGAAGTCTTTACTAAACATGAAGACTACTAATAGACATATGCTGAGATGGCAAATAGCTATCCAGGAGTATAGAGGGAACATGACCATCATATACAAGGAAGGTAAAAGCCATACCAATGCAGATGGCCTCAGCAGATGGACACTGGACAATGTCAAGAGCAATCCAGCTTATGACCCAGAAGTTACAGCCAAAATCCCTATCCATTTCATGGAAATAGATAGGAGTAGTAACTTCAGATTCTCTGAACGGGCACCAGGGAATGGTAACCTTGACAGTGGAAACACTGATTCAGAAGGAACAGAAACTCCCATACTGGGAATAAGCTCCTCAGAACTGCACAATGAATTCTTCAGTACAGTACAGAAGTCTTATGCCAAACACAAACAGCTTAGCATACTACTCCAACTCCTTCAACAAAAGTACAGGAGCACAGAACTGGAAACCCAGCTGGAAGAACCCTGGTTGAGGGCCTATAAGGACAATAAGCTTTTTCTTATAGATGGCCTGCTCTACCACAGAGAAAAGCACACAAGTGCACTCACAGTGGTAGACAGAGACCACATCTCATTGATCCTACAAGAATGCCATGACTGCCCCTACATGGGACACATGAGTGAAGACAGGACCAGAGAGAGGGTAGCAAGCACAGCTTGGTGGCCCAAGTGGGAACAAGAGTTGAGTGAATAGATCAACACTTGTGAAAGATGCCAAAAGGCAAATAGGAAACATGGGAAGAAGTATGGGTTACTTCAACACATGGAAGAACCCAAGCACCCATGGGAAACCATCAACATGGACTGGGTTACAGTACTTGTCCCAGGAGGCAAAGAAAACTACAATGCCTGTTTGATCATAGTTGATAGGTTCAGCAAGAGCATGAGGTGTCTACCATTCCATAAAGAAGACACAGCCATGGATACTGCTCTGTTGTTTTGGAATAACATCATATCCACCTGTGGAGTCCCTAAGATCATCATTAGTGATAGGGACCCAAAATTCACATCTGAATTCTGGACTAACTTATATGACATGCTTGGCACCAAACTTTCTGTTTCCACAGCTTACCATCCACAAACAGATGGCCTAGCTGAAAGGATGATCAAAACAATGGAGGACATCCTCAGAAGATTCTGTGCCTATGGCATGTAATACAAGGACCATGAGGGATACACCCATGATTGGGTTACCCTCTTACCCGCAGTCCAACTGGCTTATAATACAAGCCAGCACTCCACCACAGGTAAAAAACCTGCACTGGTGGAGAAAAGGTGGAACCCCCTGTTACCTGTGGATCACTTGAAGAAGAATCTTCTAACCATCCACCCCACAGCCAAAGACTTCCATGATATGTGGAAGAAAGCCTGTGACACTGCTGCCAAATGCATAGCTGAGGCCAAAGAGTATAACAAGCAGAGGTGGGACAAATCACACATGGAACCTGACTTTAAGGAAGGGGACCAGGTGTTAGTGTCTACACTGAACTTTAACAATCTCAAGGGACCCAAGAAAATGAGAGACTCATTTGTAGGGCCCTTCACTATCATTAAGTTGATAGGGAAGAATGCAGTAGAGGTCAAGCTCACTGAGGAGATTTCCAGGAAACACCCAGTCTTTCCAGTGAGTTTGGTCAAACCATACTTCCAGACAGAGGAGGATAAATTCCCCTCCAGAAGGAAGAATCCCACACCACAAGAGATAGTGGAAGTGGAGGACTCCCCTGGACCTGTGAGTAAGATCATCAGGGCCAGGAAGATCAGACTCAATGGGAAGGATGAGAGACAATACCTAGCCAGATTCAAGAACCAGACAGCAGATAAAGACAAATGGTTGGCAGAAGATGCCATACCAGATGGGAACCTTCATTTAAGGAGATTCAGAGCCTCTAGGAGGACTGAACAGTCTCATCAATGATGAGCCTTTTTTGGAGGGAGGGTATGTCAGCCTGTGACTCAAAACCAGAGCACAAGCATGACAGCCAAAATACCATAAACCAATGGTATAGCCAAGATACCACTGTGGTATTCCATACCTTTTTTTTCACCAGGCTCAAGCTCATAGTACCCTATAACAGCAGGAAATCCAGCCTACAGGCAGACTTACACTCAAATTTTACACCAAAAGGTCAATTTTACAGCAAGAATCTGGATTTAACTCATAAAACCATGGCACAGGCACCAAAGGGCAGTGTATGTGTTTAAATAAATTATTCAATTTCATTATGCATATGTAAAAAATCAAGTTACATATAGAACACTAGTTACAACAAATAAGGTACCACCCTTTAAATTACACACCCCACCCAGCTTTACACCCCCTTACAGCCATAGGACTCATGCAGCAAGAAAATGACACATGCATTAGTTATACAGCCAACTTGCATTCAAAGTCACATGATGCAAAGCCCAGCCCCATGGAATTCCTGCAGCTCATTGACAACACAGCCACAGGAGTACCTTATCTTATATCCAAACTAGTTACAACAGGCTGCATGCAGTACACAATTTTAATTAAATCTCAACCACATTACTATGCACAGCATGTGTCAAACTCAAAAGTCACATCATCTCATACATAACAGTAATTTCACCAGTGAAAGAAATTATCACCTGACTTCATTTTAAAGTTCAAAAAGAAGAAAAACAACATGACACCTACATAAATTACACAGCCACTTCTACCAAACCTAAAATAGGACATATGCAAAGGAATTAAAAGGTCATCATGTGATAATGCATCCACCAACAGCATATCATGTGACAGAAAAGAGGCTGTGCACAACAAAAATCCCCAGCCAAAATTGTATCACCTCATGTATGCAAGGAAAATTCAAGAATATCACATCATAATAAGTTCACCAAAAGACAATCATGTGATAAATGGAGGCTGTGCAGAGAGAAAATTATCACCAAACCTTAAATTACCTGACCCATGCAAGGAAGGTCCTCACCAAAAACAGAGTCACATGATGAAATCAAGAGGAATTAAAGTGGAAAGAGACAGCTCACATGGAGGGCCCCCTGGGCTCCCAAAAGGTATAAATAGAGGGGCTCTCTCCCCCCAAATTTCAAAATCCCCCCCATGCACGATATATCCTCTGCACATTACAAGCACAGGAATAAGTCATCCCTCATCTGGGAGGTAGTCCAGCAAATTATAGTGAATTTACTTGCCCAGCAGCTGAAGCTCAGTGGAAGTATAGTGTTAAAGATTGCCCAGTAGCTAAGCTCAGTGGAATCTTAAGTATTAAAAAAATTATTATTAAAAATTACCCAGTACCCAAGATTAGGGTTACTACTCTATTAAAATATTTTATCCAGTAAAAATTAACACCATTTATCAATACTTAAAATTAACTTACCCCTTTAAAAAAAATATTAAATATCACAGAATCTTATCTCTTAAATTTAACAAATACTATTTTATCTCATTATTAACACTCTTAAAAAAAAGAATAACAAACCTTTAAAAAATTATTTACTCTATTATAACTATACCTTAACAAAAAATTCCCTTTACCGACACTCACCAGATTTTTCTGAACACCTTAAATAACTCATCTTACAAAAATTTTATAACCAAGAAAAAAATACTCACCTCAATTTCACCATAAACTATTAAAATTAAAACAGACAAGTATTTCATTAAATCTAAAAATTAACCAAATTACTGACATTATTTTTCATATTATTTATTGAATAGGTCTGATCTGAGACTGCTGAATTTTGTCTTCTGCAGTTGTAAAGCCACTTACAAATTTTATTTTGGTTTGTGAGCTCCAAGGAAGATTTTGTTCAGTATTTTAGGAGGGGCAGGCAATACACCCTTGCCACCCTTGGTTACAGGAGTTAATAGCAATTCAAAACTACTTACCTGTGATTTCCCCCTCCAGGTACTGCCTCATTTTAATCCCACACAAGAGGAGTTCCCACATCTGGTGTCCCAACAGTGGCAGATAACCTCAACTTCAATAAAAAATTAAATTAAAATCAATAAATTATAAAATTCTTAACTACTCAAGAATACTATTTTTTATAACAAAAACTGGATTCAAATAATCAAAATCAGCCAAAACCATCATCTCAATAATCTGAATCATCAACTCACTCTGACCATTACTATTATCCACCAAAGCAAGAAACAGAACTAGGGGAGGAATCTGAGAAATACTCTAATTTTCCTATTGCAACACCAAGAACCAATAAAAGGGACTTGCAGGTTGTGGAGAAATTTTTCCTTGATCTCCTTGAAAGAAATAAAATCAATAACTCAACACCAAAATCAAAGGAAGAAATAAATAAATCCAAAATGGATAAACCTTCATCATTAAAGTTACCAGGTAGTATTGAAGAAATCCAGGAATAAAAATTTAATGAAGAAACTGTTGAAGGATAGGAAGAAATGTCTTCAACAGAGAGACTTCAGCATAAGATGCTAGAAATGCAAGCAGAATTACTAGCACTAATCAAAAAAGAAGGAAAAAAGAAATCATCAAGTTATACTCCACAAAATAGTCCACTTGAAGAACAAACCACCCTTCCAAGGTCATTCATGCAGCATGGATCACCTTCACCTTATCCTAGACCCATGGCCACATCAACACCTTATACAGAACAAATACAAAGTACCTTACCAAGAAGAGTAAACATTTCTGCTCAAATCCCAACTCCATTACATCAAGAAATTCCAAGAAACACTACTCCAATAGTGAAAATCAGAGCCAAGGACTACAACTTGTGGTTTGATGGAAAGGATGTCGAAAGATTCATCAAGAAAGTTGAAAATATTGCAGAAATTGAAGGAGCAAGTGGAAGAGACATTGCAAGACAAATAGCATTTTGGACAAAAGATGAAGAAATCAGTTATCATATTGAAGGAATGCCAGGATATGAAACATATGATTGGGATCAATTAAAAGTGGATATGAAAAGAAGATGGGGAACAGTCTCACCTGAAAGAAGATACAGATTATCATCAATCACAGAATTATTCACAAAAACTCAACAAGAAGGAGGAATAAGAAACATGACACAATACAGAAAATTCATTGGGGAATATGAAGCAATCATCACTTACCTCAAAAGATACCAATATATCCAAGGTGATATCAATCATAATCAGGTAATATTGGCCAGCCTTTCCACTAGGGTTCAAGAATCAATTTACAAAGAAATGATTTAAGACAGAGCTATGGTTCAAGCCTTGGATGGAGGTTACATCATACCAAGATTGGATATTTTGAAATTATACATTGAACAAGACTTGGAGGCCAAGGTACTTATTCAACAAAAAGAATTTTCTAAACCAAAACCTCCAGAAGAGAAAACAAGATTTGAGGATGAAAGCTGGGATGAAGTTTTAAAACAAGTAAAAGAACTCACCCAAAAGATCAAAAATCCTCCACAACCAGAACCTCAGCCAAGAAATGAGGGAAAAGAATCAGTTAAACAAGTTTTAAGTCAACTTAAAAGCCTTTCAGAAGCAGTGAATCCACCAAGAAGGAATTGGAACAACAATCAAGAGCAAAGATTACCTCAAAATAATCAGCCATATAGGCCAAGGAATCCTTTACCACCATTTTCATCCAGTTATCAACCTTACATACCAGCTCAAATGGCCCCAAGACCACCATTAAAGTGTGCTTACTGCAAGGAAGAAGGTCATACAGCAACTAGATGCACTCACCTTGCTGAAGATCTGGACAGAAGAACTGTCAGAACCCAAGGAGCATCTTACCTCTTCCCCAATTATCAGAGAGTACCTATGGAAGGAAATGAAAGTGCCAAAAACATAGTTAGGGCTTTTGCAAAAGAACAAGCAGAACTCAACAAGAAATTTATGGAGAAACCTACTGTGAAACCAAAACCAGAAGAAGAGGTTAAGCCCACTGAAAAGAAATCAGATGATAAAACAACCTTAATTGCACATGTTGAAGATTGGTCAAATTGGAAACCACCTACCATTTCCTCAGCCAATGACCCTTTTGAATCACACATTGGATTAAGACAGACAAAACAAAGAATGGAAAGACAATCCCAAAATCAAGAGCCAAAGAAGAAAACAGCTATTCCAGGAACTTACATTGAAGAAGAAAAAGAGGAAGAAAGAGTAATAATTCCCACCAAATTCCAAAATTCAAATATTCCAAAACCAGACCAACCTGAGGAGGAAATTGAAAATATTGCCAATAAGGATGAAGATGAAGAAATTCTCAAAGAAGAAAAGAAGCTCAGAAAACCTCAAAAGAAACAAGTTGAAACTAAATTAGAAATTGACAAAATTATTAAGAAAATTATGCAACAAAAGATCAACCTCACCATTGAAGAAATTTTGAGGATGTCACCAAATTTTGTCCATAAATTACAGGAATTATCAGAAAAAGACAAAGAAAAGATTAAGTCACTCAACTCAATGGATCTTCAAGAAAGATTATTATCATTTGGATTCAAAGAAATACCCAAGCCCAAGATTCATTATGCCTGTCCTTTGGGATTTTTGGAAATCTTTATTGGAAAGGAGGAATATCCTATCAGAGCATTAGTAGACACTGGGGCAGAACTCAACATCATACCAGAAGAAATAGCAATCAAAGCCTCACTCACAACAAGAAATCTTAACATGAACCTGAGGGGAATTGGAGGTCATACTACTTCATTGGTCGCACTTTCAGAATTTACTCCAATCATCTTGGCTTCAGGTGAAGAAACTCAAATACACTTTTTTATTGCAAAAGGATCTGTCCATACAGTAATTGGAAGACCTTTCTTGGCAGACAACAATATCAGGCTAGAATTCTCCCATAAACAAGGTGAAATACTAAGCTATCAAGAACCTGATGGAAGAAGATTATGCATGCCAATATGCAAACCCCAAGCACTTGGATGGCAAACTGGTCCACCTAGAGGAATGGATTTATGCAATATGGCAACATTTCTCAGAAATGACCCAGGAAAGAAGTTTCAAAATGCAAAAAGAGACAATACCATAATCAATTTGACCCAGAAGACCCAACATTTATCCATATCTCCAAAAAGTGATGAATTTGGTCAAGATTCACAAAATACCCAATGGCCAAACAACCTCAAAAGACAACTTGAAGACTCAACCTCTGAAGATGAATTACCCAATATAATTTACAAGCCAATTAACAGTAAGGAAGAAACTTTCCAGATTTTAGTAGATGGAAATGAGAAAATACATGGAAACCCTTTCAAACCTAAACCCAAAAGGAAGAAAGTCAGATTTAGTGAGCATCATGAGCTCTCAGATGAAGAAATTATAAATGACATTGAAAAAGACCTCATAATTATGGAAGAAAGAGATAAAAATTTAAAAGACACATACCATATCAACTTCTTGGACAGACCATTAAACAACCAAGAAGAACCTTATGAATGGCAACTGGAAAACCCTAAATTTATCCAGCAACCTCCCAATGAAGAGGATGAAACAGAATCCATATTAGAAAATGAATACGATTACATTTACCTGCCATATATCACTTTTGAAGATATTTTTGGAGATGAAGCTCAAGAAAGTTCCTGTGAAGATAAATACTTATGTCACCTTCCAGGAGCAAACTTGAACAATGTTCAATTCCTAGAATTATTAACTGAAGAGGGAATTAAAGGTAACCTTGAAAAAAAATGCTGGGATGATATATTTGAAATGGCCACACTACCAAGAAGAGGACTTTACTTCAATCAAATTTGGGCCCAGTGGTACCTTGGATTAAATGGATCAACATATCAAACTGGAAGACTGAAATGGGTTGGAGATGGATATATATTCATTGATGAAGACTTATGGTGGTCAGAATTTCCATCAGAACCAGAGATTGAGGAAAGAAATAACTTTGTGGAAGCCCTCAAAGACCTGATTTTGGCCAGGTTACTCAACAGACACTCACCTTTCCCACTTGGGGGAGCTCAACTTTGAATAAAACCAACAAAAATCAAGATTTTTTCTCTAAAATGTATCAGTATCACCCATAAAATGTATCATTAGTTTCTTTTTTTTATTTTATTTTTTTTCTCTTAAAGGGCAGTTACTTCCTGCCTTAACAAAGAAGACATTCATCAACAAATTATTTCTTAAAAATAAAAAATAAAAATATAAAAAAAAATCTTACAAAAAAAACAATCACCTCCACCACCACCAATTCACCAATTTTTGAATCCAATGAGGAAGAACTAATAAAAGAAGACCAAAATTTTAATTAATATCCAATTTGGAAGCCAGTTAATAAAGAAAACCTTTGAACTTCAAGGATACTCCATCAATATCAAAAAAAAAAAAAAAAAACCAAAATCATAAATCACTAGGCAGTGACCTCCTGCCTTATCAAAGAGGAATATCAATTCTCATCAAATCAAATCAATAATTCCACTCACCAATAAAAAAAACACAATAACTAACCATCAAAATCACTAGGCAGTGACCTCCTGCCTTATCAAAGAGGAAAATCATTTCTTAGCAATCAAAATCACCAATATCACTCACCCAAATTATAAAAATCACTAGGCAGTGACCTCCTGCCTTATCAAAGGGGAATATCCAAATTTTTACCCTAAATTACCATCCAAATCCCATTGAACCTACCCTCAAATTATTTTTCATGGTACTATTCTCAATTCATCTTACCTTAACACTTTCAAACACACCAAATCCTTGAAAATGGAATCATGGCCATTACTGGAAGAAAATCCCTGGTCATTGGACACAGATATCAGCTGGATAGAAGAAAAAGAAGACTGTACCAATTACATTAATCCACAAGAAATATATGAAAATCCTGACTGGTTCTTGAAAATAAAACCAGAACCTTGTCCTGATATTTCCACCATAATACTTCCATATATTGAGTTTGAGGACATCTTTGAGCAAGAAAAATCACTATCAGAAACTGTCATTTGCCATCCATGGAAAGAGTTACCTGGATTCAACCTTACAAAGTATGAATTCTTAGAGTTATTGACCCGGGATGGAGTTGATGGAAACCTTGGAAACAATTACTGGAATGAAATATTCCCCATGGATGAAAACCTCAGGAAATCATTATTTTGGAGGACCTGGGAATGCCAAGACTGGTTCAACCTCCAGGATTGTCAAATTAAAAATGGAAAAATCAGTAAAATATCAGGAGGCTATATTGCAAATAATGCCACCTGGGATTTTCATTGGGAAGAAACCCTTATACCAGCAATCCTCACACTTAAAAGTGGCACAACTAAATTTAATACAGAAGATTGGAAATCCTTCTGTCAAGAATACTTGTTTAAAAGTTTTAAAAAAGCACAAAGGAGGGCAGGGAATTTTATCAAGTATGAAACAGTGAAGAAAATACTTGGTCAAAGGAATTAACCAAAAGAAATCTCACCTGCTAAGTCCCTATTTCTTTCTTTTTTTCTTATTCCATCTTAATTCCATTAATATCATTATTAATTATTTCTTCTATTTATTATTTTATTCTTATTTTATTTCATTTCTTATTATTTAATTTTTTTAAGAATCAACCAAAATAATAATAGTAATATATATATATATAATATATATATATAAAATAAGTAAATAAATAAATAAAAATAAAATAAATAAAACATTAATAAAAATTAGCTTCAGCTCATACAAGCCCAGAAGAAAGAAATAAATTAAATATAAGCTTACCTGATGTTGAAGATTTTATATATATAATCATCATGATCAATTATAAAAAAAAAGGAGATATTAATAACAAGCATAATCAGTTACAATTGAATTTAAATCAGTATATGATAACCACAAACAAACAAATATATATATATATATATAAAAGAGAAACTAACTTACATCAACTTCCATAACCTGTTTATTATTTATTTTTTTATTATGATCATTTTTTTTGAAACAAGAAGTGATATAATATCTGAACAGATTATGGTTTATTATTACTTTAGGACTACTGAAACGATAGTTAGATAGGTTTCAAATGACTTATTTTTGCATTTATTATAGCTTTACCCATATAACTGATTGAATTTAATTATTTTCTTGTTTTTTTTTCGGACTGATCATTTCTTTCAATATACATTAAAATTTTTACAAACCAAAAAAAAATAATTTAGGTTTCCTTTTACTTAATTTTATTTTATCAATTAATTTAGTTTATTGTTTATTTTTTTTATTTTATTTTATTTTTTATTTTATTTTATTTTATTTTATTTTTATTTTATTTTTATTTTATTTTTCTTTTACCTTATATTATTTGTTCATCTTAAGTTTTATTTGTTGTTTGTTTTCTTTTTTTTATTCGCTCAGGATTCTTTTTGTCACATTATTGCTTTCTTTTGGCTTACTTTATATTGTTAATTGTTCCCTTTAGTTTTACTCTTTAAATCTATTTCATTTTTTGTTTTAGTTGTTTCATTCAATCAAGTTCTTTTGTTATAATTATAAATATGAAGAGCTGAATTACATTAAAAAAAAAAAAAAAAGTATGAGGAATTACAGTAGAGAGAAGCAGCGGATAGTAATAAGCTCGATAGCCCCTACGACACAGGATTACAGGGAGAACCTTGGAAAGAATAACAATACAATCCACAATCGCATAGTCTCAACAGGAAAACTAGTGGACATGTGATACTGACATCCTTCCACGACTAGATAAATAATGTCAAAAAAAAAAAAAAAAATATTAGTAATAAAATAATAAGAAATTAAAATTATAATTTTTAGCAATGGGCGTTATAACAGAACAAACAGAAGAAAAAATAATAATGATTAACCTAGTGGGCCCTATACGAGGTGATGGCCTGTCCCTTAGAATTTCGGGGACGTAAATGGTAGGAGACTGGTGTTGTCTTTCTGGAAAGGCAGCGGCTCCTCTTCCTCTTTGAAATTATAGGAGGATTGTTGCTCAAAAAATAAGCCGCAGGGTCCGGAACAAAAAGTCGCGGATCAAACTTCCCCTCGATGAATGCATAAAAGGTCAATGCAGTCTTGGGCACTGACTCTGCATCAGAGGATACAGAAGGGGCTCGGGAAAGAGGAGCTAGTGCAGGAGGCGATTGTGGAGGATAGGTATGATCGGATAATGTCTCAGCGAAAGATGGTAATGTGCTCCCAAATAAAAGCTCTTTGATCTCGCTGGCTGTGAAGGCTTTTATGAGGTCAGAGTAACCTGACCCATAGGAGCGATCAGACGAGCTCATTTGTTTATAAACTAAGGAGGAGCTATTCATTATTATAAAGAAAAACAAACAAAAGTGAGAATCAGTATTTAAGTAACAAGTTAAAAAACAAGCGAAGCCTACAATGGTATCAAGGCTCGGAGACAATAACAAAAAGGAGTGGGAAGCAGGAGGTTTTTTTTGGAGAAGAGTGGGTTGATAAATGCATCACCCTAAGCTATTTATACTAAATATGCGAATCAATGAAAACAAGAGGGCACAGTCAATCCAAACAAGCCAAGGCAAAAACATCAACCACACATCAAAAAAAAAAAAAATAAAAAATAAAAATAAAAATCTGGCAGGACCCCAAAGAGAGCTGCATCAAATCTAAATAAAAAACCTGTTAAAGAAGTCGGAATTAGAAGATACTCAAAAAAACCAGCCTCGAGAACTACAACAAAATAAATAAATAAATAATAGTGACAATAAATGAAATCAAACCCAAATAAAATTTCTTTACCGCGGCGACACCTCTTTTAGAATTTGTAGAGGAATCAGCAAGACTTCAGGACCCATGAACTCGGTGGAATTAGTTTGGAAGCGGGGTTTCTTCTTTTCAGAAGGTACTGCTACACAAAACCTTGTTAGGATCACACCCAGAGGTTGCGAGGATGAGGAATCAAAACCACATCGTATCGTAAGTGGAGTTAGCTTGGACGAAGGATTCTACAGCCGCCACTACCTGTATGCCTGGACATTATCACCGCGGGGAATCCAGGAACCAGACCTAAATGAATACACCATTCAGCTACCACAATATCCAAACCCACTCAATTCCGAGTACTGGAAGGGGGTAGTTAGCCTCTGAATCGGCTTATCGGATGAAATACCCCAGGAACCACCAAAACTGCCCACGGGAAGCATTCAAACTTTAGCACATGGGTTTTTGCACCTGATGAGCCAAAAGCCTCCAATCCGAAGCTGCTTAAAGGGTGCAAAAGGTCTTCCAACCGAACCTCAACCGCCCAAAATTCTTCTCAGCGCGGAAAAGGTGTGGTTAGACTTGAACTAGCCCAAATAACAAACCAAAAGAAACCATCAGCCTAAAGTAGTGAAAATAGGCTTGAGCTGCTACACCCGACTTCATTTAGAGCACCAAACAGCCCTACCTAGAAATTATCCAGCCTGAACAAGTTTGAATTGATTTTAACTAGGAGAAGATAGTTAGAGGCATTTTGAAGGCCAGGAAAGCCACCTAAAGAAAAACTTACCTGAAGCTTCAAAAAGCATTGTAGCAATGCTAAGTCAACTAGCATACTAAAAGCTACTATAACCGAACCTCTCAAAGGTATCATGAGCTCAACAGAAAATTACCCGACCTATCTTGGAACAAACCAAGGAATAACTATGAGACAATACATTTGGAGGTTCCACCTCTAGACACCCTTATTGAAACCTCGTTGGGACAAAAGGAGATAGAACGAACCTTCCGGCATAACTTAAACAAACCTGAATGCTTTCTAAGCACAGAAGAGGTGTAATAACACCTGAGATGGCCCAAATACAGCCACCCGATCAGGCTGTGAAGCCTCTAGTGCTCAGCAATTGATTATGAGACAGATTCATGATTTAGCCCCACCTTGATTAACAAAACATACTGCACCAAGGCAGTTTTCAGACATTCTGAGTAGGAAAGAACTAACCACGCGAAGTGGTTTAAAGGACAATAAGCTAGTTGCAGGGATATGAGAAACAGAATAAAGCTCACCTGATGCTATTCTGCACAAGGGCTGTGAAAAGCAAATAGTAAAAAAATGTCCTCAGGTTTTTTTTCAATGAAATGATTGAAGGAATTTGAATAAATAAAAATGCCCTGAGCAAGGCATTAAACTGCTCAATTTTATTATTTATTTTATTTTATTTTTTTCTGTACTGATTATTCAATTCACTGAAATTTCAGTTTTTTTTTAGTTCAATGAAATGATTGAAGGAATTTGGACAAATAAAAAAGCCCTCAGCATGGCTTAAAAACTGCTTGGTTTAATTTTATTTTAATAATATTGCCTCTATAAATGCTAATATTATGTTTTTAATTTCATACAGGTATATTTCAATGAAAAACAAAAGAAACAAGTGTAGAAAAACAGTAATCAACATTAGGACCAATTTCAGGACTTTATAAGCTCAAGAGAATAATTTTTTTAAAAAAAAAGTCCTGAACAAGACTTAAAACTGTTTCTTTGTATTTTCTATTTTTATTATTAAAGCTGGATATTACTGAGTTTTTTCTTTGATCAATTCTTAGAAATTAAAAAAAAAATAAAAATAAAAATAAAATAAAATAAAATAAAATAAAATATAAAAAAGAAAAAATGAAATAACAATAAAATGTCCTCAGCAAGACAATAAACTGCTGAATTATTTTTCTTATTTTCCCCTTTATATTATATAAAGGACAACAAATTAGCCCTTAGCAAGGATTTAAACTGCTTGTTTTATCTTTTTGTGCTTGTTTTATCTTTGATATGAAATTGAACTGACATACCTTATTTTGATATTCTACAGGGCTATAAAATGAGATATAAAAGCCCTGGGAAAGGCTTTAAACTGCTCAATTCTATATTATTCTATCATTTTATTGACTTAATTATTTTACTGACAATTTTGTTTTATTTTCTACAGATTTTATCAATCAACATATATAAAATAACAAAAAAACATGAATCAATATATATAAAAAAATGAGGGTTGAAATGAAGAAAAGCCCTCAGTATGGCTATAAACTGCTGGTTTCTTATTTTATTTCAATTTAACTAAAAAAAATTATTATTGTTTACTTTTTTTACAGGGCTCTAAAAATTCCCTCAGTATGGCTATAAACTGATTATTTTGTTTTATTTTTCATTCTTACTTTATTTTTTTGGATATTAAATTAAAAACTGATATATTTCATTTTTTGATAGGCTAAAGGGCTATAAATAATAAATGCCCTCAGCATGGCTTAAAACTTCTTAGCTCTTTTATGAATTATAATTCTGATTTTTTAATTTGCTAATTGATTTTTTATTTTGAAATTGTACAGGGCTATAAATAAAAGAGAGCCCTCAGCATGGCTATAAACTGCTTAATTTCATTTTTTATCATGATTCAATTAGTTGACTAACCATTTTTTTATGAATGAACAGGTCTTTGAAAAGAAAATGAGCCCTCATCAAGGCTTTAAACTGATGGATTCTTTTATTCTACTCATTTTTTTTATTTTTTCTTTCATAACTGGTTTTATTGGACATTTTGATTGCTACAGGGCTAGAAATTTAAAGAAAACAAAAGCCCTGAGTAAGGCTTTAAGCTGCTATTTTATCTTTTATGCTTTCTTATTTTGAATGATAACTATACTAACATATTTGATTTGGCTTCCACAGGTATGCAACATTAATAAAATATTTCTCTTATTTTATAGGCTTAAATGTGCTTTTAAAATAAGGATGAGTCCTCAATAAGACTATAAAATGTGTAAGATAACTATACAACTTGGCTTTGAAGATAAATTACATGCCAGGAAACCCCAAGTGCAACAATCAGGTGCCTGGACCCAAGATATGGTCCTTGGCAATACCATAAACTACCCCTTCAAATATTAACATGAAATCAAGCCAATAACAAAACAAAACAAAAAAATGTGTGGTCCTTGGAAAGACCATAAACTGTCCACTAATCAAAATATAAACAAGGACCAAAGAAAAAAGAAAAGAAAAACAAGATATGGTACTTGGCAAGACCATAAACTGCCCACTAAAAATTCTCAACTAGGACTCAAATTACAACACAAGATATGTTCCTTGGCAAGACCATAAACTGCATATTTAAAGTATTCAAAAAGATTGGACAAGGACTACAGAAGGAGGATAAGTCCTAGGCAAGACTATAAACTACCTAAGGTTTCATTTCTTATTTTTTTTAATTTCTAAATTTATGTCATTATAAACAAGAATTAGACAGATTTACTGAATTGAATGTTCTGAACATATTTTTTTTATTTTATTTTTTACTTTTTATTTTTTATTTCAAACTCATTTATTTATTTTCACTAAGAATTAGGGTCATATCCCATTAATAAGCTCAAGAATATTCTTTCATCCTTTTCCTACTATTACAACAAGAGCCATTAAGTTGGCTTAATTTTTCAACTCAATAATAACAATAATTAAAAAAAAAACTCTACATCAAGTATTATTTTTTTTTAAAAAAATGATCAATTTATTTGAAATATTTCTTCAATTACAAGAGAGTGATTGGAACTTGTTTCAAAAGAAGAAGTATTTGTGCCATGAAGGCATTAATTGAACTCTGAAGGAGTTATTTATATTAAAAACTCATAAATTGATGACATAATTTGGGGAATTTACATATTAATAACACCTCAATGTGCTATTTATTCCAAATGGAATTTAAAAAGCCCCCAAAGAGCAAACAAGAATTTTTTTAAAAAAAAATGTACAAATTCTTATTCTTCACTGTTTAAATTTTTTTCAACAACTCAAATGCATTTATGGGTAACATAAAATCTGAACCATAAAGGGGATGGACTTGAAATAAAGTCTGAGTCTCAATGATGATTCCAAAAGGAAGAGTTGTGGCATCATAAAGGTCATTATATGAATAAAGGACTCAAATTATGATCATTCAACTATGTAATATTAATCATAAATACTCTCAAGAGCACCAATTTTTACTGATTGGCACAAATTACCACCTTTAACCAAACAGTTCCATGATCTTAATTGTGATTCAGGTTTATTTCTTTTAAATTGTGATTTTTACTCAGAAATCTCACTTAATGGTTATTTTATACTTACATTAAAAAAAAAGAAAGAAAAAACAAACAAACTTATTATTGAATCATCATCAAAATAAAAAAGGTGTAATTCAGGAATACAAAAGAACAAAAGGACATACATTATTTTTAAGAAATAGCAAGAGAATTTGGAAACAATTTATCATAGGGAAATTATTCACAATACTGAAAATGAAGAAGATTATTTATGAAGAAAAACAGGAGTTCCTTATGGATTGACCTCTGGACAACACAAGACCTTGGACACTTCTTTGATTCTGGATTTAAACTCATTTGGAATTCAAGAATAAGTGGTCAGGATTTATGGACTGAAGGTTGACTCACTGGATTAATTATGGACTCAGGACTCACTCAACATGAAGGACCAACAAGATGATGTAAGACACTCAACTCAAATTGCCCTTGGGATTTTAAAGAAGACTGAAGACTCAAGAGGTCCTCAGCATGACACTAAACTGCTTCCCCTGTAGACTTGGGCAGGGAAAATTATAAAAATAGCAGCCAAGCAGCTGGAGGGGATTGTCCTAGTCAGGAGAGGTGCTGAAGGACCATTTTTGTCCTCAGCATGACAATAAACTGCTCCCTTTGTGTAACAGGAACAAGGGGTTTCACAGGTGTTTAGCATTATCAAATTGGCCAAAATGAACAAAGTGAAGTCTCAAGCCATCAATTAAGACAAGAAAATTCCTCATCAAGAAATAAAACAACCAGAATAATCTTGAATCAAATGGGAATCATGAAGATTGAAGAATAAGACAAGAGTCAAGTAGAATACAAAATCAAGCCCAAAGGAGCTCAAGAATGAAGATAAGCCCTTGGATTGGGCCAGGAGGTCCTTGCATGACTTAAACTGCAGGACTTGTATACCTAATATACAGGGGTTACACACCTAGTTGTAGGTCCTGTATGACCTTAAACTACATTTTTTATGGAAGAAAGAAGAAAGAAGAATTTTGAAGACCTCAATATTTCAGGACACTAACAAATTCTTAGAAATAATTAAAAGAAGAAAAAAAAAAAAAAAAAAAAAAAAAAGAGAAAAAAGAGAAAAAAAATAATAACTAACTGAAGATGGATCACCAAATTTTAGCAGCCAAATACAAATCAGTCCTGAAGAAGGTGAGACCAGTCAATGAGCCAATGCCTCAAGACCTTAACCCACCTTTGGAAAGACCACCTTTGTCAAGAGATCCTTATGAAACACCTTTATCACCCAACCCACCTATATTTCAAGAAACCTTCAAGGTCACCCATGAAAGACTGCAAGCAGTCAATTTTGGCCCACCAGGATGGTTATCAAATGAAGAAATCAATCTACTCAAAAATGTTATTACCTTAAGGGAAAAAGCAATAGCTTTCTGTGAAGAAGAAAGAGGATTACTCAAACACTCATATGGAAAACCTTACAGGATACCAGTAATACCTCATGAACCTTGGCAGAAGAAACCAATTCCCATTCCCAAATCAATTTTACCTCAGTTTACTGAATTAATCAGAGAAAGAATCAGGACTGGACTCTATGAGCAATCCACCTCAAGCTACACAAGCCCAATCTTTTGTGTAGCCAAATCAAATGGGAAACTCAGAATTGTCCATGACCTTCAAGAACTCAACGAAGTCACCATCAAGGATGCTGGCTTACCACCTAATATTGAAGAATTTGTAGATGCATTTGCAGGAAGAGCATGCTATGTACTAGGAGACATCATGGGAGGATATGATGAAAGAGAATTAGATGTCACTACAAGACCCCTCACCACTTTTGAAACACCCCTTGGAAGGATGCAACTCACAAGACTACCCCAAGGAGCCACCAACTCAGTAGCAGTATACCAAGCCCAAATGACCTGGATACTCCAAGAAGAAATACCAGAAAGTGTAGGAATTTTTATTGATGATGGAGGAATAAAAGGGCCAAGATCACTTTACCACCAAGAAACACTACCAGAAAACCCCTCAATCAGAAGATTTATATGGGAATATGCCATAACCTTAGAAAGAATTTTATTCAGGATTGAAGAAGCAGGACTCACTATCTCAGGATCAAAGTTTGCATGCTGTGTTCCAGCTTTGGACATAGTAGGGCATGTTGTATTATTCAAAGGAAGAACAATCTCAAAACAAAAGATCAACAAGATTCAAAATTGGCCAACACCTCTTAACAAAAAGGAAATAAGAGGATTTCTTGGTCTTTGTGCTTACGTAAGGATGTTTATTGAAAACTTCTCACAAGTTGCATCACCACTAAGAAGGCTCACCAGAGAAGATGTTGACTGGGACTGGGATCAAAAATGTGAAGAAGCTTTCCAAAAGCTCAGAAGAATAGTTGGAGAAGAAATAACTATCAAGAAATTGGATTATGACAAAGGATCAGGAAAAATTAAGCTAGCAGTAGATTCAAGCTACATTGCTGCAGGAGCAGTACTCACTCAAGAAGATAAAGAAGGAAAAGACAGACCAGTATTATATGAATCAATAACTTTTTCAAAATTAGAATCAAAATACTCACAACCCAAATTGGAACTCTGTGGAGTTGCAAGAATTCTCAAGAAGCTTCAAACAATACTTTGGGGACAACATTTTGAATTACAGGTTGATGCCAAGGCCTTAATTGAAATGATAAACACCCCTTGCTTACCCAATGCCCCCATGACAAGATGGGTGGCTTTCATTCAACTATTTTCCTTTGATTTGGTACACAAACCAGGGAAAACTTTCACTATGCCAGATGGGCTATCCAGAAGACCAAAAAACTCAGAAGAAGAAGATGAAGATGCACCAGAATTTGATGAAGAAGAAGATTGGATCAAGCCACACCCTGGATTTGGGGCCAAGAATTTAAATTCACTCAATTTTTCAGGAATACAAGTACCAACAAAACAAGAAGGATTTTGGAAGGGGATGCAAGAATACTTAAGTACAATGAAAAAACCAGAACCAAGCAAAGAAGAAGAATTTAGAAGGATCAAAAGAAGGTCACCCAACTTTTTCTTGGAAGATGGCCAGCTTAAAAGAAGAAATAATCCAAACCCTCAATTGGTGATATCAAGTCAAGAATTTCAAAGCTACATTTTAAAGTCACTTCATGAAGACATGGGCCACAGAGGGGAAAATGAAACTTACAGAAGAATTAAAGCAAGATTTTGGTGGGAAGGAATGAAGAAATCAGTCAAGAAATGGGTTCAATCTTGCCTGGCCTGCCAAAAGAGAAGTCAGAACTTACAAAGGGAACAAGGAAAATCTACAGCAACATCAACAATCTTTGAGAGGGTCAGTATGGATGCAGTCCATATCAAATCTGGAAGATGGAAGTATATGGTTGTGGCAAGAGATGATTTTTCAGGATGGCCAGAAACAGTTGGACTAGTCAAATTAACAGCAAAAGCAGTTGCAGAATGGTTCACCTCAGAATGGATATGCAGGTATGGCTCACCAAAAGAAGTAACTGTTGATGGGGGGCCAGAGTTTGGAAAAGAATTGCAAGATGCAGTAAAGAAAGCAGGATCAAGGATCAGAGTAACCACACCTTATTACCCAGAGTTTCAAGGAATGGTTGAAAGGGGCCATAAGCAACTCAAAGATGCATTAATCAAGATTTGTGGAGAAAATGGAGGAAAATGGAAAAAATATCTACCTTTGGTTACATTGGCTGACAGAATCTCAACTAAAAGGACAACTGGTTTCTCACCATATGAACGCCAATTTGGACAACTACCAGTATTACCAATTGACATTGAAACAAAAACATGTTTAGCAGTAGAATGGCACAAAATATCCACAACTGAGGAATCACTGGAAGCCAGAGCCAAACAGTTGGAAGGAAAAGAAGATATGAGAAGAAAAGCAGCAGAAAAACTCAAAAAATCAAGGGAAGACTCAATGAAATATTGGGATAGAAGAATGGCACACCAACTAAGATCACCACTTAAGCCAGGAGATTTGGTCCTGGTTTACAACAAAGCAATAGAAACTAATTGGGGACTACTTTTCAGAAACAAATGGAATGGACCCTACAGAGTAATCAAACAAATAAACAATGGACCATATGGACTTGAGGAACTTGATGGAACAGAATTAGCAAGAAGATTTGCAGCATCTCAAGTCAAGAGGTTCTAACCAAGAGGAAGGTTGATAAACACAAAAGAAGACACAGAAGAAGAACAAAGTGAAGAAGATGAATCAATAAATGAGGAAGAGGTATTGGAGGAAACCACAGAATCAGATGAAGAATAGAGAGCTCTCACCTGGAATGCTGGGGACAGCATTAAATGGAGAGGGGGATGTGGTATTCCATACCATTTTTTTCACCAGGCTCAAGCTCATAGTACCCTATAACAGCAGGAAATCCAGCCTACAGGCAGACTTACACTCAAATTTTACACCAAAAGGTCAATTTTACAGCAAGAATCTGGATTTAACTCATAAAACCATGGCACAGGCACCAAAGGGCAGTGTATGTGTTTAAATAAATTATTCAATTTCATTATGCATATGTAAAAAAGCAAGTTACATATAGAACACTAGTTACAACAAATAAGGTACCACCCTTTAAATTACACACCCCACCCAGCTTTACACCCCCTTACAGCCATAGGACTCATGCAGCAAGAAAATGAAACATGCATTAGTTATACAGCCAACTTGCATTCAAAGTCACATGATGCAAAGCCCAGCCCCATGGAATTCCTGCAGCTCATTGACAACACAGCCACAGGAGTACCTTATCTTATATCCAAACTAGTTACAACAGGCTGCATGCAGTACACAATTTTAATTAAATCTCAACCACATTACTATGCACAGCATGTGTCAAACTCAAAAGTCACATCATCTCATACATAACAGTAATTTCACCAGTGCAAGAAATTATCACCTGACTTCATTTTAAAGTTCAAAAAGAAGAAAAACAACATGACACCTACATAAATTACACAGCCACTTCTACCAAACCTAAAAAAGGACATATGCAAAGGAATTGAAAGGTCATCATGTGATAATGCATCCACCAACAGCATATCATGTGACAGAAAAGAGGCTGTGCACAACAAAAATCCCCAGCCAAAATTGTATCACCTCATGTATGCAAGGAAAATTCAAGAATATCACATCATAATAAGTTCACCAAAAGACAATCATGTGATAAATGGAGGCTGTGCAGAGAGAAAATTATCACCAAACCTTAAATCACCTGACCCATGCAAGGAAGGTCCTCACCAAAAACAGAGTCACATGATGAAATCAAGAGGAATTAAAGTGGAAAGAGACAGCTCACATGGAGGGCCCCCTGGGCTCACAAAAGGTATAAATAGAGGGGCTCTCTCCCCCAAATTCCAAAATCCCCCCCATGCACAATATATCCTCTGCACATTACAAGCACAGGAATAAGTCATCCCTCATCTGGGAGGTAGTCCAGCAAATTATAGTTAATTTACTTGCCCAGTAGCTGAAGCTCAGTGGAAGTATAGTGTTAAAGATTGTGCAGTAGCTAAGCTCAGTGGAATGTTAAGTATTAAAAAAAAATTATTATTAAAAATTACCCAGTACCCAAGATTAGGGTTACTACTCTATTAAAATATTTTATCCAGTAAAAATTAACACCATTTATCAATACTAAAAATTAACTTACCCCTTTAAAAAAAATATATTAAATATCACAGAATCTTATCTCTTAAATTTAACAAATACTATTTTATCTCATTATTAACACTCTCAAAAAAAAGAATAACAAACCTTTAAAAAATTATTTACTCTATTATAACTATACCTTAACAAAAAATTACCTTTACCAACACTCACCAGTTTTTTTTGAACACCTTAAATAACTCATCTTACAAAAATTTTATAACCAAGAAAAAAAAAACTCACCTCAATTTCACCATAAACTATTAAAATTAAAACAGACAAGTATTTCATTAAATCTAAAAATTAACCAAATTACTAACATTATTTTTCATATTATTTATTGAATAGGTCTGATCTGAGACTGCTTAATTTTGTCTTCTGCAGTTGTAAAGCCACTTACAAATTTTATTTTGGTTTGTGAGCTCCAAGGAAGATTTTGTTCAGTATTTTAGAAGGGGCAGGCAATACACCCTTGCCACCCTTGGTTACAGGAGTTAATAGCAATTCAAAACTAGTTACCTGTGATTTCCCCCTCCAGGTACTGCCTCATTTTAATCCCACACAAGAGGAGTTCCCACACCACCAAAACATGGATCTGAGCCAAATTAGCTAAAAATGTATTAAACAATAGAGGAAACTCACCTCTTTCTGAAAATATAAGTCCCATCACCATAGGACAAGAAATAACAAAGTTATTCCTGCTCAAAGTTATTGCTAAGCATAAACCTTAATTTTCACCTCTCATCTAAAATCTAGAAGGAGAGGCTTAACCACATCAAATGGGTATTCAAAATGAAGCTCTAAGCCAGGGCTATCCAATGGTACCAGCCAAACTGCGCTAGCACCAATATTACTGGAGTTATGGTCAATTTCAGGCCAAATAAGGGTGAACAAAACATTCACCTCTCATCTAACTTCTACAGTTTTAGTGTGGGATACCTGAAGTCGGGTATCTTTGGAAAGAGCACAATCAGGGCTATCTGATGGTGCCATCCACTCCTTCATATCTCAACTATAACAGAAGGTATGAGGCAAACAAGCTCAATACAGCTTTTTGCCCAACCCACGCCTATGTACAAATAACCTTGTACATGGGATAACTTTGCGATATTTCATGATAACCATACCAGATTGGGTACCATTGTGTAGAGCTCATACAGGGCTATCCAATGAGCCAATTTTTTAGGTTGATATCTCAAAACCTGACAGAGTTATGGCTGGTTTAAGATCAAAATCCCACCTGCTGTCATATACAGCCTTACCATGGGATAATATCCCATAATCATGAATATGAGGTGTCAAATAGACGAAGAAGCATGTTTTTACTTCAATACCTCATATGTCAGCCAATACTGGGGTCCCATACAGTTTCTGTACAGCATTCTACGCGTCATACACGTCAGAATCAGGCTGTGAGGTCCCCAGATGAAAAGTTTCGCCCTGTATTGGTGAAAACCGCCAAGATGTGGTTTAAAAACCACATCTGAGCCCAATACAGGGTATAAAGGCTGTTTGCAAACCACAAGCCTGTCCTGGAGAGTGAAAAATCTTCACTTCCTCTACTTGGAAAGGTCTAGCAGCCTTTCCACCCCAATTTCAGGATAAAAGGAGGGCTTTTCACAGCCAAAATCATCTCCTCATCCTGCTCTTTAATAACCTACGTAGTAAACTGTCAAAAACAGTTTTAATCTTGGTTAATAATCAGGTATAATTATAAATTTAATTATTGTAGTCTTTTATTATTGTAACCCAACAGATAAAGCTGCACCCAGGGCTTTCAGCAGCGCTCACCACCACTATATCTCTATAGTAAAGCCCTTAAAATTTTAATTTAATCATCCATTATCAACTTTATTTTCTTTTAAAACCATTTTTACCGTGTCACAGTCATAGTTTTAGTTGTAAATAGCCTTATTACTTCTTCAACATAGACTCATCCTGACAGAGAGGTTAGCGAGTATTTCTTGGTGGCCCAAATGGGAGCAAGAGTTGAGTTAATACATCAACACTTGTGAGAGATTCCAGGAGGAAAATTGGAAACATGGGAAGAAGTATGGGTTACTTAAACACATAGAAGAACCCAAACACCCATGGGAAACCATCAGTATGTACTGGGTCACAGGAATTGTCCCAGGAGGCAAAGAGAGCTTAAATTCCTGCTTGATAATAGTTTTTAGGTTCAGAAAGGGTATGATGTGCCAACCATGTCACAAAGAGGACACATCCATGGATACTGCTCCATTATTTTGGAATAACATAATATCTACCTGTGGAATCCCAAAAATAATTGTTAGTGATAGGGACCCAAAGTTCACATCGGAATTTTGGAGAAACCTGTATGACATGGTTGGCACCAAACTTGCATTTTCCACAGCTTACCCCACAGCTTACCCTCCACAAACAGATGGATTAGCGGAAAGGATGATCCAGACAATGGAGGACATCCTTAGAAGATTATGTGCCTATGGAATACAATACAAAGACCATGAAGGATACACCCATGACTGGGTTACCCTCCTATCAGCAGTCCAGCTGGCTTATAATACCAGTCAGCACTCTACCACAGGAAAAACACCTGCACTGGTAGAGAAAGGGTGGAATCCCCTAATTCCTGTGGATCACTTGAAGAAAAATCTTCTGACCATCCACCCCACAGCCAAAGACTTCCATGAAATGTGGAAGAGGGCTTGTTACACAGCTTCCAAATGCATAGCTGAGGAAAAGGAATATGATAAGCAGAGGTGGGACAAATCACACTTGGAACCTGACTTTAGAGAAGGGGACCAAGTATTAGTGTCTAAAATGAACTTTGATAATTTCAAATGACCTAAGAAGATAAGAAACTCATTTTTAGGGCCCTTCACTATCATTAAATTGATAGGGAAAAATGCAGTGGAATTCAAACTCACAGAGGAATTTTCCACGAAACACCCAGTCTTTCCAGTGAGTTTAGTCAAGCCATACTTCCACACAGAGGAGGAAAAATTCCCCTCCAGGAAGAAGAGCCCCACCCCACCAGGAATAGTGGAAGTGGAGGATTCCCCTGGACCTGTGAAGAAAATGGTCAGGGCCAGGAAGATCAGACTTAATGGTAAGGATCAAACACAGTACTCAGTCAGATTCAAGACCCAGAATGCTGACAAAGACAAGTGGTTGGCAGAAGATGCCCTACCATATGGGAACCTTCATCTCAGGAGATTCAGGTCCTCTATCAGGACTGAAAAGTATCATCAGTTATGAGCCTGTTTTAGAGGGAGGGTATGTCATCCTGTGACTCAAACCCAGTGTACAAGCATGACAACCAAATACCATAAATAAATGGTATAGCCAAGATACCACCAAAACATGGAGCTGAGCCAAATAAGCTTAAAAGGTATCAAAGGAAAGAGGAAACTCACCCCTTTCCAAATGTACAAGTCCCATCATCATAGGACAAATAATAACAAAGCTATTCGTGCTCAAAGTTGTGGCTGAGCATGAAACTCAATTTTCACCTCTCATCTGAAGTAAAGAGGAATAGGCTTAAACCCATCAAGTGGGTATTCAAAAATGAAGATTTAAGTCATGGCTATCCAATGGTACTAGCCAAACTGAGCTAGCACCAGAATTAGAGAAGTTATGACTAAAATAAGGTCAAATAAGGTTGATTAAAGTACTCACCTCTCATCGAAATTCTACAGTTTTAGTGTGAGATACCTAAGGTTGGGTTTTTGGAAAGAGCAGAATTAGGGCTATCTGATGGTGCCATCCATTTCCCCATATCCCTTCTAGAACAAAAGATATGGAGCAAACAAGCTCCATACAGTTTTTGGACAAATCATAAATGTGTATAAGAGAACTTGTACATAGCAAAGCTTTGCCATATTTAATGATAAACATACCAAATGAGGTATCATGGTGTAGGAAACATACAGGGCTACTCAATGATCCAATCTTCAGCTTTATATCTCAAAAACTGACAAAGGTATGGCACTTTCAAGTTCAAAATCCCACAATCAGACCAATACAGTCTTACTGAGGGATATTCTCCCATAAGTATGATTATGAGGTGTCAAACAGACAAAGGAGTTTGTTTATGCCTCAATACCTCATATTTCATTCAATACTGTGGTCCCATACAGGTTTGGTACAGCATTCTATGTGTAATACACGTCAGAATCAGGCTATGTTGTCCCCAGATGAAGATTTTCACCCTGTATTGGTGCAAACTGCCCGGATGTAGTTTTAAAACCTCATCTGAGCCCAATACAGGTTATACAGGCTTCGTGAAAATCACAAGCCAGTACTTGGGAGTGAAAAATCTTCACTTCCTCTACGTGGAAAGGTCTAGAAGCCTTTTCACCCCATTTTAGGTTAACAAGGGGCCTTTTCACAGCCAGAAAAGGTTTCCTCATCCTGCTCTTGCATTCCTATGAGTACAACTGTCAAAAACATTTAGAGTTTCGGAAAATAACCAGTTTATCCTTTAAACTTGAGTATTGTATCTCTTATTATAGTAACCCAATGGGTAAGACTGCACCCAGTGCTTTCAGCAGCACTCACCACCACTATTATACAATAGTAAGTCCCTTTTATCATCATTAAAACCCTTATTTTTATAAATCAAACTCTTTTAAGACTATTTTCACCATGTAAAAGTCATAGTTAAAGCTTGTAAGCACTATTATACACCTTTATCATAGACTCAGCCTGACACAAACCAAGCTCATATGTGAATAATGATGCAATTTTTATCATTATATTTAAGGTATAACCCCTTGAAATCATGGTTTGAAGTTTGAAATAGTAGGTTTTGACAGTGTCACAGCCCTGGATAATACCCCTGTGTCACAACCACAAAGATTGACCCTCCTCCATGGGTGTTGCGGAAATTCTAACCTGGAACCAAGTTGGGGCCAATTGGCCACACCATACCTTTTATGGCCAATTGGTCCCCTCTGGTGCTCTATGGCCATTTGGCCATTTATGGCCACCAATCATTGTTTATGGCCTCAGGAAATATCCTGCCATCATTGGCCTCTTTGGCCAATTCCCATATCACCAACCCCCAGGCCTTTATCTTTGATTTTGGGCCTGGGGGTCCTTTTGTCTTCTAGGGGCCTCCAGGCCCGCTAGCCATCCCCTTTGGCTTTGAGCCACCCCCTTTCATTAAGGGGGTTTAGGCCTAAATGGCCTTTTTGGGCCATTTAGGCCCCCTATGGCTTCTACGGCCCGTGGGCTGTAATTCACGGTCTGCGGTCCGTACACCACGGTCCACGATCCGTAGGCCAATTAGGCCCCTTTTGGCCAAATCCAATGAGGCCAAAAGGGGCCAAAGGGGGCAACCATCAAGCCCCCAAGGCCAGGTGGGTCCCAAACCACAATTGCACCCACCTGAGCCAATTTTGGCCATCAATTCCATGCACACTAAAATGGCCATAGAACCCATAGGACCCAAATTTGGCCATGGACCACCATGGACCATATTTCAAGGCATGGCCTCTGGCAACCACCAGAGGCCACCAAACCAGCGCAGCAAGCATTCCCCTCCACTTAAGGGCAATTCTTCCATTCCTCAATGCACCCCGTACTCAAGGTTGCAGGAGTGGTGCATATGTGGTATTATATACCATTATGCACCATTTTTGCTCAGCAATTCAATGGTGATGTTTTCAGGACCAAATTCCACAATTCCAAATCAAGGTCCCAAAATCGAATGGCCATTTCGAAGGAGGATTCTTTAACTCATCAGTCTGGCAATCCATGGCGGCAATCAGAAGACCATTCAAGGATCCCAATCACCTGGCCCTGCAGGAGTTGGGTTGGCAATTTCATTAAGGATTACTCCAAGGGAATTCTCAGAGGTTATTCAGTCTTTAGATCATTTGTCAAGGCATCAAGTATTTCAATACTCCTTGGACAACTCAATTGGTCCATACAGGCGTCAATCAATAAACCTGTATGTCCTTGGCCCAATTGGGCCAATTCAATCTTCCATTGTGTGAATTCAATCGCACAGTTCAATTTGAATATGGCCAGAACTGTATTGGCCAAATTCAGACAATACAGCTGGTGATCCACCTTCCAGGATCAGTTTTTCAGTTTTTCACATATACTGGCCACCTTTCAGTACCTGGAGAATTTTTCCCCAGTTAATTAACATATTGAATTTATTATTATCTTTATTTTCTTTTACATTATTAAGGTTAATACTGATAATTTTCAGTTGAAACAGTGAATTGACGATTCACTTGGTTGCCTTCTTGGCCTTTGGCCTTTGGCTTCTTATATTTTCTTTTATCTTTTGGCATACTTGTCTTTTTAATTCTTCTTTTTTTAAAGAAATCAATCTTTATTATTCTTCTTATCTTTTGGAGCCCTCCAAGTGAGTTCTTGATTCCTGAGTGCCAGGCCCTCTTGCTTCCATAAGAGCCCCTGTGACATTATATTAATTAACTCATAATTTGTTTTCATTTTATTCATTCATTCTTCATCATTTTATTCATTCATTCTTCATCAATTTCATTCATTCATTCATCAAAATCATGACTCTTTAATGCTTATTAATTCAATGATTCTTTGTCACCTCTGAATTTTCTCTCACTCATTCTTCATTCTGAAAATTGAAAGCTGACCCAATTCTATTTTTGTTTATCCTTTTCAATGTTAATCTCAATCATCAATCTCATTTTATCTTTAATTCAGGCGTCTTATCATTTTGATTTTCAAATTAGTCATCAGATTATTCAGACACATTCTTCATATCAGGATTCAATTTGATTTTATTCCTCAAGAATTTTAATCTTCAGGAAGAGTTCACTTGATAATTAATTTGATTAACTGATTTGATATAATTTACATTGACTTCAAGAAAATTGACTGACCTGAAGATTTTCATTGATTTTGTTGAATTTCACATCAAGAATTGACATATATTGAGTTTGACTCAAGAATTCATTTTACTGATTGATTTTCTCTGCAAGATTTGATTTTTATTGATTTTGATTGATTGTTTTTGTTGACTTCAAGATTTTCATTAATAATAATTTTGATTTCAAGACTCATTTGATTTTGATTGATTGATTTTATTGACTTCAATATTCTCATTGATATTGATTTTGACTTCAAGACTCATTTGATTTTGGTTGATTGACGTACCTGAAGATTTAGATTGATTCATTGACTTCCTCAAGATTTGATTGTTGATTCCATACTTCAATAAAATTTTGTTTTTATTCATTTATTTTAATTTTTTATTCCTGAAATCATGCCTGTTGAACATTCACCTCCTGCAAGACAAACCAGATCTCAGGCCAGAGCTCAAGCTGCTCTCACGCCAACTCCAAGAGTTCCTCTTGATGGCACCCCAGCAGTTCCTCAACTGAGGGCCCAATTGGATAGAGGACCCCGCATGGAAGGAGCAGCACCATCCAGGAAGGAAGGAAGAGGGCCAAGAAGATCAATTTCATTGTCAGGAGTGGTTGGCAGCTTTCAGGAATTTCAAGAACCAGTCTCCAGGCTCAAGGTGAAGAAGATGAGGAGGAGGAGAATTCTGTGGAAGAGGAAGAGTCTGATGGTACTGAAGGTGTTCCTGCTCCTGTGGGGGCATCCCAAAGTACTGGAGGATTACCTCTAGCCCAGTCTGATCAGCCTGTCTCTCATCAATCTGAACCATCTTTATTGGCCATTATGCATCAGATGACTCAAATTATGGCCAATCTTCAAGCAGCTTCTTCTTCTGGATCATCAAGACCACCCGCCTTCAAGACTCCATCTATGAAGGCACCAGAATTCTTTGATGGGACGCAGCCCTTTAAAGTCAGAAGCTTCCTTCAGTCATGCCAATTAATTTTTCATAATGATCCAGCAAACCTCTCTCAAGACAGAAATAAGGTTCTTTATGCCACTTCATTTCTCATTGGCAGGGCTGCAAAATGGATTGAGACTTATCTTTCCAATCTCACCAATCAAGACTCCAATTACCTTCTCAATTCTTGGAAGTTATTTGAATCCAAACTCTTCACTCTATTTGGTGACCCAAATGAAGTCAAAAAATCTTAAGCAGGATTGGATTCACTATGAATGAAGGAAGGTGGCCATGTTTTGCTATACATAGCCGATTTCTGGAGTTTGGTTTTAAGAATTGGAGATTGGGGTGAAAGGGTTCTCATTCATCATTTCAGGAAGGGATTGCCATCCAGGATATTGGATCAATTGGCCTCCCATCCTTCAATAATTGATTCTCTTCAAGACTTAATGGATGTTACCCTGGAACTTGATACCAGGTACCATGAAACGCAAAAGGAGAAGAATCACTATCAAGAGAAGAAACCTGAAGCTCCAAGATCAAGCACTTCTCATCCTCAAAATGCTTCAAGTTCAAGTCATAAGAAGAAGAAGAATTTTCAGAAGAGGGACAAGCCCCATTATTCTTTGTTGAATAAGGACTACAAGCTCATGAGCTCTGAAAAAGAAAGAAGAATCAAAGAGGGTCTTTGTACCTATGGTAGTTGGAAGCATAGTCTTGAGTACTGTATCAAAAGGCCGCAAAACAAGCTTACCCAACCATCAGGCCAATTTCCCAGCCAGGGAAAAGCCTGAGTGGAGACCATAATGTGTTCAATGTTCTTCACAGTTTTCCTTCCAGAGCACAATTGTGCATTCTGAATACTGGTGTCAAAAATTCTCTTAAATTTTTTGTCTTTTCTTCTCTTTCTGATGTTCTTTACAGTATTCTCATTGATTCCGGTGCTACACACTCATTTATTGCAAAGCACTTTGTTCAAAAGTACTCATTTACTATGTCACAGCTTCCCAAGAAGATTCCTCTTATTATCTTGGACTCCTCTGAGTCCCCTTCCTTATTTGTGACTCACCATACTAAATATATGGTTGAGCTTCCTTCCTTCCCAAGCTTTGAATGTGACTTTTTAGTCATTGATACTCCCAAGGGAGGAGGCCTCATATTGGGCTTTGACTTTCCAAATCACGTTAATCCTTCTATTGATTGGAGGCAAGGGCTGATAACCTTTAATGGTGATCTTAAGGACTATTGTGATCCTTCTAATTCTTTCCGTAATGACTCCTCTTCTGCCAAATCATGTGCAGCTCTTGTTGGTGATTCTAGAGCACCATCATTTCCATCTTCTGTCCATATTCCTTCCATAAATTCCCCTCAGTCATTACCATTATCTGGAGATGAAGTCTTCAAAGAGATTCAAGATGTTGGAAAAGATAATTCTGTCTCTTCACTTCATCTCTTCTTTGGGAATATGGACCTTCCTCCTTCATCTTATCATGACTCCCTGGAGGAGTTGTGGGATGAAGAGGAAGATCCAGAAGAAGTAGAAACCGTGATGAAGGTTGTTCCTTCTGTCTATCACCAATACTTGGATGTATTCTCCAAGGTGAAAGCAGAAAAACGTCCCCCTCACCGTGCCTGCGATCATCATATTGAGCTGGAGGGGTCTCTACCTCCAGTTAGGGTGATCTACTCTTTATCCAAACAAGAGCCAGATACACTTGGGGCCTACATTTCAGAGAATGTAGAGAAAGGTTTCATCCGGCCAAGCTCCTCTTTGTCAGAAAGAAAGATGGTGGCCTCCGTTTGTGTGTTGATTCCCGCAAACTCAATGCTGTTACTAGGAAGAACAAGTATCCTGTTCCTCCTATGAATCAGCTTCTCAATGTTTTCAATGGATCTTCTTCTTCTTTAAGATTGATTTGCATGGTGCAGATAACCTGCTCAGAATCAAGGAGGGTGATGAACATTTGACATGCTTCGGAACTAAATATGGCAGTTTTGAGTACTTGGTTATTCCATTTGGGCTCACCAATTCTCCTGCCTGCTTTCAGAATCTTCTCAATGATATTTTCCAAGATCTGCTTGATGTTTATGTTGTGGTTTATGTGGATGACATTATGGTCTTTTCCAAATATGAGGAAGAACATGTCACTCATGTGTACACTGTTCTTTCCATACTCAGAGCCAATAACCTTTTTTCTAAGGCTTCAAAGTGCCTCTTTCATGTTTCTAGTGTGGAATATCTTGGTTATGTTGTTTCTTCTGAAGGCCTCAAGATGGACAAAGCAAAAGTGCAGCAGATTCTCAATTGGCCACCTCCAAGAAACCTGAAGGCTCTCCAATCCTTCCTTGGCTTCTCCAATTTCTACCGCCATTTCGTCAAGAATTATTCAAAGAAGATCAGTTCACTCACCAGTTTCCTCAAGAAAGATTCCCGTTTCCCCCTCAATGAGGAAGCTCTTAGTCAGTTTCACCAACTCAAAGTGGCTTTCACCACCGCTCCAATCCTTCTCTACCCACCATTGTAGAGACCGATGCATCCAATTATGCCTTGGGTGCTGTACTGAGTCAGGTCTCTGACTCAGGAAAACATCCCATCGCATTCGACAGCCACAAGCGTATCCCGGCAGAGCTCAACTATGAGATTCATGACAAGGAACTCCCTGGCATAGTCTGGGCTCTCAAGCGCTGGAGGGCTTTTCTCCTGTCTCTTTCTTCCCCTTTTGAAGTTCTCACCAATCACTCTTCCCTTCAATACTTCATGTCCTCCAAAGTCCTACTCGCCGTCAAGCCCACTGGGCTGAATTCCATTCCTCAATCACTTACTGCCGGCCCGCCTAGCTACTCTTCTGGATGCCTTATTGTGAGCCTTTGAGATATGACCACATACCCAATAAGGTCACAAAAAAGAATCAGAATAATTATAACTTTAATATAATTATATTAAAATTACTTAGAATAAATATACATTAAGAATAATTACTTAAATATACAAAAAATACCATCAATTGGTATATAAACTGGTTTAACTTAAAAACCAATGAATCAACATGTAAAATAAATTATACCATTGGATTCCCCATGGAAAAATACACATATACCACCTTTATGGCATATCTGTAAAGTCAATATTTAAGGAATTATAAGGTATAATACCTTATAAAAACCACAAAACCTTATTTATCTCAAGAACTAATGAAACAACATGTGAAATGAATTGTACCAGTGGATTCCCCATGAAAATCCACACATAAAACAATTAATAAGCTAATTTCCAATGTTAATACTTAAGGAATTATCCTGAATATATGCACTTTTTTGGTCAACGCATATATTCAAGGATCATAGCTAATATCTTCTAAACTATACATGATAGAATGATGAATCAAAAATAAAGTTACCACGTAATTACTGTAAGAACACAGATATGAACTTTATTTTACTAATTATAAACAAGGTTAAAACCTATGATGAATTATTGATAAAAATCAACAGAGCTGTTGACCACTTTGTTGTAAAAGTGTTCCAAACTTAAAAAAAATATACAGTTGGATTCTCCTAGTTCATTCGTGAAGAATGATGTAATTTTTATTATTAAATTCAGGGTATAACCCCCTGAAATCAAGGTTTGAAGTTTAAAATATTAAATTTCGACAGAAAAGATGAGTTACAAGAAAAATCATCAAAATTAGAGTTTTGATGATGTAATGAAAGGCTCTTGGCAGCATAATAAGGTTATGTCAGGCTATCAGAATTCACTCTCTGAATTTCTGTAGCGTGTAAATCTGAAAAGATATTGAGGATCAAAGTTTGAGCTTAATTTGAGCAGTTATGATCACATACTGTAACCTTAATTTAAGTTTAACAGTCTTAAGAGTGATAAAATTGGTGAATACTATTAGTTTAGGATTAAAAATAATAAAATCCACGAAATTTGGGGTTCTGCCAAGCCTCTGATGTCATCAAACTTAGAGTTATAGTGATAACTCTAAAAAATGGTGTAATAATGATGTAATATGGTTTGATCATGATGTAATCACCCTCAAACCTTAAAATATTGATCAATTCCAGTGGATATGATCAGTACACGTCTACTAGAAGCCTACTGGACTCTAGGAGGGAGGTATTTACTATAAATAGAGCTCTTTTTACTCTATTTTCCCCTCAGACGCATCAAAAACATTAAATCAATTAAATAAAAGGTAATTTCTTTATTCTTTATATATAAAACTCTTATATTATTAAAGACCAAAGGCCATCTTAATATTAATCACTATTTTTACGTGATTAAATCAATTCTTTAATTGTTTTTGATATAAATCTCTCTATAAACTCATTTCCACGTAAAATCAAGAAATTTAGTAATTTTCTTTATTTTTTATTGTAAATACAATTTGAAAAAGTTGTATTATATTCTTTTGGCGTAAAATATCTCAAAATTATTATTTTAAGTGTTAAAAGTAGGTTATTTCATCTTATTATAATAATTTCTCTCTTATTATTACTCTTAATAATTCTTAATTAATATAAATAGTATTTATATTAATATATAACTTTAATATTAGTAATATTATTGTTATTAATTGTTTTTTATTTATAAAAAACAGTTTTTTACGCCTTTATTATTTGTTGGTAACAATAATAAAGAGCTTTATAATATATTAATTATTTTATATTAATATATTATTTATAATATTATAATTTCATATAATATTAATTTATATTATTATATTTATTTAATAATATAATATTTTTACGCCATAATAATAATATTTCCTTATTATTATTATTATTTTAATCTTATTTATTTTAATTATAAGGACATTCAGAGTACAATAAGTAATAAATTAGTAATTTTTACTTATTGTTTCATAGTCAAACCTTACATTTGGGGGCCTGGCCGTGATATTTACTTAAAAGACCTTTAAAAAGATTCTATTTGGGTTTATCCAATAATAAATTATCTTTATAATCATAAAATTATATAATAATTTTATATTTTATTGATTTTAAAAGCTATTGAGGCATTTGGAAAGCAATTGTACTGTCTTACACATGGTTTTTCACATCCTTAGACTTGCAAGAACTTTCTTTGAGTGACTCTAGTGATTAAAAGAGATATTTTATAAATTAAAAATAATTTTTATTATAATTTAATTTTATAAGAATCATATTCATTTTTTATTTTATTCTTTAAAAAAAAGAAATAGAAAAATACATAAAAAATATTAAAAAATATTAAAAACCAATAAAAAAGTTATTTTTATTCATTTTTATTCATTTCTTTATTTATTTCAATTTTTTCAAAGATATAAAAGCAATTTCTACGTGGAAAATTGCCATATCTTGCCAAAAATAACACTTATTATAAAAAAGACTTATATTTATTTGTCTTTTTTCGTGTTTGAAGATAACCCAACAGAAGACAACCAAGCTACTGTTGAGAGATTGGTGGAAGAAGCTTGTCAAAGTTCTCCTACACCAGTTATCACCAAAAGAAAGAAAGCTAAGAAATTAGACTTTCCAGGGCCCACCATTCAAGACTCTGAAGGTGAGCACCACTTTTTAAATTGCCATAAAAGAATTTTATTCTAAAATACTTTTATTTTTTTCTTATTCTTTAAATTATGACTACCAGAAGAGGTTCCCAATACTCCATCCAATCAGATGGAGCTGGACTCAGAGGTAGAATTGATCCCTCAAAAGGGAAAAGAAAGGGCAATGTCCCCAGTGGAACAGAATCCACACAAGGAAGTGCCTTATCCCAAAGGCAAGTCCCAGAAATGCCCACGATATCTGAGCCTGAATTGGAACTAAGTATGAGTAACTCAAATAGGTACAAATCACATTCAGAGGGCTCAAATAGACATCTACATGAGCCAGTACAAGCAGTATTACACAGTATACAAGGACAAAGACTGGGAAATGCTGCCTCAAATACACCAAGGAGTGATGAACTCCTGGCACATCCTGAAAACGTTCCTCAAAGAGGAGGAGATAGTGAAATACTCCAATGGATGGAATCCACTGTCATCCAAACCTCAAATCAAAAAGATCAAGGATTATCATGCCAAAAAGAGGGAGGCAACCAAGGAAGAAGCCCCAGTAGCTTCTACCAGCAAGCCTCAAGCCAACCCACTTCCCCAAGAAGGGAAGAAGAACAAGAAAAAACATTGGAGGAAACCATATTCCCCAAGCAACAGAATCATAAGAATCCAAAAGGATGCCATGGACAATGTTTTCAACATGGCCAGAACCTTGATGGAATTCAAGGACAAGGAAGAGCAAAGAATGAGACAACCTCATTTCCCAAAGAAATAACCTTGTCAAAAGATGTTGTAAATACTTTAACAGAAATTAAGAACAGTATATTACCTCTAAAAGAAATTAAAGATAGTTTATTGTCACTACAAGAAATAAATAACAATTTATCTTCTTTGACAAAAATTGTTGTGCAAAACAAGAAAGAAATTGACAACATTAAGTTTATTCTTGAAAATAATAAACCAAAAAATTTAATTGACAATACTCAAAAATTAATACAAGGACAACAAGAATTGTATAAATACATAAAAGATATCAAAGACAAAACTTTGACAATCAATTATGATGTGAGTATTGACAATCTTACAGAAAAATTAAATAAATTAAGTATTTCTGTAGAGAAATTTGAAGAGAAAACTTCATCACACCAAAAATTACTTTTGGACCATGTGGAAAAAAGTGATGAAGCAAGAATGCATCTGAAAGATGATATTCAAAGTGAAATAAGGCTTATTACAGAAAAAATGGATAAAATTAATGAGGCTAATTTAAATATGCCAAAGTTATCAACACCATTTTCTCATATGAGAAGCCCTGTTAAAACAAAAGAGGAATTGTCAAATCCTTTCATAACATACTTGAGTCACCAAGACAATAACCAAGTCTTAATGAAAGAAGCACCTCAATTGAAGGAATGGCCAACATTCACAGGAGAAGGTGAATATGACCACATGTCATTTATTAAAACAATTGACATGTTACAAGAAGACTATGCCATACCAGATGAATTAATCACTGCAAGATTACATTCATTGTTTGAGAAATCTGCAAAAAGATGGTATTATGGCATAAGACAAACAAATGGTAAAAATACCTGGTCTTGGTGGAAACAAGAAATAATCACCAAGTGGGCAAATGATGCCTGGAGGTATAAGATAGAAAATGCATTTGAAAACTCTTTCTTTGACCCAGGGAAAGATAAACCTTTAACTTGGTTTTTAAAACAAGTTGAAAGGCTTAATGCACTGTACCCAGAAATGTCACAGAAAATGGTGCATATGAAAATACTTAAAAAATGTGGAGGGGAACTAGAACATGCCCTAAGAAGCAGGTGTATAGAACCATGCTCCACAGAAGAGTATATAAATGCACTAGAGGATATAGTGACAAGAACAAAAATTGGCAGGACTTGGAAAAAATTGGACATTAAAAGCCCAAATAAACCATTTATCAAAAAAGATAAGTCAAAAGAATCCTTTAAGCCCAATACATCCAACAATAATGAGCAAAGAAAATGCCATAAATGTGGAGGTATTGGACACTTAGCCAATAATTGCCTTAAAAAAGCAAAGATTAATAAAATTGTGGAAACAGAAAACCACAATGACAAAGAAGAGGAATCTGACTCTGAAAAAGAGACAGAAGAGTCAGAAAGCTCTGAAAGTGATGAAATCAATATAATTAATGCACAAATTAATAATATTGATATAATTTATGAAGTACTGGATGTTAATTCAAACTTGCCACAAGTTGGAACATCTGACACAAATCTGACAAACATACAAGATGCCAAAATGTATAGAACCAAACCTGCAAGAGGAATGGGATATACAGCTGGAAAATCAAGTATTAGTATTGTTATGGTTGATAACCAAGAAGGAAAGGTTAACTTGGATACAGGAGCATATTGCACTTGTGTTGGCAAAAGTTATTTAAAAACCATTGTCCCAGACTGGCAAGAAAAACTTATGCCAATACAAGGTGTCAAATTTAGGAGTGCAAGTGAGAGCATGAAGCCCCTTGGAATAATTGATTTAACACTAATTTTTCCTCATCCCTCACAATGTGTCAGAATTAAAGTAGAGTTTGTAGTAATGGACAACTGTACCAGTAATCATTTCATACTTGGGAATGACTACTTATCAATCTATGGTATAGATATCTCCAACCAAAAGGATAGATATTTTACCATAGGAGATAACAAAAGACAAAAATTTGGATTCTTAAATAACAAAAAACAAATAACAGTTATTAAGAATGAAGAAAAAATTCCAGAAAAAGAACTTTTTATATCTGAACAACTCAAAGAGGCAGAATTCAATCAAGAATTAACAGAAAAAATGAAAGAAAAATTGATTGACCTCTTATTTAAGTATAAAAATGCCTTTGCAACTGACAAAGAGCCACTAGGTGCCATAATTGGACATGAAGTGGATATAATTCTTAATGTAGAAAAACCTTACCCACCTTTGTTAAGAAGACCTGCTTATCCAGCCAGTCCAAGAGCTAGAGAAGCCTTAGAGGTGCACATTAAAGAATTAATGGACCTAGGAGTATTAAGAAAGGTTGGACATAATGAACTAGTAGAAGTTACTACACCTGTCATTATAACTTGGCATAATGGAAAATCAAGGATGGTAGGAGACTTCAGAGCCCTGAATACCTATACCATTCCAGACAGATATCCAATACCCAGAATCCATGAGACATTAACCCAATTGTCACAAGCTAAGTTCATCACAGCTATGGATGCTCTTAAGGTTTTTCATCAAAATGTCTTAACAGACAATGCCAAGAAACTACTAAGAATAATAGTCCATTGTGGAATTTTTGAATACTTAAGAATGCCATTTGGAATAAAAAATGCACCTTCCCATTATCAAAGAATGATGAATACCATATTCCCTGAAGAATTATCAGAAGGATGGTTAATTATCTATATTGATGATATCATAGTTTGCTCAGAAACTTGGGAAAATCACCTTACAAGACTAGAAAGGGTACTACAAAAAATAGTCCAAGTGAATATGACAATTTCCTTGAAAAAGTGTCATTTTGCAAACAGTGAATTAAAAGAACTAGGAGATGTAGTATCTGGCCTTAGTCTAGGAATAGACAAAAATAAAGTAGCAGCAGTCCTACTTAAACCAATGCCTCAAACCAAAAAGGAAATGCAATAATTTCTAGGATTTGCTGGTTACTATAGACAGCATATAAAGGACTTTGCCAAGATTGCTAAATCCTTGTATAAGCTATGTGACCAGCAAACAGTCTATGAGATGACAGAAGAAAGAGTCAAGGCATATGAATAATTGAAAATCTCCTTAACAAATGCCCCATTTCTTCTAATGCCAGATTGGAAACTGCCCTTCAAACTGTATATTGATGCTTGTGGAGAAGGATTAGGTGCTGCACTTCACCAAACACAAATTATCAATGATAAGCCAGTGGAAGGACCAATTTGTTTCATTTCAAGGCAAATAAAGCCAACAGAAGCAAGGTATGGAGCAAGCCAAATGGAATGCTTATGCTTAGTGTGGGCTTTAGAAAAACTGCATTATTATTTGGATGGCACAGTATTTGATGTAATCACAGACTGTAATGCTGTGAAATCACTATTAAATATGAAGACTCCAAATAGACATATGCTGAGATGGCAAATTGCTATCCAAGAATATAGAGGAAATATGACTATTGTACATAAATCTGGAAATATTCATAAAAATGTAGATGGTCTTAGCAGATGGGCTCTAGCAAATACCCCTGACAATCCAGCATGGGTACCACAAGAAGAGCACCATATAGAAGGAATATGTGTCACAGACATAGGCACAGAATTCTTTAACCAAGTTAAAGAAAGCTATAAGACAGACAAAAATTGCCATATCTTAAGCCAACTTCTAATGAAAGACTGCAAAGATCCATCACTTTCATCAAAACTAGATGAAATATGGAAAAAGGCATATGATGAAGGAAGATTTCACCTCCTTGATGGAATCCTTTACCATAGAACAAAACACACATGTGTTATGGCCTTAACAGACAGAACACTAATAAACACTATTTTACATGAGTGTCATGATAGTGTTGCATCTGGACATCTCTCAGAAGATAGGACACTAGAGAGGGTGAAAACCTGCTCTTGGTGGCCAAATTGGAAGAAAGATGTTGCAGAGTACTGCCAAACCTGTGACAGATGTCAAAAAGCCAACAGAGCCACAGGAAAGAAATTTGGAATGATGATCCAAATCCAAGAACCAAAATCCCCATGGGAAATAGTTCACATGGATTGGGTAACAGCCTTACCTCCAGGAGGAGACAGGAGTTATAATGCATGCCTAGTATTAGTTGACAGGTACAGTAAAACTCCCATGTTCTTACCATGTCATAAAGATGACACAGCTATGGATACAGCCATAATGATATGGAATAAAGTCATTAGCCACACAGGCTTATTCCAAAATATCATAAGTGACAGAGACCCAAAGTTCACTTCAGCATTATGGACAAATCTCCATAACTTGTTTGGGACAAAGTTATCATTCTCAACAGCTTATCATCCTCAAACTGATGGTCTAGCAGAAAGAATGATACAGACCCTAGAGGATATGATCAGAAGATTCTGTGCTTATGGGCTAGAATTCAAAGATTCTGATGGTTTTACCCATGATTGGTGTACACTAATACCAGCACTTGAACTGGCATATAAGACATCAATCCATTCTTCTACTGGCAAAACACCAGCAATACTAGAGAAAGGTTGGAATCCAAGACTTCCCTATGATACCCTCAAAAAGGACTTAGTGGAAAACAAACAGCAAGCAGTTTTAAGATAATGCTTGACAAAGCAAGACACCATGCAAACAGATGCATGCAAGATTCTTTTAAATATGCACAAGAAAGATGGGATAAAAGTCATAAGCCACCTGATTTCAAAATAGGGGACTTGGTTTTAGTATCAACCCATAATTTCAATAACATAAAAGGCCCAAAGAAATTGAAAGATTCCTTTGCAGGACCATTTATGATAAAAGCACTCCATGGACCCAATGCTGTGCAATTAGAACTCACAGGTGAACTAATGAACAAGCACCCAACTTTCCCTGTAAGTCTAATAAAGCCTTACAGTTCAAGTGACAAGGAGTTATTTCCACTAAGAAATAAACCCCCACTTGAAATTCCACCCTTGGAAGAAGGAGAAGAAAAGAAAATAGTAAAAGTCCTTAAAGAAAGAAGGACAAGAAACAAAAAAGAAAGGGAATACCTTGTAAGGTATAGAAATTCAACTCAAGAAGATGAATGGCTACTTGAAAAAGATATAACAAATGCTGATAAACTACTAAGAAGTTTCAGACATGAAAGAAAGCCTGAAAAATAGAAAAGTTAAGCATTATTGAGCTTCAAGACTAACAAAGTCTAATGAAGAGGTAGGACAGTGGATGATACCCTAATCACACATATCAGATTGTGGTACAATCTTTTTTGGTGGTAGGGAATGTGAGCCTTTGAGATATGACCACATACCCAATAAGGTCACAAAAAAGACTCAGAATAATTATAACTTTAATATAATTATATTAAAATTACTTAGAATAAATATACATTAAGAATAATTACTTAAATATACAAAAAATACCATAAATTGGTATAAAAATTGGTTTAAATTAAAAACCAATGAATCAACATGTAAAATAAATTATACCATTGGATTCCCCATGGAAAAATACACATATACCACTTTTATGGCATATCTGTAAAGTCAATATTTAAGGAATTATAAGGTATAATACCTTATAAAAACCACAAAACCTTATTTATCTCAAGAACTAATGAAACAACATGTGAAATAAATTGTACCAGTGGATTCCCCATGAAAATCCACACATAAAACAATTAATAAGCTAATTTCCAATGTTAATACTTAAGGAATTATCCTGAATATATGCACTTTTTTGGTCAATGCATATATTCAAGGATCATAGCTAATATCTTCTAAACTATACATGATAGAATGATGAATCAAAAATAAAGTTACCACGTAATTACTGTAAGAACACAGATATGAACTTTATTTTACTAATTATAAACAAGGTTAAAACCTATGATGAATTATTGATAAAAATCAACAGAGCTGTTGACCACTTTGTTGTAAAAGTGTTCCAAACTTAAAAAAAAGTATACAGTTGGATTCTCCTAGTTCATTCGTGAAGAATGATGTAATTTTTATTATTAAATTCAGGGTATAACCCCCTGAAATCAAGGTTTGAAGTTTAAAATATTAAATTTGGACAGAAAAGATGACTTACAAGAAAAATCATCAAAATTAGAGTTTTGATGATGTAATGAAAAGCTCTTGGCAGCATAATTAGGTTATGTCAGGCTATCAGAATTCACTCTCTGAATTTCTGTAGCGTGTAAATCTGAAAAGATATTGAGGATCAAAGTTTGAGCTTAATTTGAGCAGTTATGATCACATACTGTAACCTTAATTTAAGTTTAACAGTCTTAAGAGTGATTAAATTGGTGAATACTATTAGTTTATGATTAAAACTAATAAAATCCACGAAATTTGGGGTTCTGCCAAGCCTCTGATGTCATCAAACCTAGAGTTATAGTGATAACTCTAAATAATGGTGTAATAATGATGTAATATGGTTTGATCATGATGTAATCACCCTCAAACCTTAAAATATTGATCAATTCCAGTGGATATGATCGGTACACGTCTACTAGAAGCCTACTGGACTCTAGGAGGGAGGTATTTACTATAAATAGAGCTCTTTTTACTCTATTTTCCCCTCAGACGCATCAAAAACATTAAGTCAATTAAATAAAAGGTAATTTCTTTATTCTTTATATATAAAACTCTTATATTATTAAAGACCAAAGACCATCTTAATATTAATCACTATTTTTACGTGATTAAATCAATTCTTTAATTGTTTTTGTTATAAATCTCTCTATAAACTCATTTCCACGTAAAATCAAGAAATTTAGTAATTCTCTTTATTTTTTATTGTAAATACAATTTGAAAAAGTTGTATTATATTATTTTGGCGTAAAATATCTCAAAATTATTATTTTAAGTGTTAAAAGTAGGTTATTTCATCTTATTATAATAATTTCTCTCTTATTATTACTCTTAATAATTCTTAATTAATATAAATAGTATTTATATTAATATATAACTTTAATATTAGTAATATTATTGTTATTAATTGTTTTTTATTTATAAAAAACAGTTTTTTACGCCTTTATTATTTGTTGGTAACAATAATAAAGAGCTTTATAATATATTAATTATTTTATATTAATATATTATTTATAATATTATAATTTCATATAATATTAATTTATATTATTATATTTATTTACTAATATAATATTTTTACGCCATAATAATAATATTTCCTTATTATTATTATTATTTTAATCTTATTTATTTTAATTATAAGGACATTCAGAGTACAATAAGTAATAAATTAGTAATTTTTACTTATTGTTTCATAGTCAAACCTTACACTTATCACGTTGGGACGACGTCTATCCAGAGAGGGGGGAGGATTTCATCAGCAAGAATCCAATGAATTTTCAACAACTCACTAAGAAAGATGAAGTTCAACCCTCAAGTTATTTTGCAGTCAAGGAGGAAGCTTTTTCAAATTTGATTGACTCAATTCAGAATAAATTATGGCAAGATTCCCAGTACAGAAGTATTTTTGAAGAATTGGGAAAAGTTAAATCCATTCAGGATTATTCTCTTGATTCCTCTTCTCAACTCCTTCTCTTCAAAGATCGGGTGGTGGTCCCAAATGACCCCACAATTCAACTCAGCATTCTTCAAAAGCATCATGACTCTCCTCTAGCTTGACACCCTGGCAAAGAGAAGACTCTCAAACTTGTCAAGCAGGATTTCCACTGGTACGGAATGACTCAATTCATCAAGGATTATGTCTCATCCTGTCAACAGTGTTCAAGAAACAAGAATATCCATCATAAGAAGTTTGGACTCCTCAAACCTCTTCCAATTCCAAATGTTCCTTGGATTTGTCTTTCAATGGACTTCATCACTCAACTGCCACTGTCCAATTCACTTGACTCAATATTTGTCATAGTGGACAGATTCTCACAAATGGCAGTTTTTATTCCAACAATTTCTTCAAACACTTCACTAGATTTGGCCCATTTATTCATCAAGAATATCTTTTCAAAGCATGGCCTTCCTTCAAGCATTGTCAGTGATAGAGGTTCTCTCTTTGTTTCTTCCTTCTGGACCAATCTTTGTCAGCAGCTCAAGATTTAAAGAGATTTGTCAACTGCTTACCATCCAGAAGCTGATGGACAGACAGAGAGGGTAAATCAGATACTAGAAAAGTATCTTTGGATGTATGTCAGCTATCATCAAGATGATTGGAACACCTGGCTCCCTCTGGCTGAATTTGCCTACAATAATTCTGATCACTCTTCAACCAAGCGATCCCCCTTTTTCACTGTTTATGGAAGAGATCCTCATTTTGACTCAGTTCACATCACTCAAGATACTCCTGCTGGAAAGGTATCAACAAAAATTCAATCAGTACAGCAAGATGTCAAGAGAGAACTTGAAGTTTCCATAAACCGGTTTAAGAGGTATGCAGATAAAAGTAGAGAAAGTCCACCTGTTTTCAATCCTGGTGACATGGTATGGCTTTCTTCCAAGAATATCAAATCAACAAGACCCACCAAAAAACTATCTGAAAGATGGTTGGGTCCTTTTCCAATCTTGAAGAAAGTCAGTACTCATGCTTACCACCTCAAGCTTCCAAATCAATGGAAATCCATCCACCCAGTCTTCCATATTTCCCTTCTGGAACCAGTCAAGACATCAACAATCCCAAATCGGCATCAAGAGCCTTGTCCTCCAATCACCATTGAAGAAGAAGAGGAATGGGAATTCTCTCAAGTACTGGATTCAAAGCTCAAGAGGAGAAAATTATGATATCTGGTGGAATGGAAAGGTTTCAGTCAAGACCCAGAAAGATCCACTTGGGAACCAGCTGAAAACCTCAAGAATTGTCCTGATCTTGTCAAAGATTTCCATTCTTTGTATTCTGACAAGCCAGGACCCAATTCTTCAAAAGCTTGATCTTTTATGGTGCTTGGTGGGGAGAGGAATTACCAAAAGTAAGTCCCACTCCTGGTATGCACCTTTAGGGGTATTCTACTCTTCTTTGTTGTAAGAATCACCTTGGCCACTCTGTGAGCACTTTGCAATTTGGACACAGATCTTCTGGCCTAGCTTTCAACATCAATTCCAATTTATGGTCATTTTCACTTGGGGCAAATGGACCATTCCTTCTTTATTTTCCTTCCCAAGTTATTATCTGTTCAACACATTAATTTATCAAAAGTTTCCTTATTTATGGCACTGGCGGGATTGGTAGCTACCAAAAGTAGGTTCCTCTCCTGGTTTGCAATTCCCTGAGGGGTCTACAATCTTTCAAAACATCACCTTGGCCACTCTGTGAGCACCTGGCATCAAATTCTGTTATCCAGGTCATTGGCCACTTTCAAAATTAACTATCTAAATCCGTGATGAAGATTGGACTTCTGCTCAAAATTCATTTTTTCTTTTATTTTCTTTTCTCTCTTTATATTTGTTTCTCTTACTTTTTTTTATTCTTTATTTTCTCAGCCCAAATCTTTATGCCAAATCATGCCTTCAACATTTTCAAAACCAAGTGTCAAGAGAAGACCAAGTCAACCCCAATTCATATGCCAACACTATTATCAGTTCAAAAAACATTTCTTTTCAAGATTCAAATACCTCTTGAATCCCTACGTCAAATCCATCTCAACAGCCTCAACAGGCTTCTACCTTCTCTTGGTGCTCAGGAGATCACCATTCAAGGTAGGGGGGTACTGTCACAACCATGAATATTGACCCTCCTCCATGGGTGTTGCAGCAATTCTGTGAGCCTTAGAGGTAATTTCATATACCCAAAAGACCACAAATACAAAAATAACATATTAATATAAATAAAATAAATTTATTTATATTATTAAAATAAAAATCAAAATATGAATATAAAATTATATTAAAAATAAAAAAATTAATTACAATTTAAAAATAAAAATACATTAAATTTTGTTAGTGTAAAATTACATTTATACTTGAAAAAATTAAGTAAAAATGAAATTTTAACAAAATTGTGAAAAAATAAATAAATTTGGAAAAAAGTTAAATAAAAATTCTTATAACCTTTTATCCAATAAATAAACATATAAAAATTATTTCACCATTGGCTTCCTCATAAAAAATCTGGTGGGGTCACCTCTGAGTGAAATTCTTGTAACTCAACTCTAAATAAGCTTAAATTAAGGTTTTAGTATTTTCAATACAAAAGTTGAAAATCCTCAAAACTTTAATTCAATTCACACCACATGTGGTGTTAACCATCAATTTTTGTGTTAAAATTGAGGTGTTGTGTTTAGCTTAGAAGTTATGAGGAATTGAAGTATTTTCAATTGAATTCAATTGAAATGTCAAAATGTGCACGTGTATTACATAAGTGAAATTTGATTTAAATAAGAGGTATCAATTATTACTGTATTGAACTGTACAACTCAATTGAATTACATATGTAAATTATAAGTATAATACATGATGAGGAATCAAAGGAAAAATAAATTGGAAAGATTAAACTTGGGGGGGAAAAGGAACTCCAGCTCTAAGGGGGAGCTAGACCCCCAAATTCCTTGCTGACAGGCGTGGTATGTCAAAACTCAGGCAAAAGTTCATCACTTTTGGCCGGGAAATCAGTTACAGGGTCTGTGGACTCAATTGATGATGAGGTTTTGATACCAACTGGGGTAGTTTTAGCTGTTGCCAAGAGGGTAAAACTACCCTTAAGATAAAACAATCATAGTAAATAAAGTTTTAAATGGTTTCTACGCCTCTGACACACATTCTGATGTGTTTTGAAGGCTCTAGGCCTGGTATTGCTATAGTAATGGCTGATTTAAGGGTCTAAAATGGCTAAAAATGGCTAAAAATGGCTTAAACCAGCCCTTTTTGGTCTAAACCAGGGTTCAATGATGCCATAATTGGCTTTTCTGTTGTCAGACTGTTTTTCACGACTGACAAGAGTAAAGTTTACTTTTGGAGTAAGAGAATTGATGGCTATAAAAGAATGTCTTCTTTGCCCCACTTTTCTCTTCATGTTAGAATCTTTTCCTTTTATTAATTAGTTTAAAACTGTTAAACCAATCAATCAAAGATTCCAACCACCATTTTTAAATCATTTTAATCCTTTTAACCACGTGAAAAAATCATTATAATCATTGTTTGTAACTCTTATAATCATTTTTACCCCTGAACCACCCCAAAAGTGAATTAAAGCATCTTTCATCACTGTAAACTTTGTCACTTTGTTTCCAAATTCACTCTCGTCACTTTTGGGCGTGTTTTCTCTTTAATATTCTTTTTAAAGACTTTGTTCTTTAATTAATTGCTTGCAGTTCTTTGCTCAATTAATTCCAATTGAAATTGCTCTTGAAGAAATTTCTTTTGTAGCCTTAAAATATCTCTTGTAGAGTATTTTTTGGATAAATTTTTATTGTTGGTAAAACAATAAATTTTTATAATATTATTGTTTTATACTAATAAAGCTATAAACAATAAAATTGGCTTGTTTTCTCTTAAAAATAACATTTCTTACTATTTTTAATTGATTTTTACCTTATACAAATTTAGAGGACAGGAAAAGTACTTGATTTTTAATCAAAGTTTCATATCCACACCTTACATTTGGGGGCCCAGCCGTGATATTTTACCTGTGACATATTTTTCTGCTCTTTTTAAATCTTTTTTTCTTAAATTGAAAAACTTGAAAACATACAAAAAATACTTATAATTCAAAAAAAACCCATAAAAAATAATTTTGTTCATATTATAAGTGTGGCTTATATTTTTATTTCTTTTTTGAAACATCCTTATTTTTACTTAAATAATTGGTTTTTTCATTAATTTTAGTGTCTGAAAACGTGGTAAGACAAGAAAACATTGAAACAGCCTCAAAGGTCACCAGCATTATTCCTGCTAGTACTGTTATTGTGACTCATAATAACCTACCTGAACCAATATCTTCTGAATTGGTTAACTTGGACATAAGTAATACTCTTCAGAAAGCCAAAGATTTGGCCAATAGTACGTTTTTTGACGTAAAATTACTATTTTAAGCCTTTTTAACCATAATTATGCCTTCAACCAGATCAGGGGCCAGCTATAACCCCTCAAGCAGCTCCCAAAAAGGTAATAGACGTGATTATGGCAGAGGATAATCAGGTACAGAAGGAAAAGGGTCAGTTGATGACTTCCAAACAACTAAATTGGGTCATTCTGAAGCTGATAATACTATTTTACCTTCTAAAAGAGCTGACACCGCCACAACAAGCCTCTGTGGACATATACAAAGCCAGCCACAGTGCATACAACAATGCACTTCAATTCAAAGAGTACCAGATCCTTGCAGACCTGTGGAAGAATTGCATGAATTCTTACCTGACAGTAAGGAAATTCCTGGGCCATCCCAACACTTTCAAATTGCTCAATGGATGGCATCCATTGATGGAGAAGAAAACATGATGCTGTTGACACTAGAATGGAGGAAAAACAACCCTCCACCACCCAAAACAGTGCCAAAAATAGCTTCAGTGGCCAGCAGCAGCAATTCCAACGTGAAAAAGCAGCCACAAACTCCAAACAAGGACAAAGGGAAGGCACCAGCCCCAAGACCTTACAGCCAGGGCTACAGAATCCCAAAGATTCAGCAGGATGCCATGGAAAATGTATTTCAGATGGCCAGAACCATGATGGAATTACAGAAGAAGGAAGAAGCCAGACTAAGATTCCAGAAATGATTGCTGATATATTTGATTCCATCCCAGAGCTGTATGATGCTATAAATGAAGTGAAAAGACATCTTTCTGATAAAAATGAAACCATTTGTAACAACATTAAAACAAACAACCTGAGTCTGTGCCAAATTAATGAAAGACTTATGTGTTTTGAAAAAGCTTTAAGAACAATTAAAAATTCCAATAATGATAATTCTTCTAGCAATAAAATAAATGAACAATCTGCCATTATTAACGAATTAACAGATAAATATTCTAAATTCAATATTGATGACATAATTGAAACAAGAATTAAACAAGCCATAAATATTATCAAAACAGATAACAAGAAAGTCCTTGATGACATTTCAAATTCATTTACTGAAGTAAAGACATATACCATTGCCTTGAAAAAGTGTTTTGATGCTTCACAAGAAGAAATATCAAAATTATCAATGAAATTGAATCAATTCACTGCTGATAATACAAGACAGACAGAGTTATGGCAAGAACTGACACATAAGGAAGACATGTATAAAATTGAAGTAATAAATTTAATACATAGCTTCCAACATGAATACAGAAATTCCCAAAGGTGTAGCAACAGTAAAATGAATGACATTGAAAAAATACTGAACACCTTACCAAGAATGTCTACACCTCTAAATCAAAATGAGGGCACAAGAATTCCAAATCCACAAGTATTGGATCCTGATAATTCACAATTAAAAAATGAATTATCCACTTCTTTTAATAACTTGGAACCATCAATGGGCCAAGCACTCTTGAAAGAAGTTCCAAAACTTAAAAAATGGCCTCACTTCAGTGGTGAAGGAGAGTATGACCATATTGATTTCATTAGAGGTATTGACATTATCAAAAAGGATTTTGAATTACCAGGCAGATTGGTAACAGCCAGGTTTAACACCTTTTTTACCAGATCAGCTCACAGATGGTACATCAAAATAAGACAAGCACCTGGACACCAGAGTTGGACTTGGTGGAAAACCCAAATCATCAACCAATGGGCAAATGATGCTTGGAGGTTTGAAGTTGAAACAGCCTTTGAATCTGCCAAATTTAATGCTGATAAAGACAAAGCTTTACCATGGTTTTGCAAACAAAAAGACACATTAACAGCATTATATCCTGAGATGTCAGAATTTATGATCCATAGAAAGATTCTGAGACAATGTGGAGGTGACTTAGAGCATGCTGTCAAAAGCAGGACTACTGAACAATCTTCAGCAGAGGATATTAGCAATATACTAGAAGAAGTAACCACCAGAACCAAAATTGGTTCTATGTCAGGCTGAGTCTATGTTGAAGAGGTAATAAGGCTATTTACAACTAAAACTATGACTGTGACACGGCAAAAAATAAATTTTTAAAGATAAAAGGGTGATAAAAGATGGTTGAATTGAGATTTTAAGGGCTTTACTATGGAAATATAGTGGTGGTGAGCGCTGCTGAAAGCCCTGGGTGCAGTTTTATCTGTTGGGTTACAATAATAAAGACTACAATAATTAAGTTTATAATTATACCTGATTATTAACCAAGAGTAAAACTGTTTTTGACAGTTTACTACGTAGGTTATTCAAGAGCAGGATGAGGAAAGGCTTTTGGCTGTGAAAAGCCCTCCTTTTATCCTGAAATTGAGGTGGAAAGGCTGCTAGACCTTTCCACGTAGAGGAAGTGAAGATTTTTCACTCTCTATGACAGGCTTGTGGTTTGCAAACAGCCTGTATACCCTGTATTGGGCTCAGATGTGGTTTTGAAACCACATCTGGGCGGTTTTCACCAATACAGGGTGAAAATTTTCATCTGGGGACCTCACAGCCTGATTCTGACGTGTATGACGCGTAGAATGCTGTACAGAACCTGTATGGGACCCCAGTATTGACTGACATATGAGGTATTGAAGTAAAAACATGCTTCTTCGTCTATTTGACACCTCATATTCATGGTTATGGGATATTATCCCATGGTAAGGCTGTATCTGACAGCAGGTGGGATGTTAACCTTAAAATGGTCATAACTCTGTCGGTTTTTGAGATATGAAGCTCAAAGTTGGTTCATTGAATAGCTCTGTATGGGCTCTACACAATGGTACCCAACTTGACATGGTTATCATTAAATATGACAAAGTTATCCCATGTACAAGTATTTTTGTATTTTGGCGTGGTCTGGGCAAAAGCTGTATTAAGCTTGTTTGGCCAATAACTTCTGTTGTAGTTGAGCCATGAGGAAATGGATGGCACCATCAGATATCCCTGATTGTGCCCTTTCCAAAAAGACCCCACTTTAGGTATCTCACACTAAAACTGTAAAAGTTAGATGAGAGGTGAATGTTTTGTTCACCCTTATTTGGTCTGAATTTGACCATAACTCAAGTAATACTGGTGCTAGCTCAGTTTGGCTAGTACCATTAGATAGCCCTGGCTTAGATCTTCATTTTGAATACCCATTTGATGGGGTTAAGCCTCTCCTTCTGGATTTTAGATGAGAGGTGAAAATTAAGGTTTATGCTCAGCAATAACTTTGAGCAGGAATAACTTTGTTATTTCTTGTCCTATGGTGATGGGACTTATATTTTCAGAAATAGGTGAGTTTCCTATTTCTTTTGATACCTTTTGAGCTGATTTGGCTCAGTTCCATGTTTTGGTGGTATTTTGGCTATACCATTGGTTTATGGTATTTTGGCTGTCATGCTTGTGCTCTGGTTTTGAGTCACAGGCTGACATTCTAGTAGGGTGAATCTCAAAACAAGGTTTAATACACCTTGGAAAGATTCTGTGGACCAAAACCCCAAAGAAAATTCTAGTAATATTAAGTATAAATCTGCAGATACAGTCAGAAAATGCCATATTTGCCAAAGCACCACCCATTTAGCCAATACATCTCCAAAAAGGGGGAAAATCAATGCGATTGAAATTTAAAAGGAACCAGATGTTGAAAAAGAAGACATAATTGAAGACAATTCAGATGATAAGTCATCCATATTTTCTGAATCTTCAAAAGATATAGAAAATATCAATCCCACTTTTGACATCATGGAGTCTTATTCCCACTTACAACAATTGAGAAATGGTCAAGTTGATTTATCAAAGGTTCAAGATTCACAACTTATGAAGACAAAACCAAACAGAGGAAAAGGTTATACAGCTGGTAACTCCTGTATAACAGAGGTGGTGATTGACAACAAGCCCACCAAACTTTTGCTTGACCCAGGAGCCTTCTGCTCTTGTGTTGGAAAATCTTTTCTTAAGACTTGTGTACCAAATTTTTAATACCAATTGTTACCAATTGATGGTTTAAAATTCAACAGTGCAAGTAACCCAATGAAAGCATTACGAATCTTTGAGACCAATGTCATGGTCCCACACATAAATGGGAATTTAAGGATCACAGTTGAATTTGTTGTTATGGAAAATTGCTCTAGTACCCATTTTATATTGGGAAATGACTATTTAATCATGTATGGGATAGATTTAAATAATAACAAAGACACATACTTTACTATTGGAGACAATAAGCGCCAAAAATTTGCCTTTTTACCATTTAAAAGACAGATTACAGTAACCAAAGTATCACCAGTCAACTTATAATTAGAAAAATTTTAGTCTGAACAGTTAAATGAGGCTGAAATAAGCCTTCATCTGACTGATAAACAAGAAAATGAACTTTCTTCCCTTTTGTATGACCACAGAGGAGCATTTGCTACAGACAAAGAACCTCTAGGAGCAATTATTGGTCATGAAGTTGACATCATTCTTAACATTGAGAGACCTTATCCACCACTCTTAAGAAGGCCTGCTTATCCAGCAAGTCCAGAATCAAGAGAAGCTCTAGAAATTCATATCAAAGAACTTCTGGACCTTGGTGTAATAAGAAAATTAGGCCACAATGAAGAAGTAGAAATAACTACACCAGTCATAGTGGCGTGGCATAATGGAAAATCCAGAATGGTTGGGGACTTTAGAGCTCTGAACACTTACACTGTTCCAAACAGATACCCAATACCAAAAATCCAAATTGCCCTTACTCAAATATCTCAAGCAGTGTATATAGCCACTATAGATGCCCTTAAAGGATTCCATCAAAATGTGGTAACACCAAGAGCAAGAAAATACTTGAGAATTATTGTTCATTGTGGATTGTATGAATACTTAAGGATGCCCTTTGGTATCAAAAATGCACCTTCACACTTCCAAAAAATGATGAATGAAATATTCCCTGAAGAACTCTCAGAGGGATGGTTAATCATTTACATTGATGACATTATCTGTTCCAACACTTGGGAGGAGCACATGTACATATTATCAAGAGTTTTGACAAAAAATCAATCAGTAAACAAGAAAATCTCCTTGAAGAAATGTCATTTTGGATTTGAAGAACTTAAAGCACTAGGACATGTTGTATCTGGTTTGTCCCTTGGAATTGACAAAATCAAAGTTGCAGCAGTATTGTTAAAACCCATGCCTCAGAATAAGAAGGAAATCCAGTCATTCTTAGGTTTTGCAGGATATTACAGGCAACACATTAAAGATTTTGCATCCATAGCAAGACCACTTTATAAATTGTGTGACAAAGACACAGTATTTGAAATGACTGTTGACAGAGTCAAAGCTTTTGAATCTCTAAGAGAAGCCTTGACCACTGCCCCACTCTTACTGATGCCACACTTTAAATTACCTTTCAAACTGTATATTGATGCATCAGGGGATGGGCTAGGTGCTGCACTTCACCAAGTTCAGATCATAAATGATAAACCTGTAAAAGGACCCATATGTTTTATATCCAGGCAAATCAAACCAACTGAAGCCAGATATGGAGAAAGTCAGATGGAATGTCTATGCCTTGTCTGGGCCTTGGAGAAATTGAATTACTTCTTAGAGGGATGTGTTTTTGAGGTGATAACAGATTGTACAGCTGTCAAATCACTTTTGAACAGGAAAACACCCAACAGACATATGCTCAGATGGCAAATAGCCATACAAGAATACAGAGGGAATATGACTATTGTTCATAAGGATGGGAATATTCATAAGAATGCAGATAGACTAAGCAGATGGCCATTACCAGATAATATTGATAATCCTTCTTATGTGCCAGAAGAAGCTTCACCACAAATTCTAATAGAAGGAATAAGTGTTACAGACTTGAACACCACCTTCTTTGAAGAAGTCAGAAGTAGTTACACTCAAGATAAGAATTGTAGCATCTTATGCCAATTACTTAACAGAGACTGTAAAGACAACTCTCTAATACATGCCTTGGATGAAGTATGGAGAAATTGTAATGATGAAGGAAGATTTAACCTACTGGATGGTATAATTTACCACAGAACCAAGCACACATGTGTCATGACAGTTGTAGACAGGTCATTAATCAATCTTGTACTGAAAGAATGCCATGATAGTCCCTTTTCAGGACATCTGTCTGAAGACAGAACAAGAGAGAAAGTAAAGACCTGCATATGGTGGCCAATGTGGCAGAAGGATGTTGCAGAGTATTGCAAAACCTGTGACAGATTCCAAAAAGCAAATAAATCCACTGGCAATAGACTTGGAAATATAATAAAAATCCAAGAAGCAAGCAGACCTTGGGAAATTGTCCATATGGATTGGGTAACTGGCCTACCACCGGGAGGTGACAGAAGCTATAATGCTTGCCTAGTAATTGTGGAAAGATTCAGTAAGACTCCAATCTTTTTACCATGTCACAAAGATGATACAGCCATGGATAAAGCTCTTCTGATATGGAATAGAGTAGTGTCATGGACTGGGATATTGACAAATATCATTAGTGATAGGGATCCTAAATTCACTTCAGCACCATGGACAAATCTTCACCAATTATTTGGCACTAAACTGTCTTTCTCTACAGCCTACCACCCACAAACTGATGGCCTGGCTGAAAGGATGATCCAAACCTTAGAGGACATGGTGAGAATATTTTGTGCATATGGCCTTGAATTCAAAGATTGTGACAGATTTACCCATGATTGGTGTACTCTGTTGCCAGAACTGGAATTAGAATATAAAACATCAATCCATACCAGTACCAATCAAACTCCTGCTATCCTAGAAAAGGGATGGAACCCCAAGCTACCCCAAGATTCCTTGAGGAAAGACTTAATTGAAATACATCCCACAGCTGCTAGCTTCAAAGGAATGCTAGACAAAGCTAGAAAGCATGCAGTAAAGTGCATGGAGGACTCTTTTACATATCCTAAAGACAAATGGGATAAATCACATGCAACTCCAGATTCCAAAGTGGGTGACCTAGTTCCTCTATCCACCACTAACTTAAATAACATCAAAGGATGTAAAAGGTTGAAAGACTCCTTTGCAGGACCTTTTGTGATTGAGGCCCTCCATGGAGAAAATGCTGTTGAATTAGAGTTATCTGAAGAACCATTACCAAATAATATTGATCATCCTGCTTATTTGGCAGAAGAAGCTTCACCAAAAGTCCCAATATAAGGAGTAACTGTTGCAGACTTGAATACCACCTTCCTTGAAGAAGTAAGAAATAGTTATACTCAAGATAAGAATTGTAGCATCTTATGCCAATTACTCAATAAATACTGTAAAGACAACTCTCTACTACACGCCTTGGATGAAGTATGGAAGAAATCTTATGATGAAGGAAGATTTCACCTACTGGATGGTATAACTTACCACAGGACAAAGCACGCATGTGTCATGACAGTTGTGGACAGTTCATTAATCAATCTTGTACTAAAAGAATGCCATGACAGCCCTTTTTCAGGACATCTGTCTGAAGACAGAACAAAAGAAAAAGTAAATACCTGCATATGGTACCCAATGTGGCAGAAAGATGTTGCAGAGTATTTCAAAACCTGTGACAGATTTCAAAAGGCAAATAAATCCACTGGCAAGAGACTTGGAAATATGATGAAAATCCAAGAACCCAGCAGACCTTGGGAAATTTTCCATATGGATTGGATAACTGGCCTACCACCATGAGGTGATAGAAGTTATAATGCTTTCCCAGTGATTGTAGACAGATTCAGAAAACTTCAATCGTTTTACCTTGTCACAAAGATGATACATCCATGGATACAGATCTTCTGATATGGAATAGAGTAGTGTCATGGACTGGCATATTTACAAACATCATTAGTGACAGGGATCACAAATTCACTTCAGCACTATGGACAAAGCTTCACAATTATCTGACCCTAAGCTGTCCTTCTCTACAGCCTACCACCCACAAACTGATGGTCTGGCTGAAAGGATGATCCAGACCTTAGCGGACATTGTGAGAAGATTTTGTGCATATGGCCTTGAATTCAAAGATTGTGATGGATTTACCCATGATTTGTGTACTCTTTTGCAGCACTGGAATTAGCATATGAAACATCAATCCATGCCAGTACCAATCAGACTCCTGCTATTCTAGAAAAAGGATGGAACCCCAAGTTACCCCAAGATTCCTTGAGGAAAGACTTGATTGAAATACATCCCACAGCTGCTAGCTTCAAAGGAATGCTAGACAAAGCTAGAAAGCATGCAGTAAAGTGCATGGAGGACTCTTTTGCATATCCTGAAGACAAATGGGATAAATCACATGCAACTCCAGATTCCAAAGTGGGGGACCTAGTTCTTGTATCCACCACTAGCTTAAATAACATCAAAGGATGTAAAAGGTTGAAAGACTCCTTTGCAGGACCTTGTGTGATTAAGGCCCTCCATGGAGAAAATGCTGTTGAAGTAGAGTTATCTGAAGAACTTAGCAATAAGCATCCTACATTTCCAGTAAGCTTGATAAAGACATATAAATATAGTGATGTTGAGAAGTTTCCCTTAAGGAATAAGATTCCCCAAGTTATACCTCCTATTGAGACATCTGGTACTAAGAAAATTACCAGAGTTCTTGAAGAAAGGAAATTAAGGACCAAGAAAGTAAGGGAATACCTTGTTAGGTACAGTGACCCAACTTGTGAAGATGAATGGTTAGAAGAAAAAGATATACCAGAAGCTACCAAAATCCTCAGGAGATTCAGACACACTAGAAATATCAATATTAAAAAGTAATATTCTTTTTTAGGGGGAGGGAATGTGAGCCTTAGAGGTAATTTCATATACCCAAAAGACCACAAATACAAAAATAACATATTAATATAAATGAAATAAATTTATTTATATTATTAAAATAAAAATCAAAATATAAATATAAAATTATATTAAAAATAAAAAAATTAATTACAATTTAAAAATAAAAATACATTAAATTTTGTAAGTGTAAAATTACATTTATACTTGAAAAAACTAAGTAAAAATGAAATTTTAACAAAATTGTGAAAAAATAAATAAATTTGGAAAAAAGCTAAATAAAAATTATTATAACTTTTTATCCAATAAATAAACATATAAAAGCTATTTCACCATTGGATTTCTCATAAAAAATCTGGTGGGGTCACCTCTGAGTGAAATTCTTGTAACTCAACTCTAAATAAGCTTAAATTAAGTTTTTAGTATTTTCAATACAGAAGTTGAAAATCCTCAAAACTTTAATTTAATTCACACCACATGTGGTGTTAACCTTCAATTTTTTGTGCTAAAATTGAGGTGTTGTGTTTAGTTTAGAAGCTATGAAGAATTGGAGTATTTTCAATTGAATTCAATTGAACTGTCAAAATGTGCACGTGTATTACATAAGTGATCTTTGATTTACATATGAGGAGTTAATTATTACTGTATTGTACTGTATAATTGAATTGAATTACATATGTAAATTATAAGTATAATACATGATGAGGAATTAAAGGAAAAATAAATTGGAAAGATTAAATTTGGGGGGGAAAAGGAACTCCAGCTCTAAGGGGGAGCTAGACCCCCAAATTCCTTGCTGACAGGGGTGGGATGTCAAAATTCAGGCAAAAGTTCATCACTTTTGGCCGGGAAATCAGTTACAGGGTCTGTGGACTCAATTGATGATGAGGTTTTGATACAAACTGGGGTAGTTTTTGTGAGCCTTGAGGTATATTTTACATACCCAAATAGGCCACAATTATCTTAAAAAGAAATTTTGAATTATGCAAAACTCATAAGTCATGCATATATCCAAAATTCATCATTTTTAATTTCAGAAAAGATGAATAACTTTTTATTGAGTAAGTAAATCCATGGATTTAAGACCAGATTTGGATTCTACACAAAAATTCACCTAGGGTAGCTCCATAGAGTGAATAAGCTCAATTTAAGTATTTAAGGTGGTAAAATGGAAAATACTTCAATACCACATCATTAATACCACATAAAAGATCCGTGAAATTTTTTGTTTTTCTTGATTTTTAGCCAAAATAATGGGAAAGTGAGAAATCCCATGTTACATATACACTAAGAATAGTGTTATGCATGTTTTGAGCACTTAATATTATGGTATTCTTACATAGACTTTTGGTACACCCATAGTGGATATCTCACTTTAAGCTTAAATTACTATTTTGACGTAAAAATTAGGCAAGGGGGACAAAAGACATCAAAGAGAGCCAGGGTACCCAACTTCTGAGGCCTCAGAGGTGTGGATAGCTCCAGAGCATGGATCCATGGCTCATCTTGGCCCAATTGGTAAACTAAAACTCTTTGGGAACTTGGTTGACAAGTTACACCTACTGTAATCATAAGAAAAAGAGCAAATAACCTGCTATTTTGACGTGCCAAGGAGGTAATAAGATACTTAGGCTCCTGTAACCACGTCAATTCTTGATGACTTTCCATGACTAGACCCTAAAAGAGTAATTAAACCCTTTTGGGATCCATATTCATTGATTTACCTCATAGCAACCAGCAAAATACTGCTATTTGCAATTCTACGTAGAAATGAGGTAAAAACTTCAAAAATTCATTAAAAATACAATTCTTAATGAATCTTCCTGAAACCTTCAGGACCAATGAAGAACTGTAGTATCTATGGTACAACCAAAAAGAATTATGGTTTTACTAGTAAAATTAAAAGTTTTACTTACAGTCCATTTTTGACCATTCTACGTGAAACACTGAATCTTCAAAAATTCACAGAAATTACAACCTGTGATGAAATTGGCAATAACATTGATAACTTTGAGAAATAAATGATTATTTTAGAATAAAAGAAGATTTACAGATGTTACTCCTTTTATTCTTAACCATATTGGGGTTGGTAGTCCCGTAAAAGCATCAATTAAGTAACTATGATAATCTTACGTGACAACAGATGATGCAATCATTAATCCAAAAGGGTTTATTGTTTTCTCACTCACTGGTTTTTCAGTTTGCTCCATGGCACGCCTCTGTGAGCTGTTGTTGACTTAAAAGAAGCCTATTCTTGCTGTTTTTTCCGTATCATCATCTTATCAATTTATTAAATCATTATTACCAACAAGTAAGTATTAGTTAAAGCTATTCTTAAGTGTTTTAAATCTTTCAGAATCATCCAGAAAGACGTGAAATCATAGAATCCAACTATATATTGTTGTAATACTGTTATAAATCCTTTTGATCCCTTAAATCCACAATTCCACGTCAAATTTCTCTACTCTTACCTATCAATAAGTTCTTTGGAGTATTAGTGAGTCATTTATTTTTAATTCTTAAAGTTTTTCTCTAGTAATAGTTTTCTTCAAGAATTATATTTATAATTATTCTTGTAAAAGATAATTATATATTAAAATAATTTTATTATTTTAATAAACAAGTTTTTATTATTAAATTCTTCTTGTAATTTATTCTAGTAGACAATTACTGCTCACTGTTATAATCACTAGTAGTGTATAACACGTGAGAGAAATAATTTTATAATTATTTAATTGTGGTTATAATAATTTTTTTATTATTATATTTCATAAGAACAGGCATAGTACTGTTGATTAATAGTAATATTATCATCAGTTTCATAGTCACATCTTACATTTGGGGGCCTGGCCGTGTTTTTTGAACCTTGTACCCTTAATTAATATATTTTTAAGCTCTAAAATATATTAATTTAATAATTTTTTCTTTCATTTTAAAGTTAAAATAATTCATATTTTTGAAATTGTTTTGGAAATCTTTTCATTGAGGAATTTGGTTTAATTTTATACTGTTTTTACACGTGGCTTTTTCACATCCAAAAACTTATAAAATTACTCTTTGAGTTACTCTGAATTAATTTTCATTCAAAATCATAAATTTTAATTTTTTTTCTTTAAAAAGAATAATTTTTTTAATATTAAAAAATAATAAAATTCATAAAAAATCTTTTAAAAAATATCTTAAAACACAAAAATAATTTCTTTTATCATATTTTTTTCTCTTTAAGTGTCTTTAATCAAATACTGTGCAGCTGGTAACAGACTCAGTAAAAGATACATCAATAGTCCAGAATCTTCAGAAGCAGAATCTGAAGACAGTATTGAGGTGCAGATTGCTAAAAGAGGCACCTTATTCAACTCAGAAAAAGCTAAATTACCACCAAAAGGTGTGTATTTTATCTTATATTTTTCACCTTTTATCTTTAAATTGACGTGAAAATGGTGCATACCAGAAATGGAAGCAACTATTCAGTCCAACCAGATGGATGTGGACAAGGAAGAGGCAAGACCAAATCCAGAAGTGCCAAGTCTTCCACAAGAAAGACACATTTGGAGGATGCCAGAGTTGCCCCCCATTCCCCAAGGTCTGTACCAACAGATTTTGACGTGAATTCAGAGCCTGAACTGATTTATGGTAATATTTCCAGGGCTGAACCACTTTCAGGTGGCAGCAATAGAAATATATCAATGCCAGTACAAAAACTGGTTCAGAGCAGCCAAGGAAGAGGAGTGGGAAATCTGCCCAAGTCTTTGGCAGGGGGCCATGAACTCTTACTTACACATCAAGAGCTTTCTGGGTCAGGAGAAGACCATAGAACTCTTAGGAGGATGGAGCCCCCTGTCTTGCAAAGACAAGGTCAAAAAGATAAAGAGTTGGTTGAAGAACCAAAGTCTTTTATCCATAGACCAGAAGAAAGAGTTGGAAATGACTCCAGCTTTGGAGACAGAGGCACCAGTGGCATCTACCAGCTCCAAACCAGCTCCAGAAGCTCCCAAGGACAAGCCCAAAGGACCTCAAAAGAAACAGAGAGGTCCCAAGAACCATCAAGGCAAGGGCAAAGGCAAAGCCAATTGGCACAGACCTTACCCACAAGGGTACAGGATCCCCAAATTGGAGCCTTCAGCCGTGGACAGTGTCTTCAATATGGCCAGAACTCTTATGGAATTCACAGCCAAGGAGCAGGAAAGGATGAACAGGACTTTTCCACGCAAATAAATGATGTACATAGAAGTATTAGTGTAGAAATTGGCAAACTTGAGTCAAAGTTGAAGCAAATTACATTAGACATCAATGATTTAAAGAAGAGTGACAAACAACATTCTGATTGGCATCAATTGACAAATGTCACCCTTGAGTCAATTAGCAATGCTTGTGAAAGAATTGAGAACCAATGTCAAAATAATGACACAGAAGATCCTTCCATTTTTAAAGTGAATGATAGACTTAAAACTCTTGAAGACCATGTCTTACAAATAGTTAAGAACACCAATCAATTTGCTATACATTTAGCAAAAAGTGACAGTGAGAGGCAGAAATTGAAGAATTATATAATTGCAAGTGTGGAGCAAATTCATAAGAATCATGAACCACATATGCCAAGACATTCTACACCTTTGACTGAAGAAAAACTTTCTGTCAAAGAAAGTTTGACTCCATTCTTAGGAGAAAATGCCTACTCTGCAAGAGATATTCCCAAAATAGAAGAATGGCCAACATTCTCTGGTGAAGGAGAATATAACCATATTGAATTCATCAGAACTATTGATATGTTGCAAGAAGACTTTAATATACCTGATGAAATCATAGTGGGAAAACTACACTGTTTTTTTACCAGAACTGCAAAGAAATGGTATTACAAAATGAGGATTGATCATGGTAAACATGACTGGTCTTGGTGGAAATCTGAAGTGATTACCAAATGGGCCAATAATTCTTGGAGGTTTAAAATGGAGAATGCTTTTGAAAGTGCCATTTTTAACTCAGAAAAAGACAAACCACTTACTTGGTTCTTCAAACAAAAAGACAGATTATCTGATTTACACCCAGATATGTCTGACACTATGATTAATATGAAAATATTAAGAAAGTGTGGAGGAGAACTGGAACATGCTATCAAAAGCAGATGTGTGGAACCTTGTTCAACAGAGGACTACATTAATGCTATGGAAGATATCATTACCAGGACAAGAATTGGTAAGACTTGGATTAAAAACCCAATAGAGTCCAAAATAGTCTCAAAGATTCCTAGAGAGGAAAGAAGACCAGAAAGACCTGTCTTGAAGTGTCATAAATGTGGAAGTACTTCACATTTAGCCAACACTTGTCCTAAGAAGACAAAAATCAATGAAGCTCAAGTCATTGAGGGAATTAAGTGTACTGAGGAGAAAGAGGAGTCTGATCAAGATTCTGCAGCCTCTGAAGATACACCAGTGGAGGACTATCCCATTGAAAACATTTCAGCTTTCTTTGAGGTCACAGAAGTCCATACCCACTTGCCACAGTACAGTGAAGATTGCTGCAACCTGATCAATATCCAAGATGCCAGAATGTGTAAAACAAAACCTGCTAGAGGAAAGGGTTATACTGCTGGAGCATCCTGTATCACATCAGTTCTGATGAGTGATATTGAAGCCGAAGTAAATTTGGATACAGGGGCATTTTGCACTTGTGTTGGCAAAGATTATCTCCAAATTATACTTCCTGAATGGAAAAACCATCTATTACCAATAGAAGGTGTACAATTCAGTAGTGCCAGTAACAATATGTACCCCTTGGGCATATTGGACACTAATATTGTATTCCCACATCCAGCAGGAAGTGTAAGAATGAAAACTGAGATTGTAGTAATGGATAATTGCACATCTCAGCACATCATCCTTGGAAATGATTACTTAAATATTTATGGTATTGATATAAATAACCATAAAGACAGATATTTCACAATTGGAGATAACAAGGGACAAAAATTTGCTTTCTCCAATATGCCAAAACAGATATCTGTAGTATCTTCTGTCAAAGATACTTACAAAGATGAATTTGTGACTAATCAACTTGTTGAAGCACAAATTAATCAATCATTGTCACCAAAGATGAGGAATGAGCTTATTAATGTGTTATACACATATAAAAATGCATTTGCCTCTGATAATGAACCATTAGGCGCTATTAGAGGACATGAAGTTGATATTACTCTTAATATTGACAGACCATATCCTCCAGTACTTAGAAGACCAGCTTATCCAGCCAGTCCCAGAGCTAGAGAGGCCTTGGAAAAACATATCCAAGAGTTGATTCAACTTGGTGTGCTAAGGAAAGTAGGCCATAATGAAGAAGTTGAAGTGACAACACCTGTTATTATTGCATGGCATAATGATAAGTCAAGAATGGTTGGAGATTTTAGAGCTTTGAATACCTACACAGTTCCAGATAGGTATCCAATCCCTAGAATTCAAGAAACCTTGACTCAATTGTCTAAAGCCAAGTATATAACATCAATGGATGCATTGAAAGGCTTCCATCAAAATGTTTCGACGCCTAAAGCTAAGAAATTACTTAGAATTATCACTCACTGTGGCATTTTTGAGTATCTTAGAATGCCATTTGGCATTAAAAATGCTCCATCTCATTATCAAAGAATGATGAATACCATCTTCCCCACAGAATTGTCTGAAGGATGGCTTATCATTTATATTGATGATATTATTATATGTTCTGACTCATGGTCTTTGCACCTTGAAAGACTTGCAAAAGTACTTCATAAAGTTGCAGAAGTGAACATGAAAATTTCACTTAAGAAATGCAATTTTGGTTTTGAAGAACTCAAAGCATTAGGACATGTTGTTTCTGGTTTGAGCTTGGGTATTGACAAGAATAAAGTAGCAGCAGTGTTACTTAAGCCAATACCCCAGAATAAAAAAGAAATGATGTCTTTTCTTGGATTTGCTAGTTACTATAGGCAACACTTGAAAGATTTTGCAATTCTAGCCAAGTCACTCTATAGAATCTGTGATCAACAGACTGTATTTGAGATGACACAGGAAAGAATTAAAGCTTATGAGAAGATAAAGAAAGCCCTTACAGAAGCACCTTTACTCCTCATGCCTGACTGGAATATTCCTTTTAAATTGTACATTGATGCATGTGGAGATGGACTAGGGGCAGCCCTACATCAAGTCCAGATTATTGATGACAAACCTACAGAAGGACCTGTTTGTTATATCTCAACACAAATCAAACCAACAGAAGCCAGATATGGTGCAAGCCAAATGGAGTGCTTATGTTTGGTATGGGCACTTGAGAAACTACACTATTATCTTGATGGCAGTGTTTTTGAAGTGATAACTGACTGTAATGCCGTAAAATCACTTCTTAACATGAAAACTCCCAACAGACATATGTTGAGATGGCAAATAGCCATTCAAGAATATAGAGGAAACATTCACAAGAATGCTGATGGACTTAGTAGATGGGCTTTAGCCAACACTCCTGATAACCCAGCTTATGTACCTTTGGAAGCTGAGCCACAGATTCCAATTGAAGGAATTAACATAACTGATATTGGGACTGAATTCTTTGAAGAGGTCAGAGAGTCTTATAAACAAGACAAGAATTGCCATATCTTGACTTCTTTATTAGATAAAGACTGCAAAGATACATCTTTAGTTAATGCACTTGATGAAGTTTGGAAAAATTCCTATTCTGAAGGAAGATTTCACTTGTTTGATGGGATTATTTACCATAAAACAGAACATTGTTGTGTGATGACACTGTGTAGTAGATTGCTTATCAATACCATTCTTCATGAATGCCATGATATCATTTACTCTGGACACCTATCAGAAGACAGAACACTTGAAAAGGTGAAGAACTGTGCATGGTGGCCATCTTGGAGAAAAGAAACCATTGAATATTGCCATACCTGTGATAGATTCCAAAAAGCAAACAGCAGTACAGGCAAGAAATTTGGATTGATGATCCATATTCAAGAACCAAAATCCCCTTGGGAAGTTGTTCACATGGATTGGGTCACAGCACTTCCTCCAAGTGGTGACAAAAGTTATAATGCTTGTTTAGTCATTGTAGACAGATATAGCAAAACTCCCATATTCTTACCATGTCATAAAGATGACACTGCTATGGATACAGCTCTTCTTTTATGGAGTAGAGTTATTTCTCATACAGGGTTATTTAAGAATATCATAAGTGACAGAGACCCCAAGTTTACATCTGCACTTTGGACCAATCTTCATAGATTGTTTGGGACTAAGTTATCATTCTCTACAGCATATCACCCTCAAACAGATGGGCTAGCAGAGAGGATGATTCAAACTTTAGAAGACATGATCAGGAGATTTTGTGCTTATGGATTAGAATTCAAAGACTCAGATGGCTTTACCCATGACTGGTGCACTCTGATACCTGAATTAGAATTGGCATACAAGACATCAGTCCATTCTTCCACAGGACAAACTCCTGCTATGTTAGAGAAAGGATGGAATCCAAGACTCCCAGCAGACACACTGAGGAAAGACTTGATTGACATTCATCCTACAGCTTCCAGCTTCAAATTAATGCTTGATAAAGTAAAACATCATGCAAAACAGAGTATGGATGATGCTTTTAATTATGCAAAACAGAAGTGGGACAAGAGTCATAAAGTACCAGACTTCAAAGTAGGGGACTTAGTGCTAGTTTCAACCTTGAATTTTAATAATATCAAAGGTCCAAAGAAACTTAAAGATTCTCATGTAGGATCTTTTGTTATTGTTGCTTTACATGGAACCAATGCAGTTCAAGTGGAATTGAGTGGTGAATTGGAAAATAAACACCCCACATTTCCAGTCAGCTTGATAAAACCTTATCAACCAGCTGATAAAGAATTGTTTCCTTTAAGAAACCCAACTCCTTTAACTGTACCACCTGTGGAACAGAATGAAGACAAAAAGATAAAGAAAGTCATTAAAGAAAGGAGACTTAGGGGTAAAAATCAAAGAGAATATCTTGTCAGATATAGAAATCCAGTACATGAAGATGAATGGATGGCAGAATCAGAAATACCTGACTCAGATAAACTCTTAAGAAGATTTAGACATGAAAGAAGGCCACAAGCCTGAATATGTCTATAAATGTGCTTTAAATTACTTGATATGAGTAATTTGAAGACGTTGGACAGTGGACATTACCCCCCTTTGGGACCTTATTCTTTTATCACTAATAAAATTGTAGTACAATTTTATTTTTTGGTGGGAGGGAATGTGAGCCTTGAGGTATATTTTACATACCCAAATAGGCCACAATTATCTGAAAAAAAAATTTTGAATTATGCAAAACTCATAAGTCATGCATATATCCAAAATTCATCATTTTTAATTTCAGAAAAGATGAATAACTTTTTATTGAGTAAATAAATCCATGGATTTAAGACCAGATTTGGATTCTACACAAAAATTCACCTAGGGTAGCTCCATAGAGTGAATAAGCTCAATTTAAGTATTTAAGGTGGTAAAATGGAAAATACTTCAATACCACATCATTAATACCACATAAAAGATCCGTGAAATGTTTTGTTTTTCTTGATTTTTAGCCAAAATAATGGGAAAGTGAGAAATCCCATGTTACATATACACTAAGAATAGTGTTATGCATGTTTTGAGCACTTAATATTATGGTATTCTTACATAGACTTTTGGTACACCCATAGTGGATATCTCACTTTAAGCTTAAATTACTATTTTGACGTAAAAATTAGGCAAGGGGGACAAAAGACATCAAAGAGAGCCAGGGTACCCAACTTCTGAGGCCTCAGAGGTGTGGATAGCTCCAGATCATGGATCCATGGCTCATCTTGGCCCAATTGGTAAAATAAAACTCTTTGGGAACTTGGTTACCAAGTTACACCTACTGTAATCATAAGAAAAATAGCAAATAACCTGCTATTTTGACGTGCCAAGGAGGTAATAAGCTACTTAGGCTCCTGTAACCACGTCAATTCTTGATGACTTTCCATGACTAGACCCGCAAAGAGTAATTAAACCCTTTTGGGATCCATATTCATTGATTTACCTCATAGCAACCAGTGAAACACTGATATTTGCAATTCTACGTAGAAATGAGGTAAAAACTTCAAAAATTCATTAAAAATACAATTATTAATGAATCTTTCTGAAACTTTCAGGACCAATAGAGAAATGTGTTATCCATGGTAAAACCAAAAAGAATTACAGTTTTACTAGTAAAATTAAAAGTTTTACTTACAGTCCATTTTTGACCATTCTACGTGAAACACTGAATCTTCAAAAATTCACAGAAATTACAACCTGTGATGAAATTGGCAATAACATTTATAACTTTGAGAAATAAATGATTATTTTAGAATAAAAGAAGATTTACAGATGTTACTCCTTTTATTCTTAACCATATTGGGGTTGGTAGTCACGTAAAAGCATCAATTAAGTAATTATGATAATCTTACGTGACAACAGATGATGCAATCATTAATCCAAAAGGGTTTATTGTTTTCTCACTCACTGGTTTTTCAGTTTGCTCCATGGCACGCCTCTGTGAGCTGTTGTTGACTTAAAAGAAGCCTATTCTTGCTGTTTTTTCCCTATCATCATCTTATCAATTTATTAAATCATTATTACCAACAAGTAAGTATTAGTTAAAGCTATTCTTAAGTGTTTTAAATCTTTCAGAATCATCCAGAAAGACGTGAAATCATAGAATCCAACTATATATTGTTGTAATACTGTTATAAATCCTTTTGATCCCTTAAATCCACAATTCCACGTCAAATTTCTCTACTCTTACCTATCAATAAGTTCTTTGGAGTATTAGTGAGTCATTTATTTTTAATTCTTAAAGTTTTTCTCTAGTAATAGTTTTCTTCAAGAATTATATTTATAATTATTCTTGTAAAAGATAATTATATATTAAAATAATTTTATTATTTTAATAAACAAGTTTTTATTATTAAATTCTTCTTGTAATTGATTCTAGTAGACAATTACTGCTCACTGTTATAATCACTAGTAGTGTATAACACGTGAAAGAAATAATTTTATAATTATTTAATTTTGGTTATAATAATTTTTTTATTATTATATTTCATAAGAACAGGCATAGTACTGTTGATTAATAGTAATATTATCATCAGTTTCATAGTCACATCTTACAGTTTGAGCTGTTGCCAAGAGGGTAAAACTACCCTTAAGATAAAACAATCATAGTAAATAAAGTTTTAAATGGTTTCTACGCCTCTGACACACATTCTGACGTGTTTTGAAGGCTCTAGGCCTGGTATTGCTATAGTAATGGCTGATTTAAGGGTCTAAAATGGCTAAAAATGGCTAAAAATGGCTTAAACCAGCCCTTTTTGGTCTAAACCAGGGTTCAATGATGCCATAATTGGCTTTTCTGTTGTCAGACTGTTTTTCACGACTGACAAGAGTAAAGTTTACTTTTGGAGTAAGAGAACTGATGGCTATAAAAGAAATTCTTCTTTGCCCCACATTTCTCTTCATGTTAGAATCTTTTCCTTTTATAATTAGTTTAAAGATTGTTAAACCAATCAATAAGAGATTCCAACCACCTTTATTAAATCATTTTAAACCTTTCAACCACGTGAAAAAATCATTATAATCATTTTGTGTAACTCTTATAATCATTTTTACCCCTGAATCACCCCAAAAGTGAATTAAAGCATCTTTCATCACTGTAAACTTTGTCACTTTGTTTCCAAATTCACTCTGGTCACTTTTGGGCGTGTTTTCTCTTTAATATTCTTTTTAAAGACTTTGTTCTTTATTTAATCGCTTGCAGTTCTTTGCTCAATTAATTCCAATTGAAATTGCTCTTGAAGAAATTGATTTTGTAGCCTTAAAATATCTCTTGTAGAGTATTTTTTGGATAAATTTTTATTGTTAGTAAAACAATAAATTTTTATAATATTATTGTTTTATACTAATAAAGTTATAAACAATAAAATTGGCTTGTTTTCTCTTAAATATAATATTCCTTACTATTTTTAATAGATTTTTACCTTATACAAATTTTGAGGACAGGAAAAGTACTTGATTTTTAATCAAAGTTTCATATCCCCACCTTACAAATTCTAACCTGGAACCAAGTCGGGGCCAATTGGCCACGCCATATCTTTTATGGCCAATTGATCCCCTCTGGTTCTCTATAGCCATTTGGCCATTTCTGGCCACCAATCATCATTTATGGCCTCAGGCCATATCCTGCCATCATTGGCCTCCTTGGCCAATTCCCATATCACCCACCCCCAGGCCTTTATCTTTGATTTTGGGCCTGGGGGGTCCTTTTGTCTTCTAGGGGCCTCCAGGCCCCCTAGCCATCACCTTTGGCTTTGGGCCACCCCCTTTCATCAAGGGGGTTTAGGCCTAAATGGCGTTTCTGGGCCATTTAGGCCCCCTACGGCTTCTACGGCTCGTGGGCCGTAATTCACGGTCCACAGTCCATAGGCCAATTAGGCCCCTTTTGGCCTAATCCAATGAAGCCAAAAGGGGCCAAAGGGGGAAACCATCTAGCCCCCAAGGCCATGTGGGTCCCAAACCACAAGTGGACCCACCTGAGCCAATTTTGGCCATCAATTCCATACACACCAAAATGGCCATAGAACCCGTAGGACGCAAATTTGGCCATGGACCACCAGAGGCCACCAAACCAGCTCAGCAAGAATTCCCCTCAACTTAAGGGAAATTCTTCCATTCCTCCCTGCACCCTGTACTCAAGGTTTCAGGAGTGGTGCATATGTGGTATTATATACCATTATGCACCATTTTTGCTCAGCAATTCAATGGTGACGTTTTCAGGATCAAATTCCACAATTCCAAATCAAGTTCCCAAAATCCAACACCCATTTCGAAGGAGGATTCTTTAACTCATCAGTCTGGCAATCTGTGGCGACAATTAGAAGACCATTCAAGGATCCCAATCACCTGGCCCAGCAGGAGTTGGGTTGGCAATTTCATTCAGGATTATTCCAAGGGCATTCTCAGAGGTTATTCAGTCTTTCAATTAGTTGTCAAGGCATCAATTCTTTCAATACTCCTTGGACAACTCAATTGGTCCATACAGGCATTGATCAATCAACCTGTATGTCCTTGGCCCAATTGGGCCAAGTCAATCTTCCACTGTGGGAATTCAATCACACAGTTCAATTTCAAGATGGCCAGAACTGTATTGGCCCAATTCAGACAATACAGCCAGTGATCCACCTTCCAGGATCAGTCTTTCAGTTTTTCGCATATACTGGCCACCTTTTGGCACCTGGGGACTTTTTCTCCCGTTAATTAATATATTCGATTTATTACCATCTTTATTTTCTTTTACATTATTAAAGTTAATACTGATAATTTTAAGTTGAAACAGTGAATTGAGGAGTCACTTGGTTGGCTTCTTGGCCTTTGGCTTCTTATCTTTTCTTTTATCTTTTGGCATACTTGTCTTTTCAATTCTTCTTTTTTAAAGAAATCAATGTTTATTATTATTCTTATCTTTTGGATCCCTCCAAGTGAGTTCTTGATTCCTGGGCTCCAGGCCCTCTTGCTTCCATAAGAGCCCCTGTGACACCCTGTAATTGTTGTGTATGGCATGTTCAGTCTCCACCAATATGTGGCAAATTGGGCCATATCCTTCATTTTATGCCATTGTAACCTTCATGTTGGGAAATGGCTTTCTGGCCATTAATGGCCCCCAGGCCATATCCTGCACCATTGGCGCTTTTGGCCAATCCTTCACCTCACCAACCCCCAGGCCATTACCCTTGTTCTGGTGCCTGGGGGTTCCTTTTATTTTTCAGTGGCTTCTGGCCCCTCTAGTCACCACCGGGGCCTCTGGACCACCCTTTTGATTATGGGGTCTATGGCCTAAATGGCCTTTCTGGGCCATTTAGGCCCCTTTTGGGCTAAATCCAATGAGGCCAAAAGGGACCAGGGAGGCAGTTCCCAGGTTCCTAGACCATAATTGGGTCCACCTGAGCCAATTTTGGCCCATAACTTCAGCAAGCACCAAGATGACCAAAAAGGACCCCAGGATCCAAATTGGCCAGGAATCACAAGTTGGCCATTTTCATCCCATGGCCTCTGGCAGCCACCAAAGACAAACAACTCAGGTTCATCACGGCTCCTCCTCAATTCAGGGGAAGACCTGTCCTTAATGAAGGCACTCTGTACCAGAGGATTCAGGTGTGGTGCATATACAGTATAATATACCATCATGCACCATTTTTGCTCAGAAATTCAATGGTTATGTTTTAAAGACCCAATTATGACTTTCCAGTTCAAGTCCCCAAATCCATCACCCATTTCAAAGTAATATCTTCAGAGATTCAGTCTTGCAATCCTTGGCGGATACAAGAGGACTATTTGAGGACTCCAACGACCTGACCTGCAGGAGTTGGGTTGTTATTATTTTCAGGATTATTGCAAGGGTAGTTTCAAGAGTTTATCAATCATTCAATCAGGTTTCAAGGAATCAAGTACTTCAGTATTGCTTGGAAACCCCAATTTTTCCATACAGGCTGTATTCAAGCAACCTGTATGGCCTTGGCCCTTTTGGGCCAATTCATACTCCACTGTGGGAATTAATCCACATGAGCCAATTCAATTAATACAGCTTGGTGACTCACCTTCCAGGATCAGCCTCTCAGCTTTTCACGTATACTGGCCACCTTTTTCTTCCCTGGGAATTTTTTCCCCAGTCAATTAATATATTGGAGTTATTTTTATCCTTATTTCGTTTTCATTTATTAAAGTAACTACTAATCATCTTAAGTCAGTCATTTGCACACTTCTCTTCTTTGCCTGTCAGTGGATATTGGTGGTCATATCCTTTACTGATTCCATTGTTCTTTCTGGAAGGTTGAAACAGTGAATTGAGGATTCACTTGGTTGGTTCTTTGGCTTTTGGCTTCTCTGTTATCTTTTGCCATTGGCTTCTTTCTTCTTTATCTTTGGCATACTTGTCTTTACTTTTTTGTCTGTTGAAGAAAATATATTCTTTATTATCTTCTTTATTCTCTGGAGCCCTCCAAGTGAGCTCTTGATTCCTTAGTGCCAGGCCACTCTTTCCTTCCATGAGAGCCCCTGTGACATTATATTAATTAACTCATGATTTCATTCATTATTTTCATTCATTCTTTTATCACTTTTATTCACTCATTTCATTTATATTATGACTTTTTGATGCTTATGAAATTTATGATTCATTTTCATCACTCAATTTTTTCTCATTCATTCTTCATTCTGAAAATTGAAAGCTGACCCATTTTTATTTCTGATTTCCTTTTACAATTTACTAATTAAACTCATCAAGATATTGTAATTTGATTCACATCTTATTTTTGTTCATTTTCAAATTGTTAATCAAGTTAGTCAAACACATTCTTCACATCAAGATTAATTTTGATTTATTCTTCAAGAATTTTCATTTTTTAAGAAGAACTCACTTGATTTCATTGATTGTTTGATTTGAAATAAAATTGATATTTAATTCAAGACAATTGATTGACCTGAAGATTTATTGATTTTGCTGATTTTTCCCATGAAGGTTTTTATATAGATTGATTTATCCTCAATAATTCATTGTATTTATTTATTTTCTGCAAGATTTTGATTTTTATTTATTTGACTTATTGATTTATTGACTTCAAGATTGCATTTTACATTTGATCAATTGATTTACCTGAAGATTTAGTTTTTTATTTATTGATTCTTTCCTCAAGATTGGATTTTATTTTTACTTCAAGCTTCAATTTTGCATTTCCTAAACTCCTCATCTCCAAATTTTGATTCTTAATTCATTTTTCTTTTCACTCTTATCCTGAAATCATGCCTATCCAACACTCACCTCCTGCAAGACAGACAAGATCTCAGGTCAGAGCTCAAGCTGTTCCCCCTCCAACTCCAAGAGCTCCTGTTGAAGGCACCCCAGGAGTTCCTCAACTGATGCCCCATTAAAAAGAGCACCCTATTTGGAAGGAGCAGGACCATCCACAAAGGAAGGAAGAGGGCCAAGAAGATCAAGTTCCTTCTCAGGAGTAGTTGGCAGGTTCCCAAGACTTCCAAGGACCACTTTAAAAGGTCCAGGTGAGGACAGTGAAGAGGAGGAGAAGGATTCTGTGGAACGTGAATAGTCTGATGGTACTGAATGTGTCCCTGCTCCAGTGGGGGCATCCCAAGGTACTGGAGGACCAACTCTAGTCCAGTCTAGTCAGCCTGTCTCTCATCAGTCTGAACCATCCTTATTGGCCATTATTCAGCACATGTTTCAAATTATGTTCATTCTTCAATCAGCTTCATCTTCTGAAGCATCAAACCACCAGCCTTCAAGACTCCATCTATTAAGGCACCAGAATGCTCTGATAGGACTCAACACTTCAAAGTCAGAATCTTTATTCAGTCTTGTCAACTTATTTTCCATAATGATCAGGAATATTTCTCTCAAGAAAGAAAGAAAGCTCTTTATGCCACTTCCTTTCTCATTGGCAGGGCTGAAAAATGGATTGAGCCTTATCTTTCCAATCTCACCAATCAAGATCCAAATTACCTTACCAATTCATGTACTTTATTTGAATCCCAACTCTTTACTTTATTTGGGGACCTGAATGAAGTTACAAAATCTGAAGCAGAGTTGGATTCCCTAAGAATGAAAGAAGGTGTACATGGTTCCTTATCAATTTCCTATTTCATAAGTTTGGTTTCAAGAATTGGAGATTGGGGTGAAAGAGCTCTCATCCACCATTTCAGGAAGGGATTGCCATCCAGAATTTTGGATTGATTGTGCTCCCAACTTTCAATAATTCACTCTCTTCAAGACTTAATGGATATTACCCTGCAGCTTGATACCAGGTACCATGAGAGGCAAAAGGAGAAGGGTCATCAGCAAGAGAAAAAGCCTGAAGCCTCAAAGTCAAATTCTTCTCATCATCAAAATTGTTCAAGCTCAAGTCGAAAGAAGAAGAAGAATTTTCATTCTCAAAAAGGGGACAAGCCCCATTCTTCCTTACTGAATAAGGACTTCAAGTTTTTGGGTTCTCAAAAAGAAAGAATAATCAAGGAGGGCTTATGTACCTATTGTGGTGGGAAGCATAGTCTTGAGTCCTGTTTCAAAAGGCCTCAAAACCAGCTTACCCAAGTGTCAGGCAAGTTTCCCAGGAAGGGAAAAGCCTTAGTTAAGACCATTTTGTGTTCAATGGCCTTCACTGTTTTTCATCCAGAGCACAATTGTGCATTCTGAATACTGGTGTCAATAATTCTCTTAAATTCTTTGTTTTTTCTTCTCTCTGTAAGATGTGTCTATAAAACTGTTGATAATATTTACTATTAATAAACAGTAATATGACTGTTCTTATGAAATATAGTAATAAAAAATTATCATAACCACAATTAAATAATTAAATGATTATTTCTTTTACGTGTTATACACTACTAGTGATTATAACAGTAAGCAGTAATTTTCTAAAAGAATCAATTACAAGAAGAATTTAATAATAAATACTGCTCTTATTAAAATAATAAAGTTATTTTAATATATAATTATCTTTTAGAAGAATAATTTCAAAGATGATTCTTGAAGAAAACTATTACTAGGAAAAACTCTAAGAATTAAGATAAATCAGTCACTATCAATCCAATGAACCTTTTACGAGATAATAGTAGAGAGATTTGATGTGGAATTGTGGATTTAATGGATCAAAATTGATTTCATAGCAATATTACAACAATATATAGTCGATTTCAATTATTTAACGTCTTTCTGATTGATTTCTGAAATAATAAAACACTTAAGAAAAGTTTCAACTAATACTTCCTTTTGGCAATAAAGGTATAATAGAATAATGTGATGATTCTGGAAAAAACAGCAAGAGGAGGCCTCTTTTAAGTCTAAGACAGCTCACAGAGGTGTGCCATGGAGCAAACTGAAAATCCAGTTGGTCAGAAAACAATAAACCTTTTTTGGATTATTGATTGCATCATCCGTTGTGACATAAGATTATCATAATTACTTAATTGAGGCTTTTACTTGACTACCAACCCATTTATGGTTAAGAATAAAAGGCGTAACATCTATAAATCTTCTTTTATTCCAGAATAATCATTGATTTCTCAAAGTTATCAATTTTATTGCCAATTTCATCACAGGTTGTAATTACTGTAAATTTTTGAAGATTCAGTGTTTCATGTAGAATAGTCAAAAATGGACTGTAAATAAACCTTTTAATTTTACTAGTAAAACTGTAATTCTTTTTGGTTTTACCATGGATAATACATTTCTCTATTGGTCCTGAAAGTTTCAGAAAGATTCATTAATAATTGTATTTTTAATGAATTTTTGAAGTTTTTACCTCATTTCTACGTAGAATTGCAAATATCAGTGTTTCACTGGTTGCTATGAGGTAAATCAATGGATACAAGTCCAAAAAGGGCTTTAATTACTCTTTCGGGTTTATCTATGGAAAATAATTAAGAAGTGACATGGTTACAGCAATGTAAGTAGCTTTTTACCTCCTTGGCATGTCAGTCAATTTTTAAAGATTCTGTGTTTCATGTGGAATCATCAAAAATTGTGACAACCACAAAGAATGACCCTCCTCTATTGGTGTTGTGGCAATTCCAACCTGAGACCAAGTTGGGGCCAATTGGCCACACCATATCTTTATGGCCAATTTTGTAAGGTTTGACTATGAAACAATAAGTAAAAGTTACTAATTTATTACTTATTGTACTCTGAATGTCCTTATAAATTGAATAAATAAGATTAAAAATATAATAATAATAAATAATTCTTATTATTATGGCGTAAAATAATTATATTATTAAATAAATATAATAATATAATTTATATTATGAAAATATAATATAATAAATAAATATATTAATATAAAATAATTAATATATTAAAAAGCTCTTTATTATTGTTACCAACAAATAATAAAGGCGTAAAAAATTGTTTTTTATTAATAAAAAACAATTAATAACAATAATATTACCAATATTAAAGTTATGAATTAATATAAATACTATTTATATTAATTAAAGAATTATTAAAAGAGTAATAATAGAGAAATTATTATAATAAGAGGAAATAACCTACTTTTAACACTTAATATAATAATTTTGAAGTATTTTACGCCAAAAAATAAAACACAACCTTTTCAAATTGTATTTACAATAAAAATAAAGAAAATTACAAATTATTCTGGATTTTTACGTGGAAATGAGTTTTTAGAGAGATTTTTAACAAAAACAATTAAATAAATGATTTAACCACATCAAAAGAGATGATTATAGCAAGGTGGTCTTTGGTCTTTAATAATATAACAGTTTTATATATAAAGAATAAAGAAATTACCTTTGATTTGATTGATTTAATGTTTTTGATGCGTCTGAGGGGAAAACAGAGTAAAAAGAGCTCTATTTATAGTAAATACCTCCCTCCTAGAGTCCAACAGGCTTCTAGTAGACGTGTACTGATCATATCCACTGGAATTGATCAATATTTTAAGGTTTGAGGGTGATTACATCATGATCAAACCATATTACATCATTATTGCACCATTATTTAGAGTTATCACTGTAACTCTAAGTGTGATGACATCAGAGGCTTGGCAGAACCCCAAATTTCGTGGATTTTATTAGTTTTAATCATAAACTAATAGTATTCACCAATTTTATCACTATTAAGACTGTTAAACTTAATTTAAGGTTACAGTATGTGATCATAACAGCTCAATTTAAGCTCAAACTTTGAACCTCAATACCTTTAAGGTTTTCACGCTACAGCAATTCAGAGAGTGAATTCTGATAGCCTGACATAACCTTATTATGCTGCCAAGAGCTTTTCATTACATCATCAAAACTCTAATTTTGATGATTTTTCTTGTAACTCATCTTTTCTGTCGAAATTCAATATTTTAAACTTCAAACCTTGATTTCAGGGGGTTATACCCTGAATTTAATAATAGAAATTACATCATTCTTCACGAATGAACTAGTAGAATCCAACTGTGTACTTTTTTTTAAGTTTGGAGCACTTTCACAACAAAGTGGTCAACAGCTCTGCTGGTTTTTATCAATATTTCATCATAGGTTTTAACCTTGTTTATAACTTGTAAAATAAAGTTCATATCTGTGTTCTTACAGTAATTACGTGGTAACTTTATTTTTGGTTCATTATTCTATCATGTATATTTTAGAAGATATTAGCTATGATCACTGAATATATGCGTTGACCAAAAAAGTGCATATATTCAGGATAATTCCTTAAGTATTGATTTTGGGAATTAGCTTATTAATTGTTTTATATGTGGATTTTTGTGGGGAATCCACTGGTACAATTTATTTCACATGTTGTTTCATTAGTTTCTGAGATAAATAAGGTTTTATGGTTTTTATAAGGTATTATACCTTATAATTCCTTAAATATTGACTTTACAGATATGCCATAAAAGTGGTATATGTGTATTTCTCCATGGGGAATCCAATGGTATAATTTATTTCACATGTTCATTCATTGGTTTTTAAGTTAAACCAATTTTAGTACCAATTTATGGTATTTTTTGTATATTTGAGTAATTATTTTTAGTGTATAATTATTCTAATTAATTTTAATATAATTATATTAAAGGTATAATTATTATTAATCCTTTTTGTGACCTTATTGGATATGTGGTCATATCTCAAAGGCTCACATTCCCTACCACCAAAAAAGATTGTACCACAATCTGATATATGTGATTAGGGTATCATCCACTGTCCTACCTCTTCAATAGACTTTGTCAGTCTTGAAGCTCAACAATGCTTAACTTTTTTATTTTTCAGGTTTTCTTTCATGTCTGAACCCTCTTAGTAACTTATCAGCATTTGTTATATCTTTCTCAAGTAGCCATTCATCTTCTTGAGTAGAATTTCTATACCTCACAAGGTATTCCCTTTCTTTTTTGTTTCTTGTCCTTCTTTCTTTAAGGACTTTTACTATTTTCTTTTCCTCTCCTTCTTCCAAGGGGGGAATTTCAAGTGGGGGTTTATTTCTTAGTGGAAATAACTCTTTGTCACTTGAACTGTAAGGTTTTATCAGACTTACAGGGAAAGTTGGGTGTTTGTTCATTAGTTCACCTGTGAGTTCTAATTGCACAGCATTGGGTCCATGAAGTGCTTTTATCATAAATGGTCCTGCAAAGGAATCTTTCAATTTCTTTGGGCCTTTTATGTTATTGAAATTAAGGGTTGATACTAAAACCAAGTCCCCTATTTTGAAGTCAGGTGGTTTATGACTTTTATCCCATCTTTCTTTTGCATATTTAAAAGAATCTTGCATGCATCTGTTTGCATGGTGTCTTGTTTTGTCAAGCATTATCTTGAAACTGCTTGCTGTTGGATGTATATCCACTAAGTCCTTTTTGAGGGTGTCATAAGGAAGTCTTGGATTCCAACCTTTCTCTAGCATTGCTGGTGTTTTGCCAGTAGAAGAATGGATTGATGTCTTATATGCCAGTTCAAGTGCTGGTATTAGTGTACACCAATCATGGGTAAAACCATCAGAATCTTTGAATTCTAGCCCATAAGCACAGAATCTTCTGATCATATCCTCTAGGGTCTGTATCATTCTTTCTGCTAAACCATCAGTTTGAGGATGATAAGCTGTTGAGAATGATAACTTTGTCCCAAACAAGTTATGGAGGTTTGTCCATAATGCTGAAGTGAGCTTTGGGTCTCTGTCACTTATAATATTTTGGAATAAGCCTGTGTGGCTAATGACTTTATTCCATATCATTATGGCTGTATCCATAGCTGTGTCATCTTTATGACATGGTAAGAACATGGGATTTTTACTGTACCTGTCAACTAACACTAGACATGCATTATAACTCCTGTCTCCTCCTGGAGGTAAGGCTGTTTCCCAATCCATATGAACTATTTCCCATGGGGATTTTGGTTCTTGGATTTGGATCATCATTCCAAATTTCTTTCCTGTGGCTCTGTTGGCTTTTTGACATCTGTCACAGGTTTGGCAGTACTCTGCAACATCTTTCTTCCAATTTGGCCACCAAGAGCAGGTTTTCACCCTCTCTAGTGTCCTATCTTCTGAGAGATGTCCAGATGCAACACTATCATGACACTCATGTAATATAGTGTTTATTAGTGTTCTATCTGTTAAGGCCATAACACATGTGTGTTTTGTTCTATGGTAAAGGATTCCATCAAGGAGGTGAAATCTTCCTTCATCATATGCCTTTTTCCATATTTCATCTAGTTTTGATGAAAGTGATGGATCTTTGCAGTCTTTCATCAGAAGTTGGCTTAGGATATGGCAATTTTTGTCTGTCTTATAGCTTTCTTTAACTTGGTTAAAGAATTCTGTGCCAATGTCTGTAACACATATTCCTTCTATATGGTGCTCTTCTTGTGGTACCCATGCTGGATTGTCAGGGGTATTTGCTAGAGCCCATCTGCTAAGACCATCTGCATTTTTTTGAATATTTCCAGATTTATGAACAATAGTCATATTTCCTCTATATTCTTGGATAGCAATTTGCCATCTCAGCATATGTCTATTTGGAGTCTTCATATTTAATAGTGATTTCACAGCATTACAGTCTGTGATTACATCAAATACTGTGCCATCCAAATAATAATGCAGCTTTTCTAAAGCCCACACTAGGCATAAGCATTCCATTTGGCTTGCTCCATACCTTGCTTCTGTTGGCTTTATCTGCCTTGAAATGAAACAAAGTGGTCCTTCCACTGGTTTATCATTGATAATTTGTGTTTGGTGAAGTGCAGCACCTAGTCCTTCTCCACAAGCATCAATGTACAGTTTGAAAGGTAGTTTCCAATCTGGCATTAGAAAAAATGGGGCATTTGTTAAGGAATTTTTCAATTCTTCATATGCTTTGACTCTTTCTTCTGTCATCTCATAGACTGTTTGTTGGTCACATAGCTTATACAAGGATTTAGCAATGTTTGCAAAGTCCTTTATATGCTGTCTATAGTAACCAGCAAATCCTAGAAATGATTGCATTTCTTTTTTGGTTTGAGGCATTGGTTTAAGTAGTACTGCTGCTACTTTATTTTTGTCTATGCCTAGACGAAGGCCAGATACTACATGTCCTAGGGCTTTTAATTCACTATATGCAAAATGACATTTTTTCAATGAAATTTTCATATTTACTTGGACTATTTTCTGTAGTACCCTTTCTAGTCTTGTCAGGTGATTTTCCCAAGTTTCTGAGCAAACTATGATATCATCAATGTAGATTATTAACCATCCTTCTGATAATTCTTCAGGAAATATGGTATTCATCATTCTTTGATAATGGGAAGGTGCATTTTTTATCCCAAATGGCATTCTTAAGTATTCAAAAATTCCACAATGGACTATTATTCTTAGTAGTTTCTTGGCATTGTCTGTTAAGACATTTTGATGAAAACCCTTAAGAGCATCCATAGCTGTGATGAACTTAGCTTGTGACAATTGGGTCAATGTCTCATGGATTCTGGGTATTGGATATCTGTCTGGAATGGTATAGGTATTCAGGGCTCTGAAGTCTCCTACCATCCTTGATTTTCCATTATGCCAAGTTATAATGACAGGTGTAGTAACTTCTACTTGCTCATTACGTCCAACCTTTCTTAATACTCCAAGGTCCATTAATTCTTTAATGTGCACCTCTAAGGCTTCTCTAGCTCTTGGGCTGGCTGGATAAGCAGGTCTTCTTAATAAAGGTGGGTAAGGTTTTTCTACATTAAGAATTATATCCACTTCATGTCCAATTATGGCACCTAGTGGCTCTTTGTCAGTTGCAAAGGCATTTTTATACTTAAATAAGAGGTCAATCAATTTTTCTTTCATTTTTTCTGTTAATTCTTGATTGAATTCTGCCTCTTTGAGTTGTTCAGATATAAAAAGTTCTTTTTCTGGAATTTTTTCCTCATTCTTAATAACTGTGATTTGTTTTTTGTTATTTAAGAATCCAAACTTTTGTCTTTTATTATCTCCTATGGTAAAATATCTATCCTTTTGGTTGGAGATATCTATACCATAGATTGATAAGTAGTCATTCCGAAGTATGAAATGATTACTAGTACAGTTGTCCATTACTACAAACTCTACTTTAATTCTGACACATTGTGAGGGATGAGGAAAGATTAGTGTTAAATCAATTATTCCAAGGGGCTTCATGCTCTCACTTGCACTACTAAATTTGACACCTTGTATTGGCATAAGTTTTTCTTGCCAGTCTGGGACAATGGTTTTTAAATAACTTTTGCCAACACAAGTGCAATATGCTCCTGTATCCAAGTTAACCTTTCCTTCTTGGTTATCAACCATAACAATACTAATACTTGATTTTCCAGCTGTATATCCCATTCCTCTTGCAGGTTTGGTTCTATACATTTTGGCATCTTGTATGTTTGTCAGATTTGTGTCAGATGTTCCAACTTGTGGCAAGTTTGAGTTAACATCCAGTACTTCATAAATTATATCAATATTATTAATTTGTGCATTAATTATATTGATTTCATCACTTTCAGAGCTCTCTGACTCTTCTGTCTCTTTTTCAGAGTCAGATTCCTCTTCTTTGTCATTGTGGTTTTCTGTTTCCACAATTTCATTGATCTTTGCTTTTTTAAGGCAATTATTGGCTAAGTGTCCAATACCTCCACATTTATGGCATTTTCTCTGCTCATTATTGTTGGATGTATTGGGTTTAAAGGATTCTTTTGATTTATCTTTCTTGATAAATGTTTTGTTTGGGCTTTTAATGTCCAATCTTTTCCAAGTCCTGCCAATTTTTGTCCTTGTCACTATATCTTCTAGTGCATTTATATACTCTTCTGTGGAGCATGGTTCTATACACCTGCTTCTTAGGGCATGTTCTAGTTCCCCTCCACATTTTTTAAGTATTTTCATATGTACCATCTTCTGTGACATTTCTGGGTACAGTGCATTAAGCCTTTCAACTTGTTTTAGAAACCAAGTTAAAGGTTTATCTTTCTCAGGGTCAAAGAAAGAGTTTTCAAATGCATTTTCTATCTTGTACCTCCAGGCATCATTTGCCCACTTGGTGATTATTTCTTGTTTCCACCAAGACCAGGTATTTTTACCCTTTGTCTGTCTTATGCCATAATACCATCTTTTTGCAGATTTCTCAAATAATGAATGTAATCTTGCAGTGATTAATTCATCTGGTATGGCATAGTCTTCTTGTAACATGTCAATTGTTTTAATAAATGACATGTGGTCATATTCACCTTCTCCTGTGAATGTTGGCCATTCTTTCAATTGAGGTGCTTCTTTCATTAAGACTTGGTTATTGTCTTGGTGACTCAAGTCTGTTATGAAAGGATTTGACAATTCCTCTTTTGTTTTAACAGGGCTTCTTATATGAGAAAATGGTGTTGATAACTTTGGCATATTTAAATTAGCCTCATTAATTTTATCCATTTTTTCAGTAATAAGCCTTATTTCACTTTGAATATCATCTTTCAGATGCATTCTTGCTTCATCACTTTTTTCTACATGGTCCAAAAGTAATTTTTGGTGTGATGAAGTCTTTTCTTCAAATTTTTCTACAGAAATACTTAATTTATTTAATTTTTCTGTAAGATTGTCAATACTCACATCATAATTGATTGTCAAAGTCTTATCTTTGATATCTTTTATGTATTTATACAATTCTTGTTGTCCTTGTATTAATTTTTGAGTATTGTAAATTAAATTTTTTGGTTTATTATTTTCAACAATAAACTTAATGTTGTCAATTTCTTTCTTGTTTTGTACAACAATTTTTGTTAAAGAAGATAAATTGTTATTTATTTCTTGTAGTGATAATAAACTGTCTTTAATTTCTTTTAGAGGTAATATACTATTTTTAATTTCTGTTAAAGTATTTACAACATCTTTGGACAAGGTTATTTCTTTGGGAAATGAGGTTGTCTCATTCTTTGCTCTTCCTTGTCCTTGAATTCCATCAAGGTTCTGGCCATGTTGAAGACATTGTCCATGGCATCCTTTTGGATTCTTGGGATTCTGTAGCTTGGGAAATATGGTTTCCTCCAATGCTTTTTCTTGTTCTTCTTCCTTTCTTGGGGAAGTGGGTTGGCTTGAGGCTTGCTGGTAGAAGCTACTGGGGCTTCTTCCTTGGTTGCCTCTCTCTTTTTGGCATGATAATCCTTGATTTTTTTGATTTGAGGTTTGGATGACAGTGGATTCCATCCATTGGAGTATTTCACTATCTCCTCCTCTTTGAGGAACTTTTTCAGGATGTGCCAGGAGTTCATCACTCCTTGGTGTATTTGAGGCAGCATTTCCCAGTCTTTGTCCTTGTATACTGTGTAATACTGCTTGTACTGGCTCATGTAGATGTCTATCTGAGCCCTCTGAATGTGATTTGTACCTGTTTGAGTTACTCATACTTAGTTCCAATTCAGGCTCAGATATCATGGGCATTTCTGGGACTTGCCTTTGGGATAAGGCACTTCCTTGTGTGGATTCTGTTCCACTGGGGATATTGCCCTTTCTTTTCCCTTTTGAGGGATCAATTCTACTTCTGAGTCCAGCTCCATCTGATTGGATGGAGTATTGGGAACCTCTTCTGGTAGTCATAATTAAAGAATAAGAAAAAATAAAAGTATTTTAGAATAAAATTCTTTTATGGCAATTTAAAAAGAGGTGCTCACCTTCAGAGTCTTGAATGGTGGGCCCTGGAAAGTCTAATTTCTTAGCTTTCTTTCTTTTGGTGATAACTGGTGTAGGAGAACTTTGACAAGTTTCTTCCACCAATCTCTCAACAGTAGCTTGGTTGTCTTCTGTTGGGTTATCTTCAAACACTAAAAAAGACAAATAAATATAAGTCTTTTTATAATAAGTGTTATTTTTGGCAAGATATGGCAATTTTCCACGTAGAAATTGCTTTTATATCTTAAAAAATGAAATAAATAAAGAAATGAATAAAAATGAATAAAATTAACTTTTTTTATTGGTTTTTAATATTTTTTAATATTTTTTATGTATGTTTTTATTTTTAAAGAATAAAATAAAAAATAAATATGATTCTTATAAAATTAAATTATAATAAAAATTATTTTTAATTTATAAATTATCTTTTTTAATCACTAGAGTCACTCAAAGAAAGTTCTTGCAAGTCTAAGGATGTGAAAAACCACGTGTAAGACAGTACAATTGCTTTCCAAATGCCTCAATAGCTTTTAAAATCAATAAAATATAAAATTATTATATAATTTTATGATTATAAATATAATTTATTATGGATAAACCCAAATAGAATCTTTTTTAAAGGTCTTTTAAGTAAATATCACGGCCAGGCCCCCAAATGTAAGGTTTGACTATGAAACAATAAGTAAAAATTACTAATTTTTTACTTATTGTACTCTGAATGTCCTTATAAATTGAATAAATAAGATTAAAAATATAATAATAATAAATAATTATTATTATTATGGCGTAAAATAATTATATTATTAAATAAATATAATAATATAATTTATATTATGAAAATATAATATAATAAATAAATATATTAATATAAAATAATTAATATATTAAAAAGCTCTTTATTATTGTTACCAACAAATAATAAAGGCGTGAAAAATTGTTTTTTATTAATAAAAAACAATTAATAACAATAATATTACCAATATTAAAGTTATGAATTAATATAAATACTATTTATATTAATTAAAGAATTATTAAAAGAGTAATAATAGAGAAATTATTATAATAAGAGGAAATAACCTACTTTTAACACTTAATATAATAATTTTGAAGTATTTTACGCCAAAAAATAAAACACAACCTTTTCAAATTGTATTTACAATAAAAATAAAGAAAATTACAAATTATTCTGGATTTTTACGTGGAAATGAGTTTTTAGAGAGATTTTTAACAAAAACAATTAAATAAATGATTTAACCACGTCAAAAGAGATGATTATAGCAAGGTGGTCTTTGGTCTTTAATAATATAACAGTTTTATATATAAAGAATAAAGAAATTACCTTTGATTTGATTGATTTAATGTTTTTGATGCGTCTGAGGGGAAAACAGAGTAAAAAGAGCTCTATTTATAGTAAATACCTCCCTCCTAGAGTCCAACAGGCTTCTAGTAGACGTGTACTGATCATATCCACTGGAATTGATCAATATTTTAAGGTTTGAGGGTGATTACATCATGATCAAACCATATTACATCATTATTGCACCATTATTTAGAGTTATCACTGTAACTCTAAGTGTGATGACATCAGAGGCTTGGCAGAACCCCAAATTTCGTGGATTTTATTAGTTTTAATCATAAACTAATAGTATTCACCAATTTTATCACTATTAAGACTGTTAAACTTAATTTAAGGTTACAGTATGTGATCATAACAGCTCAATTTAAGCTCAAACTTTGAACCTCAATAACTTTTAAGGTTTTCACGCTACAGCAATTCAGAGAGTGAATTCTGATAGCCTGACATAACCTTATTATGCTGCCAAGAGCTTTTCATTACATCATCAAAACTCTAATTTTGATGATTTTTCTTGTAACTCATCTTTTCTGTTGAAATTCAATATTTTAAACTTCAAACCTTGATTTCAGGGGGTTATACCCTGAATTTAATAATAAAAATTACATCATTCTTCACGAATGAACTAGTAGAATCCAACTGTGTACTTTTTTTTAAGTTTGGAGCACTTTCACAACAAAGTGGTCAACAGCTCTGCTGGTTTTTATCAATATTTCATCATAGGTTTTAACCTTGTTTATAACTTGTAAAATAAAGTTCATATCTGTGTTCTTACAGTAATTACGTGGTAACTTTATTTTTGGTTCATCATTCTATCATGTATATTTTAGAAGATATTAGCTATGATCACTGAATATATGCGTTGACCAAAAAAGTGCATATATTCAGGATAATTCCTTAAGTATTGATTTTGGGAATTAGCTTATTAATTGTTTTATATGTGGATTTTTGTGGGGAATTCACTGGTACAATTTATTTCACATGTTGTTTCATTAGTTTCTGAGATAAATAAGGTTTTATGGTTTTTATAAGGTATTATACCTTATAATTCCTTAAATATTGACTTTACAGATATGCCATAAAAGTGGTATATGGGTATTTCTCCATGGGGAATCCAATGGTATAATTTATTTCACATGTTCATTCATTGGTTTTTAAGTTAAACCAATTTTAGTACCAATTTATGGTATTTTTTGTATATTTGAGTAATTATTTTTAGTGTATAATTATTCTAATTAATTTTAATATAATTATATTAAAGGTATAATTATTATTAATCCTTTTTGTGACCTTATTGGATATGTGGTCATATCTCAAAGGCTCACAAATTTGGCCCCCTCTCATTCTCTATGGTCTTTTGGCCATATCACTCTTCCCTGGCCAATTATGTCCTCAGGCCATATCCTGCCATCATTGGCCTCCCTGGCCAATTCCCATATCCTCAACCCCTAGGCCTCTATCTTTGTTTTTAGGCCTGGGGGTCTCTCTGTCTCCTGGGGGGTTCTGGGTCCCCTAGCCCTCATCATTGGGTTTGGGTCAACCCTTTTCATTAGGGGTTCCTGGCCTAAATGGCCTTTTTGGGCCATTTAGGCCCTCTATGGCCCATGGGCTGTAATCATAGTCCATGGGCCAATTAGGCCCCTTTTGGCCTAATCCAATGAGGCCAAAAGGGGGCAGCCCACTAGTCCCAATCACACAGTTCAAATTTCAAGATTCCCAGATCTGTATTGATCACATTCAGACAATACAGCCTGTGACTCACCTTCCAGGATCAGTCTTTCAACTTTTCACATATACTGGCCACCTTTCAGGACCTGGGGACTTTTTCCCCAGTTAATTAATATACTGGATTTATTTTTATCTTTATTTTCTTTTACTTTATTAAGGTTAATACTGATAATCTTATGTCAGTCATTCGGAAACTTTTCTCTTTTTCTTCCTTTCCTGTCAGTGGATATTGGTGGTCTTATCCTTTGCTAATTCCGTTTCCTTTTCTGGAAGGTTGAAACAGTGAATTGAGGATTCACTTGGTTGGCTTCTCTTATTATCTTTGGCCTTTGGCTTCTTATCTTTTTCTTTTATATTTTGCATACTTGCCTTTTCCCTTATTCTTCTTTAAAGCAATTTAATCATTATTATTTATTATATCCTTTGGAGCCCTCCAAGTGAGCTCTTGATTCCTGAGTGCCAGGCTACTCTTGCTTCCATAAGAGCCCCTGTGACATTATAAAAATGGACTGTAAGTAAAACATTTAATTTTACTTATAAAAGTAATATTATTTTTGGTTTTATATAAATTATAAATTTCTCAATTGGTCCTGAAAGTTGCAAAAATATTAATTAAGAATTGTATTTTTAATGAATTTTTCAAGTTTTTACCTAATTTCTACGCAGAATTGCAAATAGCAGTATATAGCTGGTTGCTATGAGGTAAATCAATGGATACTAGTCCAAAAAAAGGTTTTAATTACTCTTTCGGGGTTTATCCATGGTAATTAATTAAGAATTGACATGGTTACAGGAGTCTAAGTTGCTCTTTACCTCCTTCGCATGTCAGAATAGCAGGTTATTTGCTATTTTCTTATGATTTACTGAAGTTGTAACATGGTAACCAAGTTCCCAAGAGGTTTTAGTTTACCAATTGGGCCAAGTTCCTCAGAGGCCTCAGAAGTTGGGTACCCTGGCTGTCTTTGTTGTCTTTTGTCCCCCTTGCCTATTTTTTACGTCAAAATAGAAATTCAAGCTTCAAGTAAGATATCCACTATGGGTATACCCAAGGTGAATGTAAGAATACCATAATATTAAGTTCCCAAAACATGCATAACACTATTCTTAGTGTATATGTAACATGGAATTTCTCACATTCCCATTATTTTGGCATAAAATAGAGAGAAACAAAAGTTTTCACAGATTGTTTATGTGGTATTGATGATGTGGTATTGAAGTATTTTCCATATTACCAACTCAAAGGGTTGATTTGACCTTATTCACTCTATGGAGCTAACCTAGGTGAATTTTTGTGTAGAATCCAAATCTGGACTTAAATCCATGTATTTACTTACTCAATAAAAAGTTATTCATCTTTTCTGAAATCAAAAATGAGGAATTTTGAATATATGCATGATTTATGTGTTATGCATAGTCTATTTTGAAGATAATTGTGGCCTATTTGGGTATTTAAAATATACCTCAAGGCTCATACTCTCCCTGATGCATTTTATAGTATTCTCATTGATTCTGGTTCTACCAGCTCATTTATTGCAAAGCCATTTGCTCACAAGTATTCTTTTACCATGTCAGAACTCCCAGAAAAAGTTCCTGTTATCATCTTAGACTCTTCTGAGTCTCCTTCTTTGTGGGTGACTCACCATACTAAATATATGGTTGATCTCCCCTACTTCCTAAGCTTTGATTGGGACTTTTTAGTCATTGATACTCCCAAGGTAGAAGACCTCATATTGGGCTTTGACTTTATCAATCATTTCAATCCAGCTATTTATTGGATGAAAGGGCTGATCACCTTTAATTCTGATCATAAGGACTATTATGATTCTTCCAAATCTTTCAGTAATGACTTTTCTTCTGCCAAATCATGTGCATCTCTGGTTGGTGATTCTACAACACCATCATTTCCATCTTCTGTCCATATTCCTTCCCTTAATTCCCATGATTCATTAGTATCCTCTAGAGATGAAGTCTTCAAAGACATTCAAGATGTTGGAGAAGATAATTCTGTATCTTCATTTAATCTCTTCTTTGGGAATATGGACCTTCCTCCTTAATCTTACCATGACTTCCTGGAGGAGTTGTGGGGTGAAGAGGAAGAGCCAGACGAAATAGAAACAATGATGAAGGTTTTTCCTTTTACTTATAACCATTAATTGTATGTATTCTCTAAGGTGAAAGCAGAGAACCCTCCTTCTAACCAAGCCTGTGATCATCATATTGAGCTGGAGGGGTCTCTGTCTCCAGTTGGGGTGATCTACTCTTTAGAGAAAGGCTTCATCCGGCCAAGCTCCTCTTCAAAAGGAGCACCTGTTCTTTTTTTCAAAAGGAAGGATGGTGACCTTTGTTTGTGTGTTGACTACCGCAAACTCAATGCTGCTACTAGAAAGAACAAATATCCTGTTCCTCCTATGAATTAGCTTCTTACTGTCTTTGATGATTCTTCTATCTTCTTCAATATTTATTTCCATTGTTTGTAGAACCTGCTCAAAATCAAAGAAGATGATGAACATTTGACAGCTTTTAGAACTAAACATGCCAGTTGTGGGTACTTGGTTATGCCATCTGGGCTCACCAATGCTCCTGCCTCTTTTCAAAATCTTGTCAATGATATTTTTTATGATCTTCTTAATGTTTATGTTGTAGTTTATTTGGATTACATTATGGTCTTGGCCAAAGCTGAGGAAGAACATGTCACTCATGTGTCCACTGTTCTTGCCAGACTCAGAGCCAATAACCTCTTTATAAGGCATCCAAGTGTGTATTTCACGTTTCTAGTGTAGATTATTTGGGTTATGTTATTTCTGCTCAAGGCTCCAAGATGGACCAAGCAAAATTCCAGCCAATTCTCAATTGGCCACCTCGAAGAAACCCCAAGGGGCTTCAATCATTCCTTGACTTTTCCAATTTCTACCACTTCTTCATCAATAATTATTCAAATAGGATTAGTTAGCTTACCAGTTTCCTCAAGAAAATTCTTGTTTTCCCCTCAATGAGCAATCTCATAGACATTTTCATCAACTCAAAGAGGTTTTCATCACTGCTCCAATCCTTTCTCAATTTGATCCTTTTCTACCCACCATCATAGAGACTGATGGATCAGATTATGCCTTGGGTGCTGTACTGAGTCAGGTTTCTGACTCAGAAAAACATCCCATTGCATTTGATAGCCCCAAGCCTCTTCCAGAAGAGCTGATTTATGAGATTCATGACAAGGAACTCCTTGGCATAGTCTGGGCTCTCAAGCACTGGAGGGCTTTTCTCCTATCTCTTTCTTCCCCTTTTGAAATTCTCACCAATCATTCTTCCTTGAAATACTTCATTTTTTCAAAAGTTCTTGCTTGCCATCAAGCCCGCTGGGCTAAATTCCTTTCTGAATTTCAATTCTCTATTACTTAATGCCCTGGCTGCCTAGCTACTCTTCCAGATGCTTTATCACGTCAGGACAACATTCACCCAGAGAGGGGGATGATTTTATCAGCAAGAATCCAATGAATTCTCAACAGCTCATTAAGAAAGATGAAGCTCAACCCTGAAGATTGTTTTCAGTCAAGGTGGAATAATTCTCAAATTTGATTGAATCAATTCAGAAGTGATTATGGAAAGATTCTCAGTACATAAGTATCCCTCAAGATTTGGGTAAAGGTGAATTTCTCCAAGATTATTCTCTTTATTCCTCTTCTGAACTTCTTCTCTTCAAAGATCGGGTGGTGGTCCCAAATGACCACACAGTTCAACTCAGTATTCTTCAAAAGCGGAATGATTCTTCTCTAGCTGGACACCCTGGCCAAGAAAAGACTCTCAAGCTTGTCAAGCAGGATTTCCACTGGTTTTGAATTACTTGATGTATCAAGGATTATGTCTCATCCTGTCAACAGTGTTCAAGAAACAATAATATTCATCACAAGTAGTTTGGACTCCCCAAACCTCTTCCAATTTCAAATGGTCCTTGGATTTGTCTTTCAATGGACATCAACACTCACTTTTCACTGTCCAATTCCTTTGACTCAATCCTTTTCATAGTGGACAGATTCTCAAAAATGGCAGTTTTCATTCCAACAATGTCGTCAATAACCTCACTGGATTTGTCCCATTACTTAATCAAGAATTTTTTTTCAAAGAATGGCCTTACCTCAAGCATTTTCAGTGACAGAGGTTCTCTTTGTGTTTCTTCCTTTTGGACCAATTCTTGTAAAAAGCTCAAGATTTTGAGTGATCTGTCAACTGCTTACCATCCAGAAACTGATGGATGGAGAGAGAGGGTAGATCAGATACTATAACAGTACCTTTGGATGTATGTCAGGTATCATCAAGATTATTGGAACACCTGACTCCCATTGGCTGAATTTGCTTACAATAACTCTGACCACTCTTCAACAAACAAATTACTATTTTTTACTGTTTATGGACAAGATCCTCAATTTGACTCAGTTCAAATTACTCAAGATACTCCTGCTGGAACGTTATCAACAAAACTCTGATCAGTACAGCAATATGTCAAGAGAGAACTTTAAGTTGCCATAAACAGGTTGAAGAGGTATGCAGACAAAAGCAGAGCAAGTCCACCTGCTTTCAATGCTGGTGATATGGTATGGCTTTCTTCCAAGAACATCAAATCAACTAGAACCACCAAAACATTTTATGAAAGATTGTTGGGTCATTTTCCAATCTTGAATAAAGGCAGTATTTGTGAACCTCCGAGATATGACCACATACCTAAAAAGGTCACAAGAAATATTTAAAATAATCATACATTAAAAAGAATTACCTTAAAGCTACAAAAATTCCATAAATACGCATAAAACTTGGTTTAACTTAAAAGCCAATAAATAAACATGTGAAACAATTTATACCATTGGATTCCCCATGGTAAAATACATATATTATTTTATGGCATATCTGTAAATTCAATATTTAATAAGTTATAAGTAATAATACCTTATAAAAAACATAAATCCTTAATTATCTCAAATACCAATGAAACAACATGTGAAATAAATGGTTCCATTAGATCCTTCATAAAGCTCTACACATAAAAGAATTAAGAAGCTAATCTCCAAAGTCAATACTTAAGGAGTTAAGCTGAATATATTCACTTTTTTGGTCAATGCATATATTCAAGGATTTTAGCTAATATCTTTTGAAATATACATGATAGAGTGATGAACCAAAAAGAAAGTCACCACATAATTACTGTAAGAATACAGAAATGAACTTTATTTTACAAGTTATAAACAAGGTTAAAACCTGTAAATGATTATTGATTAAAATCAATAGAGCTGTTGACCACTTTGTTGTGAAAGTGGTCCAAACTTAAAAAAAGTAGACAGTTGGATTCTACTAGCTCATTTGTGAAGAATTATTTATTCATTATTATGATATTCAAGGTATAACCCCTTGAAATCATGGTGTGAAGTTTAAAATATTAAATTTCAACAGAAAAGATGAGTTACAAGAAAAATCATCAAAAATAGAGTTTTTATGACGTAATGAAATGCTCTTGGAAGTGTGATAGGGACATGCAAAATTATCAGAATCCACTCTCAGAATATCTGTAGCGTGCTTAACTTAAAAAAACATTATTAATGATCAAAGTTTAAGCTTAAATTTGATCATTTAAGATCACTCACTGTAATCTTATTTTAAGTTTAACAGTCATATAAGTGATAGAACTGGTGAATACTATTAGTATATGATTAATACTAATAAAATACACAAAAGTTTAGGCTTCTGCCAAGCCTATGATGCCATCAAACCTAGAGTTATAGTGATAGCTCTAAATAATGGCATAATTATGAAGTAAGATGGTTTGATCATGATGTAATCATCACCAAACCTTAAAATATTGATCAATTCTAGTAGAAAGCATCAGTAAACTTCTACTAGAAGCCTGTTGGACTGTAGGAGGGAGGTATTTACTATAAATAGAGCTCTTTTTTACTCTGTTTTCCCCTCAGACTCCTACAAAACATTAAATCATTAAATAAAAAGGTAATTTCTTTATTCTTTATATATAAAACTTTTATATTATTAAATACCAAAGATAATCTTATAATAATCTTCATCTCTGGCTTGATTATTTTAATTACTTAATTGTTTTGTTTAAATTTCTGTTAAAAACCTCAATTCCACGTAAAATCAAGAAAAATTGTATTGTAACTACAATTTAAATAAGTTGTATTTACATTTCTAGGCGTAAAATTATTCAAAACTATTATATTAAGCATTGAAGGTAGGTTATTTCTCTTATTTATAATAATTTTTCTCTATCATTACTTTAATAATTCTATAATTGATATGAATAGTATTTATATTAATTTATAGCTTTAATATTAGTAATATTATTGTTATTAATTGTTTTTTATTAATAAAAAACAATTTTTTACGCCTTTATTATTTGTTGGTAAAAATAATAAAGTGCTTTTAAATATATTAATTATCTTATATTAATATATTTATTTTAGGGTGTTGGTAAACACACGTAAGCTTTTAGTAAAAACAAGTAAGCCCTTATGTGTTTTTACCAATTTATGGTAAAAACACATAAGTGACCTTATTTTTCAAAAAAAATTCCTCAGGCTCAGTTTTGAGGATTTTTTTAAATTTTTTTTGCCATATTTTTCCCAACTTGGTATTTCAATAAGCACAAATTTTTTCAAAAATTTTTTTTATGCCGAATTTCACCAATTTGGGCAATATGCCAAAATGGCATATTTTTTTCAAAAATTCATTTAAAATCTTCCCACTTATGAATTTCCTTCATTTTTTTGAAAAATGAAGGGTTCAATGTGAAGAATAAAGCACCACAATCCCATGATTTTGGGAATTTTTTTGGGTGGGACAAGTGAAGGCGCAAAAAGGTTTTTTTTTCAAATGTTTTTACCCGTCATTGTAATATGCCTATTTTTAAAAAGTGAATTCAATAACTTCCCACCTATGAATTTCCTTCATTTTTTGAAAAATTAAAGGGTTCAATATGGACAATAAAGAATCAGAAGCTCATGAATTGGGAAAAATTCTTTGGTGGGACAACAAGTGAAGGCGCAATGAGTGTTTTTTTCAACTGTTTTTTTCTTGTGTGTAATCTAACTATTTTCAAGTACAAAAGTTCCACATGTTTGATAAAAAAGGAGACTGAGGTGGGATTTAAGCAATAGGTATGACTGAGGAGGGGGATAATTGGCATAAATTGTATATACAAAAATCATTCAATCAGAATCAACCTCCAAAATAGTGGGTTTTTTCTGAGAGGGGGGAGGAAGGTTGGACAAATACAACATTCTGTGTTTCTTAAATTTATCAGCCCACCCCAGGGCTTGTGTTTGGCTATGAATCTCCCAGTGAACAGTAATGGGGGGGACTGGATAAACTTTTGAAATGATGATGTCCAAAGGAACAAAATGAGCACAACTATTCAAGAAGCAGATGAAAATGGGGTATTATCATTTGGAGGACAGAAATAAGGGAAAAAAGAAAAAGATTGGGCTTTGGAATAAAAGAAAACTGGTCTTTTATACTTACTTGCAATTGGATCCCCCATGTCAGGCATGGACATCCACTTGCTTTTTGGAGCCTGGCCAACATCTTCATACCATTCAATTCTTTCCAAATAAGAGGATACTGAGGGAATTAAGGTGTTCATGGCTTCATAAAGGTCTTGATTTTGGTGCATTTCTTCAGTCAAGTCACCTTTGACATCAGCCCATTGATCTTGAGTGTTGTAAATGAAGTGGGATACTGTTCTGTAGCCACAGTTTCCATCACCCTGGACATTGATGGCCTTGAAGTTGTATTTCAATATAAACTTGGGCAAGTCTTCTGAGCCAGTTATCTTATAAAATATGTTCAAAAAATGAATAAATATCAAAATAAACAACATAAAATTACATTAAAAAGAATCAGAAACTCACAAACATCTTGGAGCATTCATCACTTGTGTGATAATTGCTTTGACAATGCTCACAGGTCAAGTCAATTGCATCATAGATATTCAAACTGGTGGCAGGCTTGTGTGATTTTCATTGTGAGTTTTTGCTTCCAATTTCCAATCTTCTGGACCTTCTAAGGGTTACCTCTGATTTATTTAATTCAGTTGCTGAGGGTAGTGAATCTGATGAACTGATGGATTTAGATAATGAGTCCTCAGAATCTTCAGAATCTTCAGATGAGTCCACTTCCATAATTGGAGAGGGGACATTTGACTGGAATCTTGACGTTGTTGTACTGGTCACTTTTGAGGGGGGTCTTTGTCTTCTCTTGGATTGACTTTCAATAATTTCAAATCTTGAAGGTTCTCTTTTGTTTTGATTTTTGTTTTTATTCTTGGCTCCTTGGGGTTTTCCACGGATATTCTTGCATTCTAGAGGGTCTTCATAATATTGATCATCCTCTTGACTCTTGGGAATTTGATTAAATGGGACTTTTCCAGCCAAAACATCTTGAAAATGTTGAAGTATTGGAGTGATTTCTGCCATTGGTCTTTGAAACAGGTCTTCCCTAATGTCTTCAAATATTTTCTTGGCTTCATTCTTTCTTTCTTTTTCAACACTTTGATCATCACCTTGAAAACCAGCCTGAGAAGAATATGACAAATAAAATCAGTTAATAAGAAAAAAAATAATAAGAAATTAAAAAAACCTCACAGGCAAATTCAAATGCCATTGAGGATGGAAGTCTGATAATTCAAGCCTTTGGCGCTTGGCAAATTCCTTTTGAGTCTTATGCTTGCAAAGAATTCCTTTATAATTGTTGTATTTGTTGGTGTATTTTTCATTTGAAGGAAATTTTTTTTTGAAATTTTCAAAGGCAATCTGAAGAGCATAATGAGACACCTTGCCATTGAGGGCACAGATGTGTGGAGGAAAATTCTTGACATGGACCATCATTTCTTTGGATATTCTGTTGATTATTTCAATAAATTGTTTTCTGAATGCCATGTGGAGAGCGCTGACTACCTCCAGGAGAGTACCAGTGGACTTTTGGAGCCAAAGTTTAACCATGGGATGGGCACCTTCAACTCTGGAGGTGGAGCCCACACCCAGGTGGCAATGGTGGTTGGTCCAGGCTGGCACATAATACTCCTTTAGAGGAAGCCACGTTTTTTCCAAATATTGCAGGACCTCAGTATTTTTGACTTGCTTTTGAAGCTTCTTCCAGTTGTCTTTGAAAGACTTTTCAGTCAATGAATACATAAGCTGGGAAATGAATCCCAAAGTCATTAATAAAGACAATAATAAGAAAAAAAGTGAAATAAAGTGAAGAAGTATCTTACTTGATTCTAAAGGCCCATATAATTTTCAAAATCAGTTCCATGACCAATTTTCTTCGTGCAATGAGCAGATACATCCTTGTTGATGTGTCAAATGCATAGCATGACTTTGGAGTCTGGGAAGAGCTTCTTAATAGAGTTTTTGAAGGCCAGATCCCTGTCAATAACAATAACCGAAGGGGGAACAAGATTGGTGTTGTTGAGGACCTTTTCTATGTATTTATTTAATGCCCAATTATATGAAGGTTAAATTTCATTCTTTATCAAACAAAAATCCCCAGAAAAGGTCTTATTGGTTGAGCTGAATCCAACAATATGAAAAAGGGGCATTTTGTACTTATTGGTTTTATAAGTACAATCCATAAGAATGACATGAGGAAAGCCATGAAGAAGTTTTATGGCCAGGGGGTGAGTAAAAAACTGTGAGCCTTTGAGATATGACCACATACCCAACAAGGTCACAAAAAAGACTCAGAATAATTATACCTTTAATATAATTATATTAAAATTACTTAGAATAATTATACATTAAGAATAATTACTTAAATATACAAAAAATACCATAAATTGGTACAAAAATTGGTTTAACTTAAAAACCAATGAACCAACATGTAAAATAAATTATACCATTGGATTCCCCATGGAAAAATACACATATACCATTTTTATGGCATATCTGTAAAGTCAATATTTAAGGAATTATAAGGTATAATACCTTATAAAAACCAGAAAACCTCATTTATCTCGAGAACTAATGAAACAACATGTCAAATAAATTGTACCAGTGGATTCCCCATGAAAATCCACACATAAAACAATTAATAAGCTAATTTCCAATGTTAATACTTAAGGAATTAACCTGAATATATGCACTTTTTTGGTCAACGCATATATTCAAGGATCATAGCTAATATCTTCTAAACTATACATGATAGAATGATAAACCAAAAATAAAGTTACCACGTAATTACTGTAAGAACACAGATATGAACTTTATTTTACAAATTATAAACAAGGTTAAAACCTATGATGAAATATTGATAAAAATCAACAGAGCTGTTGACCACTTTGTTGTGAAAGTGCTCCAAACTTAAAAAAAAGTATACAGTTGGATTCTACTAGTTCATTCGTGAGGAATTATGTAATCTTTATTATTAAATTCAGGGTATAACCCCCTGAAATCAAGGTTTGAAGTTTAAAATATTGAATTTCAACAGAAAAGAGGAGTTACAAGAAAAATCATCAAAATTAGAGTTTTGATGATGTAATGAAAAGCTCTTGGCAGCATAATAAGGTTATGTCAGGCTATCATAATTCACTCTCTGAATTGCTGTAGCGTGTAAATCTTAAAAGTTATTGAGGATCAAAGTTTGAGCTTAATTTGAGCAGTTATGATCACACACTGTAACCTTAATTTAAGTTTAACAGTCTTAAGAGTGATAAAATTGGTGAATACTATTAGTTTATGATTAAAACTAATAGAATCCACGAAATTTGGGGTTCTGCCAAGCCTCTGATGTCATCAAACTTAGAGTTATAGTGATAACTCTAAATAATGGTGTAATAATGATGTAATATGGTTTGATCAAGATGTAATCACCCTCAAACCTTAACGTATTGATCAATTCCAGTGGATATGATCAGTAAACGTCTACTAGAAGCCTTTTGGACTCTAGGAGGGAGGTAATTACTATAAATAGAGCTCTTTTTACTCTATTTACCCCTCAGACGCATCAAAAACATTAAATCAATTAAATAAAAGGTAATTTCTTTATTCTTTATGTATAAAACTCTTATATTATTAAAGACCAAAGACCATCTTAGTATTAATCACTATTTTTACATGATTAAATCAATTCTTTAATTGTTTTTGTCATAAATCTCTCTATAAACTCATTTCCACGTAAAATCAAGAAATTTAGTAATTTACTTTATTTTTTATTGTAAATACAATTTGAAAAAGTTGTATTATATTCTTTTGGCGTAAAATATCTCAAAATTATTATTTTAAGTGTTAAAAGTAGGTTATTTCATCTTATTATAATAATTTCTCTCTTATTATTACTCTTAATAACTCTTAATTAATATGAATAGTATTTATATTAATATATAACTTTAATATTAGTAATATTATTGTTATTAATTGTTTTTTATTTATAAAAAACAGTTTTTTACGCCTTTATTATTTGTTGGTAACAATAATAAAGAGCTTTATAATATATTAATTATTTTATATTAATATATTATTTATAATATTATAATTTCATATAATATTAATTTATATTATTATATTTATTTAATAATATAATATTTTTACGCCATAATAATAATATTTCTTTATTATTACTATTATTTTAATCTTATTTATTTGAATTATAAGGACATTCAGAGTACAATAAGTAATAAATTAGTAATTTTTACTTATTGTTTCATAGTCAAACCTTACATTTGGGGGCCTGGCCGTGATATTTACTTAAAAGACCTTTCAGATAAAGCCAACAGAAGCAAGGTATGGAGCAAGCCAAATGCAATGCTTATGCCTAGTGTGGGCTTTAGAAAAACTGCATTATTATTTGGATGGCACAGTATTTGATGTAATCACAGACTGTAATGCTGTGAAATCACTATTAAATATGAAGACTCCAAATAGACATATGCTGAGATGGCAAATTGCTATCCAAGAATATAGAGGAAATATGACTATTGTTCATAAATCTGGAAATATTCATAAAAATGCAGATGGTCTTAGCAGATGGGCTCTAGCAAATACCCCTGACAATCCAGCATGGGTACCACAAGAAGAGCACCATATAGAAGGAATATGTGTCACAGACATAGGCACAGAATTCTTTAACCAAGTTAAAGAAAGCTATAAGACAGACAAAAATTGTCATATCTTAAGCCAACTTCTAATGAAAGACTGCAAAGATCCATCACTTTCATCAAAACTAGATGAAATATGGAAAAAGGCATATGATGAAGGAAGATTCCACCTCCTTGATGGAATCCTTTACCATAGAACAAAACACACATGTGTTATGGCCTTGACAGATAGAACACTAATAAACACTATTTTACATGAGTGTCATGATAATGTTGCATCTGGACATCTCTCAGAAGATAGGACACTAGAGAGGGTGAAAACCTGCTCTTGGTGGCCAAATTGGAAGAAAGATGTTGCAGAGTACTGCCAAACCTGTGACAGATGTCAAAAAGCCAACAGAGCCACAGCAAAGAAATTTGGGATGATGATCCAAATCCAAGAACCAAAATCCCCATGGGAAATAGTTCATATGGATTGGGTAACAGCCTTACCTCCAGGAGGAGACAGGAGTTATAATGCATGCCTAGTGTTAGTTGACAGGTACAGTAAAACTCCCATGTTCTTACCATGTCATAAAGATGACACAGCTATGGATACAGCCATAATGATATGGAATAAAGTCATTAGCCACACAGGCTTATTCCAAAATATTATAAGTGACAGAGACCCAAAGTTCACTTCATCATTATGGACAAATCTCCATAGCTTGTTTGGGACAAAGTTATCATTCTCAACAGCTTATCATCCTCAAACTGATGGTCTAGCAGAAAAAATGATACAGACCCTAGAGGATATTATCAGAAGATTCTGTGCTTATGGGCTAGAATTCAAAGATTCTGATGGTTTTACCCATGATTGGTGTACACTAATACCAGCACTTGAACTGGCATATAAGACATCAATCCATTCTTCTACTGGCAAAACACCAGCAATGCTAGAGAAAGGTTGGAATCCAAGACTTCCTTATGATACCCTCAAAAAGGACTTAGTGGATATACATCCAACAGCAAGAAGTTTCAAGATAATGCTTGACAAAGCAAGACACCATGCAAACAGATGCATGCAAGATTCTTTTAAATATGCAAAAGAAAGATGGGATAAAAGTCATAAACCACCTGATTTCAAAATAGGAGACTTGGTTTTAGTATCAACCCTTAATTTCAATAACATAAAAGGCCCAAAGAAATTGAAAGATTCCTTTGCAGGACCATTTATGATAAAAGCATTTCATGGACCCAATGCTGTGCAATTAGAACTCACAGGTGAACTAATGAACAAACACCCAACTTTCCCTGTAAGTCTAATAAAACCTTACAGTTCAAGTGACAAGGAGTTATTTCCACTAAGAAATAAACCCCCACTTGAAATTCCCCCCTTTGAAGAAGGAGAAGAAAAGAAAATAGTAAAAGTCCTTAAAGAAAGAAGGACAAGAAACGAAAAAGAAAGGGAATACCTTGTAAGGTATAGAAATTCAACTCAAGAAGATGAATGGCTACTTGAGAAAGATATAACAAATGCTGATAAACTACTAAGAAGGTTCAGACATGAAAGAAAGCCTGAAAAATAGAAAAGTTAAGCATTATTGAGCTTCAAGACTAACAAAGTCTAATGAAGAGGTAGGACAGTGGATGATACCCTAATCACATATATCAGATTGTGGTACAATCTTTTTTGGTGGTAGGGAATGTGAGCCTTTGAGATATGACCACATACCCAACAAGGTCACAAAAAAGACTCAGAATAATTATACCTTTAATATAATTATATTAAAATTACTTAGAATAATTATACATTAAGAATAATTACTTAAATATACAAAAAATACAATAAATTGGTACAAAAGTTGGTTTAACTTAAAAACCAATGAACCAACATGTAAAATAAATTATACCATTGGATTCCCCATGGAAAAATACACATATACTATTTTTATGGCATATCTGTAAAGTCAATATTTAAGGAATTATAAGGTATAATACCTTATAAAAACCATAAAACCTTATTTATCTCAAGACCTAATGAAACAACATGTGAAATAAATTGTACCAGTGGATTCCCCATGAAAATCCACACATAAAACAATTAATAAGCTAATTTCCAATGTTAATACTTAAGGAATTAACATGGAATAAAGTCATTAGCAACACAGGCTTATTCCAAAATATTATAAGTGACAGAGACCCAAAGTTCACTTCAGCATTAAGGACAAATCTCCATAACTTATTTGGGACAAAGCTATCATTCTCAACAGCTTACCATCCCCAATCTGATGGTTTAGCAGAAAGAATGATACAGACCTTAGAGGACATGATCAGAAGATTCTGTGCTTATGGGCTAGAATTCAAAGATTCTGATTGTTTCACCCATGATTGGTGTACACTAATACCAGCACTTGAACTGGCATATAAGACATCAATCCATTCTTCTACTGGCAAAACACCAGCAATGCTAGAGAAAGGTTGGAATCCAAGACTTCCTTATGATACCCTCAAAAAGGACTTAGTGGACAACCAACAGCAAGCAGTTTTAAGATAATGCTTGACAAAGCAAGACACCATGCAAACAGATGCATGCAAGACTCTTTCAAATATGCAAAAGAAAGATGGGACAAAAGTCATAAACCACCTGACTTCAAAATAGGAGATCTGGTATTGATATCAACTCTTAACTTTAATAACATAAAAGGACCAAAGAAATTGAAAGATTCCTTTGCAGGACCATTTATGGTAAAAGCACTTCATGGACCCAATGCTGTACAATTGGAACTTACAGGTGATTTAATGAATAAACACCCAACTTTCCCTGTAGGTCTTATAGAGCCTTACAGCTCAAGTGACAAGGAATTATTTCCACTAAGAATTAAACCCCCACTTGAAATTCCCCCTTTGGAAGAAGGAGAAGAAAAAAGAATTGTAAAAGTTCTTAAAGAAAGAAGGACAAGGAACAAAAAAGAAAGATAATACCTTGTAAGGTATAGAAATCCAACTCAAGAAGATGAATGGCTACTTGAGAAAGATATAACAAATGCTGATAAACTACTGAGGAGGTTTAGACATGAAAGAAAACCTAAAGAATAACAAAATCAAGCATTATTGAGCTTCAAGACTGATAAGGTCTAATGAAGAGGTAGGACAGTGGATGATACCCTAATCACACATATCAGATTGTGGTACAATCTTTTTTGGTGGTAGGGAATGTGAGCCTTTGAGATATGACCACATACCCAATAAGGTCACAAAAAGACTTAGAATAATTATACCTTTAATATAATTATATTAAAATTACTTAGAATAATTATACATTAAAAATAATTACTTAAATATACAAAAAATACCATAAATTGGTACAAAAATTGGTTTAACTTAAAAACCAATGAACCAACATGTAAAATAAATTATACCATTGGATTCCCCATGGAAAAATACACATATACTATTTTTATGGCATATCTGTAAAGTCAATATTTAAGGAATTATAAGGTATAATACCTTATAAAAACCATAAAACCTCATTTACCTCAAGAACTAATGAAACAACATGTGAAATAAATTGTACCAGCGGATTCCTCATGAAAATCCACACATAAAACAATTAATAAGCTAATTTCCAATGTTAATACTTAAGGAATTAACCTGAATATATGCACTTTTTTGGTCAACGCATATATTCAAGGATCATAGCTAATATCTTCTAAACTATACATGATAGAATGATTAACCAAAAAAAAGTTACCACGTAATTACTGTAAGAACACAGATATGAACTTTATTTTACAAATTATAAACAAGGTTAAAACCTATGATGAAATATTGATAAAAATCAACAGAGCTGTTGACCACTTTGTTGTGAAAGTGCTCCAAACTTAAAAAAAGTATACAGTTGGATTTTACTAGTTCATTCGTGAAGAATGATGTAATTTTTATTATTAAATTCAGGGTATAACCCCCTGAAATCAAGGTTTGAAGTTTAAAATATTGAATTTCGACAGAAAAGATGAGTTACAAGAAAAATCATCAAAATTAGAGTTTTGATGATGTAATGAAAAGCTCTTGGCAGCATAATAAGGTTATGTCAGGCTATCAGAATTCACTCTCTGAATTGCTGTAGCGTGTAAATCTTAAAAGTTATTGAGGATCAAAGTTTGAGCTTAATTTGAGCAGTTATGATCACACACTGTAGCCTTAATTTAAGTTTAACAGTCTTAAGAGTGATAAAATTGGCGAATACTATTAGTTTATGATTAAAACTAATAGAATCCACGAAATTTGGGGTTCTGCCAAGCCTCTGATGTCATCAAACTTAGAGTTATAGTGATGACTCTAAATAATGGTTTAATAATGATGTAATATGGTTTGATCATGATGTAATCACCCTCAAACCTTAAAATATTGATCAATTCCAGTGGATATGATCAGTACACGTCTACTAGAAGCCTGTTGGACTCTAGGAGGGAGGTATTTACTATAAATAGAGCTCTTTTTACTCTGTTTTCCCCTCAGACGCATCAAAAACATTAAATCAATTAAATAAAAGGTAATTTCTTTATTCTTTATGTATAAAACTCTTATATTATTAAAGACCAAAGACCATCTTAGTATTAATCACTATTTTTACATGATTAAATCAATTCTTTAATTGTTTTTGTCATAAATCTCTCTATAAACTCATTTCCACGTAAAATCAAGAAATTTAGTAATTTACTTTATTTTTTATTGTAAATACAATTTGAAAAAGTTGTATTTTATTATTTTGGCGTAAAATATCTCAAAATTATTATTTTAAGTGTTAAAAGTAGGTTATTTCATCTTATTATAATAATTTCTCTCTTATTATTACTCTTAATAATTCTTAATTAATATAAATAGTATTTATATTAATATATAGCTTTAATATTAGTAATATTATTGTTATTAATTGTTTTTTATTTATAAAAAACAGTTTTTTACGCCTTTATTATTTGTTGGTAACAATAATAAAGAGCTTTATAATATATTAATTATTTTATATTAATATATTATTTATAATATTATAATTTCATATAATATTAATTTATATTATTATATTTATTTAATAATATAATATTTTTACGCCATAATAATAATATTTCTTTATTATTACTATTATTTTAATCTTATTTATTTGAATTATAAGGACATTCAGAGTACAATAAGTAATAAATTAGTAATTTTTACTTATTGTTTCAGAGTCAAACCTTACAAAAACAAGGAGGTAATGTGTCCCTCAGAATCCCTTGCAGAGAACCAAACAAAATTTTCTTCTTTGAGATTGTCAATAAGAGCATCAATGGGCCTTCTGCCTTGCAGTTTTTCTTTCTTGATTTTCTTGACTTGGTTGTAAATGTCTTGAAGGATTACAAGCCTGTCAGACTCCCTCTGGCTGCATGATTTGGGCCTGCATTTGCCTTGGCATGAGCAGTGATTCAGACATTTGAGCAATTTGGGATGTTTCTTGCTCATTTAATTTCCCAAAAGCAGGATGTTCCATGATATTCTCATTGGAATCATGGCTATGTTCAGCATTTTTGACTTTAAGAGTCCAAGTGGTACTCTTGGAATATTTCCTGGCATAAAGTCTAAAAGGACAGTCAAGCTTTCTTGAGGTGACTGTTTTGGAGGGGCTTTTGTTGAGATTTGGGGTGCCAGACCTGTCACAACATATTTCAATTTGGTTGTGGGTCATATTGGACGTAAAGATGGACACAGCATACCCCTGAGCCCTGGCAACATTATGCACATGTTGCCAAAAACGTTCAAGGGTCTGAAATTCATCTTCAGTGGGGGGTTGAAGAATTTTTTTGATGAAAAATATGTATAAAAGTGAAAAAAAGGGGGGATTGGGGGATTTGGAATGGGGTAAGAACTTTTCAAAATGTGAAAAAGAGGTGAAAAAAGGTGTGAAAAATGAACAGAAGTGGTTAAGAGTGAAAGAAAGTGGTTTAAATGTGGGATTAATAAATGAGGGAAGGTAAAAAATTGAAAATTGACAGGCTTGAAAGCAGGTTGTTGTGGTGGAAAATGCAGTCTTTGAGGGAAAAAAAGAAAAAAAGTGTGAAAAGCTTTGCAAAATAGCTTTGGTAATGCTGTTTTTCCAAAAGGAAAAAAATGCTTTGGGTGGGGATAATGTGGATTATTGGGGTGTTTGTGCTTGTTTTTTTGGGGGGGCTGGGCAAAAAAATCTGAAACAATTTGGAGTTAGAGAGGTTTTATGGGGGAAAAACCACTTTTGGGCATGTTTTGACCCAATACAGGCCCAATTATGTTTCATTTTTAATTAAATATGGGCCCAGGGCACCCCTTACGTTTTTTCACCAATTTATGGCCAAAACACATAAGTTTTTAGTAAAAACACGTAAGCTCTTACGTGTTTTTACCAATTTGCTTATGTGTTTTTGCCAACACCCTTATTTTATGATATTATTATATTTATTAAATAATATAATTATTTTATGCCATAATTAGAATAATTCTTTATTATTATAATTATTTTTATCTTATTTATTTCATTTATAAGGACATTCATAGTACAATAAGTAAAATATTAATAGTTTTTACTTATTGTTTCATAGTCAAACCTTACATTTGGGGGCCTGGCCGTGATATTTACTCTAAAAGACCTTTAAAAAGATTCTGATTGGGTTTATCTAATAATAAATTACAATTATAATCATAAGATTATATAATAGCTTTATATTTATTGATTTTAAATACTATTGAGGCATTTGGAAAGCAGTTGTACTGTCTTACACGTGGTTTTTGTGAGCCTTAGAGGTAATTTCATATACCCAAAAGACCACAAATACAAAAATAACATATTAATATAAATAAAATAAATTTATTTATATTATTAAAATAAAAATCAAACTATAAATATAAAATTAATTACAATTTAAGAATAAAAATACATTAGATTTTGTAAGTAAAACATTACATTTATACTTGAAAAAATTAAGTAAAAATGAAATTTTAACAAAATTGTGAAAAAATAAATAAATTTGGAAAAAATTTAAATAAAAATTATTATAACTTACTATTCAATAAATAAACACATAAAAATTATTTCACCATTGGATCCCTCATAAAAAATCAGGTGGGGTCACCTCTGAGTGAAATTCTTGTAGCTCAACTCTAAATAAGCTTAAATTAAGTTTTTAGTATTTTCAATACAAAAGTTGAAAATCCTCAAAACCTTAATTTAATTCACACCACATGTGGTGTTAACCATCAATTTTTGTGTTAAAATTGAGGTGTTGTGTTTAGTTTAGAAGTTATGAGGAATTGAAGTATTTTCAATTGAATTCAATTGAAATGTCAAAATGTGCGCATGTATTACATAAGTGAGCTTGGATTTACATATGAGGTGTCAATTATTACTGTATTGTACTGTACAATTGAATTGAATTACATATATAAATTATAAGTATAATACATGATGAGGAATTAAAGAAAAAAATAAATTGGAAAGATTAAATTTGGGGGGGAAAAGGAACTCCAGCTCTAAGGGGGAGCTAGACCCCCAAAATCCTTGCTTACAGGCGTGGGATGTCAAAATTCACGCAAAAGTTCATCACTTTTGGCCTGGAATTGAGTTACAGGGTCTGTGGACTCAATTGATGATGAGGTTTTGATACCAACTGGGGTAGTTTTAGCCGTTGCCAAGAGGGTAAAACTACCCTTAAGATAAAACAATCATAGTAAAAACAGTTTTAACTGGTTCCTACGCCTCTGACACACATTCTGACGTGCTTTGAAGGCTCTAGGCCTGGTATTGCTATAGTAATGGCTGATTTAAGGGTCTGAAATGGCTAAAAATGGCTTAAACCAGCCCTTTTTGGTCTAAACCAGGGTTCAATGATGCCATAATTGGCTTTTCTGTTGTCAGACTGTTTTTCACGACTGACAAGAGTAAATTTTACTTTTGGAGTAAGAGAATTGATGGCTATAAAAGAATGTCTTCTTTGCCCCACTTTTCTCTTCATGTTAGAATCTTTTCCTTTTATTAATTAGTTTAAACACTGTTAAACCAATCAATCAAAGATTCCAACCACCATTTTTAAATCATTTTAATCCTTTTAACCACGTGAAAAAATCATTATAATCATTGTTTGTAACTCTTATAATCATTTTTACCCCCGAACCACCCCAAAAGTGAACTAAAGCATCTTTCATCACTGTAAACTTTGTCACTTTGTTTCCAAATTCACTCTGGTCACTTTTGGGCGTGTTTTCTCTTTAATATTCTTTTTGAAGACTTTGTTCTTTAATTAATTGCTTGCAGTTCTTTGCTCAATTAATTCCAATTGAAATTGCTCTTGAAGAAATTTCTTTTGTAGCCTTAAAATATCTCTTGTAGAGTATTTTTTGGATAAATATTTATTGTTGGTAAAACAATAAATTTTGATAATATTATTGTTTTATACTAATAAAGTTATAAATAATAAAATTGGCGTGTTTTCTCTTAAAAATAATATTTCATACTATTTTTAATTGATTTTTACCTTATACAAATTTTGAGGGCAGGAAAAGTACTTGATTTTTAATCAAAGTTTCATATCCACACCTTACAGTTTTTCACATCCTTAGACCTGCAAGAACTCTCTTTGAGTGACTCTAGTAATTAAAAAAGATATTTAATAACTTAAAAATAATTTCAAATTATAAATTAATTTTATAAAAGAATCATATTCATTTTTTTTATTTTATTCTTTAAAAATAAAAAATTATAAATAAAAACCAATAAAAAAAGTTATTTTTTATTCATTTGAATTTCATTTCTTTATTTATTTTTATTTTTCAAGATATAAAAGCAATTTTTATGTGTAAAATTGCCATATCTTACCAAAAGTGACACTTTTTATACAAAAGACTTGTATTTATTTGTCTTTTTTTGTGTTTGAGGACAATCCAACAGAGGACAACCAAACCACTGTTGAAAGATTGGTGGAAGAAACTTTTCAAAGTTCTCCAACACCAATAATCACTAAGAAAAAGAAAGCTAAGAAATTAGACTTTCCAGGACCAACCATTCTGGACTCTGAAGTTGAGTACCTCATTTATAAATTGCCATAAGAATTCCTGTTCTGAAATCCTCTTATTTCTTATTTTTCTTAAAATATGACTACCAGAAGAGGCTCCCAATACTCCATCCAATCAGATGGGGCTGGACTCAGAGGTAGAATTGATTCCTCAAAAGGGAAAAGGAAGGGCAATATCCCCAGTGGAACAGAATCCACAAAAAGAAGTGCCTTATCCCAAAGACAAGTCCCAGAAAGGCCAATGATATCTGAACCAGAGTTAGAACTAAGTATTAGTGACACAAACAGGTACAAATCACATTCAGAGGGCTCAAATAGACATTTACATGAGCCAGTACAAGCAGTACTACACAGTTTACAAAGACAAGGACTGGGAAATGTTGCCCCAAATAGACCAAGGAGTGATGAACTCCTGGCAAATCCTGAAAAAGTTCCTCAAAGAGGAGGAAATAGTGAGATACTCCAATGGATGGAATCCACTATCATCCAAACCTCAAATCAAAAAGATCAAGGATTACCATGTCAAAAAGAAGGAGGGAACCAAGGAAGAAGCCCCAGTAGCTTCTACCAGCAATCTGAAAGCCAACCCACTTCCCCAAGAAGGGAAGAAGAACAAGAAAAAGAATTGGAGAAAACAATATTCCCCAAGCTACAGGATTGCAAAAATCCAAAAGGATGCCATGAACAATGTATTCAACATGGCCAGAACCTTGATGGAATTCAAGGACAAGGAAGAACAAAAAATGAGACAACCTCATTTCCCAAAGAAATAACCTTGTCCAAAGATGTTGTAAATATTTTAACAGAAATTAAAACTAGTATATTACCTATGAAAGAAATTAAAAACAGCTTATTATCATTACAATAAATAAACAACTTATCATCTCTAACAGAAATTGTTATACAAAATAAAAAAGAAATTGACAACATTAAGTTTATTGTTCAAAATAACAAAGCAAAGATTTTGATTGATAACACTCAAAAATTAATACAAGGAAAACAAGAATTGTATAAATACATAAAAGATATCAAAGATAAAACTTTGACAAACAATTATGACATGAGTATTGACAATCTTACAGAAAAACTAAACAAACTAAGTATTTCTGTAGAAAAATTTGAAGAAAATACTTCATCACACCAAAAATTACTTTGGGACCATGTGGAAAAGAGTGATGAAGCAAGAATGCATCTTGAAGATGACATTCAAAGTGAAATAAGGCTTATCACTGAAAAAATGGATAAAATTAATGAGGCTAACTCAAATATGCCAAAGTTATCAACCCCAATTTCTCACATAGGAAGCCCTGTTAAACCAAAAGAGGAATCAACAAATCCATTCTTAACAGACTTAAGTCACAAAGGCAATAACCAAGTCTTAATGAAGGAAGAACCTCAATTAAAAGAATGGCCAACATTCACAGGAGAAGGTGAATATTACCACATGTCATTTATCAAGTCAATTTACATGCTATAAGAAGACCATTCCATACCGGATGAATTAATTACTGCAAGATTACATTCATTGTTTGAAAAATCTGCAAAAAGATGGTATTATGGCATAAGACAAACAAATGGCAAAAATACCTGGTCTTGGTGGAGACAAGAAATAATCACCAAGTGGGCTAATGATGCCTGGAGGTATAAGATAGAGAATGCATTTGAAAATTCTTTCTTTAACCCAGACAAGGACAAACCTTTAACTTGGTTCTCAAAACAAGTTGAAAGACTCAATGCATTGTACCCAGAAATGTCACAAAAGATGGTGCACATGAAAATACTTAAGAAATGTGGAGGAGAGCTAGAACATGCCCTAAGAAGCAGGTGTATAGAACCATGCTCCATAGAAGAGTATATCAATGCACTAGAGGACATAGTGACAAGAACAAAAATTGGCAGAACTTGGAAGAAATTTTGCATTAAAGTTCCAAATAAGCCATTTATCAAAAAGATAAATCAAAAGAAGCTTTCAAGCCCAATACATCCAACAATAATGAGCAAAGAAAATGCCATAAATGTGGAGGTATTGGACACTTAGCCAATAACTGCCTCAAAAAGGCAAAGATTAATGAAATTGTGGAAACAGAAAACCACAATGACAAAGAGGAGGAATCTGAGTCTGAAACAGAAACAGAAGAGTTAGAAAGTTCTTAAAGTGATGAAATCATTATAATTAATGCACAAATTAATAATATTGATATAATTTATGAAGTACTAGATGTTAACTCAAGCTTACCACAAATTGGAACATCTGACACAAACCTGACAAATATACAAGATGCCAAAATGTTCAGAACCAAACCTGCAAACGGAATGGGATATACAGCTGGAAAATCCAGTATAAGTATTGTTATGGTTAATAACCAAGAAGGAAAAGTGAAATTGGATACAGGAGAATATTGGACCTGTGTTGGTAAAGGTTATTTAAAACCCATTGTCTTAGATTGGCAAGAAAAACTTATGCAAACACAAGGTGTCAAATTTAGTAGTGCAAGTGAGAGCATGAAGCCCTTTGGAATAATTTACTTAACACTAATTTTTCCTCACCCCTCACTATGTGTCAGAATTAAAGTAGATTTTGTAGTAATGGACAACTGTACTAGTAATCACTTCATACTTGGAAATGACTACTTGTCAATTTATGGTATAGATATCTCTAACCAAAAAGATAGGTATTTTACCATAGGAGAAAACAAAAGACAAATGTTTGGCTTCTTAAATAACAAAAAACAAATCACAGTTATCAAGAATGAAGAAAAAAGTCCATAAAATGAACTTTTTATATCTGAACAACTCAAAGAGGCAGAATTCAATCAAGAATTAAGAGAAAAAATGAAAGAAAAATTGATTGACCTTTTATTTAAGTACAAAAATTCCTTTGCAACTGACAAAGAGCCACTAGGTGCCATAATTGGGCATGAGGTGGATATAATTGTTTATGTGGAAAAACCTTACCCACCTTTACTAAGGATACCAGCTTACCCAGCTAGTCCAAGGGCTAGAGAAGCCTTGGAGGTACACATTAAAGAATTAATGGACCTTGGAGTATTAAGAAAAGGAGGACATAATGAACAGGTAGAGGTCACTACACCTGTCATTATAACTTGGCATAATGGAAAATCAAGAATGGTAGGAGACTTCAGAGCCCTGAACACCTATACCATTCCAGACAGATATCCAATACCCAGAATCCATGAGACATTGACACAATTGTCACAAGCTAAGTTGATTACAGCCCTGGATTCTTTAAAGGGTTTTCATAAAAATGTCTTAACAGACAATGCCAAGAAACTACTGAGGATAATATTCCACTGTGGGTTTTTTAAATACTTAAGATTGCCATTTGGAATAAAGAATGCACCTTCCCATTATCAAAGGATGATGAATACGATATTCCCTGAAGAATTATCAGAAGTATGGTTAATTATCTATATTGAATATATCATAGTTTGCTCAGAAACTTGGGAAAATCACCTTTCAAGACTAGAAAGGGTACTTCAAAAAATAGTGCAAGGGAATATGAAAATTTCCTTGAAAAAGTGTCATTTTGCATATATTGAACTAAAATCACTAGTACATGTTGTATCTGGACTTAGTCTAGGCATAAACAAGGATAAAGTAGCAGCAGTACTACTTAACCCAATGCCTCAAACCAAAAAAGAAATGCAATCATTTCTAGGATTTTCTGGTTACTATAGACAGCATATAAAGGACTTTGCAAAAGTTGCCAAATCCTTGTATAAACTATGTGATCAACAAACAGTCCATGAAATGACAGAAGAAACAGTCAAGGCATATGAAGAATTTAAAAATTCCTCAACAAATGCCCCATTTCTTCTAATGCCAGATTGGAAACTACCCTTCAAACTTTACATTGATGCTTGTGGAGAAGGACTAGGTGCTGCACTACACCAGACACAAATTATCAATGATAAACCAGTAGAAGGACCAATTTGTTTTATTTCAAGACAGATAAAGCCAACAGAAGCAAGATATGGAGCAAGACAAATGGAATGCCTCTGCTTTGTGTGGGCTTTAGAAAAATTACATTATTACTTGGATGGAACAGTATTTGATGTGATTACAGACTGTAATGCTGTAAAATCTCTATTGAATATGAAAACTCCAAATAGACATATTCTGAGATAGCCAATTGCTATTCGAGAATATAGAGTAAATATGACTATTGTTCATAAATCTGGTAATATTCACAAAAATGCAGATGGTCTTAGCAGATGGACTCTAGCAAATACCCCTGACAATCCAGCATGGGTACCACCGGAAGAGCACCATATAGAAGGAATATGTGTTACAGAAATTGGCACAGAATTCTTTAACCAACTTAAAGAAAGCTATAAGATAGACAATAATCGCCACATCTTAAGCCAACTTCTAATGAAAGACTTCAAAGATCCATTACTTTCATCCAAATTAGATGAAACATGGAAAAAGGCATTTGATTAAGGAAGATTCCACCTCCTTGATGGAATCCTTTACCATAGAACAAAACACACATACGTTATGGCCTTAACAGATAGAACCCTGATAAACACTATTTTACATGAGTGTCATGATAGTGTTGCAGCTGGACATTTTTCAGAAGACAGAACACTAGAAAGGGTGAAAACCTGCTCTTGGTGGCCAAATTGGAAGAAAGATGTTGCATAATACTGCCAAACCTGTGACAGATGTCAAAAAGCCAACAGAGCCACAGGAATGAAATTTGGAATGATTATCCAAATCCAAGAACCAAAATCCCCTTGGGAAATAGTTCATATGGATTGGGTAACAGCATTACCTCCAGGAGGAGACAGAAGCTATAATGCATGCCTAGTATTAGTTGACAGATATAGCAAAACCCCCATGTTCTTACCATGTTAAAAAGATGACACAGCTATGGACACAGCCATAATGATATGGAATAAAGTCATTAGCCATACAGGCTTATTCCAGAATATTATAAGTGACAGAGACCCAAAATTCACTTCAGCATTATGGAAAAATCTCCATAACTTCTTTGGGATACAGTTATCATTCTCAAAGGCTTACCATCCTCAAACTGATGGTTTAGCAGAAAGAATGATACAAACCTTGGAGGACATGATCAGAAGATTCTGTGCTTATGGACTAGAACTCAAAGATTCTGATGGTTTTACCCATGATTGGTGTACACTAATACCAGCCCTTGAACTGGCATATAAAACATCAATCCATTCTTCTACTGGCAAAACAGCAGCAATGCTAGAAAAAGGTTGGAGTCCAAGACTTCCTTGTGATACCCTCAAAAAGGACTTAGTGGATATACATACAACAGCAAGCAGTTTTAAGATAATGCTTGACAAAGCAAGACACCATGCAAACAGATGTATGCAAGATTATTTCAAATATGCAAAATAAAGATGGGATAAAAGTCATAAACCACATGACTTCAAAAAAGGAGACTTGGTCCTAGTATCAACCCTTAATTTCAATAACATAAAAGGTCCAAAGAAATTGAAGGCTTCTTTTTCAGGACCATTTATGATAAAAGCACTTCATGGACCCAATGCTGTGCAATTGGAACTCACAGGTGAATTAATGAACAAACACCCAACTTTACCTTTAAGTCTGATAAAACCTTACAGCTGAAGTGACAAGGAATTCTTTCCACTAATAAATAAACCCCCACTTGAAATTCCCCCCTTGGAAGAAGCAGAAGAGAAGAAAATTGTAAAATTCCTTAAAGAAAGAAGGACAAGAAACAAAAAAGAAAGAGAGTACCTTGTAAGGTATAGAAATTCAACTCAAGAAGATTAATGGCTACTTGATAAAGATATAACAAATTCTGATAAACTACTAAGAAGGTTCAGACATGAAAGAAAACCTGAAGAATAGAAAAGTTAAGCATTATTGAGCTTCAAGACTAACAAAGTCTATTGAAGAGGTAGGACAGTGGATGATACCCTAATTACACATATTGGATTGTGGTACAATCTTTTTTGGTGGTAGGGAATGTGAACCTTTGAGATATGACCACATACCCAAAAATGTCACAAGAAATATTTAAAATAATTACACATTAAAAATAATTACCTTACAACTACAAAAATGCCATAAATAGGCATAAAACTTGGTTTAACTTAAAAGCCAATGAATAAACTTGTGAAATAGATTTTACCAATGGATTCCCCATGGTAAAATACATATATACTTTTTTCATGGCATAACTGTAAAGTCAATATTTAATGAGTTATAAGTAATAATACCTTATAAAAAACATAAATCCTTAATTATTCCAAATACCAATGAAACAACATGTGAAATAAATGGTACCATTGGACTTCCCATAAACCTCTACACATAAAACAATTAAGAAGCTAATCTCCAAAGTCAATACTTAAGGAGTTAAGCTCAATATATGCACTTTTTTGGTCAATGCATATATTCAAGGATTTTAGCTAATATCCTTTGGAATATACATGATAACGTGATGAACCAAAAATAAAGTAACCACGTAGTTACTGTAGGAATACAGCAATGAACTTTATTTCACAAGTTCTAAACAAGGTTAAAACCTGTAATGGATTATTGATTAAAATCAATAGAGCTGTTGACCACTTTGTTGTGAAAGTGGTCCAGACTTAAAAAAGGGTAGACAGTTGGATCCTACTACTTCATTTGTGAAGAATGATGCATTTTGTATTCTCATATTCAAGGTATAACCCCTTGAAATCATGGTTTGAAGTTTAAAATATTAAGTTTCAACAGAGAAGATGAGTTACAAGAAAAATCATCAAAAATAGAGTTTTGATTATGTCATGAAATGCTCTTGGCAGTGTAATACAGACATGCCAAGCTATCAGAATCCACTCTCACAATAGCTGTAGCATGCTTAACTCAAAAGGTATTAATGATCAGAGTTTAAGCTTAAATTTGATCATTTAAGATCACTCACTGTAATCCTATTTTAAGTTTAACAGTAATATAAGTGATAAAACTGGTGAATACTATTAGAATATTATTAATCCCAATAAGATCCATGAATCTTAGGCTTCTTCCAAGCCTATGATGTCATCAAACCTATAGTTACAGTGATAACTCTAAATAATGGCATAATTATGAGGTAAGATGGTTTGATCATGATGTAATCATCACCAAACCTTAAAATATTGATCAATTCTAGTAGAAATAATCAGTAAACATCTACTAGAAGCCTGTTGGACTGTAGGAGGGAGGTATTTACTATAAATAGAGCTCTTTTTTACTCTGTTTTCCCCTCAGACGCCTACGAAACATTAAATCATTAAATAAAAAGGTAATTTCACTATTCTTTATATATAGGACTTTTATATTATTAAAGACCAAATATAATGTTATAATAATCTTCATCTCTGATGTGATTATTTCAATTATTTAATTGTTTTGTTTAAATTTCTCTTAAAAACCTCAATTCCACGTAAAATCAAGAAAAATTGTAATTTCTATTAAGTTTCATTGTAACTACAATTTAAAAAAGTTGTATTTACATTTCTAGGCGTAAAATTACTCAAAATTATTATATTAAGCATTCAAAGTAGGTTATTTCTCTTATTTATAATTATGTTTCTCTATTATTACTTTAATACTTCTATAATTGATATAAATAGTATTTATATTAATTTATAACTTCAATATTATTAATATTATTGTTATTAATTGTTTTTTATTAATAAAAAACAATTTTTTACCCCTTTATTATTTTTTGGTAACAATAATAAAGTGCTTTTAAATATATTAATTATCTTATATTAATATATTTATTTTATTATATTATTTCTTTTATAATATAAATTATATTATTATATTTCTTTAATAATATAATTATTTTACGCCATAATTATAATAATTCTTTATTATTATAATTATTTTTATCTCATTTATTTCATTTATAAGGACATTCATAGTACAATTAGTAAAATATTAGTAATTTTTACTTATTGTTTCATAGTCAAACCTTACAGTATTCATGCTTACCATCTCAATCTCCCATCCCAATGGATATTCATCCACCTAGTCTTCCATATTTCACTCTTAGAACCAGTCAAGACATAAACAATCCCAAATAGGCATCGAGAGCCTCCTCCTCCAATTATCATTGAAGAAGAAGAGGAATGGGAAGTTTCTCAAATACTTGACTCAAAGATTAAGAGAGTAAAATTATGGTATTTGGTGGAATGGAAAGTTTTCACTAAAGATCCAGAAGGATCCACTTGGGAACCAACAAAAAACCTCAAGAATTTCCCTGAACTTGTTAACAATTTTCATTCTTTATATCCTGACAAGCCAGGACCAAATTCTTCAGTAGCTTGTTTTTTTATGATGCTTTGTGGGGAGAGGAATTATTAAAGGTAAGTCCCACTCCTGGTATGCACCTTTAGAGGTATTCTACCCTTTCTGTTGTAAGTATCACTATGGCCACTCTGTGAGCACTTTTCAACCTTTTGGACACAGGACCCTGGCCAAGCTTTCAACATCAATTCCAATCTTTATCGCCATTTACACTTGGGAGAATGGACCATTCATGTTTCAATTCACTTTCCAAGTTTTTCCAATTCCATGTCATTCTTTCAGAAAACGTTATTTTCTTTTATGGCACTGGCAGGAGTGGTAATTACCAAATGTAAGTTCCTCTCCTGATGTGCACTTCCCTGAAGGGTCTACAATCTGTCAAAACATCACCTTGGACACTCTGTGAGCACATGGCATCAAATTTTCCTTTCCAGGTCCTTGGCCAATTTCAAAATCAATTACCAACCTCTGTGATGAAGATTGAAGCCTCCTCAAGATTCATTTTCTTTTACTTTTGTCTTTTTCTTATTTTTTTCATCTTAATTCTTTAATTTTGTTTTCATTTTTCATCTGCAATTTTTGTTATTTACGCACAAAATCAATTCATGAACCAAGTCATTTACTTTTAAAAAATTATACCATTTTTGAAGCCAACTGTCAAAAGAAGACCAAGTCACCCTCACATAATATGCCAACCTCTTATCAGTTCTAAAATTCCTATGAAGAGTCAATACCTCTGGAATCCCTATGTCAAACCTTTCCATAGCCTCAACAGGATTTTACCTTATCCTGGTGACCAGGAGCTCACCATTCAAGGTAGGGGGTACTGCCACAACCCTGGATAATACCCCTCTAATTGGTGTTTACGTCATGTTAGTCTCCACCCATATCCTTCATTTTACGCCATTGTCACCTTCTTGGCAGGAAATGGCCATCTGGCCATATCCTGCACCATTGGCCCTTTTGGCCAATTCTTCACCTCACCAACCCCCAGGCCATTACGTTTGTTCTGGGCCCTGGGGGTCCTTTTATGTTTCAGGTGTTTCTGGCCCCTCTATACACCACCAGGGCCTCTAGCCCACCCCTTTTGATGACGGGGTCTATGGCCTAAATTGCCTTTCTGGGCCATTGGGGCCCCGTATGTCCCGCGGGATCCCTAGGTCCCTTTTGACCTAAATCCAATGAGGCCAAAAGGGGACCAAGGGGGCAGTTGTCACAGGGGCTCTTCTAAGTGAAGAGGGCCTGGCACTCAGTGAACAGACTTACTTATGGAGGGCTCAAAAAGAAATACTCAAAAGATAAGAGTAATGGAGTAAGAGGATAAATTCCTAGTCATAAAAGAATAAGCATAAAGATAAGAGAGACAAAACAAAAGCAATAATAAAGAGCCAACCACAAATAATCCTGAGTCACTGTTTCAACCTGTTCAGAAAAGAGAAAAGGAATTAATAAGGATATGGCCACCAGGACTCTACTGAACAGGTGAGGGAAGGCTAAGACTAACTTAATAAGTAATAAAATAATATTCCAAAAGTGAGAATAAAATAATATTAAATAATAAATCAACTATTTTAATTAACTGGGGGAAAAACCCCCAGGTGAGTGAAGAGGGGCTGGTATATGTGAGAAATACCAGCCTTGGAGTTTGAGTGTTGAGATACTTGTCTGTATGCTGGAAGAAGTTGGATGTGGGATTGAATCCTGTATTGGTGAATCCAATACAGGTTATACAGTCAATACAGGTATTTGCACCTGTATTGATTACAGGCCTGTATTTGGTGAATCCTGTATTTGGGTCTTGCCTGTATGAACTGTATTGAGGTCTGAAACTGTATTTGGATCTTGCCTGTATGAAAACTGTATTTGGATAATCTTGAATGAAACCCCCTTGCTGATTGGGTTTTGAGGGGTATCAATGAAGTAATGATTGTGGAATATGATTGGTAATGCCCCTGCCTCCTTGGCTGTGACATTATCCCCCTCTTGAAAGTGGTGAGCTCTGAGCACCATAAGTACAGTGAGTCTTGATGAGCTTGCAAATAATCCATACAGTTCTTTCCCCCAATTCCTTAAATTTATTCATTCAAATTCCTTCTTCAACCAATACTCAACAAAAAATCCTCATTTCATCACCTGTAGGTATTTTCTCCTTGATCTTGATTCTGAATTCCCCCTTTCACTTCAAAATGCTTTCACTCTTCTGGAAATTTTTTTCATCTTGTCTTGAGTGTCTTCACCAAAACTTTTCTTGAGTCCTCATGGCTTTGGAAAAGTGGGTGACCTGGGTTTATGTCCCAAGAACACCTGAATTCATCATAATTTTCATCTTGAGGGTGATGGCATAAAGTGGCCAACACTTGAGGTTTTGGACCTTTTCAGAAGTCCTGGCCAAAATCCCTGATTTTGTGATTAAAGGGGATTTTGGCCAATTTGCGCAAAAATGCGCAAAGTGCGCAAAATTTGCGCAAAGTGCGCAAAATTTGCGCAAAGTGCGCAAACGCGCATATATGCAATAATGGCATATATTGGTGAAAAACCAAAAAATCCTGATTATTGCTGCAAAAATGGCCTTCTGAAGGGTTTGGCCATTTTGCGCATTTTTGCGCAAAATGCGCAAAAATGCGCAAAGTGCGCAAATGCGCAAAATTTGCGCAAAGTGCGCAAATGCGCAAAATTTGCGCAAAGTGCGCAAATGCGCATATATGGGTGAAAAACTGAAATTTTTTGATTTTGCTGAAAAAATGGCCTTATAACTTGTTTTGGCCATTTTGCGCATTTTTGCGCAAAATGCGCAAATGCGCAAAATTTGCGCAAAAGTGCGCAAATGCGCAAAATTTGCGCAAAAGTGCGCAAATGCGCAAAATTTGCGCAAAGTGCGCAAATGCGCAATTATGATGAATTTGGCCAAAAAGGCCTTTTGAAGCCTTTTGACAAGAAAAATGGGCTTTTTGCGCAAAAATGCGCAAAAGTGCGCAAAAGTGCGCAAATGCGCAAAAATGCGCAAAATGCGCAAAATTGCGCAAATTTGCCAATATGCATAATTAAGCATATTTTGATGAAAAGTGATAAACTAGAGCAATTTTGAAGTTTTGAGGTCTGATATGGCCATTTGTGCCAAAGTGCATAAAATCATGAATTTGGCCAATTGGGCCATTTGAAGCAGTTTTCTTCTTCTTGATCTTGATTTCTTCCTGAATTTCTTTCTTCTTATAACCTTCTTGACTGGTCAATTGCCATAAATGCTTTGCTGACTTGCAATTGTCCATAAATCTCTTGGTCTTGAATTGAAATTTTGACTTGAAGATGAGTTCAAGGCTGACTTCCCTCTGTGATTCCAATCACTCTGATTCCCCACCCTCTGTACTTTATGGTCCTGGTGTTTTTGATAACTTGAGGGAGCTTTCTGAAGAGAGTATGGCCCCTACAGAGATTTGGGACATCAATAAAACCTATAATGGGTTCAAATCTGTCAGAGTTATTGAACCACCCTGCACCAATTGTAAGAGGAAAGGGATTCCTTGTGTGGAATCTGCTACTGCTAGGTCCACCAGGTGTCAGTTTTGCAATCTTGGAAAAAGAAATTGTTCCCAAGCCCACTATAGCTTTCCTGAAGATGCCAGAAGATTATGGAGCAGCATCAAGAAGGGTGGAAGATTTGGATTGGAAGCTCCTGTTGATGAACCTCCCACCTCTGATGCCACCTCTGGTCACTCCAATTGTGAGTTGATTGGCCATAGAATTGATGGGTTGCTGACTTCTGTGTTTTCTTTTCTTCTTCTTCAGTAACTGGATCTAGAATGAGGGGTGTCCAACAATGGAATAATACCAGTGGTTCCTGGGCAGCCATTGGAGGACCAATTCACCCCCAAGGAAATCCCATTGGAGTGGCCCCAGAGGTTCCCATTTTGGTCACCAGAAAGGATGGAAGACTTGGAAAATTGAAGAGAAATTTGGTGGTTCAAGATGAAATTGATACTGATGCTGAAGGAAGTGATGAGATTGATGGAGAAGAGCTTGAAATGACTACCCCAATCCAGAAAAGAAGAATCCAATCCACCTCACAATCCCCAGTCCAAGCCAGTACCACCAATAATGAAGTGATCAGGTCCCCCCAACCACCTCAACTTCCAATTAGATCCCCAACCAGGCCCTCCACACTTGCCTCCACCTCTACCAATATCCAACCACAAGTGGCCAGCACTTCTAGAGACCCAATGTCTCCAGAACCTGAATCAATCTTTGAAACCCGTCGCCGCTGGAATATTACTGGAAACTTCACTGATCAAAAAAGGGTGAACAAGAAGGTGGTCACCTCTCTATTTGCTGAAGTTGATGCTTTAACTGAGGTGTTTGTTGATAAGGCCATGAAGAGTGCTATTCCAGGGGAGCCCACTGCTGCTTTGGCCAGGGAGGCAGTTGCTTATGAAGATGCCATGGTTGTTAAGTTTAGAGAAGCCTTGAAGAAATTTTGATGAGGATTATCTGTAGCTGGTCTTTACCATTACTAGTGTTTGCTCTTGATTACTAAATAAATTCACTCCCCAAACAAGATATGGGAGTTATGATTACTGCTTTTGAAACAAGAATTGAAAAATAAATCATACAAGTAAAAGAAAATAAAAGAAATGAAAAAGAAAGAAATGAGAGAAAAAAGAGAGTAAAGAAAGAAATAAGAAATGCCTGAGGGTTGTCCTTCTTGTGGTGAGTTGCTTGATTTTGGCCAAAATGTTCTGAAAAATAAAACCAAGCATTTGATGCTCACAGCGTGGCCAAGGTAATGTTTTACAAGAAGTAGACCCCTCAGGGATGCATACCAGGAGATGGAACTTACTTTCATAACTTCCACTCCCCACCAAGCACCATAAATGAAAATTTAAATATGCCATAAGATGAATTTGATAATGAATGTCTTGAAAGATAATTTATGGCATGATTGGAGAAAGAAGAGAAAATAAAAGAAAAGATTGGGCCAAATCTTGATGAAAGGTCCAAATCTTGAGGGTATTATGTTGCAAGGCCTTCTGAATCTGTCCAAAAAATTGACAAGTGCTCACAAAGTGGCCAAGGTGATGCTTACAACAAATTTGGGTAGAATACCCCCTTAAAGGTGCATGCCAGGAGAGGAACTTACTTTCATAAACTCCAATCCCCACCAAGCACCATAAAATCAAACTCTTGAGGCATTTGGGCCAGGCTTGTCAGGATACAAAGTGTGAAAGTCCTTGACAAGGTCTGGAGAGTTGGTAAGGTTGGAAGCTGGTTCCCAAGTTGTTCTTTCTGGGTCTTCACTGAATCCTTTCCACTCAACTAAATACCATAATGAACCTCTCTTGAGTTTTGAGTCCAGAACCTGAGCCACTTCCCATTCTTCTTGCTCTTCCACTATTACTGGAGGTGGTGGCAATTGGTGTCGATTTGGGATAGTTGATTGCTTCACTGGTTCTAACAAGGACACATGGAAAACAGGGTGAACTGACTTCCATTGTTGAGGCAACTTGAGGTGATATGCATGGCTGCCAATCTTCTTCAGAACTTCAAAAGGTCCCAACCATCTTTCTGAGAGCTTCTTGGTGGGTCTTGTTGTCTTGATGTTCTTGGAGGCTAGCCATACTTTGTCCCCAGGTTGGAAATCAGGTGGAATTGCTCTATTTCTATCTGCATACTTCTTGAATCTTCTTATTGCTGACTCTAATTCTTCTTTGACAACTTGCTGTACTGATTGGAGTTTTGTTGATAACTTTCCAGCAGGTGAATCTTGAGAAACATGGATTGAGTCAAAGCTGGGATTTCTTCCATAAATGGTGAAAAAAGGTGATTGCTTTGTGGATGAATGTTCTGCATTATTATAGGCAAATTCAGCCAGAGGGAGCCAGGTGTGCCAGTCATCTTGATGGTAACTGACATACATCCGAAGATACTGTTCTAGAATCTGATTTACCCTCTCTGTCTGTCCATCTGTTTCAGGGTGAAATGCAGTTGAAAGATCTCTTGATATCTTGAGCTGCTGACATAATTGGGTCCAGAATGATGAAACAAATAATGAACCTCTATCACTAACAATACTGATTGGAAGACCATGTTTGGAAAAGACATGATTAATGAATATTTGAGCTAAGTCCAGTGCAGTGATTGTTGAATAAGTTGGAATAAATATTGCCATTTTTGAAAATCTGTCTACAACTACTAAAATAGAATCAAAGTTGCTTGACAAGGGCAATTGAGTGATAAAGTCCATTGATAAAGAATTCCAAGGACCAGATGGAATTTGAAGAGGCTTGAGTAATCCAAACTTCTTATGGTGGATGTTCTTGTTTCTTGAACATTGCTGACATGAGGACACATAGTCCTTGATGATTTGATTCATGCCAGACCAATAAAAATCCCTCTTGATGAGCTTGAGGGTCTTCTCCTGGCCAGGATGGCCAGCCAACGGTGAGTCATGACGCCTTTGAAGAATATCCAATTGAACTTCATGATTGCTTGGAATAACTACTCTATCTTTGAACAATAACAAATTTGCTTGAGGTTCAAGAGAATAGTCTGGGACTGATTCTCCTCTTGCTAATTTCTTGAGGATCTCCTTATAGTCTTTGTCTTGCCATACTTGTCTTTGGATCTGATCAACTAAATCTGAAAACATTTCAACTTTTATGGAAAAGAATCTTGACTCTTGAATTTCATTCTGCTTGAGAACTTGATGAAAGTTTTGAGGATTCTTGCTGATGAAATCCACCCCCCTCTCTGGGTACACGTCGTCCCGACGTGACAAGGCATCTGGTAAAGTGGCCAGCCTGCCTGGGCGGTAAGTGATAACAAAGTGAAATTCAGACAAAAATTCAGCCCAACGGGCTTGACGACGAGTAAGGACTTTAGAGGACATAAAATATTGGAGAGAACAATGGTCTGTCAAGACCTCAAAGGAATCAGAAAGAGAAAGGAGAAAGGCTCTCCAGCGCTTGAGAGCCCAAACTATGCCAAGGAGTTCCTTGTCATGAATTTCATAGTTGAGTTCAGCTGGTAAGAGCTTGCGACTATCAAATGCAATGGGATGCTTTCCTGAGTCATTCACCTGACTCAGTACAGCACCCAAGGCATAATCAGAGGCATCAGTCTCTACAATAGTTGGGAGAGAAGGATTAAAATGAGAGAGGATAGGAGCAGTGGTGAAAGCTTCTTTGAGTATCTGAAACTGGCTAAGAGCTTCCTCATTGAAGATGAAGGGAGAATCTTTTTTGAGAAGGGAAGTGAGAGCAGAGATTTTTTTGGAATAATTTTTAATGAAACGACGATAAAAGTTGGCAAAGCCAAGAAAGGATTGAAGGGCCTTGATGTTCTTGGGCTGAGGCCAATTGAGGATTTGTTGAACCTTGGAAGAGTCCATCTTGAGGCCATCACTTGAAACAACATAGCCCAAGTATTCCACACTTGAGGCATGGAATACACACTTTGAGGCTTTAGCAAACAAATTATTGTCTCTCAGTCTTTGGAGAACAGAGGCCACATGTTTAACATGTTCATCCAAAGAGCTAGAGAAGACCATAATATCATCTAAGTACACTACAACAAAAATATCCAAATAGTCTGCAAAGATATCATTCACAAGATTTTGGAATGAAGCTGGAGCATTGGTTAAGCCAAATGGCATAACCAAATATTCATAACTGCCATATTTGGTTCTAAAGGCAGTTAAGTGCTCATCCCCCTCTTTGATTCTCAAGAGGTTATAAGCACCACGCAGATCTATCTTGGAGAAGATAGTAGCACCGTTGAATACGGTAAGAAGCTGATTCATTGGAGGAACAGGATACCTGTTCTTCCTAGTCACAGCATTAAGTTTGCGGTAGTCAACACACAAACGAAGACCACCATCCTTTTTCTTAACAAAAAGGACAGGCGCTCCTGTTGAGGAGGAGCTTGGTCTAATGAAATCTTTCTCTACATTCTCTGAAATGTAGGCCCGCAGTGTTTCTGACTCACTCTTTGATAAAGAGTAGATAACACCAACTGGAGGTAGAAGACCCTCCAGTTCAATATGATGATCACAGGCACGGTGTGGAGGAAGTTTCTCTGCTTTCACTTTGGAGAATACATCCAAATATTTGTGATAAACAGGAGGGACTACCTTCAGCACAGTTTCAATCTCTTCTGGCTCTTCCTCCTCATCCCACTGCTCCTCCAGGGAGGCATGAAAAGATAAGGGAGGAAGGTCCATATCCCCTTGAAAGAGATGAAGTGAAGATATAGCAACATCTTCTCCAACATCTTTTATCTCTTTGAAGACTTCATCTCTTAATGGAAGTAATGACTGAGAGGGAAAAATGGAGGGGTTATGGACAGAAGGAGGAAAGGAAGGTGTCTTAAGTTCACCAACCAGAGCAACACTGTTGACAGCAGTGGAAAAGTCATTACTGGTAGAAGAAATAATACCACTAGAATCCTTATGATTAGAATCATAGGTGATCAATCCATTTTTCCAATCAATAATGGGATTGAAATGGTAAAGAAAATCATAGCCCAATATTAGGTCTTCTCCCTTGGGTGAATCTATGATAAAGAAATCCCATTCAAAGCTTGGGAAGGAAGGTAAATCAACAACCCACTTGGTATAATGGGTGATGAACAAGGAAGTGGATTCACTAGAATCCAGAATGAAAAGAGGAATCTTTTCAGGGAGCTCTGACATGGTCAATGAGTACTTGAGAACAAAATTCTTTGCAATAAAGGAGTTTGTAGCACCAGAATCAATGAGAATACTATAAAAAATATCAGAGATTGAAGAAAAAATAAGAAACTTTAAAGATTTCTTGACACTAGTATTCAGAGTGCACAATTGTGCTCTTGAAGGAAATAAGTGAGAACCATTGAACACATCATGATTCCCACTCAGGCTTTTCCCTGCTTGCTAGGGAGGCCTTTTGATGACCCTTGCCTATTCTCAGGCCTCTTGAAGCATTTTTCAAGTGGGTGCTTTCCACCACAATAATTGCACAAGCCTTCTTTAATCCTCCTCTCCTTTTCAGAACCGATTAATTTATTGTCCTTATTGAGGAGAGCAGCATGAGGCTTGTCTTTGGACACTTGAAAATTCTTCCCCTTCTTATTCTTCTTGTGATAAGGCTTCTTTGATGATGAACTTTGAGGGGGCTTGGAGGAGTTGGATCCACTGATTGGAGGCTTCTTCTCTTGATGGCTACCCTTTTCCTTCTGCCTCTCATGGTACCTGGTATCCAATTCCAAGGTGATGTCCATGAGTTCTTGAAGACTATCAAAAGTTCCAGGGTGAGAAGCCAATTGGTCCAACAACCTTGATGCCAAGCCTCTCCTATACACATGGATATAGGCTCTTTCCCCCCAGTCTCCAATTCTTGACATTAAACTTCTAAAATCAGCTATGTACAAGGAAACTTGACCACTTTCCCTCATCCTCAAATTGTCCAACTCTTGTTCAGCTTTTCTGACTTCATTGGGATCACCAAACAGAGTGAATAACTGGGTTTCAAACAACTGCCAGTTATTGAGGAGGTAAGAAGGGTCTTCATTGGAGATATTTGAGAGGTAAGGTTCAATCCATTTGCCAGCTCTACCAGTAAGAAAAGAAGTTGAATAAAGCACCTTCTTCCTGTCAGAGAAGAAGTTTGCTGGGTCATTATGAAAGATTAATTGACAGGATTGAATGAATCCTCTCAATTTATGAGCTTTAGTACCATCAAAAGAATCAGGTGCCTTCATTGATGGAGTCTTGAATGCAGGGACTTTTGAAGTGTCCCTTGGGGCAACTGCTTGAGTGAGTTGTCCCATAAACTGAGTCATTTGCTCCATCATCTTGAGGAAATTTGGTTCAGCTTGAGAGACAGAAGGTTGATTAGAAAGGGCTAGATTTGGAGCCTCAGGAGCTTCAGTAGCACCTGCCAAGGCAGCTGCCACTTCAGTCTCCTCAGATTCTTCCTCTTCCACAGACTCCTCCCCTCCTCATCTTCAGCTTCCCCCAATCTACTTCTAGGCCCTTGAGAAACACCAGGATAACCACCCAATAGTCCAGAGAATGATCTTGATCTTCTAGACTTCACACCTCCTCTTCTGGAGGGTGCTGCTCCTTCCATTGGTGGTCCTCTGTCCAGATTTGCACTCAGTTGATGAACTGATGGTGTGCGGTCAAGAGGAGCCCTTGGTGTAGGAGTGAGAACAGCTTGATGTCTCTGGGATCTTGTATTCTTGGCTGGGGGACTATGCTGAACTGGAATTATGAAAGAAGAATGAATAAAAACTTGATGATACTTTGAATAAAATAAGGCTTGACCAAATCAAATTAAATGAGAATCTTGATGATCTTGAAGAATCAATAAACAGTCTTGAAGTGAATCAATATGAATAAATCTTGAAGAGTGAAGATGACAAAGTCAAATTCTTATGAATAATCAATTTCAATCAATAAGTCAAATCAAGTCAATCAAAATCAAATCAATTAAGTCTTGAGGAATTCAATCAATATCTTCAAAAATCAATTCAATTTTCTTGAGGAATCAAATTCAAATCAATAAATCAAATCAAAACTTGAGGATAAATCAGCTATCTTGAAGAATCAAATCAAGTCAATCAAATCAAATCAATCAGGTCAATTCAAAATCTTGAGGTGAAATCAATGTCTTGAACAATCGATCAATCAATCAATAATCTTGAGAAATTTCAATCAAACCACTGAATACCCCAAATCAAATAACCCTGAATGATGAATCAATTAACCCAACTAATTCCAAGCAATAAAACCTGAATAAACCTGAATTCAGACAAAAGAGAAATTAGAATGATAAAGAATAAAGTGAAATGGTCAGCAGAATTTTTGAAATGAGAAAGAGAATCAATTTTCATTTGAATAAAATGAATGAGATGAAAATTGATAAGAGAGAAAAATCATAAAAATCATAAAAAATCATAAAATCATGAAAAAATCATAATTGAAGAATGAGATAAATGAGTAAAATGAATGAATGAAAAGAAAGAAGCAATTAGCAGTTAATTAAAATAATGTCACAGGGGCTCTTCTAAGTGAAGAGGGCCTGGCACTCAGTGAACAGACTTACTTATGGAGGGCTCAAAAAGAAATACTCAAAAGATAAGAGTAATGGAGTAAGAGGATAAATTCCTAGTCATAAAAGAATAAGCATAAAGATAAGAGAGACAAAACAAAAGCAATAATAAAGAGCCAACCACAAATAATCCTGAGTCACTGTTTCAACCTGTTCAGAAAAGAGAAAAGGAATTAATAAGGATATGGCCACCAGGACTCTACTGAACAGGTGAGGGAAGGCTAAGACTAACTTAATAAGTAATAAAATAATATTCCAAAAGTGAGAATAAAATAATATTAAATAATAAATCAACTATTTTAATTAACTGGGGGAAAAACCCCCAGGTGAGTGAAGAGGGGCTGGTATATGTGAGAAATACCAGCCTTGGAGTTTGAGTGTTGAGATACTTGTCTGTATGCTGGAAGAAGTTGGATGTGGGATTGAATCCTGTATTGGTGAATCCAATACAGGTTATACAGTCAATACAGGTATTTGCACCTGTATTGATTACAGGCCTGTATTTGGTGAATCCTGTATTTGGGTCTTGCCTGTATGAACTGTATTGAGGTCTGAAACTGTATTTGGATCTTGCCTGTATGAAAACTGTATTTGGATAATCTTGAATGAAACCCCCTTGCTGATTGGGTTTTGAGGGGTATCAATGAAGTAATGATTGTGGAATATGATTGGTAATGCCCCTGCCTCCTTGGCTGTGACAGCAGTTCACCGGGTCCACCTGAGTCAATTCCGGCCCATAACTTCAGCAAGCCGCAAGATGACAAAAAAGGACCCCAGGACCCAAATTGGGTATTTTCAGCCCATGGCCACTGGCAACCACCAGATGCCACCAACTCAGGTCCAGCAAGGCTCCCCCTCAATTCAGGGGAAGACCTGTCCTTCACAAGGCACTCTGTACCAGAGGATTCAGGCATGGTGCATATAAGGTATAATATACCATCATGCACCATTTTTTTCAGAAATTCAATGGTGATGTTTTCAGGACCAAATTATGACTTTCCAGTTCAAGTCCCCAAATCCATCACCCATTTTGAAGGAAGTGTTTCAGTCATTCAGTCTTGTAATCCTTGGCAGCTACAAGAGGACTATTTGAGGACCCCAACCACCTGACCTGCAGGAGTTGGGTTGTTGTTATTTTCAGGATTATTCCAAGGGTAGTTTAAGCAGGTTATCAATCATTCAATCAGTTCTCAAGGCATCAAGTACTTCAGTATTCCTTGTACAGCCCAATTTTCCCATCCAGGCTGTATTCAAGCAATCTGTATGGCCTTGGCCCTTTTGGGCCAATTCATACTCCACTGTGGGAATTCAGCCACATATTTAAACTCTCAAGATGGCCAGCACTGTATTGAACCAATTCAATCAATACAGCTTGCTGGCTCACCTTCCAGGATCAGCCTCTCAGCATTTCACATATACTGGCCACCTTTTTCTTCCCTGGGGACTTTTTCCCCAGTTAATTATTATATTGGATTTCTTTTTATCCTTATTTTCTTTTCATTTATTAAAGTATAAACTGATAATCTGAAGTCAGTCATTTGCACACTTCTCTTGTTTTCCTGTCAGTAGATATTGGTGGGCATATCCTTTAGTGTTTCCATTGTTCTTTCTGGCAGGTTGAAACAGTGAATTTAGGATTCACTTGGTTGGTTCTTTGGATTTTGGCTTCTCTGTTATCTTTTTCCACTGGCTTCTTTCTTCTTTATCTTTTGCATACTTGTCTTTACTGTTTTTTCCTTTGAAGAAAATATATTCTTTATTATCTTCTTTATTCTCTGGACTGCTCCAAGTGAGTTCTTGATTCATTAATGCCAGGCCACTCTTGCCATTCACAATAGCCCCTTTGACAGAAAGAAAATATGAGTTACAAGAAAAATAATCAAAAAAGGAGTTTTGATGATCTAATGAAATTCTGTTGGAAATTTAATGATGAAATTCCAAGATATCAAAATTCACCCTCTTAATGACTGTAGCGTGTATAACTCAAAGTTTCTCAATGATAGAAATCTAAGCTTAAAATTGATCATTTATGATCACTCACTGTAATCTCGATTTGAGTTTAACAGTCATATAAGTGATAAAAGTGGATAATGCTAGTTTAATATGATTAAACCTAATGAATTCCACCAATTTTAGTCTTCTTCCAAGCCTATGATGTCAGCAAACCTATGTTTACAGTGATAACTCTAAATAATGGTTTAATAATGAGATAAGATGGTTGAATTATGATGTAATGACCACCAAGCCTTAAAGTACTAATCAATTAAAGTGTATATCATCAGGAAATGTCTACAAGAAGCCTTGTGAGCTCCATGAGGTAAGATGGTACTATATAGAGAGCTCTTTTTACCTCTATTTCCCCCTCAGGCACATCAAAAACATTAAATAAATAAATCCAAAGGCAATAACTTTAATCTCTATATATAATTATATTGAAATATCAATGGCTCAAGTTCATCTCTCTTATAATCATCAATCTAGATGTTATTAAACCATTACTTAATTGTTTATGTTGAATTTCACATAAAATTGAGAATATCTGTAATATCTTTATTTTTCCTGTAAATACAATTGAAAGAAGTTGTATTTACATTATTTTGGTGTAAATATATTCAAAATTATTATATTAAGTTCTCAAAGTAGTTTAATTTCTCTTTCTATAATAATTTCTCTGTATTATTATTTCAATAGTTCTTTGATTAATATAAAGAGTATTCATATTAATATATAGCTTTGATATTGGTGATATCATCATTATAAAATTGTTTTGATTATTAAATAACAATTTATAATGCATTTGTTTTTTTTAACAATAAGAAAGTGCCATAAATATATTAATTATCATATATCAATATATTGAGTTTTATGATATAATTTATATTATTTTGTTTGCTTAAATAATATAAATATTTTTATGCGATAATCATAATAATTATGCATTATTATAATTACTATTTATGTTATTTATTACCTTAATAAGGAGATTCAGAGTTCAATAAGTAAAATATTAGTTATATTTACTTATTGTTTCATAGTCAAACCTTACATTTAGAGGCCTGGCCATGTTATTTACTTAAAAGACCTTTTAAAAAGATTCAAATTGGGTTTTTCCAAGAAGAAATATATTTAGGGTGTTGGTAAGCACACGTAAGCTCTTGGTAAAAACACGTAAGCCCTTACGTGTTTTTACCAATTTATGGTAAAAACACATAATTATATGTTAAAAATACATAAGGGGTGGTTTTTAAATGAAATATGGCTATTTATGGCATTTTAAGGGCATTATTGATTCCATAAATGGAATTTTTAATGCCATTTATGGTATTTTGAAGGCCATTAATGGCATTATAAATGCAATAAAGGGCATTATTGATTCCATAAATGGAATTTTTAATGCCATTTATGGTATTTTGAAGGCCATTAATGCCATTTATGGCATTTTTAAGGCCACAAATGACCTTAACAATGCCATTTATGGAAATTTGAAGGCTATAAATGACATTAACAATGCCATTAATGGCATTTTTAAGGCCACAAATGACCTTAACAATGCCATTTATGGAAATTTTAAGGCTATAAATGACATTAACAATGCCATTAATGGCATTTTTAAGGCCATTAATGCCATTAATGGCATTTTTAAGGCCATTAATGCCATTAATGGCATTATTAATGTCATTTATAGCCTTAACAATTCCATAAATGGCATTTTTAATGGCATTTATAGCCTTAAAAATTCCATAAATGGCATTGTTATTGTGATTTTTGGCCTTAACATTTTTAGTAAAAACACGTAAGGGCTTACGTGTTTTTACTAAAAGCTTACATGGGTTTACCAACACCCTATATTTATAATAATCTTATATTGATTGATTTTAAAAGCTATTGAGGCATTTGGAAAGAAATTGTACTGTCTTACACATGGTTTTTCACATCCTTAGACTTGCAAGAACTGTCTTTGAGTAACTCTGTTTATTAAAAATAAATTTATATTATAATTTTCTCTTAAGAAGAATCATCTTAATTTTGATTTTATTCTTTGAAAATAAAAACATAAGAGATAATAATAAAAATACAATAAACAATCATTTTTATCTTTTTCTCATTTCTTTTATTCATTAAATTTATTTTAAAAAATATAAAAGGAATTTTTATGTGGAAGTTTCCATATCTTCTCAAAAATAACACTGCTTATAAAAATCCTTATATTTATTTGTCTTTTTTAGAGTTTGAATACAATCCAACAGAAAACAATCAGACTACTTTTAAGAGATTGGTGGAAGAAACTTGTCAAAGCTCTCAAAACCCTGTTGTTAGTAATAAAAGAAAGGTGAAGAAAATAGTCCTTCAAGTACCCACTATTCAGTACTCTGAAGGTGAGTTCCTCTCTTAAAATTTCCATGAAATTTTTCTTATTTCTTATTCCTTAATTAGAACTACTAGGAGAGGATCCCAATATTCCATCTAATCAGATGGGGCTGGACTCAGGAGTAGATTTGATCTCTCATAAGGGAAAAGATGGGAAAAATCCCCAGTGGAAAAGAATCCACACAAGGAAGTGCCATATCCCAAAGGCAAGTACCATAGATGCCCATAATATCTGAGCCAGAGTTAGAAATAAGTACGCATAACTCCAACAGGTACAAATCACATTCAGAGGGCTCAGATAGACATATAAATAAGCCAGTAAAAGCGGTACTACATGGTGTACATGGAAAAGGATTGGGAAATGTTTCCACAAATCCACCAAGGAGTGATTAACTCCTGGTACAACCTGAAAAAGCTCCTCAAATAGGAGGAAATAGTGAGATACTCCAATTGATGGAATCCATTATCATCCAAACCTCAAATCAAAACAATAAAGAAGTCCCATGCCCAAAAGAGGGAGGCAAACAAGGAAGAAGCCCCAGTAGCTTCTACCAGCAAGCCTCAAGTCAGCTAAACTCCCCAAGAAGGGAAGAAGAACAAGAAAAACAATTGGGGGAGACATATTCCCCAAGCTACAGGATTCCAAGAATCCAAATAGATATCATGGAAAATGTCTCAAATATGGCCAGAACCTTGATGAAATTAGAGGAAAAAGAGGAAAAAAGAATGAGACATCCCTATTTCCCAAATAAATGAATTTTTCTCCTGTTGTTGTAAATAGTTTAACAGAAATCAAAAAAATTATATTACCTATAAAAGACATTAAAAATAGGTCATTATCTTTACAAGAAAAATAGTGGTTTATTATCTTTAACACAAATTGTTGTACAAAATGAAAATTAAATTGACAGCATTAAATTTATGGTTGAAAATAATAAACCAAAGCTCTTAATTGACAATACTCAAAAATTGATACAGGGACAATGGGAATTTCATAAATACATAAGAGATATCAAAGAAAAGACTTTGAATATCAATTATGACATGAGTATTGACAATCTGACAGAAAAATTAAACAAATTAAGTATTTCTGTTGAAAAATTTGAAGAAAATACTTCATCACATCAAAAATTACTTCCAGACCATGTAGAAAAAAGTCATGAAGCAAGAATGAATCTTAGAGATGAAATCAAAAGGGAAATAAGACTTATTACTGAGAAAATGGATAGAATAAAGGAGGCTGACCTAAATATGCCAAAGTTATCAACCCCATTTTGTCACATAAGAAGTCCTGTCAAACTGAAAGAGAAAATAAAAAATCCATTCATAACAGACTTGAGCCATCAAGACAACAATCAAGTCTTAATGAAGGAAGCACCTCAATTAAAAGAATGGCCAAAATTCACAGGTGAAGGTGAATATGACCACATGTCACTTATTAAGACAATTGTAATGTTACAAGAGGATTATGCCATACCAGATTAATTAATCACTGCAACATTAAATTCATAATTTTAAAAATCTTCAAAAAGATGATATCATGGCATAGGATAAACAAATGGCAAAAATACCTTGTCTTGGTGGGAAAATGAAATAATCACCAAGTGGGAAAAAGATTTCTGGAGGTACAAAAAAGAAGGTGCATTTGAAAATTCCCTCTTTGACCCAGATAAGGATACCCCTTTGACTTGGTTCTTAAAGCAAGTTGAAAGATTAAATGCACTATAACCAGAAATGTCACAGAAAATGGTGCATATGAAGATACTCAAAAAATTTGGAGTAGAACTGGAACATGCCCTGAGAAGCAGGTGCAACTGTTTTCAAAGAGTAAATTAATTCCATAGAGGATATAGTGACAAGAACCAAAATTGGCAGAACATGGAAAAAATTGGACATCAAAAGTCCAAATAAGCCATTTATCAAGAAATATAAACCAAGAGAACCTTTCAAACCCAATACACCCAACACTAATGAGCAAAGAAAATGCCATAAATGTGGTGGTATTAAACACTTGCCAATGGTTGCCTAAAAAAGGCAAAAATCATTGAAATTGTGGAAACAGAAGACCACAATGATAAAGAAGATGTATCTTATTCTGAAAAGGACACTGAAGAGTCAGAAACTCTTGAAAGTGATTGAATTAATATAATTCATGCACAAATTATCAATATTGATTCAATATATGAAGTACTAGATGTAAATTCAAACTTACCACAAGTTTTAACATCTGATACAAGCCTCATGAACATATAAGATTCCAGACTGCATAGAACCAGAACTGCAAAACAAATGGGATATACAGCTGGAAATTCAAGTATAAGTATTTTCATGGTTGAAAACCAAGGAGAAAACGTAAACCTGGATAAAGGAGAATACTGCACCTGTGTTGGTAAGAGTTATTTAAAAACAATTATAGCAGATTGGGAAGAAAACTTTATACCAATACAAGGGGTAAATTTAGTAGTGCAAGTTAAAGCATGACGCCCCTTGGAATAATTGACTTGACCCTAATTTTTCCTCACCCTTCCCAGCATATAAGAGTGAAAGTAGATCTTGTAGTAATGGACAACTGTGCTAGTAGCCATTTTATACTAGGAAATGATTACTTGTCAATTTATGGTATAGATATCTCTAACCCAAAAGATAGACGTTTTACCATAGGAGACAATGAAAGACAGAAATTTTTTTTTGAACAATAAAAAATGAAGAGACAATCCCAGAAAGACATTCATTCATAAATGATCAATTACAGAGGCAGAATCCAATAAAGAATTAACAGAAGAAATGAAATAAAGATTGATTGATCTCTTATTTAAATACAAAAGTGCCTTTGCAACTGACAAAGAGCCACTAGGCGCTGTCATTGGACATGGGTTAGACATTATTCTTAATGTGGAAAAACCTTATCAACCCCTGTCATGAAGACCAGCTTCCCCAGATAGCTCAAGAGCTAGAGCAGCCATGGAGGTACACATTAAGGAATTAATGGACCTTGGGGTGTTGAGGAAAGTTGTAAGGTTTTTCTATGAAACTCTTGATAATAGTAACAATATCAAGAGTACTATGACTGTCCTCAGTTGAGAAATATAATATAATCAGCTATTATAACCACAAATTTGAATATAATTCTTAAAAATAATTATATCAAAAAAATAAATTTAATTATTATTATATAAAATAATAATTATAATAAATTATAATTATTCTATTATTGTTATAGTCACTGACAATTATAACAATAAGAAGTGTAAAGCTCTTAATGAGACAATTACATGTGGAAAATGTAAATATTTAACCACTTATAAATAATATATAAATATTATTTATAAAATAATTAAAACACACATTATGCAGAAATAATTCCTATAGAGAAATTCTATATAAGAAAAACTAATAATAGATAAAATAGATATAGAATTTTAGAGAAAACTTGTTTATAATATAGATTTAATACAACAAGTAAAATAAAACAGTTATTATATTGAATAATTATTATAAGTGAAAAATGTGCCAAAAATCAATATTTTGAAAGATAAAACAACTTTTCATAATAAAAAATATGATTAAACAGTTTTTGAGGGGAATTTTTGGATTGTAAAAGATATTTTAAAGACGATAATTTTATAAAATGGAATATATTATAGGTGATTACAACAATAATCTAATTTCTATGATTTCAATTCTTTAATTTAAGATTTATACATAATAGAACACTTAAGAAATACTTTAATAATAGGATTTTCTATATAATAAAACTTGACCTTGTTAAATCTCTAAGATGATTGGATTAATAATTGATTATGGACAGAACCAGTGATGAAAAGACTCTTTTTATGTCTACAGAGCAGCTCTCATGATTTATAATGGATATAGAGGGCGTGCTCAGGTCAAAGCTGAAAAGCCATGCTTAAAAATAAGGTTCTTAACTTAAGGTAACTTATCTTTAATTCCAATTTAAAGTTACCAGCATTATTCTTAACTCCAAGTAGCTTTAATCCTCATTTGAGTTAATTATTTTGAGTTTTAATATAAAATAAGTTTATTTATATTAAATTTAATCACATGAACAACTTAAAGATAAAGTTTCAAGCAGAAATCTCTTAAACTCAATTCTTAATTAATTTTTAAAGAAATCTTAATTTTCTTGAAGTATAATTAAAAGAGTAATTTTCCAGCCTAATTATCCAGAAAATCTGTTTTTAAAGGATGCTTGAAATTTAACTTATATATAGATAGTCTTATATGATAATCTTTGTGAAAGTTTCAAGCAAATCCATTGAGAATTGGATGTTTAATGAATTTTTGAAGTTATTGCTATTTTTCCATGTAAAATAGCAATACACACTAAAACTTAACTTTTGATGAGGTTTTTATGCTTTTAAATTGAAAGTTTTAAGCTTATTTAAGCTTTGACAGGTCTCAAAACTTTAATTTCAAGTGTGCATATTGGGATTTACCCTTTGGCAGCTTGAAATTCCTGTCCAAATTGGGTTAAAAGCAGTTTAAACTTTAAGGTTGGATCAAAGTCTAATCTTAAAGTTTAAATAAGGTTGAAAATCCTCCAATACAGGTGGAAAGCCTTAATTGAATCCTTGCAGATCCAAAAAGCTGCGTACCCCAGCTCTGTTTGGTTTTTTTTCCTTTGTCTCACCTTTTTGTGTAGATTTTGCCCTTTTATTTATTGAAAGCCATACTATGGTCTTAAACCCTTTTAAATTGAGCTCATGCAGGATTTACATTACTTATGGAAGATCCTCATCCAATTCAGTAAATATACACAACACCTCAATGTTAACTAAAATTCTGGTACGTTTGCACAAACCTTATGCAACTTTAAATTTAAGCTTATTTAAGCTTAAATGTAACAATTTTGAAAAAATGTTAAAAGAGTTACATTAGTACTTTGAGATTCTTAAATCTTCCAATAACATAAGAAATAAGCCTTTTGGGTATAACATCCTATGGGTGTACCCTAGGTCTTCTATGGTTTAGAATCCAAAAATGACATAATATTTGTAACTTTGTTTATCCAAAATGAAGTTATACTTATTTTTATTATTTTTTATTTTAAATTCAATTGAAAGGTCTGCTGAAGACTAAATCAACTGTATAGAAAGTCATTTGTGGCCTTATGGGTATGTTATACATATGTCGGGGTGAGTCTATATAGTAGCTATAAAATGTAGTGACAAGCTAGTATTATGACTGGGACACGTCAAAAAACAAATAAATTTAAATCTTCAGGTCCTACTGCTACATGGTAACAGTGGTGATGAGTCTGTTGAGGACCTGGGTTGCAATACTCTAATATCTTTGACTGTAAAGAGGTACTACAATAATTATATTCTAATTATATCTTTAATGATAATTCTAAGGACACTACTGATTGATAACAGTTTTGTCACATAAGAATATGGATAATAAGATAAATATGATGGGTTTTCAAGGAAAAAACCCAGCCTTTTATATCTTTCAAGACTTTCAAGAGTTATTAACTCTTCACGCGTCAGAGGAGTGAAAATGTTCACTCCAATGATCAGTCTGTGGTTCTGGATCGTCAATAGAGGCAGAATTGTGGTTTTGGAACCACAAATGATCATTCTGGATCAATACAGGGTGAAAAAACTTTTCACCTGCCACATCAGCACTTGGATGACGTTGTTCTGGTGTCTGTATGATCAACAATGATGATTTCAGAGAGGTTATATCTTCGTAAGTATATTATTTTAAGTATGAGAGCAATACTGTTTGATACAAGTTTGATACAGTCATGTATTGCTAGAAAAACCTTCCAATCAAGATATCTCAGTCAGTTCCTAAGATATCAAGGAACCAAGAGCACAGAATTGAAGGGCTTAATGAGCTCTTCAATTTGGTATGCTTCATGTTTACCCTTCTTTAAAATAGCAAAAGCTATAAGGGTTTTAAGTTTTTGGATGTATTTTTGTACATCAGTATGAGGCTTCAAACACTTCCATACCAGATATCTTCTTCAATTTGGAAGATATCTGTATTCTGATGATACAGTATTGTAGGGCGTGATTAGCTCTACAGTTTGGTATATTACACTGTACAGTTGTATGAGTGTATGCCAAAGATACAGGGGTTTGTTTACATTGTTGTTTTCAGAATATCTGTATTTTGGTTGTTAAACCTTTGAACCAAGATCCCTCAGTCAATTTAAGAGATACAGAGATCTAAGGTGTCTCAAATTAAAGCTCTTGTTTAGATATTTAATTTGGTTATACTTTTGTACAGTTTTGTACAAGCCCTCTTTGACGTTCAGGGGGGTCTTGGTTTTAAAATAAAGGTCATATGGTATCTCCAGTTGTAGTGGTGTTACAGCAACATGGATGATACCATTGTGTAGCTCTCTATGTGAGCTTTAAGAAAAATACCATTTTGGTATAGAATAACTTAAATATGCATAAGTTAGATGAGAGGTGAAAATAAGGGTTTTGACTTGTTTATTCTCCTCTAGGTTTCCTTATTCTGTTTGGATAAGGTTGGTGTTTGATTTAAGAGGAGTTTTTTTGTCTTATTTATTACCTGTATTGACTATGCTTGTTCAATACTTGTCATACCATTATTTATGGTATGTTGGATGTCATGCTAATGCTCTGTTTTGAGTCACAGGCTGACATACCCTCCCTCAAAAGAAGGCTCATCATTGATGAGACTCTTCAGCCCCTCTGGAGGCTCTGAATCTTCTGAGTTGTATTTGTCCATCTGGGATTTCTTTCTCAGTTAACCATTTATCTTTATCTGCTGGTTGATTCTTAAATCTAACCAGATATTTCCTGTTGTCTTTCCCATTAATTCTTATTTTCCTGGCTTTAATGATCTTTTTCACTGGTCCAGGTGAGTCATCTTCCTCTACCAATCTTTCATGGGTGACTGTCTTCTTTCTGTCAGGGAATTTCTCCTCATCTGTTTGGTGATAAGGTTTGACCAGGCTCTCAGGGAAAACTGGGTGTTTCCTAGAAAACTCTTTGGTCAGGTTGACTTCTACTGCATTCTTTCCTATCAATTTAATAATGGTGAATGGTCCTATGAATGAGTCTCTCATCTTCTTGGGTCCTCTTAGATTGTTGAAGTTAAGAGTTGAGATTAGAACTTGGTCTCCTTCTTTGAAATCAGGTTCTTGGTGACTCTTATCATATCTCTGTTTGTTGTATAATTTAGCTTCAGCCACACATTGTTCTGCTTTTTCACAGGCAGTTTTCCACATTGTGTGGAAGTCTTTAGCTGTGGGGTGTACTGAGAGGAGGTTCTTCTTCAAGTAGTCTACTGGAAGTAGTGGGTTCCATCCTTTCTCTAATGTGGCAGTGGTTTTTCCTGTCACTGAGTGTATACTTGTGTTGAATGCCAATTGTACAGCTGGTAGGAGGGTTACCCAGTCATGGGTATATCCCTCATTGTCTTTATATTACATGCGATATGCACAAAATCTTCTAATGATGTCTTCTAATGTTTGAATAATTCTTTCTGCTAGACCATCTGTTTGTGGATGGTAAGCTGTGGAGAATGCTAGTTTGGTTCCCAGCATCTCATATAGATTAGTCCAAAATTCTGATGTGAATTTAGGGTCTCTGTCACTAATTATAATTCTTGGAGCTCCAAAGTTTGCTATCACATTGTTCCAGAACAATATGGCTGTGTCCATTGCTGTGTCCTCTTTGTGACAGGGGAGACATCTGACACTCTTTCTGTACCTGTCTACTACTACTAGGCATGCATTAAAGCTGTCTTTCCCTCCAGGGACCAGGCCTGTCACCCAATCCATGTTTACTATTTCCCAGGGGTGTTTGGGCTCCTCTTTACTCTGGAGTAATCCATATCTTTTTCCATGACCTTTGTTGGCTTTTTGACATCTGGTACAAGTGTTGATGTATTCACTCAAGTCTTGTTCCCACTTTGGCCACCAAGCTGTGCTAAAGACTCTTTCTTTAGTTCTTTCTTCACTCATATGTCCCATGTATGGGCAGTCATGGCATTCCTGTAGTATCAGGGAAATATGTTCTCTATTTATTATTACCAGGGCACTTGTGTGTTTTTCCCTATGGTATAGTAGATCATCTATCAGAAAAAATCTATTCTCTTTGAAGTTTTTGAGCCATGGCTCTTCCAATTGGCTCTCTAGTTCAGGACTCCTGTACTTTTGTTTTAATAGTTGTATCAATATACTACACTGTTTGTGTTTATTGTATGATGATTGTACTATACTAAAGAACTCTGTATTTAGATTAGAGGAGCTGATTCACAATATGGGTATCTCTTTGCTCTCCCCATAGCTCTGTGCTGGGTTTGATGGGTCATTCCCTAATGCCCAGTTTGATAGTTTGAAGTTCTTTCTCCTATCTATCTCCATGCATTGTATGGGTATTTTGGCCCCATTTTCTGGGTCATATGCTGGATTCTCTTGGTAATTCTTCAGTGGCCACCTGCTGGGACCATCTGCATTAGTATGACTTTTCCCTTCTTTATAGATAATAGTCATATTCCCTCTGTATTCTTGTATGGCTATTTGCCACCTGAGCATGTGTCTGTTTGTTGTCTTCATGTTCAACAGTGATTTGAGGGCTGTGCAATCAGTAAAAACTTCAAATACTGCTCCTTCTAAGTAGTAATGAAGTTTTTCTAATGCCCATACCAAACAGAGACATTCAGTCTGAGTAGCTCCATATCTGGCTTCTGAGTCTTTCAGTTGTCTTGATATATATCAAATTACTGCTTCTTTGGGTATTCCATCCACTAGTTGCCTCTGGTGCAGTGCTGCTCCTAGTCCTTGGCTACATGCTGCATCTATATATAGTTTGAATGGTAGTTCAAAATCAGGCATCATTAGGACAGGGGCATTGGTCAGTTCATATTTGATCTTCTCAAATGCATCTCTTCTTTCTTTGGTAATGTCAAAGACTACATCTTTTGAGCACAGTTTGTATAGGCTACTTGTGATGTGTGCAAAGTTTTTTATGTGGCTCCTGTAGTAACTATCAAAGCCCAAAAAAGAGTGCATTTCTTTAATGTTCTTTGGCACTGGTTTCTTCAGTACTGCAGCAACTTTATTTTGGTCTATGGCTAGACTTAAACCTGAAACTTTGTGTCCTAGGGCTAGCAGTTCTTGCTGTCCAAAGTTACATTTTTTAAGAGATATTTTCATGTTGATTGGTGTACATTTTCCCAATATTTTATCAATTTTCCTCACATGGTCTTCCCATGTTTCTGAGTATATTATGATATCAGTACACTACCATCCACCCTTCCATTATTTAATCTTGAAATATGGTATCCATCATCCTCTGAAAATGGGCTGGTGTATTCTTAATGCCAAATGGCATTCTAGTATATTCATATATGCCCATATGGCATATAATTCTTAGCAATTTGATGGAATCTGGTTTCACCCAATTCTGGTGGAAGCCTTTCATGCAATCCATTTTTGTAATAAACTTGGCTTTTGCTACCTTATCTAGTGCATGTGGTATCCTTGGGATGGGGTACCTATCTGCTTTGGTGTAATTATTCAAAGCCCTGAAGTCCCCACATAGTCTGGATTTACCATCATTCCAAGTTATAAGGACTTGTGTAGTGACTTCTACTATCTCATTGTGTCCTATTTTCCTTATGACCCCCATTTCTAGGAGTTCATTGATATGTTTCTCAATTTCTTTCCTAGTTTCCATGCTGGCTGGGTATGGTGGTCTCCTAGGCATAGGTGGATATGGTCTTTCTACATCCAGATATAATTCTATATCATGTCCTTTGATTTTTCCTAGTGGTTCATCTCCTATTGCAAAAGCTCCTCTATGCTTCCTCAATACTTTCAGTAAGCTGAGTTTCATTTTACTGGTGAGTTGAGTGCCATATTGGGCTTCTTTGAATTCTTCCACTAGTTCTTTCAGGGTGTTATCATTTGTTATATGATTTATGTCAAAGGAAAATTTTTTGTCTTTGTTTGTACCTATGGTAAGATATCTATTTTTACTATTGCAAATGTCCATACCATACATTCTTTGGTACTCTGTACCTAGTAGGAATCCTTGTACATGTGCATTCTCTAGAAATACAAATTCAGGTTTCAGTCTGATATTTCCTTTTTGGTGTGGGATAATTATCTCTTTGATTATTGTCCCCAGTGAGTGCATTTTGCCTGATGCACTTTTAAAGTTTCTAGCTTTTGTTGGGATTATATCCTCTTCCCATTTGGGGAAGTGTTGTTTTAAGTATTCTTTTGCCACTATGGAGCAAATTGCTCCTGTGTCAATGATCATTGGATGTTTACAGTTCTCAATGTAAACTGTCAATTTGGTAGGTGTTCCATGAATGAATCCCATCCCTCTATCTGGGGTTACCAGGAATGTTTGTGCATTCTGTGTGTGCTTACAGAGCTCTTTGTCTGTTGTTATTTGTGGTATTCCTGAATCTAATTCAATGTCTTGTATGTCAAGTGAACTTTCTTCATTGCATTCCACTATGTATTCTTCTATGGTATCAGGTTCACTTTGTGATTCTGCTCTCATACCATTTCCCATACTGTCAGAATCAGATTTGTCACCTGTTTGTTCTTCTTCTGATTCTTCATCAATTGCATATATTTTCTTTTTTGGTTTTGTGCAATTGTTGGCATAGTGGTCTGGTGATCCACAGTTGTGGCACACATATTTCTTTTTTGGGGTTTCTTTCCCTTTCTCTTTGTTTGTTTCTTTAACTTCAGACTTCTTGTCTTTGAAGTTTGGTTTATAGGATGTGTACCTTCCTATGGACATTTTTTTCCTCACATCTTGTATGACATTTGCTATGTCATCAATGCTGCTGATGTTGTTGCATCTGCATTTGACTGCATGTTCTAGATCTCCTGGAAATTTTGTTAGGAGTTTATGGTTTCTCATTTCTATTGTCATATTGGGATTGATAGCTTTTAGCCTTTTTGTTTGTTTGAGACACCATTCATATGGGTCTTTTTCTGTGGAGTATCTATCACTTTCAAAGGACATGGTCTTTTGCCAGATCCAACTACCATTGCTATACTTTTGTATAATATGGTTCCTCCACCATGGCTAGCTTTTCCTGCCATGTATTTCTTTCATCTCAGTATACCATATGTTTGCATGGCCTCTGAATGCTGTGTTAAGTCTTGTTGTGATCCAGTAGTCTGGTATCTGTGGGAAATCAACAAAGAGTCCATCAATATAGTCAATGATTTCCATATGGTCATATTCCCCATTTCCTGAGAGCTTTGGCCAGTTTGCTACTTCTGGTAACTGTTTTAGTGCCTGTTTCTCTGAATAGCTGAGATTTTCCCCATCTTGGTACATTGACTCTGATCTTGACTTTGGAATCTTATATTCAGGTTCCTGGTCATAGTCTTTATCCTCTTCTTTCAATTTTGTAGAGGTAGTGGGTTGACCTTGTGTTGGAGGGTATTGATTGTCTTCTCTGTCATAGAGGTAATCAATTTCTTTATCAAAGCTATCCTGTTGCTGCTGGATACTCCTCATATCTCTCCTCACAGTTTGTTGTTCTTCTAGAATTGAATTCAACTGCCTGTTAGTTTTTTCAAATTCTGTCCAAATTTTGGCCAGATTTGTATTCAAGTCTTTTATGACTGTTGCTTGGAAAGCATTTTCCTCTTTCAATGTTTCCACTTCTGTCCTCATTTTTTCTGAGGTTTCATGTGTCCAATCCATGAATTGGGCCAATTTGGTCCATGTGAATTTGTTTTCAAACTCATGACTGTGGATTGTAGTCTCAGTTATTAATTCTGGATCAATTGAGTCAGAACTATCAAAACTATTTGTAGGTACAACTATTTTTTGCTTTTGTGTACTTCTTGGACTAAGTCCATCAGCTTTTTCATCAATGGGTCTGCTTCCTTCTTCCTCTGGTTGAAAGAAGTTTCGTTTCTCCCTTGGGCTCCTTTTCTCCTGTTGGAAACTACCTGGAATGGTTGGGGAGCCTTGGATGAAGTTTCCTTTGGCTTGTAAGGCCTGGAACTGCTGGATTGTTGTGGGGAAGATGGGACTTCTCCTTCCATTTCTGGGGGTACCTGAATCTGACTGGGCTCTTCCTTGTGCCAAGATCTCTCTATGGCTTGTATGGCTGCCTGGTTCTCTTTGATTCTGATTGCTCTTTCTTCTAAGAGTTTGAAATTCTTGTTTGTATTCCAACCTTGCATTTCTGTCATAAGTTCCATCCAAGCCATTTGCTTGAGACAGATTTTCTGAGTTGTTATCCCCACTTCTGCCCATGATGCTGCCATAGTGAACATTTTGTTGTCCATGCTCCTTGTGAAGAGGTCTTTCAGGAGTTTGTGTCTTTGAAGGACCTGTTCTGCATCTGTCCAATCTCCTGGTTGGACTTCTGGGTTGAATTTGATTTGGAATAAGACCTTGGGTAGGAGTTCCCTGATGGTAAGTCCTTTGCTGGTCATTTGATTCAGTGATTGGCTGTCTTCTTGGCCAGTGTTCTGGTTGATTTCTTGGGAATCCAATATCTCTAAGAAGTGGAGGTGTCATGTTAAAAATGTTAAAAAAATGACAGACAATGAAAAATGTTGTATGTTTCAAGGTTTATTTACCTTTAGCAGGCCCTTGTACAAATTTATGATCTATACTCTTTGGCAATTTGCCTTTAGAGTTTACAACTGGGTTGATAACAGTGATTTTCTGTTTTTCAATTTGTTTTGGTGATCCAACTGGTTTTGTTAGAGCTTTTCTGGGTTTTTTGGCCCTTGGCACAGCTATTGGTGTCCAATCTTTTGAGTTGATTGTCACTTCACTGTGTCTTTTCTGCTTGCCCTTGGTTTTTGGAAGCACCTCTCTCTCCTCTGAGGCTGTCACAGATGTATTTCCTTGTGACTGGGTTTCTAATGGAATATAGTCTTTTTCCACTATTCAGAAAAGATATTTCAAATTGTATATCAGTATTTTATGATAAAACAAAATGATTTTATTCAATTCTACTGTTATTTTTCGAGATTTTTAAGTATTCTTATTATAATATGTTTTTTTTATATGTTTTTTATTGAAAAATAACAGTTTTTGAGTTTTTCACTTATGTTTTATAAGTGAAAACTGTAATATCCAAGTGTTTTGTGAATGATTCACTTGGATATTATTATGTTTTTGTATAAACATGTCAAATTTATTAAATTATAACAAATTTGGTTATAAATATTATTACTAATATTTATTAATGTGAGTTTTTATGAATTAAAACTTTAATATCCAAGTGTTTTGTGAATGATTCACTTGGATACTATTGTTTTTCTTCTAAAAAAACACGTCAGATTTATTAAATTATAATAAATCTGATTTGTTATTATAAATATTGTAAATAATATTTATTTTAACACTTGATTTTTGATTAAAATATCAATCAATTACGAGTTTTCACGTCAATTTGAGTGATCTCTTGTTTTAAAGGAAACATTTAATTAAAATATTCCTTATAAATAATAAAAAATTATTTTATTATTTAATATTTATTAATTATTTATTAATAAATGTTTCTTTATTAATTTTCACGCACTTTGGTGAAAAATAATAGTAAAAAATAAGTAATATACTGTTTTTATGTTATTATTTATATTGAAATCTAAATAATACTGTTGTATCATTATCAAATTTCGTGAAAATTATTGCAATATAATGAAATAAAGAGGATTTGTACTCTTACTCTCAACAAAAATATTTGTAATATATATTTTTGGAGAAAAAAATTTATGTATATAATATATGATGCTATATTATATATATATATAAAATGATAATAATAGAAAATAAGATAAATTCAAAATTTTACTCACTGTTAGTAAAATACCTTTTAAATAACTGAACTTTTACGCCTAATTCAGTTCAAAACACGTCCAATAAGGTTGAAAACCCACGGCCAGGCCCCCAAAATGTCAGGGTGAGTCTATATAGTAGCTATAAAATGTAGTTACAAGCTAGTATTATGACTGTGACACGTCAAAAAACAAATAAATTTAAATCTTCAGGTCCTACTGCTACGTGGTTACAGTGGTGATGAGTCTGTTGAGGACCTGGGTTGCAATACTCTAATATCTTTGACTGTAAAGAAGTACTACAATAATTATATTCTAATTATATCTTTAATGATAATTCTAAGGACACTACTGATTGATAACAGTTTTGTCACATAAGAATATGGATAATAAGATAAATATGATGGGTTTTCAAGGAAAAAACCCTTCCTTTTATATCTTTCAAGACTTTCAAGAGTTATTAACTCTTCACACGTCAGAGGAGTGAAAATGTTCACTCCAATGATCAGTCTGTGGTTCTGGATTGTCAATTCTGACGTCAATAGAGGCAGAATTGTGGTTTTGGAACCACAAATGATCATTCTGGATCAATACAGGGTGAAAGAACTTTTCACTTGCCACGTCAGCACTTGGATGACGTTGTTCTGGTGTCTGTATGATCAACAATGATGATTTTAGAGAGGTTATATCTTCATAAGTAGATTATTTTAAGTATGAGCGCAATACTGTTTGATACAAGTTTGATACAGTCATGTATTGCTAGAAAAACCTTCCAATCAAGATATCTCAGTCAGCTCTTAAGATATCATGGAACCGAGAGCAAATAATTGAAGGGCTTAATGAGCTCTTCAATTTGGTATGCTTCATGCTTACCCTTATTAAAAATAGCAAAAGTTATAAGGGTTTTAAGTTTTTGGATGTATTTTTGTACATCAGTATGAGGCTTCAAAAACTTTGATACCAGATATCTTCTTCAATTTGGAAGATATCTTTATTCTGATGATACAGTCTTGTAGGGCTTGATTAGCTCTACAGTTTGGTATATTACACTGTACAGTTGTATGAGTGTATGCCAAAGATACAGGGGTTTGTTTACATTGTTGTTTTCAGAATATCTGTATTTTGGTTGTTAAACCTTTGAACCAAGATCCCTCAGTCAATTTAAGAGATACAGAGATCTAAGGTGTCTCAAATTAAAGTTCTTGTTTAGATCTTTAATTTGGTTATACTTTTGTACAGTTTTGTACAAGCCCTCTTTGACGTTCAGGGGGGTCTTGGTTTTAAAATAAAGGTCATATGGTATCTCCAGTTGTAGTGGTGTTACAGCAACATGGATGATACCATTGTGTAGCTCTCTATGTGATCTTTAAGAACAACACCATTTTGGTATAGAATAACTTAAATATGCATAAGTTAGATGAGAGGTGAAAATAAGGGTTTTGACTGGTTTATTCTCCTCTAGGTTTCCTTATGCTGTTTGGATAAGGTTGGTGTTTGATTTAAGAGGAGTTTTTTCCTCTTATTTATTACCTGTATTGACTATTTTTGTTCACTACTTGTCATACCATTATTTATGGTATGTTGGATGTCATGCTAGTGCTCTGTTTTGAGTCACAGGCTGACAACATACCTCACAGGCTCACAAAAGTAGGGAATAATGAACAGGTAGAAGTCACTACACCTGTCATTATAAATTTTCACAATGGAAAATTAATGATGGCAGGAGATTTTAGAGCTTTAAATAACTATACTATTCCTGAAATATATCAATTACCCAGAATCCATTAGATATTAACACAATTGTCTCAGGCTAAGCTCATTACGGCCACAGATGCTCAAAAGGGCTTTCACCAAAATGTCTCAACAGAAAATGCCAAGAAACTACTTGGGATACTAGTCCATTGTAGAATATATGAATATTCAAGGATTCCATTTGGTATAAAAAATGCAGCATCCCACTATCAAATAATGATGAATACCATATTTTGTGATGAATCTTCTGAAGGATGTTTAATTATTTACATTGATGATATCATATTTTTCTCAGAAACATGGGGAAACACATGAAAATACAAGAAAGAGTATTACAAAAGATAGTGCAAGTAAACATGAATTTTTTTTGAAAAATCTTCATTTTGCATATAGTGAGCTAAAAGCACTGGGACATGTTGAATCTGGAATAACTTTGGGCATAGAGAAAAAGAAAGTAGCAGCAGTACTACTAAATCCAATGTCCCAAGCCAAGAAAGAAATACAATCATTTCTGGTATTTTCTGGTTATTACAGACAGCATATAAAATACTTCACAAGAATTGCCAAATCTTTGTATAAGCTCTATGACCAACAGACAGATTATTAGATTACTGAATAAAGGGTTACAGCATATGAGGAACTGAAAAATGCCCTCACAAATTCCCATTTCTTCTAATTCCAGCTTGGAACCTACCTTTCAAACTTTACATTGATGCTTGTGGAGAAGGACTAGGTGCTGCACCACACCAGACACAAATCATCAATGATAAACCTGCTGAAGGACCAATTTGCTTCATTGAAAGACAAAACAAGCCAACAGAAGCAAGATATGGAGAAAGCCAAATGGAATGCCTTTGCTTAGTGTGGGATTTATAAAAATTATACTACTATTTTGAAGGAACAGTGTTTTATGCTATCATAGACTGAAATGCTGTAAAATCTTTATTAAAAATGAAGAAACCAAATGGAAATATGATGAGAAGTCAGATTTCTATCCAAGAATATAGAGGAAATATGACTATAGTTCATAAATATGTAAATATTCATAAGAATGCAGATGGGCTTTAGCAAATACACCTGAAAACTCAGAATGAGTACCACAAGAAAATCATATAGAAGGCATACATGTTACAGATATTGGAACACAACACTTTAATCAATACAAATAAAGCTACAAGATGGACAAAAGATTTCATATCTTGTTCCAACCTTTAATGAAATATTGCAAAGATCCATAATTATCCTCCAAACTAGATGAACTATGGAAAAAACATATTATTAAGGAAGATTCCACCTCCTTGATGGAATTCTTCATCATAGGACCAAAAACACATGTGTCATCATTACCTTGATAGACAGAACTCTAATAGAAACTATACTACATGAATGCCATGATAGTGTTGCATCTGGAGATCTCTCAGAAGATAGGTCACTAGAGAGGGTGAAAACCTGCGCTTGGTGGCCAAATTGGAAAACAGATGTTGCAGAGTATTGCCAAAACTGTGACTGATATCAAAAAGAAAACAGAGCCACAGGCAAGAAATTTGGATTCATGATCCAAATCCAAGAACCAAAATCCCCATGGGAAAGAGTTCACCTGGATTGGGTAACAGCTGTACCTCCAGGAGGAGACAGGAGTTTTAATGCATGCCTAGTACTAGTTTACAGGTACAGAGAACCCACAATGTTCCTACCATGTCATAAAGATTACACAGTTATGGACACAGCCATAATGATATGGAATAAAGTTATTAGCCACACAGGCTTATTACAAAATATCATAACTGATGGAGACCCAAAATTCACTTCAGAATTATGGAAAAACCTCCATAACCTGTTTGGAACAAAATTATCATTCTCAGAAGCTTACCACCCCCAAACTGATGGTTTAGCAGAAAGAATGATACAAGATTTAGAAGACATGATCAGAATATTCTGTGCTTATGGCCTAGAATTCAAGGAATATGATGGTTTTACCCATGATTGCTGTGCCTTAAGACCAGCTCTTGAACTTTCATAGAAGACATCAATCCATTCTTCAATTTAAAAAACACCAGCAATTCTAGAAAAAGGTTGGAATCCAAGACTTCCTTATGATGTTCTAAGAAAAGACTTAGTGGATATATATCCAACAGCTAGCATTTTCAAAATCATTCTTGACAAAGTAAGAAATAATGCCAACAGATGTATGCAAGATTCTTTCAAATATGCAAAAGAAAGATGGGACAAAAGTCATAAGCCACCTAATTTTAAAATAGGAGACTTGGTCTTAGTATCAACTCTTCACTTTAGTAGCATTAAATTCAAAATAAATTGAAAGATTCCATTGAAGGACCCTTTATGATAAGAGCACTACATTGCCCTAATGCTATGCAACTAGAACTCACAGGTAAATTAATGAATAAACGCCCAACATTCCCTGTAAGTCTGATGAGACCTTAAAGCTCAAGTGATGGAGAGTTATTTCCCCTAAGAAATAAACCAACACTTGAAATTCCCTCTCTGGAAGAAGGAGAAGAAAAGAAAAGTGTAAAATTCTTTACAGAAGGATGACAAGAAACAAAACAGACAGGGAATACCTTGTGAGATATAGAAACCCAACTCAAGAAGAGTCATGGCTACTTGAGAAAGATGTAAGTAATTCTGATAAGCTATTAAGAAGGTTAAGACATAAAATAATACCTAAATAATAGAAATGTTAAGCATTATTGAGCTTCAAGACTAATAAAGTCTAATGAAGAGGTAGGACAGTGGATGATACCCTAACTAACTATATCAGATTGTGGTACAATCTTTTTTTGGTTGTGGGGAATGTGAGCCTTTGAGATATGACCACATATCAAAAAAGGTCACATAAACTTTACAATAATTATTCTAATAATAAGAATCAAAAATATTATCTTAAAATAAGTAAAAATTCCATAAATAGGCATAAATTCTTGATTATGTCAGAATATAGTGAATAAAAATTTCAAATAAATCTCACCATTATATTCCTCATGGTAAAAAACACATATAAAATTCTCATGTCATATCTGTAAAGACAATACTTACTGTGTAATAAGTAAAAATGCCATAAGAAGGCATAAATTCTTGTTTTCTCAGAACCCAATGAGACAGCCTGTAAAAGAAATTGCACCATTCAATCCTCATGAAAAATTACACATATAAAATGTTTAGGGCATATCTGTAAATTCAATACTTAAGGAAATAACCTGAATATATGCACTGGTATGATCCTTGCATATATTCATGGTTTTTAGCTCATATCTCTTGAAACATCCATGATAGAGATTTGAGCCAAAAAAATAGTTACCACTTAATTACTGAAGGAATACAGAGATAGACTTTATTTGAAATTTTATGAACAAAGTTATAACTTGTAAGTGTTTATTGAACAGAATTGTTATAGCTGTTGACCACTTTGTTGTAAAAGTGGTCCAAAGTTATGATGAAGTGAACATTCTGATTGTAATAGTTCATAAGTAAATAATGATTTAATATTTATCATTATATGCAAGGTAGAACCCCTTGAAATCATGGTTTGAAGTTTGAAATAGTAAATTTTGAAAGTAAAGATGAGTTACAAGAAAAATCATCAAGAATAGAGTTTTGATGATGTAATGAGATTATATTGGAAGTTTAATAGATCCATGAAATTCTATCATAATTCTCTCTCTGAATGGCTATAGCATGTTTCACTCAAAAGCTAAAAATGATCAAAGTTTAAGCTTAAAATTGATCATTTATGATCACTCACTGTAATTTTAATTTAATTTTAAGAGTCTTATAAGAGATAAAAGTAGTTAATACTAGTTTATTATGTTTAAAACTAATAAAATACACAAATCTTAGTCTTCTTTCATGCCTATTATGTCATCAAACTTGGAGTTACATTGATAACTCTAAATAATGGCATAATAATGAGATAAAAAATTTTAATTATAATGTAATCATCACTAAACATTAAAATACTGATCACTTCCAGTGGATAGCATCATTAAAAGTCTACTAGAAGCCTTGTGGAATCTAGGAGGGAGGATCCCATTATATATAGAGCTCTTTTCACCTCTATTTCCCCTGCAGATGAATCAAAAACATTAAATCAATAAATCAAAAGGTAATAACTTTATTCTTTATATATAATTCTATTATAATATCAAATGCTCAAGTTAATCTTTATTATAATCATCAAATTTGACATGATTAAGCCATCAATTAATTGTCTTTCTTAAACTTCTCTCTAAAATCTTAAATTTGACATAAAATCAAGGATATTTGTAATATCCTTATTTTTTCCTGTAAATACAATTTGAATAAGTTGTATTTGCATTATTTTGGTGTAAATTTATTCAACACTATTATATTAAGTCCTAAAGGCAGTTTTTTTTCCTTTTTTTATAATAATTTCTCTTTATTATTATTTTTAATATTATTTTATTAATATTAGGATTATTCATATTAATATGTAACTTTAGTATTGGTAATGTTATTGTTATAAAATTGGTTTTATTCTTAAAAAACCATTTTTTATGCCTTTATTATTTTTTTGTAACAATAATAAAGTGCCCTAAATATATCAATTATTATATATTAATATATTCATTTTAATTATATCATTTCATTTATTTAAATAATATAGATATTTTTATGCCATAATTATAATAATCCTTTATCTTTATAATTATTCTTCATCTTTTTTATTACCTTAAGAAGGAAATTCAGAGTACAATAAGTAAAATATTAGTCATATTTACTTATTGTTTCATAGTCAAACCCTACAGTAGCCAAAGAGAGTAAAAAGATTTTTCATTCAAGGCTTCCAGTCCAAATAGCTGGTGCTGGTAAGTTTGAGTTTTTCCTTAAGCTCAAAGTTTTTATTGTTCATGATACTGAAGGTAGGATCTGTTTAAGGATGAGAACAGTGTGGTCCCATAATCTAAAAGAAATTAAAACCTTTAGGAGGAAAAAAGATGAGAGCCATAAGAACCAACAGGAGCCAGGGACAGAAAGGAACACAGCAGACCTGGAAACAGGAAATAGGAAATACAACAAGATGGGATTTTAATTTCAATAGATACTAGAGATAAGAACAAGGAGACAGGTAGAACCTTTAGGAGGGCAAAGGATGTGAGTCTTAACAACCAACAGAAGTCAGGGACAGAGAGGAACACAGCAGACCTGGAAACAGGAGATGAGAAAAGACAAATGACTTGGGAATAGTTTTATTTTATATTAAGGAAATCTCAGGTGTAGATACAAGAATATTTTCATTGGGTTCCATAACTACTGGGGTGGATAGGTTCTAAACCCAATGAGGTAAAACAACTCTGGTAGAAGATAATTAGGATTGTTTTTCTAATCAATAGCTCTAAGAATGAATAAATCTTAAGGTATAAGGCATATAAATAAGCTAATATTATAGTAGATAATGATTTCTTTTACTATATCAGCTTGAGTACCAAAGAAAAAAGATTGTTATCATGTACAGATGTGAAAGCAATCATAGCTTGATTGAAGTGAAACATAGCAGTAATCAATAAAAGCTTACTAGCTAAAGCTTCAAATATTAAAAATCTCAAACTAAGTTACATAGGAGAATAAAGAGTGAATAGTCAAACATAATATTATTACTTTGAGAAATCTAGTCGAATTAGGTTGAAAGACCCCTTTTGGAATGTAATTATTATCTGATCTGGGTCAAGAAGATTTAAAATACAAGAGATTGACCTTCCCTTGTCTTTACTCTCAATATTCCGATCGTTAACGGCAAAATATGGTAAGAATAGATTAAGATGACCAAATGAAAATTTTAGAGAAAGATTGAATAAGATCTAAAAGAAATCTATATGCATGAATGAAGACCGAAAACATTATTATAAGAATTTTGACTATTTCTAAGGCTCAGAGTGCAACACTCCGACGTAAGGCTTGTCGTCTAGACTAGTGAATGATTTGATAGTGGGTTAAAAAATATTGCCTATGGCTCCATATTTTTGTTTCCTGGTCCAAATAATTTTGTTCAAGTTTATGATTAAACAGCTGAGGATGAGTGAAGATTGGTATTGGGCCACGGAGCACATTCCCTCAAATGTTTACTTTGCTTCAATACCTATCTCCGGCGGAGCTGGTTGAAAATTTCTCTTCAAGAAATTGAAATTCTTTTTTTGTGTAAAACTTAAAGTTTCGGATAGCTGGAGGAATTATTTCAAAAGTTTTCAAGTCTTCCCAAGGAAAAAGTTGGCGCAGTGGCTTTGGTCCGAAGAGCCTTTTGGGTTTGGTATTCTTAGTCAAAGTTAAATTGTTGAGACATACAACCATAAATTCCACAAAGTCTAAGGAACCCGTGCGACGTGAAAACAATACTTCCCATTTATCGCTGTTAACTTCTTCATAGTAAACAGCGAGAATGACTAAAGCTAGTTGCGTGATCATGTCATCTACTTCTGTTTCAAAACTACCTGAATCTTTATCAAATTTCGATTGCTCTTGAATTATCTTTTCCAACATGTCTAAAAGGAGTGATGAGTTTTGAGTATTGGAACTTGGACCTGCAATGATATGAGTAGGCGAAGAATTCATACTCAATTTATTGAGAAGAAACTTTGTGAGGCTTTCCTTCAACCAGTCTTGAGTCTTTTGCTGTTCTTCTTGAATGAGTGAAGATGGGTTTCCCTTTCCCACACGGTTCAAAAAGGAGAAGTTCAATTTATAAACCCTCAACATCAGAAGCTCAATTTTTCGGACAAAACTTTCAGTGTGAGACCTCCCAATTCTTTCATTTTGTACGCCAGGATTAGAGCTGCTTGGTATCGCTAGAAAATGTTTCTCTAAGGCTTTAATATCGCCTTCCAAAGTCTTTTTCCGGTCTGTCGATGGGTCCTCACTACTTTCCAATCCGAGTCTAATCCGCTCATACGTCCATGAGTCTTTAGGTGGTAAAAAATGCTTTTCTATACCTTGTAAAACCGAGAGTCTCTCTCCATGATATTTCTGCCATTCTGCTAGAGTTGGAGCAATCGTGCTTTGGGGATCCGGTTCAGGCACTTTGTCCCATTGCGTTACCCACGGAAAGAGTGCAAGCTTGTCGCAAAAGCTAGCCAGCTTGGCGCTATGTCTAGCAATATTATTTCCTTCAAATTTTAGCTTGAGCGCCGCCCAAAAGCCCCAAAATCGCGTCCCTTGTCCGAATAAGTATTCCCATTTATTTTCGTTCATGTTTTTGTAATAATATTCAAATGATAGCAATGCCAATTCCAGCCTTTGCCGTATTAATTTTGAAACAGTGACAGTTGCCGAGGATCTTACCCTAGAAGGCAAAACCTGTTCATTTTTAACAACTCTGAAGTACTCAGAAATCAAGGTTTTGATTTCGTCAGATTGAGTCACGAATACTCTCAATTTGACGTGTTCGTGTTCCTTAGTGTTCAATAAAAAACTTCGAAATCCCAATTGCGCACTTTTCCTAGTTTCGACAGAGCGTATGAAGACTCGCAAAAATCGCAAGTTCAAAGACATTGCACAGTTTACCAAGCCTTCAAGTTTTTTGAGAACAGCTCTTGACGAGGTGCGATTCTCAGGTATTTTCTGAACCCAGATCTGAAGACCTGCCCGAAGGTCCTTTTCAGGTACCACTCCCTTGAGATAGCAATTCCCAAGTGGTGAAAGGAATGCCAAAAAGCGATCCTTGTTTAAATTCCCAATTTTTTGTTCTTCCAGCTGGTTATTGAAACTATGATTTTCTGAACTCGAGTTGCTTTCAACAACCAAAGCATCGTTCGCTCGTTCTTCCAAATTATGAGGAAAATCACCTGGAGTGGAATTAATATTAGCAGGTTCTTGTTCAGTTATCTTTTTCTTGACTGAATCCTGTGCTATTCCATCGATGGGCCGCAAATTGTGAAATATATCTTCATAATCAAAAGTCTCAAATTGTTCAAACCCTAAATTAGAGAGTTGATGTCAACTAGAATGTATATCATGAAAAAAGGCAATCAAAAAATATACGTACCAATGTGATAATGGGGCTCGGAGAAAGCATCTTTTTCAAGTAGTAAGGTAGAATAAGAGCAAGGACTTAAAGGCATTGGGATATTACTAAGAGAGGGTAAATAATATTCATTCTGTGTTTCTTGAGGGTTTTGTGATCTGTGATCCAAAATATCCAAAACCTGAGGTTTTTGGTCTTTAATGTTAAGATATATTTTGCAATTAGCCATGATATTCAGTAGCTCTTAGGCATTCTGCATCAAATGAGAGAGTCATAAATCACCAATCAATACTTACCACTTAGGGCGGGGTTTGTTGTCTGAAGCTGATCGCGAGCTGAATGAGTCGCTTTTGGTTGCTTGGACATCTCTTGCACAGGTTGCTGATCTAGCCCTAAAGCCAAGTCGAAAAGTCGCTTCCTAGAGCTTCCGTTATAAGGCTCGAATTGATCTTGATACAAATCAGCTGCAATGTGAGCTTCGCATGCATTGTTTGAAGATATTTGTTTGTCTTTGTTGAAGGTGGAGAAATCACCTCGGTCATTGAATAATGGTAAAATAGGATATTCGTGGTCGCCTGGAGGAATTGGAATAACAAATAATTTATCAAATCAGAGAAATCCCCTGACAAAAATACCTTTTTTGATTTGAAACGTCTTGCTTACGATATGCTGTTCCTAAGTCAAAGGTGCTATGTCCTTCATCGGTCACGAAATTGATTGTTGGCTGGAAATCGGGTGCAATCACACAAATAGGAAAAGGTAAGAAAAGTATGCACATGAAATCCCCATGGAGCATAGCTGTTAATTTAAACTTCATCCTTTTTTCTCAGAGAATGAAAGGTGCCTTGGGCTAAATTTGATATGTTACAAAAGGTGCTTGAATATTCTTATACACTATATGATTGATGAGATGAAACAACTTCTGAGCGTCCCATGGCCACGCTATCGCTCAAGCTACTCCTGGAATAATGTGAAGAATGGAGATAGATCTCAGCCATTGTATTCAACACTTTCACAAGTTTGTTAGTTGAATTTAAAGATACCCTGAAACCCTTCATATTAAAAGCAGAGTGGATGGCTGGTATGAATAGCTTCAGGCTCACCACTCCCCGTTTGATGGGTCCCTTCCATTCCTCTCAAGCAAAAATTGAAATTATTTTCTGGTTTTATGGCAAGTCATATATTATTTGAGCTCATTTGACAGCGCAACACTTTTCTGATACAAGTGACTGATATCAGTCCAAACTTCAGATTCAATAAGGAGATGTCTCCTAATTGAGCCAACCCTCCAAGCACATGAGATGGAAAAAGCGAAACAAGTTAGAAGTCTAAGTTTCCCAATACGGTATGCGAAAAGATCTACTGGATGCACACTGGAGAGACTAGAATAGTTAAATTTTGTATTGCAATTTTTCCCCAGTAGGGACAGTTTCCTGCAATGATTTGCCTCCGATGGCAAAAACCAGTCTCTTTATACATTCAATGAATGATTTTCGAATTAACTCACCTTTCAAAATGAATGATATTCTCCGCTTTCGCCTGAGGTGCAACTTTGGCAAGTCATTCACATACCACTTCATCATCTTCAATCTTTGATACGATACGATTGGCCTGATATGTGGTGACTTCAGATGCTTAAGTTGACCAAGATTCTCGGTATCACTCAATTCTTGAGGAGAACTACTTTGGCTGCTTCTTGGATTACCTTCATGCATGTGGGTAATGATTCAGGAGCGCTCAATCAATATTTGTTCATTATGGCTTTGGAGGGATGGGAGTAGGGCTTAGATAGGAGGGGACATTCTTTAAAAATGCCTTCTCTATACCCTCAAATAAATAATAATTAAACAAAAAAATCACTGTTTGCTTATTTCCATTTTGTAATATTTGAGTCATTTTTGCGAAGTTACGTTCATTCTTGTTTCCCAGTGTGTAGACTACCTCCTTCCTGTTGAGATAGATAATTGGGAGACCCTTAAATAATATGGCAAAACAATGTATTTGTCTTATTGCTTTTATTGAAACACATTTCAGAATTTCTCCAAATTTTCAATAATTGGATTCATGAATTCAATGGCATGCTGTACCTCCTTGTTGAGACCATATTTCATTATTTCTAAAGATGGTATGGGATCGAATTGATGATTTATGGTTTGAATTTTTTGATGGGCTGAGGAAAGAAGCTAGTTGAATTCCTTCATTTATATTTTTGTTGGAAGGAAACGTGGGTTTCCATTGTTGTTGCATTGCTCATCATGAGAAAAGCCAGAGTACCTGCTAGCAGGTGCACCAGTTGTACTTCCAGTTTAGACTCAGGTGAGAGTCAGCTCTCAACCTGTAGTGGAATGCTAATTGGAAGCTAGGTTGAAGTGTAGATTGCAAGCCAGGTTGTGACTCAGATTGGATATGAGTTGAATGTGGGAATATTTTATTTTCTGTATTATAAAACTCTCCCAGACACAGTAGTTTCAAAGAGGCAATAAGAAAAGAGGGGAATTTCATTTAGGGAGATTTATGTTCCACCTGTTTCCCATGCAATGATTCTCAAAGTGAAATCAAATAGAATCTTTATTCTTCTCTCAGATGAGAATGTGATAAAAAATTACAAACATATTACAATTTTTATTTATATCAAAAAGTCTTATGTTGATTGAGTAAAAGAAAGTATTTTTGACCATCAATTTCCAATATTTTGAGTTAAGAAAGAAAGATAAGCTTGTAATCTATTTTCATACTTTTCATTGAAAAAGTTGAGAAAATAACAAGTATCAAGAGATAATTTATTTACCTTCACTTGAATCACTAATACTATAAGGTGTGAATATGAAACTTTGATTGAAAATCCAGTACTTTTCCTGTCCTCAAAATTTGTATGAGGTATAATTAAATTAAAAAAGTAACAATTTCATAGTTTTAAGATAAAAACACCAAATATATTGTTTTTAACTTGTTTAAGTATAAAGCAATAATATTATAAAGATTTATTTTTTTACCAACAATAAACATTTATCAAAAATACTCTACAACAGATATTTAAGGCTACAAAAGAAATTTCTTCAAGAGCAATTTCAATTGGAATTAATTTAGAAAAGAACTACAGGAAATTCATATAAGAATAAATTCTTGAAAAATATTATTAAAGATAAAATGCACCCACAAGTTTCCAGAGTGAATTTGGAAACAAATTGACAGAGGTAAAAGTGAGGAAAGATGCTTTAATTCACTTATGGCGTGGTTCAAGGGTAAAGATGATTATAGAAGTTACAAACAATGATTATAATTATTCCTTCATGTGGCTAAAATGCTTAAAAGAATTTAATAAAGGTGGTTGGAATCTTTTATTTATTGATTTAACAATATTTAAACTAATTATAAAAGGAAAAGATTCTAACATGAAGAGAAAAGTGAGGCAAAGAAGACATTATTTTATATCCATCAGTTTTCTTACTCCAAAATTGAAATTTACTCTTTTCACTCATTAAAAACACTCTGCAAACAGAAAAGTCAACTATGGAATCATTGAACCCTGGTTTGGACCAAATAAGGGGCTGTTTTCAGCCATTTTTGCTATTTTCAGCCATTTCAGACCCTTAAATCAGCCATTCCTATAGTGATACCTGGTTTAAAGCCTTCAAAACATGGAATAATGTGTGTAAGTGTCATCAAAGCCAGTTGAAACAGTTTTTATTAAGATTTTTTCAGCTTAAGGGTAGTTTTACCCTCTTGGAAACAATTGAAACTGCCCTGGTTGGCATCAAAACCTCATCATCAATTGAGTCACAGACCCTGTGACTCAATTTCAGGCCAAAAGTGACAAACTTTTGCATAAATTTTGACAAACCATGCCTGTCAGCCAGGAATTTGGGGCAGTCTGGCACCGTTGTGGCCAAGATTCCTTCCCCCCCCCAGAATTAATTTTTTGCATATATTTTTTCACTAATTCCTCATCATGGATTATACTTGTAATTTACATATGGAATTCAATTGAGTTTTTACAGTACAAAACTGTAATAATTGATACTGCATATGTAAATCAAAGTTCACTTATGTAATACATGTGCACATTTTGACATTTCAATTGAGAATACTTCAATTCCTCATCAATTCTAAACTACACACCACATCCCAATTTTATCACAAAAATTGATGGCTAACACTCCATCTGGTGCAAATTAAATTATGGTTTTGAGGACTTTAAATTTTAATACAGAAAATACTAAAAGCTTATTTTAAGCTTTTTCAGAGTTGAGTTACTGAAATTTGACCCAGAGGTGATCCCACCTTATTTTTTATGAGGAATCCAATGGTGAAATAATTTTCATAAGTTTATATATTGGATAAAAATTAACAATAAATTTATTCAACCCTTTTCCAAAAATATTTTTATGTTAATATTTTTGTTGAAAATTTATTTTTACTTAAGTTTTTCAAGTAAAAATGTGTTTTCACAATTTCAAATTTCAATGTAATTGTAATTTCAGATCATAATGAAAGGTTTTAATTTTTATATATAAATTTTATATATATATTTGAATATTTTTTTATAACATAAATAAATTTATGTTATTTATATTTATATTTTTTTTATTATTTGTGGTCTTTTGGGTATATGAAAATACCTACAAGGCTCACATTCCCTCCCCCTAAAAAGAGGACATTACTTTTTAATATTGTCATTGCTATTGTTTCTGAACCTTCTGAGAATTTTGGTAAATTTTGGTATGTCTTTTCTCTGCTAACCATTCATCTTCACAAGTTGGGTCACTGTACCTGACAATTTACTCCCTTACTTTCTTAGTCCTCAATTTTCTCTCTTTGAAGACTTGGGTAATCTTCTTAACACCAGATGATTTAACAGGAGGTATATTCTAGGAAATTTGTTCCTAAATGTAAATTTTTAAGCATCACCAGATATGTAAGGCTTTATCAGGCTTACTGTAAATGTAGGATGCTTATTACTAAGTTCCTCAGACAATTCTACTTCAACAGAGTTTTCCCCATGGAGGGCCTTGATAGCAAACATCCCTGAAAAGGAGTCTTTTAGATTCTTACATCCTTTAATTTTATTGAAGTTAGTGGTAGATACAAGTACCAGATCTCCTATTTTGAAGTCTGGAGTAGCATGTGATTTGTCCCATTTGTCTTTGGAATATGTGAATGAGTCCTCCATGCGCCTTACTGAATGATTTCTAGCTTTTTCTAGCATTCCTTTGAAGCTAGCAGCTGTGGGATTTATCTCAAAAAAATCCTTCCTCAAAGAATCTTGGGCTAGTCCAGGATTCCATTATTTCTCTATAATAGCAGTTGTTTGATTGGTACTGGCACAAATGGATATTTTATATGATAATTGCAGTTCAGTTAGAATGGTACACCAATCATGAGTGGATCCATAACAATTGTTGAGCTTTAGGGAATATGCACAAACTCTTCTGACCATGTCTTCCAAATTTTGGTCATTCTTTCAGCTAGTCAATCAGTGTGTGGGTGGTAGGCTGTAGAGAAGGATAGCATTGTTCCAAATAGGTGGTGAAGGTTTGTTCACAGTTCTGAGGTTAATTTAGAATCTCTGTCACTAATGAAATTTGCAAGTATTCTAGTCCATGATACTACTCTATTCCATATCAGAAGAGCTTTATCCATGGCTGTGTCATCTTTTTGACATGGAAAAATATTGAAGTCTTACTGAACCTGTCAACAATAACTAGACATGCATTATAGCTTTTATCACTCCCTGGTGGTAGGCCAGTTACCCAATCCATATGCCCAATTTCCCACGGTCTGCTGGGCTCTTGGATTTTGATCATATTTCCAAGTCTTTTTCCAGTTGATTGATTTTCTTTTTGACACCTGTCACAGGTTTTGCAATATTCTGCAACATCCTTTTGCCACATTGGGCACCATATACAGGTCTTGAATTTTTCTCTTGTTCTGTCCTCCAATAGGTGTCCTGAGAAGGGGCTGTCATGGCATTCTTTTAGTACAAGATTGATTAAGAATCTGTCCACAACAGTCATTACACATGCGTGCTTAGTCCTATGGTAAATTATACCATCAAGTAAATGAAATCTTCCTGCATCATATGATTTCTTCCATATCTCATCTAAGGCATGTATTAAGGAATTATCTTTAGAGTCTTTAGTAGCTAATTGGCATAGGATGCTACAATTCTTATCTTAATTATAACTATTCCTTACTTTATCAAAAAGGTAGTTTTAAGGTCTGTAACACTGATTCCTTAAATTGAGATTTGCGGGGTAGCTTGTTGTGGTACATAAGCAGGATTGTCAATATCATTTGGTAATGAACATCTGCTTAGTCCGTCTGCATTTTTGTCAAAATTACTGTCTTTGTGTACAATGGTCATATTACCTCTGTATTCTTGTATGGCTATTTACCATCTGAGAATATGTCTATTGGGTTTTTTCATGTTCAAAAGTGATTTAACAGAGGTAAAATTTGTTATCACTTCAAAAACACATCATTCAAGAAATTAATCAAGTTTCTCCAAGTTCCAGACAAGAAATAAAAATTCCATTTGACTTGCCCCATATCTGGCTTCAGTAGGTTTGATCTGCCTAGATATGAAAAATATGGGTCCTTCTACAGGTTTGTCATTTAGAATTTGGACTTGATGAAGTGCAGCACCTAGCCCATCTCCTGATGCATCAATTTAAAGCTTAAAGGGCAGCTTAAAATCTGGCATCAGTAAGAGTGGAGCAGTGGTTAGGGCTTGTCTCAAGTATTAAATGGCTTTGACTCTGTCAAAAGTCATTTAAAATACTGTGTCCTAATAACACAATTTATAAAGAGGTCTTGCTATGGATGCAAAGTATTTAATGTTCTGCCTGTAGTATCCTGCAAATCCCAAAAATGACTGAAATTCCTTTTTTTTCTGTGGCATAGGCTTCAGTAGTCCTGCTGCAGCCTTGGCTTTAACAATTCCAAGGGATAGCCCAGATGCTACATGTCCCAGGGCTTTGAGTTCTTTAAATTAAAAGTGGCATTTCTTTGAAAAAATTTCATGTTTACAGATTGAATTTTTCTCAAAACTCTGGATAATCTGTATATGATATCCTCCCAAGTCTTTTGACAGAAAATAATTTCATAAATTTAAATGTCAGAGATGACTTGATTCAATTTCATTTTCAATTTTGATAATTCCTCTTTTGAGGTCTCAAAACACTTTTTCAAGCCAATTGTACCTGTCTTTAATTCAGTAAATGAATTCCAAATATCATCAAGGACTTTCTTACCATCTGCTTTGATGATATTAATGACTTTTTTTAATCTTGTTTCAATTATGTTATCAATATTGAACTTGGAATATTTATCTGTTTATTCCTTTATAATTGCAGATTGTTCTTTTTTGCTTATTACCAAATGAGCTGTTATTATTAGAGGTTTCAATTTATCTTAAACCTTTTTCAAAACACATAAGTGTTTCATTTATTTGGCTCAAACTTATATTATTTGTCTTAAGATTGTTACAAATTGATGAATTCTTACCAGAAATATGACTTTTCATGTCATTTATACCTATATACAAGTTTGGAATGCCCTCCAGAATGTCAGGAATCATTTCTGATATTTTAATATGGATTCCTCACCTTTCTGTCATTCCATCATGGTTCTTGCCATCTGAAACACATTTTCCATGGCATCCTGCTGAGTCTTTGATATTCTGTAGCCCTGGCTGTATGAGTTTGTGGCTGGTGCCTTGCCTTTGCCCTTTTTCTGAGTTTGTGGATGCTTTTTCATGTTGGAATTGCTACTTCTGGCTATTGGGGCTGTTTTTGGCACTTTTTTGGGTGGTGGGGGTTGTTTTCCCTCCATTCTTTTGTTAAAAGCATCATTTTTTTCTTTTTGATCAATGGATTCCATCAATTGAGTGAATTTCAAGTTTTGGGATGCCGCGGAAAATTTCTCACAGTCAGGTAAGAATTCATGCAGTTTTTCCACAGATCTGCAAGGATCTGGTACTCTTGGTGCTTCAAGGAATTGTTGTAAGCCTTCTGGCTGGCTTTGTATATGTCTACATAGGCTTCTTGTGGTGTTTTCAGCTCTGTTTGAAGGTAAAACAGTGTTATCAGCTTCAGAATTCCATAATTTGTCAGTTTGGTCTTCATTTACTGACCTTTGTCCTTTTGTAACTGATTGTATTCTACCATAATCATGTCTATAACCTTTTTTGGAGCTGATTGAGGGGTTATAGTTTGCTCCTGATTTGGTTAATGGCATAATTATGATTCAAAAAGCTTAAAATAGTAATTTTACATCAAAAAAACTTACTATTGGCCAATTTCTTAGCTTTCTGGAGGGTATTAATAATGCCAAAATTAATTTATTCTGAAGGTATTGGTTCTGGTTGATTGTTTTGAGTTATCATAACAATACTATTAAGTTCAGAATTGAAAGGAATTGCAATCATAATGCTAGTAGCTATGGATTCAATTTCAATTCTTTCTTGTCTTACAATGTTGTCAGACACTAAAATTAATGAAAAAACATAGTTAAGTAAACAAATGTTTTTCAAAAGAGAAATGAAAAAAAAGCCTCACTTATAATATGAAAAAGTTTTATTTCTGATGAATTTTTTTAATTATAAGTATTTTTTACAGAACTTTAAATATTTCAATATAAGAAAAAAGAATTCAAAAGGTAAAACGTCATTTCACGGGTGAAATATCACAGCTGGCCCCCCAAATGTAAGGTGTGGATATGAAACTTTGATTAAAAATTAAATACTTTTCCTGTCCTCAAAATTTGTATAAGGTACAACTCAATTTAAAACAGTAAAAATTTAAGAGTTTTAAGAGAACGCACACCAAATTTATTTTTTTGAATCTATAAGTAGAAAAATAATATTATAAAGATTTATTGTTTGACCAACAATAAAAATTTAGCCAGAAATACTCTACAAAAGATATTTAAGGCTACAAAAGAAATTTCTTCAAGAGTAATTTCAATTGGAATTAATTGAGAAAAGAACTGCAGGAAATCAATACAAGAACAAAGTATTCAAAAATATTATTAAAGAGGAAACATTCCCAAAAGTGAATTTGTAAACAGAGTAACAAAGCTAGCAGTGATGACAGATGCTTTCATTCACTTATGGTACAACAATTATGATAGTTTTTCCACATGTTAAAAAGGTTTGAAAAAATTTAAGAAATTTTGTTGGAATCTTTCATTAATTGGTTTAACAGTGTTTAAATTAATTATAAAAGGAAAATATTCTAACATGAAGAGAAAAGTGGGGCAAAGAAGACATTCTTTAATAGCCACCAATTTTTTTACTCCGAAGGAGAAAATTACTCTTCTAAGTCTTGAAAAAAACTCTGAAAACAGAAAAGTCAAATATGGAATCATTGAAACCTGGTTTGGACCAAAAAAGGGCTGGTTTTAGCCATTTTTTGCTATTTTCAGCCATTTCAGACTCTTAAATCAGCCATTTCTATAGTAATACCTGGTTTCAATCCTTCAAAACACATCATAATGTGTTTAAGTGACATCAAAGCCGGTTAAAACCCTTTTTATTGGGATTGTTTTAGCTTAAGGGTAGTTTTACCATCTTGGAAACAGTTAAAACTGCCCTGGTTGGTATTAAAACCTCATCATCAATTGAGTCACAGACCCTGTGACTCAATTCCAGGCCAAAAGGGATTAACTTTTGCATTAATTCTCACAACCCACACCTGTAAGCAAGGAATTTGAGGGAGTCTGGCACCCTTGGAGCCAAGATTCCTTTTTTCCCCTGAATTAATCTCTCCAATTTAATTTTTGCATTGATTCCTCATCATGTATCATACTTGTAATTTACATATGGAATTCAATTGAGTTTTTACAGTAAAAAACTGTAATAATTGATACCACATATGTAAATAAAAGTTCACTTATGTAATACATGTGCACATTTTGACATTTCAATTGAAAATACTTCGATTCCTCATAAATTCTAAACTACACACCACACCCCAGTTTTAACACAAAAATTGATGGCTAACACCCCATGTGGTGTGAATTAAATTATGGTTTTGAGGACTTTGAATTTTTGTACAGGAAATACTAAAAGCTTATTTTAAGCTTTTTTAGAGTTGAGTTACTGAAATTGACCCAGAGGTGATCCCACCTTATTTTTTATGAGGAATCCAATGGTGAAATAATTTTCATAAGTTTATTTATTGGATGAAAAGTCACAATGAATCTATTTAAACCTTTTACAAAAATATTTTGATGTTAATATTTTTGTTGAAAATTTATTTTTACTTGAGTTTTTCAAGTAAAAATGTGTTTTCACAATTTTAAATTTCAATGTAATTTTAATTTTAAGCTATAATAGAAGTTGTAAGCTTGTACATAAATTTTATATTTCTATTGTAATATTTGTTCTTATAATATAAATAAATTCATTTATTTATAATTGTAACATTATTTGTTTTTTGTGGTCTTTTGGGTATGTAAAAATACCTCCAAGGCTCACAACAAGAAAGGGTTTTGAAATTCCATGTCTTACTTGAGTTTCCCAACTGAATTGGCTTAAAAAGAAACTTACTTGGACTAAATACAATATAGAAATTTTCAAGTCATTGCTTATGAAGTGCCTTTTAAAGCATAAGTTTTCTATAAATTTTTTTAGTGTATTTTGAAGCTATCAGGATATATATCTAGCAAAATATTTTCAATGTTGACAAATATTATTATTACCTAAAAATTGGCCCTAAGAGTTTTCTTAAGCACAAAAACACACTTCTTAATTGGAAATATAATCAATGAAGTCCATTTCCTATAACCATATGGTACAAAATTGATTAATCTCATGATATAATCAAAATCTTAGGGAATTCAAATCTTTGAGCTTAGGTGAAATATGGTGTTGTGTTTCTCTTTGAATTTTTGAATTCTTACAGTTTTTCTTTCTGAAAAAAGGTTAAAGAGAATAGCTAAAGATTATTGTACCCATTTTTCTGATGAAAATAGAAAATTGCAATATTTTTTCAGAAATAATTGTTCAGAAATATCAATTCTCAATTATATAAGAAAAAAACATTGTAAATAAATTAACATTGACTATTATTGTAGATTATAAAAATCATAAATTTAAGGAACAAATTACAACAGTAAATTTAACATGAATATCAGAATACTTTTTTTACAAAATTCCTGAACAGAATATAGCTAAATTTGAAAATAATTCTTCCAATTCAGCACCAAAAGACTTATTTTCATTTTCAAAATGAATATTGTTTGGAAATAAATTGATTCATAGTATAGCTCAAGATGATTAGAGAGGAAGCCTTTCTTTGAGATATATAATATAAAATTCAATTCTTTTCAAACTTATTATAAAACTCATTTTTTCTGAGTTGCCATCATATTACTTCAAATTCCTCAAAAGTTTTAAATTTCCAAGGAAATAATTTTCTTCTTTTGACTATTACAATTCAAAATTTAATTACAAAAAATACCATAAGACAGTTTTACCAAATGAAATTTTAGATTATTTTTTATTTCAAACTCATATTTAGTACCATTGATAACTTATAAAGAAATATTTTCATAGCTTCAAAGTATCATCCTGAAATCTTGGGGGCCTTGTCATGATCTTAAGTAAAATGGCTATTTGTACATAACAATTAGTCAAAGATGATGGTTTTGAATTTCTTCAAATAAAAAAAAATTATCCTGAGGTAAATTCTTTTTGAAGGATGAGGCTTATTAAGTTTCCAAAAAGAATGAAAAAACCTGCCTTTTCCTATTTTCTCTACTTTTGGCCACAAATTTTTAAAAACCTGCAATTATCTCTAATTATATATTCAATATTACATTTACTGACCAATTTTTTCATTTTCAATTATAAAATATTTCAAGATCTCCTAGATTTCTTTTGATAATAATCTCAAAGAAAAGGACTAACTCTAAAGTATATGTTAACATCTACCAAGGATATTATAATGATATTGAAAGAAGTGTAAAAGATCTCTTGGAGAGTTTCAATGAAAATTATTTATGATTTTCAATTACTATCAATCCATTTCAAAGAATACTTCCCTTTTCATAGCATTTAGTATAATCTTATCTTTATATGAAATCCCAATACAAAAAAATATCTGAATTAATCCTTGATGTGACCTGAAAGGATATTCTGAATTGAATTCTCATTTTTTTCATAAATTCACACTATGAGCCCAGAAAAGATTAAAAACTTAGTATTTGAAAATTTTTGTATCCACCCATAAGCAATAGAAGACCCGATTTTCTTTGAATACTGAATCTTTCATAATAAAAAAAGGCAAAAGAAACTATCATAAAATGAAATTATTTTTTAGGAATTCTTAAATTCAGTAATTTATACCCATTACTCAAAGGTAAACATTTAATAAACTAATGTGAAAAACATTTTTCATAAGTCCTATGAGCCTTTTAGATATGAATACACATCCAAATAAGCCCACATTAAGCAATCAAAAGCATGGAATTCAATGGAAATTAATTTATTAATATGGTAGAAAAACTTCCAACAACATAAGAAGTTATCATAAATAAATAGAATATGTTAATCAAAACTAAGACTTCAAAATTACTACAAATTAATGAAAAGAATATTTTTTTATCAAATTGAGCTCCATAAATTGAGGCTTCAATTGAGCTATATAGCTTTATCCAAATTCCTCATTGGATATATTGTAATTCCATGACATATTTGGAGCTATAATAATTGCTGAGGTATCTTGGTACATGCATTTCTTACTATTTTTTATGTGAAAATTGTTTTTCTATGATATATAAGTTATTTTTTCTTACATTCCTTTAATTCTATCAAATAAATATTTAAATTGATGTTCATAGGTATAGCCCCTTAAATTATCAAAAACTACTATTTTTAAGGATCCTGTTGACCATTTTATTTCCAAAGTGTTCAAATCTTGGAATAAGCTTCAGAAATGGATTTAAATATCTAATAAATGAATAATAACTTCATTCCTTCCAACGAAAATCTTGGTTTGACTAATTTTCATCACTTTATGGATTCTAAGATAAAAACTTTCAACAGAAATTAGATGTTACAAGAAAAATCATCAAAGATAGAGTTTTGATAATGCAATGAAATTCTCTGTATTTTGAATTTAGGATACATCATAAGTTTATAATAGACTCTGAGATTTTTTTAACTCAAAACTACAGGATGTATAATAATTTCAAGATAAGGTATAAGAAAGCTTATTAAGTTACTAGTTATTCTCACTATGGAATATATCCATGATCATAATCTTAAGATGATATTTCACATTGAGTTATTTAAGTTAAATATATCAATTAAGCACAATAATAGAGTTATTACAAGAAAATTATGTCATTAAATGAGATTTATGGTTGTAACTACAAATAAATGGTGCAAAAATATGAAAAAATTATTTGGTAATTATTTATTCATATCGAAACCTTGAAAAAATTATTTGATCTGGTAGAATCAATCCCTGAACTTCTATTTACAATATTAGTGTGATTAGGAAGTATCAATTTAATATTAAAAGATCATTCCTGCATCATATTTCACCCAAACTTCAAAATATTCACAAATAATTAACTGAAACCAAAGACTTTATCGCTTCAAATTTTCAAGTATTATTGTTTATAGTAATTTTTCATGAAATAATTAATTCTAATCTCAATGATTGTATTTTCAAATAAAATATAATTCATATTTTTCTCTGAAAATTATTATTTCCATGTAAAATCTAAATTTTCAATGATATTAGACATATCATTCTTTTTTACTCAACATTGATAAAAGCATCAAAACATCCAAAATTCTTAGCCTCAACGTCCAAAGTAGATTATTTCTCCAAAAATTACAATTACAGTCATTTTTGTAGTATTTAAAATGATAGAAATGTATTATTTTGTTTACTTTAAGGGATTATATCAGTACAATTATCAATATAATATTATTTTATTATAAAATATTAACTCTCAAACATTTATCATTTTCTGTCACGAAAAATCATTGTTTGAATATATTAATCTTTTGTATAAATAAATCTTATTATTATTATTATTATTATTATTATTATTAATTTAATCTGAGTTTTTTTATTTATTGTTCTTTTATATCTCAAATATTGTTTCTTATTCTAAAATATTCTTATTATGAATTTCAAAAATAAGGAAAGTAATAGCACAATCATATAAAAAGAGTCAAATTTGAAGTATTGTTTCTTGGGTCAACCCTGAAGCTTACCACCTTTTGAAGGAACTAAAGCAATTATGGAAATTAGAAGTGAAATTTCTTAGGAAAAATATATCCCTTCCAGAAAGTGAACCAATTAACTCTACTATAGGAGAAATTTCTTTTCCAGGACTTTATCTCAGAAAAACATTATTTTTTCTCCTCAACACGTGGTTTTCTCTTAGGCAGAACTGTGGATGTCTTCATGATAATTTGAGAAATATCATTTATTGTTGGAAAAATTTCTCACTATAGGAAGATATCAGTAATTCTCTTAAATATAAAATATTTTTCATCTAAATGCATATCAATTTCCTCCAAATATGTTTTTTTTAAAGGAATTTGCACCATTCTAATTTTGAATGGCTAATTTCATTTTCTTATATCATCTTTTCAAAGATCAATGATCTCCCTATTATTCTTAATTTTTTGGATTCTGAGCCTAATTATAATCCTATTTCTTTTAAAACAGCAAATATCTACCTATAATTTCCAATGAGCTCACCCTTTTCCATCAATCTTTTAGCCCTATTTTTTAAAATTGAAAAAACTATATTTTAATTTAATCCAAAAGGCAATTTTTTCATTCCAGAATGCAGAGCTCAAGAATTTTAAATAAATCTTAACTTTCTCTGAAATGAAATATTTCAGATTTTTCCTGATTTAGTTTTCTTCCAAGTAGTTTTGATTTTAAAATTTCATGACATTATTACTCTAGATCTATTTTCTTAAATAGTAAAAGAAAGACCCTAGGAATTTGAAGTTGAATCGGAATCTCAATTAAAACAATTAATAATTTGGTTCAATAACCTATCTAATTTCAAATAAAAAAGGAAGGAGAATGTGTCAGTCTTTAATAGGATTCTCTTTACCATATTCTTTATGGGAAAATGAATTGTGAAAGAATAAAATTCAACAGAAAATTTCTGGAGATTTTTTTAAATCGTACTTTAAATATAGGCTTCTTGGTACTTTGTCCTTCTTTCAATCTTTTTTCAGTATTTGAGGGTGTGATTTCCATTCATAATTCTTTTAATAAAAAGGATATGAAACAAAGTACTTTTTCTTGGCTTAAATTTGTAATTTTCTCCTTTTTTGAAGTCTTGGAACTTCTGTTCCCCAGAGACGGATAAGATAATTAGGTCTTCATTGGTCAAATTTGACAAGTTTATGATTTTTACCATGAAGAATTCCACTATTTTATCTCTAATATAGATATGGGTAAAAGAACTACTTCAGAATTAAATTATCAAGAAAATAGACACTAAAGGTGAAATTTTCTCAAAAATTACATGTGCTTTAGACATAAGAGTTTTTATCATGACATCACACAAGGAAGAAACTCATTAACCTGTGAAAGGAATTTTTCAAGGTGTGATTGATAAAGTAATTCAAATCGTGGAAAATTTATATTTACTTTAGAAATTTGATTTGTTTTGTGTCCTTTAATAAATCAGAATAACTAAGGTCTTAGTGAAATGGTGGGTATCAGCCAAGGAGTAGAAACAGAAAGGTTAAAATGAAAGCTTGTTGTGATAGGTTTATGACAAAACTAGGGTGTTAAATTACAATAAGCATTTTATTCACGCTTAAAACTAGTATATTGCAGCTCCTCCTCATTGTATTTTTTAATTCCAAGTTCTCAATTAGGATTTTCAATGTTAATATATAGCTACTTCACACCTATCAACATTCCACAATGAATATGGCCAATTCAAGGAGTTTATTGCGATGGGAGAGCTATTTTTTAACCTGGAAAAAGCTCATTGAACAAAACTAGCCTCTTGTAGTTGGTCACCTCATGGATAAATAATTCCTTAAGATAAAAATCTTAAGCCCAATTACAAATACCACAGCTTTTAGAGTTCAATTTATTGAAAGGCTAAATTAATGCTCTGGATAAATGTAATTTACAGGATTTAGTTTCCATATGAAATCCCTATTAGAAGAATAATAAGCTAAGTAAATGATAACCTTGAGGTCAAAGGAGATTCCAACTTATCCTTAATTGTTGGAATCAACATCAACAAAAAGGTTTAAGCTACAGTATTTCTCATCCCAAACTAATCAATAAGATAACTGAAATGCTGTATCTGATTATGATAATTTTGCAAATTAGCCCATGCCAAACCCTTTCATCATCACATCAACTCCAGATAGAAAATAGGAAAAGAAATGCGCAAAATATATTTGCACCTTGTAGTGAATCTCCTAGGAATAAAGACTTTGGAAGATGTGTCGATGAAATTGTTGATAATATTACTATTAATAAACAGTACTATGACTTTTCTTATGGAATATAATAATAAAATTTATTATAACCAAAATTAAATAATATAATAATTATTTATTTCTTTTACTTTTTATACACTAATAGTGATTATAAAAGTAAGAAGTAATTGTCTACAGGAATCAATTACAAGAAGTATTTAATAATAAAACTTCTTTATTAAGATAATAAGATTATTTTAATATATAGTTATCTTTTGAAAGAATAATTATAAGTATAATTCTTGAAGAAAACTATTACTAGAGAAACACTTTTAAGAATTAATGATGAATCCCCCACCAATACTTCAATGAACCTTAGAAGGAGATTGGTAGAGAGATTTGATGTATAATTGTGGATTTAAAGAATCAAAATTGATTTTATAGCAATATTACAGCAATATATAGTTAATTTCTATGATTTCACGTCTTTTTGATTGATTCTGAAAGAATAAAACACTTTAAGAAAATATTTAACAAATACTTACTTGTTGGTAACAAAGATATAATTGTATAATGAGATGATTTGGAAAAAAGAGCAAGAGGAGGCTTCTTTTAAGTGAAAGACATCTCACAGAGGCATGCCATGGAGAAAACTGAGAAACCATTTAGTGAGAAAACAATAATACTTTTCTGATTAATGATTGCATCATATGTTTTCATGTAAGATTATCATAATTATCTATTTGATGCTTTTATGTGGCTTTTATGTGACTACCAACCCAAATATGGTCAAGAATAAAAGGAGTAACAGCTGTAAATATTACTTTATTTCAAAATAAACATCAATTTCTCAATTTTATCAATTTTATTGTAAATTTCATCACAGGTTGTATTATCTGTGAATTTTTTAAGATTCAGTATTTCACATGGAATTATCAAAAATGGACTGTAAGGAAAACGTTTAATTTTACTTATTAAGCTATAATTCTCTTTGGCTTCTTTATGGATAATAATGTCCTCCATTGGTCCTGAAATATTAAAAAAAGTCAAATAAAGCTCACAGATGCATGCCATGGAGCTAACTGAAAAACTAGTGAGTGAGAAAACAATAATCCTTTTTGGATAAATGATTGCATTATATGTTGTCATGTAAGATTATCATAATTACTCATTTGATGCTTTTATGTGACTACCAACCTAAATATGGTCAAGACTAAAAGGAGTAACAACTGTAAATCTTCTTTTATTTCAAGATAAACATTAATTTCTCAAAGTTATTAATTTTATTGGAGATTTAATCACATTTTGTATTTGCTGTGAGTTTTTGAAGCTTCAGTATTTCACATGGAAATATCAAAAATGGAGTGTAGGTCAAGCTTTGAATTTTACTTATGAAACTGTAATTCTTTTTGGTTTCTTTATTCATAAAACTGTTCTCCATTGGTCCTGAAACGTTCAGAAATATTCATTAATAATCCTATTTTTAATGCATTTTTTGAAGTTTTCACCTCATTTCTACATAGAATTGCAAATAACACTATATCAATGGACACTAGTCTAAAAAAGCTTTTAATTACTATTTTGGGGTTTATCCATGGGAAATCATTAATAATTGACATTGTTACAGGAGTCAAAGTTTCTCTTTACCTCTCTGTCACATCAAAATATTAGCTTATTTGCAATTTTATTATGATTTAATGAGATTTTAACTTGGTAACTAGGTTCCCGCAAGGTTTTGGTATACTAATTGGGCCAAGATCAGCCATGGATCTAAGCTTTAGAGCTATCAATGCCTAAGAGGCCTCGGATTTTGAGTACCTGGGCCCTCTTTGATGTCTTTTGCCCCTTAGCTATTTTCATGTCAAAAATAGAATTTCAGGCTTCAAGACTGATATCCACTATGGGTGTATCAAAACTGTATGTACAAATACCATAATATTAAGTTCCACAAACACGCATAACATTATTCTTAGTGTATGGCTAACATGGGATTTCTCAAATTGCCATTATTTTGGTGTGAAATTGAGAAAAACAAAAACTTTCACAATTGTTTTATGTGGTATTGAAGTATTTTCCATATTACCACCTCTTAGAGTTAATTTAAGCTTATTCACTCTATGGAGTTACCCTAGGTTGATTTTTGTGTACAATCCAAATCTGGCCTTAAATCCATAGATTTACTTACTCACAAAAAAAGCTATTCATCTTTTCTAAAATAAAAAATGATGAATTTTGAATATATGCATGACTTATGGGTTATGCATAGTTCAGAATTTTTTTTAAAGATAGTTTTGGCCTATTTGGGTATGCAAAATATACCTCAAGGCTCACATTCCCTCCTACTGAAGTATAAAATCATACTACAGGTTTATTAATGATATAAAGAAGAAAAAAGGCCCCAAAGGGGGTTAATGTCCACTGTCCAACCACTTTAAATTACTTAGAACAAGTAATTTAAAGCACATTTATAGACATATTCAGGCTTGTGGCCTTCTTTCATGTCTAAATCTTGTTAAGAGTTTATCTGAGTGAGGTATTTCTGATTCTGCCAGCCATTCATCTTCATATACTGGATTTCTATATCTGAAAAGATATTTGCTTTGATTTTTACCCCTAAGTCTCCTTTCTGTAATGACTTTCTTTATCTTTTTGTCTTCACTCTGTTCCACTGTTGGTACAGTCAAAGGAGCTGGGTGTCTTAAAGGAAAAATCTTTTTGTCAGCTGGTTGATAAGGGTTTATCAAGCTGACTGGAAAAGTGGGTTGTTTATTTTCTAATTCACCACTCAATTCCACTTGAACTGCATTGGTTCCATGTAAGGCAACAATAACAAAAGGTCCTAAATTAAAATGTTTAAGCCTCTTTGGGCCTTTGATATTAAAAAAATTCAAGGTTGAAACTAGAACTAGGTCCCCTACTTTGAAGTCTGGTACTTTGTAACTGTTGTCCTACTTCTGTTTTGCATAGTCAAAGGCCTCATTTATGCTTTTTTTGTTTTGATGCTTAGCTTTATCAAGCATTAGCTTGATGCTGGAAGCTGTAGGATGTATTTCAATCAAGTCTTTCCTCAGTGTGTCTGCTGGGAGTCCTGTATTCCATCCTTTTTCTAACATAGCAGGAGCTTTACCTGTGGAAGAATGGACTGATGTCTTATATGCCAATTCTAATGCAGGCATTAGAGTACACCAGTCATGGGTAGGGCCATCTGAGTATTTGATTTCTAATCCATAAGAACATAATCTCCTGATCATGTCTTCTAATGTTTGAATCATTCTCTCTGCCAGCCCATCAGTTTGAGGGTGATATGCTGTAGAAAATGATAACTTGGTCCCAAAAATTCTATGAAGATTGGTCCAAAGTGCAGATTTGAATTTGGGATCTCTGTCACTTATGATATTCTTAAGTAATCCTGTATGAGAAATAACTCTACTCCATAGAAGAATAGCTGTATCCATAGCAGTGTCACTGTTATGGCATGGCAAGAATATGGGAGTTTTTCTATATCTGTCCACAATGACTAAGCAAGCATTATAACTTTTGTCACCACTTGGAGGAAGTTCTGTGACCCAATCCTTGTGAGCAACTTCCCGAGGGGATATTGGTTCTTTAATATGGATCATTAGTCCAAATTTCTTGCCTATACTCCTGTTTGCTTTTTGGCATCTGTCACAGGTATGGAAATATTCAATGGTATCTTTTCTCCAAGATGGCCACCATGCACAGTTTTTCACTTTTTCAAGTTTTCTGTCTTCTGAAAGGCATCCAGAATAGATGCTATCATGACATTCATGAAGAGCGGTATTGATAAGCAATCTACTTCATAATGTCATTACACAAGAATGTTTGGTTCTGTGGTAAATTGTGCCATCTAAAAAGTGAAATCTTCCTTCAGAATAGTAAGTTTTCCATGTTTCATCTAGTCAGTGGTCCAAAAATGTATCTTTGCAGTATTTATCTAACAAGGAAGTGAATATATGGCAATTTCCGTCCTTCTTATAAGATTCTCTGACTTCTTCAAAGAATTCAGTCCCAATATCAGTTATGTTAATTCCTTCAATTGGAATATGTGGTTCTGCCTCTAAAGGTACATAAGCTGGGCTATCAGGAGTATTGGCTAATTCCCACCTACCAAGGCCATCAGCATTTTTATGAATATTTCTGCTTTATGAACTATAGCCATATTACTTCTACATTCTTGAATGGCTATCTGCCATCTCAACATATGTCTGTTGGGTTATTTCACTGAATTACAGTCATTTATCACTTCAAAAACACTTCCATAAAGATAATAGTGTAGTTTCTCAAGTGCCCATACCAAAAATAAGCATTCCATTTGGCTTGCACCATATCTGGCTTCTGTTGGTTTGATCTGTCTTGAGATATAACAAACTGGTGCTTCTGTAGGTTTGTCATTAATAATTTGGACTTGATTTAGGGCTTCCCCAATCCATTTCCACATTTAAAATTTAAAAGGTATATTCCATTCAGCCATGTTGAGTAAAGGTGCTTCTGTAAGAGTTTTCTTATCTTCTCATAGCTTTAATTCTTTCCTGTGTCATCTCAAATACTGTCTGTTGATCACAGATTCTATAGACTTAGTTGGCTATAATTTAAAAGTCTTTCAGGTGTTTCCTTTAATAACTGGCAAATCCAAGAAAAGACATCATTTCTTTCTTATTCTGGGGTATTGGCTTAATTAATACTTCTGCCACTTTATTCTTTTTAATACCTAAGCTTGAACCAGAAAAAATTTGTCCTAAAGCTTTAAGTTCTTCAAAGCCAAAGTTGCATTTCTTGAGTGAGATCTTCATATTTACTCTTGCAAGTCTTTCAAGGTGCAAGGACCATGAGTCTGAACATACAATTATATCATCAATATTAATAATGAGCCATCCTTCAGATAGTTCTGTGGGGAAGATGGTATCCATCATCCTTTGATAATGTGAAAAAGCATTTTTAATACCAAATGACATTATAAGATACTCATAAATACCACAGTGAGTGATAATTCTAAGTAATTTCTTAGCTTTGGGCATCAAAACATTTTGATTAAAGCCTTTCAATGCATCCATGGATGCTATATACTTGGCTTTAGATAATTAGGTCAAAGTTTCTTGGATTCTAGCAATTGGATACATATCTGGAACTGTGTGGGTCTTCAGTGCTCTAAAATCTCCAACCATCCTATATTTATCATTATGCCAAGCAATAATAACAGAATTTGTTACTTCAACTTCCTCATTATTTCCCACTTTCCTTAGAACACCAAGTTGTTTTAGCTCTTTGATATGTTTTTCCAAGGCCTCTCTAGCTCTTGGACTTGCTGGGTAAGCTGGTCTTCTTAGTACTAGGGGGTATGGTCTATCAATATTAAGACTAATATCAACTTCATGCCCTCTAATAGCGCCTAATGGTACATTATCAGAAGCAAATGCATTTTTTTATGTGTATAACACATTAATAAGCTCATGCTTTATCCTGGGTAATAATTATGGATTAATTTGTGCTTAAGCAATTTGTTAAGTCATAAATTCTTCTTTATAAGAATCTTTATTTGAAGATACTACTGATATTTGTTTGGGAATATTGGAAAAAGCAAATTTTTGTCTTTTATTTTATCCAATTGTAAAATATCTTTCTTTATGGTTATTGATGTCAATACCATAAATATTCAAATAATCATTTCCAAGAATGATATGTTGAGATGTACAATTTTCCATTACTATTATCTCTTTCTTCATTCTCACACTTTATGAAGGATGTGGAAATACGATGTTAGTGTCCAATATTCCCAAAGGGTACATATTATTACTGGCACAACTAGATTGCACACCTTGTATAGGTAACAGATGGTCTTTCCATTCAGGGAGTATGACTTGAAGGTAGTCTTTGCCTATACAAGTGCAAAATGCCCCTGTGTCTAAATTGACTTTAGCTTCAACATCATTTATCAAGATTGATGTAATACAAGATGCTCCAGCAGTCTCTCATTTTCCTCTAGCAGGTTTAATCTTGCACATTCTGGAATCTTGGATATTTATCAGGTTATATAGATCCTCACTATACTGTGGCAAGTGAGTATGGACTTCTGTGACTTCAAAGAAATCTGTAATGTTCTCAATAGAATACTATTCTACTTGTGTTTGTACAGAGACTGAAGAATCTTGGTTAGATTCTTCTTTCTCTTCAGTACACTGAACTTCTTCAATGATTTGAACTTCATTTATTTTTGTATTTTTGGTGAAATTATTGGCTAAATGTGAGGTACTCCCACATTTATGGCACTTAAAGACAGGTCTTTCATGTCTCTTATCTTCTCTGTAAATATTTGGGACCATTTTGGACTCTATAGAGTTGCTAGTCCAGGTTTTACCAGTTCTTGTTCTATTGAGGATATCCTCCATGGCATTAATGTAGTCTTCTGATGAACAGGGTTTTAAGCATCTGAACTTGATAGAAGTTTTTAGTTCTCCTCCACATTTTCTTAATATTTTCATATTAATCATTGAGTCAGACATTTCTGGGTGTAAGGCAGATAATCTGTCTTTCTGATTGAGGAACCAAGTAAGTGGTTTATCTTTTTCTGAGTTAAAAATGGCACTTTCAAAAGAATTTTTGATTTGAAACCTCTAAGAACTATTGGCCCACTCTGTGATTATTTCAGATTTCCAGCAGGACCAATCATGTCTTCCATGTTCTTGTCTCATTTTTTAATACCATTTCTTTGCAGTCCTGGTCAACAAAGAGCTCAATTTACCCACTAAAGTTTCATCAGGTATATGAAAGTCTTCCTGCAACATATCAATTGTTCTGATGGACTCAATATGATTGTATTAACCTTCACCAGAGAATTTTGGCCATTCTTCTAATTTGGGAATATCTTTTGCAGATATTGCATTTTCTCCTATAAAAGGGGTCAAATTTCCTTTCACAGAGGGTATCTCTTCAGTCAAAGGTGTGGAATTTCTGGGAATATGTGGACTTGGTTCACAATTATTATGAATTTGCTCCACATGTGCAATTATCTCATCTTTTAATTTCTTCCTTTCATTATAACTTCTTTCCAGATGTGTGGCAAATTGATTGGTATTATCAACTCATGCTAAGACATGATTTTTTAGAAATTTAAGCTGTTCATTAATGTTGGTAATTGAAATTTCTCCCATTTCATCATCTTGAATTTGAAATTTACTCTCAATTCTGTCACATGTATTGCAGATTAAATCAAGTCTGTCAATTGTAGACTTGTGCAATTCAGCAGATACTCTATCATTCTTTTTTTAACTCATTAATATCTGATGTTATTTTGATTAACTTTGCATCAAATTTACCAAGTTTTACTTCAATATTAGCTTTAATAAACTCTATTTTATCTATTATTTGCATGGAAAAGTACTTTTCATCCTTTCCTGCTCTTTGATTGTTAGTTCCATAAGAGTTCTGGCAATATTGAAAACACTGTCCACAGCTGAAGGCTCCAATTTGGGGATCCTGTAACCTTGTGGCTAAGGTCTGTGCCAATTGGCTTTGCCTTTTCCCTTTCCTTGATGGTTCTTGGGACCTTTATGCTTCTTCTGAGGTCTCTTGGGTTTGTCTTTTGGCATTTATGGAGCTGGTTTGGAGCTGGTAGATTCCACTGGTCCTTCTTTCTCCAAAGCTGGGGTCATTTCCAACTCCTTCTTCTGGTCTATGGATAAAAGACTTTGGTTCTTCAACCAATTCTTTATTTTTTTTACCTTGTCTTTGCAAGAAAATAGGCTCCACCCTCCTAAAATTTCTATGGTCTTCTCCTGACCCAGAACGCTCTTGATGTGTAAGTAGAAGTTCATGTCCCCCTTCCAAAGGCTTGGGCATATTTCCCACTCCTCTTCCTTGGATTCTCTGTACCAGTTTTTGTACTGGGACTGATATATTTCTATGGCTGCCACTTGGAAATGGTTCAGCCCTTAAAATATCACCTTGAATCAGTTCAGCCTCAGAGTTCACATCAAAGGTTGTAGGCACAGACCTTGGGGAATGGGTGAAAATCTGGCATCCTCCAGACTTGGCTTTCTTGAGGAAGACTTGCCAGATCTGGCCCTGGTCTTACCTCTTCCTTGTCCACATCCATCTGGTTGGACTGAATAGTTGCTTCAATTTCTGGTATGTACCAGTTTCATGTCAATTTAATAGAAAATTAAATATAAAGACAGAAAAACACACCTTTTGGTGGTTTTTTGGCTTGCTCTGTTCTAAATAAAGTGCCTCTTTTGGAAATTTGCACTTGAATTTTCTCTTCAGATCTTTCTTCTGAAGATTCTGGGCTAGTAATATATGTCTTACTGAGCTTATTACCAGCTGCACTATATTTGATTAAAGACACTAGAAAACTTGATAAAAGAGAGAAATTTACTATCTTTTATGCTTTTAGAATATTTTTAAGATATTTTATAAGTTTTATTATTTTTCAATATTAAAAAAATGATTCTTTATAAAGAAAAAAAACCAAAATTTATCATTTTGAATTTAGAATTAATTCAGAGTAACGCAAAGAATAATTTTATAAGTTTTTGGATGTGAAAAAGCCAAGTGTAAAAACAGTATAAAATTGAACCAAATTCTTCAATGAAAAATATTTCAAAGATAATTTTAAAAATAAAAATAATTTTAACTTTAAATTGGAAGAAAAAAATTATTAAATTGATATATTTCAGAACTTAAAAATATATTAATTGAGGGTACAAGGTTCAAAAAACACAGCCAGGACCCCAATTCTAAGATGTGGGTAGGTATGGCAGTTTTTAGAACTGAAGATGAAGTCTAGAATCCGATTAAATCCAAAACTCTGGTTAAAATCATGGCCAGGCCCCCAAATGTAAGATGTGTCTATGAAACTGTTTATAATATTAGTATTAAACAACAGTACTAAGACTATTATTATGAAATATAATAGTAAAGATTATTATAGCCACAATTAAATGATTGATTGATTAATTATTTCTTTTACTTGTTATACACTACTTGTGATAATAACAGTAAGCAGTAATTGTATACAAGAATCAATTACAAGAAGTGTTTAATAATAAGATTATTTTGATACATAATTATCTTTTGCAAGAATAATTATAGATATAATTCTTGAAGAAAAATGTTTAAGAATTAATGATAAATCACTCACTAATACTACAATGAACCTCAGAAGGAGATTGGTAGAGAGATTTGATGTATAATTGTGGATTCAAAGGATCAAAATTGAGTGTATAGCAATATTACAGAAATATATAGTTGATTTCCATGATTTCAAGTCTTTCTGATTGATTCTGAAAGAATAGAACACTTTAAAAAAAGATTCAACTAATAGTTACTGGTTGGTAACAAAGATATAATTGGATAATAAGATGATTTGGAAAAAACAGCAAGAGGAGGCCTCTTTTAAGTCAAAGATAGATTACAGAGGCATTCCATGGAGCAAGCTGAAAACCAAGTGAGTGAGAAAACAATAATCCTTTTTTGATTAATGATTTCATCATATGTTTTCATGTAAGATTATCATAATTACTTATTTGATGCTTTTATGTGACTACCAACCTAAATATGGTCAAGAATAAAAAGATTAACAACTGTAAATCTTCTTTTATTTCGAGATAAACATTAATTTCTCAAATTTATCAATGTTATTTGAAATTCAATCACAGGTTGTATTTTCTGTGAATCTTTAAAGATTCAGTATTTCACATGGAATTATTAAAAATGGACTGTAAGTGAAACTTTTAATTTTACTTATGAGATTATAATTCTTTTTGGTTTCTTTATTGATGATATGGTTCTCCATTGGTTCTGAAAGGTTCAGAAATATTCATTAATAATTCTATTTTGAATGAATTTTCCAAGTTTTTACCTCATTTCTACATAGAATTGCAAGTAACACTATATGGCAGGTTGCTATGAGGTAAATCAATGGATGCTAGTCCAAAAAAGATTTTGATTACTCTTTTCAGCTTTATCCATGGAAAATCATTAATAATTGACATGGTTACAGGAGTCTAAGTTGCTCTTTACCTCTCTGTCACATCAAAATAATAGCTTATTTTCAATTTTCTTATGATTTAATGAGATTTTAACTTGGTAACTAGGTTCCCAAAAGGTTTTAGTATACTAATTGGGCCAAGATCAGCCATGGATCCAATATTTAGAGCTATCCATGCCTAAGAGTCCCCAGAAGTTGGGTACCCTGGCTCTCTTTGATGTCTTTTCTCCCTCTTAGCTATTTTCACATCAAAAACAGAATTTCAGGCTTCAAGACTGATATCTACTGTGGGTGTATCAAAACTGTATATAAGAATACCATAATATTAAGTGCCACAAGCATGCATAACACTATTCTCAGTGTATGTGTAACATGGGATCTCTCACATTCCCATTATTTTGGCGTGAAATTGAGAAAAACAAAAATCTTCACAATTGTTTTATGTGGTATTGAATCATTTTCCTTATTACCACCTCTTAGAGTTAATCCAAGTTATTCACTCTATGGAGTTACCCTATGCAAATTTTTGTGTAGAATCCAAATCTGGCGTTAAATCCATGGATTTACTTACTCACAAAAAAAATTATTCATATTTTCTAAAATTAAAAATGATGAATTTTGAATATATGCATGACTTATGGGTTATGCATAGTTCAGAATTTATGTTAAGGATAGTTGTGTCCTATCTGGGTATGTAAAATATACCCAAGGCACACAGACTTGGAATAACTCAAAATGTTAATTATCAAGAAATATTCTCACTAAAAGCAGATGTCTCACTGATAGGCACTCATAAATCTATCTGAAAGACATGCATAGTTTAGGAATTAAAATATCAAGCAAGGAGGAGGACATGGTCTTCTGCTATTATATGTCAATTCCAATTGGCAATAGGAGATTGATATCTCTCTATTCATATTTTCTTGATTTCATGACATGGTAGAACCTCTAATTAAAAATGTAAACAAAAATTAATGGTGAAACTATCTACTTAGAATTATCAGTATTTTGTCTTAGCTTTTTCATCAAAATAAAAATTTAGGTAATTAATATGTTGAGGGAAATATCTGGTTCTATACTAACCATGATATTTTCTGATAAGAAAGTGGAATTTAAGCTCTCAAAAAACTCAGCCTTTATTCTTAAGATTGGAGATTAAATTTTGAAATTTAGTTAGATCCATGTATATATTACATGAGGATGGATAACTATAAACTGGACAGAAATCAATGTATGGAAATATTTGAAAAGGGTTTGGGAAAGGCTTAAACAGCCAGATTAACATCCTTTATACAAGAAGCCATCTCTTTGATGTGATAATTGGGCAAAAGATTCTAATAAATCTACACAAAAGAAATAAAATATAAAGTTCAACTCCCAAGAAAATAATAAAAGATATAATGTATAAAAGCTACCACCTCTTCCATCATCTCCCTACTCCTTCAGGAGAGATTTCAATTCTGCTTTTTTACTCCATTATCATTATTATTATCATTAGGCTTCTGGTAAAAGCAAATTAGCTTTTATTAAAGATACATAAGTGTCCCCCTTTCTTAAAAAAATCCCCAGGCCAAGGTTTGAGGAATTTATGAGTTTCTTTGGCCATATTTTTTCACTTGTGGATGTTAAGATCCCCAAATTTTTTCATGATTTTTTTGTCAAATTTCTGCCAATTGGGGGTCAAAATCTTTCAAAAATTAAGTGCAAAAATTTCAACTTATGAATTTCACAGATTTTAATTTAAAAAAATGAAGGGGTAAATCTTGAGAATTCAAAACCAGAAGCTCATAATTTTGGGAATTTCTTTGGGTGGGACATGTGTAGCCTCAAAAGGGTGTTTGTTTAAAAAAACATGTTTGGAATATGACTGTTTGTAAGTACAAAAGTGCCAGATTTGTGATAAAAAAACTGACTGGGGGGATTTAAGCAACAAATAAGATTGAGGTGGATACTTGGGATAACCTGCAGATACAAAAAATAAATAATGATTTCAATCTGAATAAACCTCCAAAATAGTGGGATTTTTTAAAAAAGGGAAGAAAGATTGGACAAATATAACATTCTGTTCTTCTTAAATTGATCTGTGCACCCCAGCGCTGGTGGTTTAGCATGAGATTCCCAATTAACAGTAATGAGCAGGACAGGGTAAACTTTAGAAATGATGACATCCAAGGGAAAAAAATGAGAATGGCTATCCAAAAAACATATGAAAAGGGGTGGATTATTATTTGTTGGACAGAAATGAGGGAAAAAGGAGAAATATTGCACTGTGGAATAAAAAAACTGGTCTTTAATACTTATTTAAAATTGGACCCCCCCCATATCAGGCATGGACATCCAATTGCTCATTGGAGCCTGGCCAAAATTGTCATACCACTCAATTCTTTTTAAATAAGAGCTTACTGAGGGTACCAAGGTATTCATGGCTTCATAAAGGTTTTAATTTTTGAGAATTCTTTCAGCCAAGTCACCCTTGACATCAGCCCATTGATCTTGTGTCTTGAAAATGTGATGTGATATTGTTCTATAGCCATAGTTTCCATCACCCTGGACATTGATTGGCTTGAAGGTGTTTATTACAAAATGAATTTTGGAAAGTCTTCTCAGCCAGGTACCTAATAAAAATGGTTCAAAAAAATCAATCAAGATTTCCATCCTTTTAATTGAAAAGGGGCCCAGGACATTTTATATGTATTTTTACTAATTTATGGCAAAAACATCTAAGTTTTAGTAAAAAGACATAAGCTCATGTTTTTACCATTTTGCTTACATGCTTTTACCAGCACCTTATTATTATTATTATTATTATTATTATTATTTTGCTTTTTAGTAGTTTAATCTTTCATCTCTTACTCAAAAAAGGGGATATCAAATATTCTCTATATGGCAGAAAATTCAATATTTATTTACTATCTTTTATAGTTTTTTTATTAGTTTAATCAAAAAATTGAATGAGCTAAAAGTCTTTTACTTCAAGTATTCAAACCTCAAACATCTATTGTTATAACAGCAGTTGATTGATTAAAAGTCCACTTCTTCCAGCAAGCTCTTTTTGGATGTGTATTATATATAAATTGTTATACTATCAAACTTCAGCCTACATAATTCAATCTTAAATTTGTTGATGCCACCTACTTCCATTTTATGGAAACTTATATCTTTGATTGATGTTGTAGAAGCCAAAGCTTGCTCAGCTTATCTCAAGTTTATCCAATGTTCCATTTCACAAGATTTGGATGTCCTCACTAATACTTTCTCATTAGGAACCTTTTGGATGATTTCAAACTGTCATCAAGCTGAAATTATCCTGGGAAAACAATTTTTGTTATTTGCAAGCCATTTTCCTCATTTATCCATGTAAATGCCAAAGAATACCTGTTGCAGTGATATCAGATTCCATTGCGGTCCTCGGTTCAATGCGTCGTCGTCCCATTAAGTTCAAAATGACCTTCAATTCTCAGGATTGGCAATCATTATAGATTGGTGATGGTCTTATTAGGATTGGAATCTCATCCTTGGCCTCCTGTGAGAAGTTACAATTATGCCAATCTCCAAATCTTTAATCCAGCCAGATCATCTTCAGGATCAAGATCAACCGTTACTCATTGTATCCTTCAAATTCAAACCTTTCTTGAGCTCAATATCCAAAATCTTGGATTTCTTCCATCTTAATAAAATCTTAATCGAGAAAATCTTATCAAATCATCATCCTACAAATCTTCATGAGCTTAATCCAAATCAGAAACCAAAATTAATTCTCACTCATGACTTCAAGGTATGCTTTATTATCATCTTGAGTCGTCTTTTCAAATCAAAAGTTAATCAAATTCACTTGGCTTTAGGGTGGTTATATCGATAATCAATTTAAAAGAGATTATACATTTGAGTACTTGAATCATGTTGACACTTTTATTTAGTAAGTGTGCTCTATTTCTAATCTTACGTTAATCTTAAGTCATCTTTTGCTGATTTATGATAATTTAATTTCATCCAATCGAAAGCTTTTCTCATCAGACCGTTTCAATCCCACCTGTAGATTGGGTAACGGCTGCCAAAAATCAGTAAGTATCATTCAAAATCAATTTTGTGGTTTAACAATAATAAAGCTAATCAATTGGACTTCATTAATCTTAAAGTGGCACATCCATCCTAGGAACTTTAATTTTTGAATCAGTTACATCTATCGATCAACTAAAACTTTTGTTAATTGGACCAAACATACAATCTTCTGCAATCCATCAAACAAAATATTTTATCAAGATTAATTCCATTAATCAGTCTGAATTTGATATCATCTCAACTTACTTTGCTGATCGCTTAATTGATTTAGCTATTATATTCCAATTTCATGGTTGGCTAATCAATATCGAAGTCGATATCCTTCAATCAATTCCTAATCAATCATCTGCCTTCACTCGAGCGTTCAAAATCTGGCTAGAGTACTTACAACTTGAAGGTCGTAGAAGAGTTGGATCTGATTGGCAAGTTTGCTGGTAAGCTCTCTCAAAATTTCATTTGAAGCATCATGCTATCATCTCTTAATCGATCCCATCTTGTTTTTCGCTTCAGGTACGATTCTATTTCATATCTTGATGGTCGATTACAATGGCAATCTCATCTCCATCCTCAACATAATCTTGCTTTTTTCTCTGCTTCATCTTCAATCTTTTTGGATTACCATTGGAGTCAAGATCATATTAAAGCTACTGAAACCTTGGTCGATCAACTCATTCAACTCAACCCACCTCTATCTTCAAATTTGTCTTCTCAACAAATTTTGAACTTATCTTCAAGTTGGCGAAAATCACTTCAAGACAAGTCGGCCTCTCCACAGCAACTCAAACAATCCATCTTTTTTGGTGTGGATGTCTTTGGGCGTGGTTGTCCCTTTGGCGGTGGATTCTCTAGTTGGAAGGCTGCTAGCCAATCTCTTCAATCTGGCTTTTCAGTCGCACTCTTCGCTCAAGCTTGGACTTGGGAATCTCATCATTTGCACCCTGATCGTAGTGACTCAACTGAAGGTCATCCAAACTGGTGGAAACGTTGGTGGCGTGACGAGAGATACTTTTGGTCAGGCCTTGTAGAGCCTTTACCCAATTCAAACAATCTTCTTGGCCCCATTGAACCTCCTAATGCATACATAGATGCCTGTCGCATTGCACAAGAATCAAAACAACCTATACCTCAAAAAGGTTTGGGATTCAGTGAATTACCAAAACACAAGCCCTTTAATGAACTATTTCCCGTCAAATCTTCCAAACCTACCGATTGGTTTTATACTAATTGGTCTTTGGGAAGCGGTTCAAATGGTATTTGGATTCAAGGTCAACATTATTTCAATAATCAGATGGGTATTTCACAATGGACCGATATGGCCATGAGTTTTCCAATTCATGACTTGGCAGTTGGTAGTGGTAAGGTTTCAAATCTCAATATCAATATACCCGTCGAATCTGGTCTTGCGCTTTGTGACTTAATTGATCACATTGGTTGGTCTGGAAGCGGTTGTGTAAAAATCGAGCAAGTCGAGTCATCAAATCCTGGTGCAAAGTTTTTATGGATGAATACGGCTGCGATTAAATTGACTTCCGAGTTGAAATGTCGTTTGGTTTGGAAGCCAGCTAAAGCAACACTATTACCTCTTGGATTCGCATTCCACATTGGTGACCCACAATCATCAAACCTTGTTTACAGCGTATCGGCTTCCTCCTCTCCAGCTTCTGACATTAACCCATCAATCATCCTAGTTCACCCGTCAGAATCAAGTGATCTTGTAGTGTTCAATGTTCAAACTCGTCTAATTGATAACGGTTGGCATGAAACCGTCTGTGAGCTGCAGACAAACACCTCAACCAACTTATTAATTACTCGCTTAGGGATTACTCTACCAGGCTCCACGTCAATTGCTTCTCGATTTTGTCATTATGTTGGTGAACTCTCGATTGTTCCTCATGCTCTCACTTCGAAATTAACAAAGAAGCATGAAAATCAAGTTCAAGTCAGATGGGAAGCTAAAGATTTGTCAAGCTCCAATAATCCGGTCTTTAGTGACTATGGCAAAGCTTTTTGGGAGGTTTCGGATAACCAAACCGGAAAGGTTTTGATGTGGGTTCTACACCTAGAATTAGAAAGTAGAAATGACGAGAAAAGTGACAAAGTAATTGAAAAAACAAAAACATTGATTGGTGTGATTCGAGGATATCAAGAGATTTTAATGAATTTAAAAGATAGTCAAGTAAAGATACTCGGCACTGCAGTCCCAAATGGGAAAGTTCATTCACGATTAATAGTTGAAGGAATCGGGATTGATGGGCAGGTGTTTTATGTGGGTTACTGTCAAGTCAATTATTAGCCTCCAATCTATTAATTCCAACCATAAAAGAGAAAACAAAGGATCTGCCGTTGGTAATGATGACTAAAGCCTAGGTCAACATCGGTAGAAACGCTGAAGTCTGTTCGAAGTAAAATTTGGTTAAAGCCCTATTTCACTTTATCAAACCCATAAAGAAGAAAACTTAAAGTATGTTTTAAGGCAGTATCTTTTTTTTCATAATTAAAACAGTTAGGAAGATTCTACTGTGAAATAGCTGCGAAGGCTAGCTCCTCGGTATTTTCCAAAACGTCAACAAGCTTCAGAAAATGTAAAAGGTGGTAATAACTATTGAAATCAAATAAATAAAAAACCGTTCTCTTGAAATTTTTGCATGGGTTGTTCATTTGATGATTTAGATAACAGATATTTTCGATTTTTGTTGAATTTTTCAATTATTAAAATGGTCATATCTTGCATTGTAAAACAGTTCGCTTTGTTTGCATAATCATTATGACATTACCGCAAAATTCACACCAAATTAAGTGGCGCTAATTATTTTTTGTTTGAACTTGATTCAATCTCATTTTGTTTTGGAAATGTACGATTTTACAGATCAATGACTTGGATTTGAAGGTTATGCTAAAAATAACCATCACATCTGTCCATCAAAATACTTAAAAAAATAAAACGGCTTTTTTTCATTTTGGAACTTTGCCATTAAAACAGCGAGATTCCATTTTTTACAGTATTTTTTAATAAAATTAATAAACAAATTCAATATTTTGTGTAGTGACCCTTCCTTACCTTATCATAGGATTAAGTAATATCAAGATTAAACTCTTGATACCATTAGTTATTCAAAAGTACAATTAGTTTTCGAATTATATACTGCTTAATCTTCTAAAAGGAAAAAATTAATATATATCAAGTAGATTATTAGTTGTGATTTTTCTTAATCATTATTTTTTCAATTTCTCTTTTTTTAAAAGAAGTAATTAAAAGCAATTATCTTTCCAAAAACAAACAAATAAAAAAAAATCTTTTTTGGAAATCAGACAACAAAAAAAACCTTTTTTTTCATTTTATTTGAATATATATTAAACAAAAATAAATGATAATTATTATTAGTACATAATAAAAAGAATTAAAATAAGGGGTATCAAGCCTACCCAAATCAGCCTTTGAAGAATGGACATATTTCACTTCAAAAAACTTACAAATCTGCCATTACAAAAGGGGGTTAGTTGTAAAAATTACTAGCGCATTATCAGGTATATTTTAAGGCTGATTTTAAGCTCAAAAGCATTGGTTTCAAAGAAAGACATGTTTTCATATAATTCAAAATGATTCTTCAAAATGATTTAAAAAACCATAGCTTTGATTAGATACAATTAGATTTCAAATCATGTCATCAAAGTGTAAACAGCTCTTAAACTACATTGATGCACTTCATGCATTATCTATCACCCAAGATTACAATGTCAACCATGGGGAGCATATGTTATTGCTCAAAGCTCTCTCTGGTTCAACATCAATGCATACATCATTCACAATTTTATGAAGAGGATGACGTCTTCTAAATTAAAAATAGTCACTTCAAACAGTTATTCCAAACAGATTCAGATTCAGAATCATTCCATTTGCTTTGAAATATGATTCAGGATCTTCCCATTTTCAAAAACAGTTAAGCTTATTCACAAAGACCACCTTCCTTAAAAATGGTAGTTTGCCTTTTCTGCCTTGGCTCAAATGTTAATGGTTCCTAAATTGCACAAATGGAAAATGTTTTTGAATAATCTTACAGAAAAATATTTTTATATACTAGCCAATTCTTTGGAGAAATTTTTTGATTTAAAAGCAAGTTTCTAGTTTGGCCAACTCATTCAGACGAAAGGAAAGCTCTCAAATGGTGAAGATGGAGGGCTTCGATTGATGTATTAGATTTATTGATCTAAAAACAATACCATTGACTCAAAAGACAGCAATTAATGGAAATAACTATTTTAATCTAAAAAAGAAGAATTTTTTTTCTTTTATGCTTTCTAACAGATATTTTATTTATTTATTTATTTATTTATTTAGGTATTCTGTTTCTGTACAGCTTTTTTATGAGATCAAAAAGAAATTTATTGCAGTTCATTCAGGTTTCCCTGGCTCATGTCATGACTCATGTATTTTTCAAAACCCAATGGACTATTTGGGAAGCCATGAATACCTTTTTGCCGACTAATTGCATGCTAGTACATGCTTTTTTTGCACCTAAATACCATAAAAATACATTTCATGATACAAATAACTCAAATTCAAACTTATGTCTGACTTTATTAAGGGTAAAAATCAAGAATGAAGTTGTGATTATAAAAGGAAGGTTGTAAAGTGTTTGTGAAATGAATACCCAACTAAAAAGAAAAAAATATGATTTGACTAAATAAATAGGTGGCTGTATGTATAAATTTACACAATCAAATTGCAGACATCAAGTATAGCTGGGCTTAAATTTATCACAAAGAAGAAGGAAATTTGGAATTCATGGTTTTTGAAGTCAAATTTGGGATTTCACAGCCAAAGCTTAAGGAATTATGTAAAACCCCAAAAATTTAGATATTTTGATAGTTTAAATAAAATATTGTAATGTGTTTCTTGCTGTAAGGTTCAAGGAGATTCTTATGCATAATTAGATGAACAAAAATCAAATGGAAAAAAATTGATTTATGATATAATTATATTTTATGATAAAAAAATGTAAAATAAAATTGATTTAATTGAATGTTTTTAAATTTTAGCAAAGTTGAGCTAAATTGAAGTTTAATTAAGTAACCATAAATTCTTAAAGATTGATTTTCCAGTTCTTCAATATTTGAATTCAAAATTTAGAAACAAAATGAAAGAGAATTCAAAAAAAAAAAATTTTTTTTTACTTTGAATAAAAAAATGAAAATCATCAAGATTGATTAAATTAAAAGTTTCAAAAACTTTAAAAACTAGGTTTTATTTCATTTAAAATCATTCTATTTTAATTCTTTGACAAATTATATAATTTAATTCATTATTCAAAAAAATAATTTCTAAACAAAAGTTAAATTTAAAAGTAATATTTAGAGAAAATAAGAAAAAATAAAAATAAACTTATTATCAATATGTTTCATTAAGATCAACATTTCATTGAATTAAAATAATGAATTAAAAGCTAAAACTTTTGATACTCTTAATTCTCTTAATTTAATTACAGTTAATAAATGATATTCAGAAATGAAAACTTTTGTTTTGAAGACAAAGAAATTTGAGAAAATGTAATGAATGAAGCCAATGAGATTATATCTTTTTTGTTTTGAATCCAAACATAATACTTTATTTTTAAAAAAAAAGAATCTCTTATTTTATCCTGATTGCTTTTGAATGAACTTTTAATAAATGGATTTGGGAAAAAATGATGAGGAGTTTTCTAATTTCTTTTTAATTCTTCAAATTAAAATTTGAAATTATAAGAAACAGATTTTTTTTACCTCTTTATGATGGTTTTTGAATTGATTCTTTTTTCATTGAGTTTCTGAATTCCCTATCTATATTAGAAACAGTAATGGATTTGAAATTAAAGTACTTTTCATTCAAAATGATGTTGAGGGTAGAAGATGAAGCTTTGACACCATGGAATTTTTGATATTCCTTTTCCAGAAAAAATAAATATTATAATTATATCACTAATATATCCACATAGTATCACCAGGATATTATTATTGTATCAATACCAACCCTTTCAATATCACTAGTATATCCACCTTAATTCACAGGAATATCCTTGATATAACAACAGAATATTCTATTTTTATAATTGAGATATTCCTAGGTTATTACCAGATTATCCCCATGTCACACAGTGATATATTAAAGATATCAAAAGTATATCATTGATGAATATCTTTATTTAAATTTTAAATTTATATTTTCATCTTAAATATTACCAAAAGAAACCCTTTGAGATAACCAGAAAAGAAATGGGAGTTTTATGACATATTTATTCTGAATATTCAAAAGGCTAAAACTATCATCATTGCTAGAACTTCTTCCCCTGAATTGAAAAAGATTGTTTCCAGAATGAAAATAAAATTGAATTTCAGGTAGCTCCTCATTATACCACAGCTCCAATGTAGATTTCAGCTGACAATACTTACACATTTAGGTCATCTGAGATTCCGAAAGTATAATAAAATCTGAAAGCAATAAATAATGGCAGTTTTTCAAATAAATTCACAAATAATCAGATGTGTGAATGAAACAAGTGGAGGAATATGAATCCTTAACTAGATAATATTTACATATTCCATAAAAAAAGATATAGGTTTTTTGCATGTTTACTCAAATTCAATATTTTAAGAAAGAAACATAAGTATACTAGGAGAAGGTTAATTCTCCCTTTTAAACACTATTATTTTACTATTTTTGTGGATATATTTCAGTTTTTTTCACTTGGAAATCTTAAATAATCTTTAAGTAAAAGGAGCTTTCCTTCCTCTCATATTTAAGTGTATGTTTTAATTAAATATTCTGTGAGAATAATTTTCAATGTTTATTTTCTTAATCCAAACCTTCTCAAGTTACTTATAGAAGGGATTTAAGTTTTTTTTAGTGATTGAATTTTTACAAAAAGAGTTTTGTTGAAAATCTTGGTGATTGTTTAAATTTAATTGGAAAATAATACCTGAGAAATCTCACAAAGAAACTTATTAATCCCATCTTTATTTACATTATTAAAATTGAAAGAGCTAAAGACCATAATAATTTACAAAAAACCCTGTTATCTTGGAAACATATTAATCTCAATATTTTGTCTGTTATAAAACCTAGTTTCTCAACTGAGATAGAGTTTATTATCTTAAGGGTCAAACTGAAATTCTTAATCAGATCTCAATATTTAAGTCAAATTTAAAAATAAACATACTTACAACATATTTAGGGACAACACATCCAAAAAGTAGCCAAATTTTGTTTTTTATTTGAAATGATGGCTTAAGATTAAGCTTATTACATATGAAAAAGAACTTTGTGAAAAATAACTTTTTGACTATGTACAGAAGTACTTTGAGAGAATCTTTCTCAGATAACTTTCTTAACATTTCAACAAAAGAGGAGATACAATTTTTCTTGCTAAGAAATCACACTTTTTGCATAATTTTAATGACTAAAAGTGAAGCTATGAATTTTTTAAAAAAAATATTTACAGATTAAATCAAATTTTCTATATAGAGGTTTGAAGAAAACTCCAAAATTACCCAAATACAAATATTCTCAGTAATCAAGAAGCTTTAATGGGAATTTAAATTCTTAAATGTGCATTTCTTTGCATACAAACTGAAATGAGCTCAGTATATACTTCCTTACTCATTAATGAGGCTTCAATTTGGTTCAAAAAAAATAAAATAATGATTCTGAAGGTTCCTTATTTGCTTTATAAAAAATTCTTTTTTAGCCATTTGTGAGATGTTTCTCAAAGGGGTTTTGATGAATTTTTCAAAGAAATTCTCAAGGGGTACTTGTATATTTCTGAAAAATATTGGTAAATGAAGCTAAATTTGGTCCAATAATGAGAATTAAGGGACTGTATTTTCTTCAAAAAGGCTGTTTTTTTAAAACTTTCCAAAAATTATTGTAGACCCACATTTGGAGATCAAATTTAGGCTTCAGGCACCTTATACACCACAAAAAGGTCTTTTTTGGAAGAATTGTTGCAGTGAATGGTTTCAGAGACTCCTTAAGGGGTCTTTCTGGACTTTTTTAAAAAATATTTGGCAAAAAGGTACATTTGGCCATCAAAATTAGGTTCTAGGGGACTTCTTTGTGGCAAAGACGCCATCGTGGCCATTTTTTTACAACTTTCTCAAACTTTTTTTGGTACATGTGGTAAGATAGTCCTCTAGGGTTTTTTATGATCTTAATTTTGAACAATAGAGTGAACAAAAACACTTTTTTGTATTGAAATAACCCTCCATGAGCCTTATTTGCCACAAGGAAGAGTTTTTTGGAATTTTTTTTTAATTTTTTTAAAATCTTTAAGGATCAATGAGGCCATAAAGCTATCAAGGGGATTTTATGGAAGTTTTAGCAAAACAAACCACCTTGAAATATCAGAATGAGCCTCCAGGAGATATATTTGTGACAAAAGGTCATCTTTTACAACTTACTGAGCATTATTAGAGTGGGTGGTTACAGAAAGATCTGGAAGGGTTTCTTTTGTACATATATCAAAGAGTTTGATAAAAAAGCCCACATTTTAGCATTAAAATAAGTCTGAAGGGGACTTATCTGCTACGAAAACAACATTTTTGGTTAATTTTTACCATTTTATCAAATTTCTTTTTTTTGGATTGGAAAGGAGTCCTCTCAGGGAATTTATGGAACTTTATTAGAGAAAATATGGAAAGAAAAAAACATAGGGATATCAGAAAGAGCCTTAAGGGCTCATGTTTTACAATTTTCTGAGGATTGGCATAGTGGGGGTGTTCAGGAATTCCTTAAGGGGTGTATCATAAATCCTTTGGAAATTAAACCTGGAAAACAAGACCACATATAGAGATCAGGATACACCTCCAAAGGATTTGTCTTCTACAAAAAGGGATTTTTGGGTCATTTATCTCCATTTTCTGCTTTAATTGGTGGTGGATTGTTTCAGAGAGTTCTTGAGGAGTCCTCTTTAATATTCTAGTAAAGGATTTTCCAAAAACCATGCTCGGGAATTAAAATGAGCCTTCAGGGGCCTTATTTGCCACAAAGGGAGTTTTCTTTCCCTTTTGACAATTTTCTGAGAATTGATGTTGTGAATGTGGTCATAAAGTCCTCCAGGGGTTTTTATAAAAGTCACCATGCAAAAATATTTATCCCTTCTTGCAGTGGTAGAAGGTCCAACCCAGGTCCCACCAAGATTTTAGATTTCTCCATATTGGGCACCAACTTGCAAATATCATTTACTCATCTTCCAAGCTGGGATTCTGATATTCATAAATACTTCACACAAAATGAATTTAATTATGTAGCCTCCGGAATTATTAAGAAATTATTTGAAACAAAAAAACACTAAATTTCAAATCAAGATGAAAACAACATTAATGAAATAAGTCTTTGTATGTTTCTAAAAATCAAATTATCTTTTTTAATTGTCTTCAATTGCACATCTCCTTTGATAGGTTTTTTTCTCTTGGAGCTATCTTACAATACTTTTATGTTTTCAAGATCAATATAATTAGCTCAAAATAGTTTTCTTTAAGGTATTAATTATCACACAAAGAAAGATATATCACTTACTTCTATGAGATTTTGAAAGAATATCTTGAAAATAATTTTTAACTTCAAATTCAAAAGAAATTTTACTTCAGAAAAGATTTTGTATTTTTTGCTTTGTATTTCTCTGATACTTAAAATTCAAAATATGAAAGGAAATTTTATTTTATTTTTTCCAAAATAAAATTTTTGAACCTTATAATACCTTTTTATCATGCCTGATTTAGCCTGAGACCAATAATTGGTTAAATAGTCTCTCACCAACTTATATTAAACCAAATAGATGCAAAAGTTTAAATTCCAAGTAATTTATATCAATATATCTTGGAATATAATCTCCTCAATAGTAAATGTCTTAATTGAAAAACATTGATTAAATCCTACTTCTAGGGGAAATTGGGAATTAACTTATTTTCCTATTTTTTCTCTTGTTTTTAAGAGAATAAGAATAATAATAACATATCTCAATTAAAAGAATAGCAGAAATTAATATTTTTTTATCAAGATAAGATGTGTATAACAAAGTTTCAAAATTGTGAATTTCATTTTTTATATATGTGATACTCTTATTTTAAATGAGGGCATGTACTAAGATGCACATAATAAAAAATGAAGACTCAATTTCTAAGGTTTTGATCAGAAAAAAATTGAAATTGAGGGAATTAATAATTTTAGTGAAAGATAAGTCTCATTATATGAATAAGAAACAATTGCATAATGATTTTATCAAAGGAATACTTCATGCTGAGAAATCTCCCAATTAATCTTTACAAGATTTATTTTATTTCCATTTTCCCCTGAGTATAGGTTCATCCAGAATCTGATTGCTTATGATGCACATTAATAATTTACATTTTATAAAGGATATTTACTAAGATGTTTAATGTATTGTTCAGAAAATATTCAAGGTAATAAAAGCTCAACCAAGAAGAATTAGGATTTGAAAATTCTTTAATTTACCATCAAGTCAAAGGATTCAGTTCTATATATCATTGACACCTTATCAAGACCACCATAATAAAATTTGAGGCACAAATTCCATATTTTGATTCAATAATAATAGAATAAATTTGACAACTCCCCTGCTAGTAAATAAAACCTTAGTAAAACATCTATTATTGATTCTTTTTTTCAAGGATATATTGGAAAATATTTTTATCTATATAGTAGTCTCAAATTAATGGTAAAGCATAACTCCTTTCAGGACCTCATTTAATTTATAAAACCACAATGTTTTTGACATAATTTGTATTTCTTAAGACTGAAAGCTCTGGAAAAAATATCCTTCTAGGAGTTCACGCACCATATCTTTGGAAGTATGAATAGCCTTAAATCATGACTGATCATTTGAGAATTTCACAAACATATTGCTTTTCTCAGGATTTGGAAAAATGATAATATATCTCAAAAAATGTATCTTTAAATATAGATAATCTATTAGAGTAGGTTATTTCTGTAGATGATACAACTAAAACTCTTCAGTCTCTAAGAAGGGAGTTGGAAGGAAGTATTTGATTGAGTTAGCTCCTGTGAATTCTTTTTGTGATTCACTTGACATAAACATTCTATTTAATATTTCAAATCTCCATTTTTATGTACATATACATAAATTTTAAATGTGGACTTTGGCACTAACCTTAAATTAAGTTTTATTTGAGGATCCATGACCTTGGCCCATATTGATGCAAAGATGGAAATTTCAAAATGAAAGATTATTGAATTTATTCATTGAATACTATCCCTATACTTTTTTCTAAAATGGAATAGTTGAAGATTAAAGGATTAATTTGAAATTTCTGCCATTGTTTTACACAAAATGATGTTCTGATAAAGGAAAAAGTCTAAATTCCAGCTGAAAGGGAACTCATATTTCAATTTCTTTTGAAGCCCAAAGAAATCAAAATTAATTTCATTTTAAAGACCTTGGGGTGTCCTTTCTGCTCCTTGATTATTAGAAAGAATACTTAAAGTCATACAAGCCAATTTGAACACTGATATTAGGTTCATCTTTCTCACAACAGTCATTGCGAAATTATTGCTATTGCTGTGAGCCTTAGAGGTAATTTCATATACCCAAAAGACCACAAATGCAAAATTAACATATAAATATAAATAAAATAAATTTATTTATATTATTAAAATAAAAATCAAAATATAAATATAAAATTATATTCACAATTAAAAACTTAATTACATTAAATTTTGAAGTTGTAAAATTACATTTATTCTTGAAAAAATTAAGTAAAAATGAATTTTTAACAAAATTGTAAAAAAATAAATAAATTTGGAAAAAAGTTGAATAAAAACTATTATAACTTTTTATCTAATAAATAAACATATAGAAATTATTTCACCATTGGATTCCTCATAAAAAATCAGGTGGGGTCACCTCTGGGTTAAAACTTTGTAACACAACTCTAAATAAGCTTAAATTAAGTTTTTAGTATTTTTCTGTATGAAAATTGAAAATACTCAAAACTTTAATTTAATTCACATCAAATGTAGTGTTAATCACCAAAATTTGTGTTAAAATTGAGGTGTTGTGTATATTTTAGAAGTTATGAGGAATTCAAGTATTTTCAATTGAATTCAATTGAAATGTGAAAATGTGCACGTGCATTACATAAGTGAACTTTGATTTACATATGAGGTATCAATTATTACTGTATTGAACTGTACAACTCAATTGAATTACATATGTAAATTATAAGTATAATACATGATGAGGAATTAAAGGAAAAATAAATTGGGGGGAAAGGAATTCCAGCTCTAAGGGGGAGCTAGACACCCAAAATCCTTGCTGACAGGCATGTGGTGTCAAAATTCACGCAAACGTTCATCACTTTTTGCCTGGAATTGAGTTACAGGGTCTGTGGACTCAATTGATGATGAGGTTTTGATACCAACTGGGGTAGTTTTAGCTGTTGCCAAGAGGGTAAAACTACCCTTAAGATAAAACAATCATAGTAAAAACAGTTTTAACTGGTTTCTACGTCTCTTACACATTCTGACCTGTTTTGAAGGCTCTAGACCAGGTATTACTATAACAATGGCTGATTTAAGGGTCTAAAATGGCTAAAAATGGCTTAAACCAGCCCTCATTTGGTCTAAACCAGAGTTCAATGATGCCATAATTGGCTTTTCTGTTTTCAGACTGTTTTTCACGACTGACAAGAGTAAATTTTACTTTTGGAGTAAGAAAATTGATGGCTATAAAAGAATTGCTTCTTTGCCCCACTTTTCTCTTCATGTTAGAATCTTTTCCTTTTATAATTAGTTTAAACATTGTTAAACCAATCAATAAAAGATTCCAAACACCTTTCTTAAATAATTATAAAACTTTTAAACACGTGAAAAAATCATTATAACCATTGTTTGTAACTTTTATAATCATTTTTACCCCTGAACCACCCCAAAAGTCAATTAAAGCATCTTTCATTACTGTAAGCTTTGTCACTTTGTTTCCAAATTCCCTCTGGTCACTTTTGGGTGTGGTTTCTCTTTAATTTTCTTTTTAAGGACTTTTTTCTTTAATTAATTTCTTGCAGTTCTTTGCTCAATTAATTCCAATTGCAATTGCTCTTGAAGAAATTTCTTTTGTAGCCTTAAATATCTCTTGTAGAGTGTTTTTGGATAATTTTTATTGTTGGTAAAACAGTAAATCTTTATAGTATTATTATTTTATACTAATAAATTTATAAACAATAAAACTGGCGTGTTATCTCTTAAAAATAATATTTCTTACTATTTTTAATTGATTTTTACCTTATACAAATTTTGAGGACAGGAAAAGTAGTTGATTTTTAATCAAAGTTTCATATCCACACCTTAAATTTGGGGGCCCAGCCATGATATTTTACCTGTGACATATTTTTTTACTCTTTTTAAATATTTTTCTTATATTGAAAAATTTAAAAACATATAAAAAATACCTATAATTCAAAAAATCAATAAAAAAATAATTTTTTAATATGATAAGTGAGGCTTATATTTTAATTTCTTTTTTAAAATATCCTTTTTTTACTTAATTAATTGGTTTTTTCATTAATTTTAGTGTCTGACAATGTGGTAAGACAAGAAAGCATTGAAACAGCCTCAACAGTAACCAGAATTATTCCTGCTAGTACTGTTAATTCTGATCATAATAGTACTATTATTGTGACTCAGAATATTCAACCAGAGCCAATTTCTCCTGAATTAGTCAACTTGGAAATAAGTAATACTCTTCAGAAAGCCAAATATTTGGCCAATAGTAAGTTTTTTGACGTAAAATTACCATTTTAAGCCTTTTTAACCATCATTATGCCTTCAACCAGGTCAGGAGCCAGATATAACCCCTCAAGCAGCTCCCAAAAAGGTAATAGACGTGATTATGGCAGAGGCCAATCAGGTACAGAAGGAAAAGGACCAGTTGATGACTTGCAAACAACTAAAATGGGTTATTCTGAAGCTGATAATACCATTTTACCTTCAAAAAGAGCTGACACCGCCACAACAAGCCTCAGTGGACATTTACAAAGCCAGCCACAGTGCATACAACAATGCACTTCAGTTCAAGGAGTACCAGATCCTTGCAGACCTGTGGAAGAATTGCATGAATTCTTACCTGACTGTGAGAAAATTCCTGGGCCATCCCAATACTTGCAAATTGCTCAATGGATGGCATCCATTGATGGAGAAGAAAAAAATGATGCTTTTGACACTAGAATGGAGGAAAAACAACCCTCCGCCATCCAAACCAGTGCCAAAAACAGCCCCAGTGGCCAGCAGCAGCAATTTCAACATGCAAAAGGAGCCACAAAATACAAACAAGGGCAAAGGGAATGAACCAGCCCCAAAACCTTACAACCAGGGCTACAGAACCCCAAAGTTCAACAGGATGCCATGGAAAATGTATTTCAGATGGCCAGAACCATGATGGAATTACAAAAGAAGGAGGAAGCCAGATTAAAATATCAAAAATGATCTCTGATACTTTTGATTGTATTCCAGAGTTGTATAACACTATTTCTGACGTAAAAAGTCATCTTTCTCATAAAAATACATCAATTTGTGACAATCTTAAAATAAATAACTTGAGTCTGAGCCAAATAAATGATACACTTAAATGCTTTGAAAGATTTTTAAGAACAATCAAAACTTCCAATAATGATAATTCTTTTGGCATTAGGACAAATGAACAATCTGCCATTATTAAAGAATTAGCAGACAAATATTCTAAATTCAATATTGATGACATAATTGAAACAAGAACAAAACAAGCCATAAGCACTATCAAAGAAGATAATAAAAACACTCTTGATGATATTTCTAAATCATTTGCTGAAGTAAAGACAAATACAGTTGCCCTGAAAAAGCATTTTGATACCTCAAGAGAGGAAATATCAAAATTAACAATAAAGTTAAATGAAGTTATATCTGATAATTCCAAACAAACAGGATTATGGAACGAGCTAACATATAAAGAGGATGATCATAAAAAGAATGTCATAAACTCTATACAAAACTTGCAACATGAACTAAGAAATTCACAAAGGTGTAACAACAGTAAAATGAATGATATTGAACAACTTCTAAACACTTTACCAACTATGTCTACACCTCTGAATCAAAATGAAGATGCAAGAATTCCCAATCCACAAGTATTGGATATTGAAAATTCAGAGTTAAAAAATGAATTTTCTACTTCTTTTCATAACTTAGAACCATCAATGGGCCAGGCACTCTTGAAAGAAGTTGCAAAACTTAAAGAATGGCCTCACTTCAGTGGTGAAGGAGAGTATGACCATATGGAATTCATTAGAGGTATTGAAATTATAAAAGAGGATTTTGAATTACCAGACAGATTGGTAACAGCCAGATTTAACACCCTGTTTACCAAATCAGCTCACAGATGGTACATCAAAATAAGACAAGCACATGGAGACCAGAGTTGTACTTGGTGGAAAACCCAAATCATTAACACATGGGCAAATGATGCTTGGAGGTTTAAAGTTGAAACAGCCTTTGAATCTGCCAAACTTAATGATGATAAAGACAAAGCTTTACCATGGTTTTGCCAACAAAAAGACAGATTAACAGCATTATATCCTGACATTTCAGAATTTATGATCCATAGAAAAATTCTGAGACAATGTGGAGGTTACTCAGAGCATCCTATCAAAAGCAGGACTACTGAACAATCTTCAGCAGAGGATATTATCAATATATTAGAAGAAGTAACCACCAGAACCAAAATTGGTTCCAGCAGGGTGAATCTTAAAGCAACGTTTAATACACCTTGGAAAGATTCTGTGGACAAAAACCCCAAAGAAAATTCTAATAATATTAAGTATAAATCTGCAGAGACAGTCAGAAAGTGCCATATTTGCCAAAGCACCACCCATTTAGCCAATACATGTCCAAAGAAGGGAAAAATCAATGAAATTAATATTGCAAAGGAACCCAATGTTGAAAAAGATGACATAATTGAAGACGATTCAGATGATAAGTAATAAATATTTTCTGAATCTTCAAAAGATAGAGAAAATATCAATTCCACTTTTGACATCATGGAATCTTATTCCCACTTGCCACAATTGAGCAATGGTCAACTTGATTTATCAAAAGTTCAAGATGCATAACTTATGAAAACAAAACAAAACAGGGGGAAAGGTTATACAGCTGGTAACTCCTGTATAACAGAAGTGGTGATTGAAAACAAGCCCACCAAACGTTTTCTTGACCCAGGAGCGTTCTGCTCTTGTGTTGGAAAATATTTTCTTAAGACTTGTGTACCAAATTTTGAAGACCAATTGTTACCAATTGATGGTATAAAATTCAATAGTGCAAGTAAGCCAATGAAAGCATTAGGAATTTTTGAGACCAATGTCATATTCCCACACATAAATGGGAATTTAAGAATCACAGTTGAATTTGTTGTTATGGAAAATTGCTCTAGTACCTATTTTATATTGGGAAATGACTATTTAATCATGTATGGGATAGATTTGCATAACAACAAAGACAGATACTTTACTATTGGAGACAATAAGCGCCAAAAGTTTTCTTTTTACCATTTAAAAGACAAATTACAGTAAACAAAGTATCACCAGTCAACTTAGAGTTAGAGAAATTCAAGTCTGAACAGTTAAATGAGGCTGAAATAAGCTGTCAGGGTGACTCTATGATATAGCTTCAGAAAGATAATAAAAGCTATAACTCTGAGTGTGACACAAAAATAATGATTATATTTAGAGTGAGAATATGAGTGAAAAGGGCTATACTAAAATAATTTAGTGATGGTGAGTACTGCTGATAGCCCTGGGTGCAGTGTTTGCCTGTTGGTTTACAATAGCAAACCCTACAATACTTACTTTAAAGTATACCTGTTAAATTCTAAGAGTATCACTTCCTTTTTAAGAAGTTATACCACGTAAGAATATCAAGAACAGGATGCTTTTTTGCTTCCTGGTGAGGCAAAGCCTCCTTTTATCTTGTTCTGGGGTAGTGGGAGGTGGTTTACCTCTGCACACGACCACAGAGTGAAGATTTTCACTACTGTGGGCTGGTTTGTGGTTCTATACACTCAATACAGGCTAGTATTGGGTTGAAATGTGGTTTTAGAACCACAAGTAGTCAGTTTTACCCTATACAGGGTGAAAATTTTCACCAATGGACTTTACAGGTGTATTCTGGTACTCCTGACGCGTCAGAAACTGTACTGAACCTGTATGGACCTCTGTATTTGACTTAGTTATGAGGTATTGAAATATAAATAAGCTTCAGCGTCTGTTTGACACCTCATAATCAGAGTACAACTGTATCCTGTCATAATACAGCTGTATTGGCCATATTGTGGGATTATAACCTTCAGACAGCCATAACTCTGTCAGTTGTTGAGATATCATGCTCAAAGTTGGTTCATTGGATAGCCCTGTATGAGCTCTACACAATGATACCCAATTTGGTATGGTTATCATTAAATATGACAAAGTTATCCCATGTACAAGGTTTTTTGTACATAGGCGTGGTTTGGGCAAAAAGCTGTATTGAGCTTGTTTGCCTCATAGCTTCTGTTATAGTTGAGATATGAAGAAGTGAATGGCACCATCAGATAGCCCTGATTGTGCTCTTTCCAAAGAGACCCCACTTCAAGTATCCCACACTAAAACTGTAGAAGTTAGATGAGAGGTGAATGTTTTGTTCACCCTTATTTGGCCTGAACTTGACCATAACTCAAGTAATACTGGTGCTAGCTCAGTTTGGCTGGTACCATTGGATAGCCCTGGCTTAGAGATTCATTTTGAGTACCCATTTGATGGGGTTAAGCCTCTCCTTCTAGATTTTAGATGAGAGGTGAAAATTAAGGTTTATGCTCAGCAATAACTTTGAGAAGGAATAACTTTGTTATTTCTTGTCCTATGGTGATGGGACTTATATTTTCAGAAAGGGGTAAGTTTCCTCATTCTTTTGATACCTTTTGAGCTGATTTGGCTCAGCTCCATGTTTTGGTGGTATCTTGGCTATACCATTGATTTATGGTATATTGGCTGTCATGCTTGTGCTCTGGTTTTGAGTCACAGGCTGACATAAGACTTCATCTGACTGATAAACAAGAAAATGAACTTTCTTCCCTTTTGTATGACCACAGAGGAGCATTTGCTTCAGACAAAGAACCTCTAGGAGCAATCATTGGTCATGAAGTTGAGATCATTCTTAACATTGGGAGACCTTATCCACCACTCTTGAGAAGATCTGCATATCCAGCAAGTCCAAAGTCAAGAGAAGCTCTGGAAACTCATATCAAAGAACTTCTAGACTATGAACCTTTGAGATATGATCACATACCCAAAAAAGGTCACAAGAAATATTTAAAATAATTATACATTAAAAATAATTATCTTAAAGCTACAAAAATACCATAAATTGGCATAAAACTTGGTTTAACTTAAAATACAATGTATAAACATGTAAAATAAATTATACCATTGGATTCCCAATGGTAAGATAAACATATATCATTTTCAGGCATAACTGTAAAGTCAATATTTAATAAGTTATAAGTAATAATACCTTATAAAAAACACAAATCCTTATTTATTTCAAATACCAATGAAACAACATGTGAAATAAATGGTACCATTGGATTCTCCATAGAAATAAAAATATAAAACAATTAAGAAGCTAAGCTCCAAAGTCAATACTTAAGGAATTAAGCTGAATATATGCACTTTTTTGGTCAGCGCATATATTCAAGGATTTTAGCTAATATCTTTTGAAATATGCATGATAGAGTGATGAACCAAAATTAAAGTCATCCCGTAATTACTGTAGGAGTACAGAAATGAAGTTTATTCCACAAGCTATAAACAAGGTTAAAAACTGTATGGGATTATTGACTAAAATCAACACAGCTGTTGACCACTTTGTTGTGAAAGTGGTCCAAACTTAAAAAAAAGCACATAGTTGGATTATCCTAGCTCATACGTGAAGAATGATGTTTTTTTTATTATAACATTCAAGGTATAACCCCTTGAAATCATGGTTTGAAGTTTAAAATATTAAATTTCAACAGAAAAGATGAGTTACAAGAAAAATCATCAAAAATAGAGTTTTGATGATGTAATGAAATTCTCTTGGAAGCATGATACGGTTATGCCAAGCTATTAGAGTTCACTCTCTGAATTTCTGTAGCGTGTAAATTTTAAAAGGTATTAAGGGTCAAAGTTTGAGCTTAATTTGATCATTGAAGATCACTCACTGTAACTTTAAATTATGTTTAACAGTCATATGAGTGATAACATTAGTGAATACTGTTAGTTTATGATTAAAACTAATAAAATACACAAAATTTGGGGTTCTGCCAAGCCTTTGACATCATCAAACTTAGAGTTATAGTGATAACTCTAAATGATGGCGTAATAATGATGTAATCATCAACAAACCTTAAAATATTGATCAATTCCAGTGGATATAATCAGTACACGTCTACTAGAAGCCTGTTGGACTCCAGGAGGGAGGTATTTACTATAAATAGAGATCTTTTTACTCTGTTTTCCCCTCAGACGCATCAAAAACATTAAATTAATACAATTAAAAAGGTAATATCTTTATTCTTTATATATAAAACCATTATATTATTAAGGACCAAATATCATCTTATTATAATCATCAATTTTGACGTGATTAAATAATTTATTTAATTGTTTTTGTTAAAAATCTCTCTAAAATCTCATTTCCACGTAAAAATCCAGAATATTTGTCATTTTCTCTATTTCTTATTGCAAATAAAATTTGGATAAGTTTTATTTACATTTTTCGGAGTCAAATATCTCAAAATTACTATATTAAGTATTAGAAGTAGGTTATTTTCTCTTATTATAATAATTTTCTCTTTATTATTCTTTTAATAATCCTTTAATTAATATAAATCGTATTTATATTAATTTATAACTTTAATATTGGTAATATTATTGTTATTAATTGTTTTTTATTAATAAAAAACAATTTTTACGCCTTTATTATTTGTTTGTAACAATAATAAAGTTCCATTAAATATATTAATATATCTATTTTATTATATTATATTTTATAATATAAATAATATTATTATATTTATTTAATGATATAATCATTTTTACGCCATAATTATAATAATTCTTTATTATTATAATTATTTTTATTTTATTTATTTCATTTATAAGGACATTCATAGTACAATAAGTAAAATATCAGTAATTTTTACTTATTGTTTCATAGTCAAACCTTACATAGACCTTGGCCTAATAAGAAAGGTTGGCCATAATGAAGAAGTAGAAATAACTACACCAGTCATAGTGGCATGGCATAATGGAAAATCCAGAATGGTTGGGGACCTTAGAGCTCTGAACACTTACACTGTTCCAGACAGATACCCAATACCAAAAATCCAAATTGCCCTTATGGATGCCCTCAAAGGATTCCATCAAAATGTGGTGACACCAAGAGAAAGAAAATACTTGAGAATTATTTTTCATTGTGGAGTGTATGAATACTTGAGGATGCCCTTTGGTATCAAAAATGCACCTTCACACTTCCAAATAATGATGAATGAAATCATCCCTGAAGAACTCTCAGAGGGATGGTTAATCATTTACATTGATGACATTATTGTGTGTTCCAAGACTTGGGAGGAGCACATGTATAGATGTCCAGAGTTTTGACAAAAATTCAATCAGTAAACATGAAAATCTCCTGGAAGAAATGCCATTTTGGATTTAAGGAACTTAAAGCACTAGGACATGTTGTATCTGGTTTGTCCCTTGGAATTGACAAAAATAAAGTTGCAGCAGTATTGCTAAAGCCCATGCCTCAGAACAAAAAGGAAATTCAGTCAATTCTTAGGTTTTGCAGGATATTACAGGAAACACATTAAACATTTTGCATCCATAGCAAGACCACTTTATAAATTGTGTGACAAAGACACAGTATTTGAAATGACTGTTGAAAGAGTCAAAGCTTTCGAGTCTCTAAGAGAAGCCTTGGCCACTGCTCCACTCTTACTGATGCCAGACTTTAAATTGCCTTTCAAATTGTATATTCATGCATCAGGGGATGGGCTGGGTGCTGCACCTCACCAAGTTCAGATCATACATGATAAATCTGTAGAAGGACCCATATGTTTCTTATCCAGGCAAATCAAACCAACTGAAGCCAGATATGGAGCAAGTCAAATGGAATGTCTATGTCTTGTCTGGGCCTTGGAAAACTTAAACTACTTCTTGGAGGGATGTGGTTTTGAGGTGATAACAGATTGTACAGCTGTCAAATCACTTTTGAACATGAAAACACCCAACAGAAATATGCTCAGATGGCAAATAGCCATACAAGAATACAGAGGCAATATGACTATTGTTCCTAAGGATGGGAATATTCATAAGAATGCAGATGGACTAAGCAGATGGCCATTACCAAATAATATTGATAATCCTGCTTATGTGCCAGAAGAAGCTTCACCACAAATGCCAATAGAAGGAATAAGTGTTACAGACTTGAACACCACCTTCTTTGAAGAAGTCAGAAATAGTTAAACTCAAGATACAAATTGTAGCATCTTATGCCAATTACTTAACAAAGACTGTAAAGACAACTCTCTAATACATGCCTTGGATGAAGTATGGAAAAAATATTATGATGAAGGAAGATTTCACCTACTGCATGGTATAATTTACCACAGGACCAAGCACACATGTGTCATGACAGTTGTGGACAGGTCATTAATCAATCTTTTACCAAAAGAATGCCATGATAGCCCCTTTTCAGGACATCTGTCTGAAGACAGAACAAGAGAGAAAGTAAAGACCTGCATATGGTGGCCAATGTGGCAGAAAGATGTTGCAGAGTATTGCAAAACCTGTGACAGATGCCAAAAGGAAAATAAACCCACTGGCAAGAGACTTGGAAATATGATAAAAATCCAAGAACCAAGCAGACCTTGGGAAATTTTACATATGGATTGGGTAACTGGACTACCACCAGGAGGTGACAGAAGGTATAATGCTTGCCTAGTAATTGTGGACAGATTCAGTAAAACTCCAATCTTTTTACCATGTCATAAGGATGATACAGCCATGGACACAGCTCTTCTTATATGGAATAGAGTAGTGTCATGGACTGGAATATTTACAAATATCATTAGTGATAGGGATCCCAAATTGACTTCAGCACTATGGAAAAATCTTCACCAATTATTTGGCACTAAGCTGTCTTTCTCTACAGCCTACCACCCACAAACTGATGGTCTGGCTGAAAGGATGATCCAAACCTTAGAGGACATGGTAGGAAGAATTTATGCATATGGCTTTGAATTCAAAGATTGTGATGGATTTACCCATGATTGGTGTACTCTGTTACCAGCACAGGAATTAGCATATAAAACATCAATCCATGCCAGTACCAATCAAACTCCTGCTATTATAGAAAAAGGATGGAACCCCAAATTAGCCCAAGATTCCTTGAGGAAAGATTTGATTGAAGTACATCCCACAGCTGCTAGCTTCAAAGGAATGCTAGACAAAGCTGGAAAGCATGCAGTAAGGTGCATGGAGGACTCTTTTGCATATGCTAAAGACAAATAGGATAAATCACATGCAACTCCAGATTTCAAAGTGGGGGACCTAGTTCTTGTATCCACCACTAACTTCAATAAAATCAAAGGATGTTAAAAGTTGAAAGACTGCTTTGCAGGACCTTTTGTTATTAATGCCCTCCATGGAGAAAATGCTGTTGAAGTAGGGTTATCTGAAGAACTTAGAAATAAGCATCCTACATTTCCAGTGAGCTTGATAAAGCCATATAAATCTAGTGATGCTGAAAAATTTCCCTTGAGGAATAAAATTCCCCAAGCTATACCTCCTGTTGAGCCATCTGGCAGTAAGAAAATTACCAAAGTTCTCAAAGAAAGAAAGTTGAGAACCAACAAAGTAAGGTAATACCTTGTTAGGTACAGTGACCCAACTTGTGAAGATGAATGGTTGTCAGAAAAAGACATACCTGAAGCTACTAAACCTCTCAGAAGGCTCAGACACACTAGAAATAACAATATTACAAAGTAATATTCTTTTTTTGGGGGAGGGAATGTGAGCCTTAGAGGTAATTTCACATACCCAAAAGACCACAAATACAAAATTAACATAAAAATATAAATAAAATAAATTTATTTATATTATTGAAATAAAAATCAAAATATAAATATAAAATTATATTCAAAATTAAAAACTTAATTACAATTTCAAAATAAAATTACATTACATTTTGAAGTTGTAAAATTACATTTATACTTGAAAAAATTAAGTAAAAATGAATTTTTAACAAAATTGTAAAAAAATAAATAAATTTGGAAAAAGGTGAAATAAAAATTATTATAACTTCTTGGCTTATAAATAAACATATAGAAATTATTTCACCATTGGATTCCTCATAAAAAATCAGGTGGGGTCACCTCTGGGTGAAAATTTTGTAACACAACTCTAAATAAGCTTAAATTACGTTTTTAGTATTTTTCTGTATGAAAATTGAAAATCCTCAAAACTTTAATTTAATACACATCAAATGTAGTGTTGATCACCAAAATTTGTGTTAAAATTGAGGTGTTGTGTATATTTTAGAAGTTATGAGGAATCAAAGTATTTTCAATTGAATTCAATTGAAATGTGAAAATGTGTGCATGTATTACATAAATGAACTCTGATTTACATATGAGGTATCAATTGTTACTGTATTGAACTGTACAAATCAATTAAATTACATATGTAAATTATAAGTATAATACATGATGAGGAATTAAAGGAAAAATAAATTGGGGGGGGGGGGAAAGGAACTCCAGCTCTAAGGGGGAGCTAGACCCCCAAAGTCCTTGCTGACAGGCGTGTGGTGTCAAAATTCACACAAAAGTTCATTAATTTTGGCCTGGAATTGAGTTACAGGGTCTGTGGACTCAATTGATGATGAGGTTTTGATACCAACTGGGGTAGTTTTAGCTGTTGACAAGAGAGTAAAACTCCCCTTAAGATAAAAAAAATCATAGTAAAAACAGTTTTATCTGGTTTCTACATCTTTTACACACATTCTGACGTGTTTTGAAGGCTCTAGACCAGGTATTACTATAGCAATGGCTGATTTAAGGGTCTAAAATGGCTAAAAATGGCTTAAACCAGGGTTCAATGATGCCATAATTGGCTTTTCTGTTGTCAGACTGTTTTTCACGACTGACACGAGTAAATTTTACTTTTGGAGTAAGAAAATCGATGGCTATAAAAGAATGTCTTCTTTGCCCCACTTTTCTCTTCATGTTAGAATGTTTTCCTTTTATAATTAGTTTAAACATTGTTAAACCAATCAATAAAAGATTCCAACCACCTTTCTTAGATCATTTTAAACCTTTTAACCACGTGAAAAAATCACTATAATCATTGTTTGTAACTTTTATAATCATTTTTACCCCTGAAACACCCCAAAAGTGAATTAAAGCATCTTTCATCACTGTAAACTTTGTCACTTTGTTTCCAAATTCACTCTGGTCACTTTTGGGCGTTTTTTCTCTTGAATATTCTTTTTAAAGACTTTGTTCTTTAATTAATTGCTTGCAGTTCTTTGCTAAAGTAATTACAATTGAAATTTCTCTTGAAGAAATTTCTTTTGTAGCCTTACATATCTCTTGTAGAGTATTTTTGGATAGATTTTTATTGTTGGTAAGACAATAAATCTTTATAATATTATTTTTTTATACTAATAAAGTTATAAACAATAAAATAGGTGTGTTTGCTCTTAAAAAAATATTTCTTACTATTTTTAATTGATTTTTACCTTATACAAATTGTGAAGACAGGAAAAGTACTTGATTTTCAAACAAAGTTTCATATCCACACCTTACAATTGCACTCCCAAATTTATAATTTGAAATACAATTCGTGCAAAGAACCCTCAAATGAGCTGATTTGTTTGGATTTAAGAATAAAATAATTTCCTGAACTTTTTTATTTAATAATTAGGAATGTTATGAAGATTGTTAATGATTATAAAAAGACTTGCTATAAAGTATTGACTTATCCTAGTCAATATTAATCAGAGCTTCCTGTACTAGCTCACAAAATGATCTTAGATAAATGGCTAATTGGTATAAAATATTCTTTACTTGATAAAAATATGTTCCATTATGAAGAAATAATTTCAAAAAATAACCAATAAAAACCTTGTCATGGTAATTGAGGGTTAATTTTGAGCTTTGAATGAAAATTATGTTAAAATTCTTTAAAAAGCTGTTCCAACGTTTGTCCAAACCACATCCATTCCACTTTCTGGGTTAGAATCATGTTGGAGGAAAGCTGGGAGAAATTGGATGAGTAAGAACTCACAATTAATTATCCTTAGACACTCCTTACTAAATAAATCTCTGCAAGAATGTTGAGAGAAATAGCTTCAAATGACCTTAATAAAACATGAATTTAGTGATTTGACACAAATATCTTCCATAAAACAGTAAAATATTGTGAAACTCATTATATGTTTGGCCATTCCACTTTGTCAAACATTTACAAATGATATTGAGAAACAATCATTATATTTTGAATTTATTTTAGATTTGATATCTTTTGACAAACATGGAATTGTTACAAAAAGATCCATGGCTTTGAGAATATGCAACAATTACAAAATGAATATCATTTCTAATGGTACTGTGAGACCTTTGTGTAGTTTAATCTTTTGTGTCATATTGATTCTATTTTTTGGTTTCTTCAAAAGTAGGTTTTTTTTAAATGACTTTCATCTTTGATCAATATTATTCAAAAATATATTTTCTGAAGTTTTTTTTATGTCCTTTTTTGTTTTGTAATTTTCTTATTTTCAGTTTTTTTTTGGGTTTTTTTGAATTCCTAATCTTTTTTGTGTTCATGATTCCCTTTTTGATTTTATATTTTTGCCAATATTTGTCTTTGATCTTTCATTTTATTTTGCTTTTTCTCCTTTTTTTGTTTTTGTTTGTTTTGAATTTTGAAATTCAATTTACTTTGTTTTATTTTTTTTATTTTTAGTTATTTTTTTTTCTCAAAAAGTTTGAAAATAAAAGAAAATGTGTTTTTTGTAACATCTATCCAAAATGCGTTTCATTATCTCTTTTTTCAATTTTATTTGATTTTAGTTATTCTTCCAATATTTTGTTCTTTTTTTCTTTAAGTTTTCAATTGTGTTTTGTTGATTTTTCTAAATTCTGATTTTATTTTCTATTTTTCTATTTTTTTCAATTTTTTGTTTCATTTTTCCTTAATTTTTAATTTTTTCAATTTTGACTGTTTGAGGGGTGTGAATACTTCAAATAAGTGTAAAAACACTGGATTTGCGCTTTTTATTTGGTTATTTGTTTGTGCTGGCGCTATTGCAAAGAAATAGCCAAATACAATTCAAATTAAGTGTTTTCAAACTGATTTGGAGTATTTTCACCCTTAAAAGAAAAAGAAATAAAAAATATTCATAATTGATAAAAAAATAAAATTGAAAAATGAAGAAAAAACAAAAAACAAAAATCAGCTACACAAAAAGGAAAAAATTCAAAATTAAGAATCTCAAAAATCAAAAATTTTGAAAAATTATAAGAAACAAAGACAAAAAAAACAAAAAAACAATACAGAAAATATAAAAAAACAAAACCAAAAAAGAAAATTTTTTCTTCTTCCAAGGCTTGAAGGAAAAGAATAATTGTAAATTGAAAAGTCACCATAAAAAATGCTTGAAATTGGAAAAAAGCCTAAAAATTCAAAACAAAAAGTTGAAAAATTGCAAAAAAAAACATTTTGTTTTTATTTAAATAAAAATAAATTTTGATGATAGTTTGAGCATTTTCCCATTTTCTTCCAACTCAACATGCCAAATACAAAAAAATGGAAAATAATAAATTGAAAGTTTGGACAATAAATATCTCACTTGTTCGATGAAGGAAGTCAAACCAAGATATTTGAGCTGTAAAGCTTGAATGCTTAAGCTCTTTTCAAATTAAAGTAAATACAATTTTTGAAAGAAAAAAATTAAGTTTTAGAAATGAGAAGTTGTCCTTGACACAATTCCCCAAATATAAAACAATTGTTGGAAAATTCTCAAAAGAACCAGATTTCTTTATTTCAAAATCTAAAGAAATAAATATGCAAGGGATTTTAAATCAACAAAGGCTTTTAAAAATTAGGGTTTTGAATTAAATGAAAAAATATCTCAAGAATGTAATAATTGATTCTAGAGATAAGAAAGCTCTTCATTCTGTAGAGCATATTGAATAATAAGGACCATATTACACATATATGAACATGGGAATCCTACTTCTGACTTCTTTGGATTGATAGCTAAACTTTAATCTCTGAAGTTTCTTGAAGATGATTATTTCAAAATGAATCTGATATTAAAATGGGGAACATGATGAATATTTTGTGTTTATCAAAACAATATTCAAGGCTCTGGATATACCTCTTCAAAGGTAGCTGAAGTATTTTGGAGGAACAGAAAAATACTGCATAGATGATGATTTGTTTTTTGATTATTTTGCATAATTTATTTTAATAAATGGAAGATTCTGTTTCAAAAATAAACTTATAAATAAGTTCCTTCAAAGAAAGGGAACTTGGGAAATAAATGTGTTGTTTGAAGTAAAAGAAAGAACAGAAGCTCCTTGAAGGGATGTGATGGCCTTTCGTGAAAGAAGTTTCTTTCCTTGCTAATGGTAGAGTTCATTTAATAAGTGAATATGTTGGGGAATGGTGTATATGTAATTTATGAGGAAACAAAAAAATATCATGGAAGATTAAGAATATTCTATTTAGATTGAGTCAAATCCTTAATAACCAAACCTGTGGCTGAAAGTATCTGCAAAGATATTTCAAGGTTAGAGGCTAGCATTAGAGCCTGGTTGGACCTTCTCTGTCACAACCCTGTGAAAGACACCTCTCAATTGGTGTTTACAGAAATTCAAGCCTCCACAAATATATGGCCAATTTGGCCATATTCTCATTCTTATTCCATTTAAACCCTTATGGAAGGAAACAGCCTTTTGGCCATATCCACTCTTCATGGACATTCATGGCCCCCAGGCCATATTCTGCATAATTGGCCTTCTTGGCCAATTCTCACTATCACCAACCCCCAGGCCAATATATTAATTCTGGGCCTAGGGACTCATTTACCAATGCAGGGGCCTCTGGCTCCTCTAGCTTTATCCAGGGTCTTTGGCCCACTCCCTTTGATTAGGGGGTTTGGGGCCTAAAGGGCAGATTTGGGCCATTTAGGCCCCTAGGGCTTCTACGGTCCATATGCTGTGGGACCAATTAGGCCCCTTTTGGCCCAATTACAATCAGGCCAAAAGGGGCCAAGGGGGGAAGTCCAGCAGCCCCAATTACAGGTGGGCCCACCTGAGCCTGTTTTTGGCCAAGAATCCAAGAGACCCAAAATGTCCAAAAGCCCCAAGGACCCAAGACACTCAATTTGGCCATAACTGGCCATATCCCTCAAGACTCAAGCTATGGCCTCTGGCAATCACCAGAGGCCCCCAGCCACATTAAATAAGAGGTCTCCTCTCAAGATTAGGAAAACCCTTGGCCCAAGTCTGCGGGAACCAAGAGTGGTGCATATATGGTATTATATACCATTATGCACAATTTATCCTAAGAAATCCAATGGTAATGTTTTCAGGACTCAATTATGCCATTCCAAATCAAGTCCTCAAATCCATTGCCCATTTCAAAGGTAGACTACAGCACCCTCAGTCTTGCAATTTATGGCTGTGACCAGAAGGTTATTTGAGGACCACAACTCCCTGGCTTTTTAGGTGTTGGTATTTTCACTTCAGGATTCTTAAAGGGGTTATTTTAAGAGTTTGTTGAGAATCAAGACAGTTTTCAAGGCATCAAGCACTCCTTGGACAATTCAACAATCCCATATGGGATGTATTCAAGAAACCTGTATGGTGTTGACCCTTTTGGGCCAATTCATATTCCACTGTGGGAATTCAATCCACGCAGTTCAGATTTCAAGATGGAAAGATCTGTACTGAACCAATTCAGTCAATATAGCTTTGTGACTCCCCTTCCAGGATCAGTCTTTCAGCTTTTCACATATATTGGCCACCTTTTCACCCCTGGGGACTTTTTCACCAGCCAATGAATATATTGGATTTATTTTTATAATTATTTTCTTTTCATTATTAAAGTAAATACTGATAATCTTAAGTCAGTCATTTGCACCTTTTTCTTTTCCTGCCAGTGGATATTGGTGTTCATATCCTTTACTAATTCCATTTTTCTTTCTGACAGGTTGAAACAGTTAATTGAGGATTAATTTGGTTGTCTCTTTGGCCTTTGGCTTTTCTCTTATTATTATTGGGCCTTTGGCTTCATTCTTATCTTTGAAATATCTTTTATTGCTCTCATTTTCTCTCAAAGAAATATATTCTTCTTTTATTTCTTTATTCTTTTGGAGCCCTCCAAGTGAGTTCCTGATTCCTGAGTGCCAGGCCACTCTTGTTTTTCCCAAGATCCCCTGTGACATTCTCCCCCTGACAGCAGGGATATATTTATTACTCATTGTGACTGTTTTCAAAGAATGTTGTGAGCAAAACTCTATTTTGGGAAAAAATCAAGGATCTCAAGTCCTTATTTTCTGAAGAAAAGCCATTTTGGCCATTTTTTACATTTTCTACATTTTTTCAAAATTATGTGTGGTGGATAAAACCAGAAATTTCTCAAAGGATTTTCTTGGACCTTTTCACAAGGAATATGGAAAAACAAAACTCTCTTTTGAGATCAAATTGAGCCTCCATGGGCCTTATTTTCCAGAAAAAGGCAGTCTTTCCCTTTTTAAACTTTCCTGAGAATTAGTGGGATAGATGGGGTAAATTTATACCTGTTCAAAAAAAATATTGGTGAATAAGATCAAATTCAGGGAGAAAATCAAGGCTCTAGGGACCTTTTACACAAAAAAGGCGATTTTGCTTGCACAATTTTTTTCAAAAACTCCAGGAAACCCCATTCCCTGAGATTTATGTGATAAACTCACAAAGAAAAGGAAAAATGGATTTTTTGTGGCAAATAAGGCCCCTGAAGGGTCAGTTTGAAGGCCAAAGACCATTTTGTTTGCAAAAGTTTCTAAAAAATTCAAGGAAGACCCCTTGAGAGCTCCTTAGGTCATTTCCTGTGCACTATGTGAGAAAGTCAGAAAGAAATGGCCAAAAATGGCCTTTTTAACAGGAATATGGCCCCTTAACAGTCATACTGATGGTGAAAGGCCATTTTTCTTTCCAAAGCCTTTCAAGAAGCTTCCATGAATCCCCGGGATATCTCTTCATCCCATCCTCTCCACCTTATGTGAGACATTTTCACAGAAATCGCAAAGAATGGCCTTTTTGTGTCAAATAAAGCCCCTGTAGGGTCATTCTGAAGGGAAAAGAAAATTTTGTTTTCCGAATCTTGTCAACAGAAGTCCAGGAAGCCCTATTGAGAATCTCTAAGCCCAGTTTTTGTGCCTTATGTAAGAAACTCACAAAGAAATGGCGAAAATTGGACTTTTTGACACCAATAAGGCCCTTGAGGGTCATTTTCAATGGAAAAGGCCATGTTGTTAATACAATTTTTTGAAAGAAAGTACAAGAAGGCCCTGTGAGTATTTTTAAGCCCATTCTCTGGGCCTCATGTGAGAAATTCACAATGAAATGACCAAAAATGGCCCCTTGAGGGTCACTCTGAAGGGAGAAATATATTTTGCCTTCCAGACCTTTCCAAAAAAATTACAAAAGTCCACTTTATAAATCTGAATACCATTACATAGGTCTTTTGTGAGAAATTCACAAACAAATAGTGGGAAATGCCTTATTGACACCAATGATTTCAGTTTTTCTCATTTAATCAAGCATTTTAATGAAAGAACAGGTTTAGCATATCATTGTAAAGCTTTTTGAAAATTATTTGACAAAAAAAACCATTATTAATTACCAATTCACACCTCCAGGTGCTATTTTACAGGAACAATCTTAGATTATTGTATTTTCTGTCCTGAGCCCAGTTCCAGTTGCAGTGAGACTTCTAAAATCCTTAAAAAAAAGGAGGATACTATTTTCAAGAATCAAAATTGATAAATCGAAGTACTAATATTAGCTTTGGGTACTTCAAAGGCTTCTTTCACACAAAAATGGTGGGGTTTTCTCCTTATTCCCAATTTCTCCCATCTAATGCAATGCTGTATTAATAAGACTGTGATACCATATTCTTATAAAATTTTGAGAAAAATCATGCAAGTTATTTCTCGTTCAACCCAAAATGAGGCAAAAGGACCATCATCTACCCTTTTAGGTAGCTACTTTCCATTTCATGTGACGATATGGCTCACAGAAATATTCCAAAAAAAAACCTGCAAGTAGCATTAAGAATTAATAGTAAGAAATGGAAGCATAAATTTCTCATATGTGAGTCCTTTTGACGATTGTTTCCAAGTTCTTTTATTTTAGTTATAATTTAATACTAGGAAAGGTATATAATATATTTATAGAGCCTTGAGTGAAATGTTTGGCAAAAAATATATGTTTAATAGCCAATCTAAGACTCCAGGGGATATTTTATAGCATAAAAGCACAGGTTAATATTTTTTCTGGAATTGAAACTGGTCTCAGATGGGGTGAGAAATAAAAAAAATTCAAACCAGGATTCCAAGACAATAAAGAGGCTAAAGTGAGAAATTGAAACATAAAATTTCAATATTACATTTTCCCCATCAAGAATGGCAAGTTTTGGAAAGTATTGTAATTCTTTTCCCATTTGATTCCATTCCTATTCACTAAAAGAGAATAAGATGAATTTTAATGGCTTTTTTGAAATTTTTCATAGCCATTTTGACTATTGAAGAAGACCTACCTTCTGCCACTCAGAAAATAGTTGGAAATGGCAGAAAACAGTAATTAGATATTTTTTGTGAAAGAGCCCCCAAAAGGTTGAATTGGCCATAAAGTTTAATCCTGTTTGTCAAAGTTTGTAAAAAATATCTCAAAATCTAAAATAAGGAGTTGAAAGCCATAAAAAATCCCATTAAGTGTGTGAAAGCCAAAAATAATGGCAAAAGATTTCCCTTTAATCTTCAATACAAGTCTTTCAAATCACCCTATGAGAGGTTTGGTGTGAAAAAACAAAACATATTATTATTAGTGATCAATAGTACTATAAATTCTTTTTAGGAGTCTCTATAAATTACAACCCCAATGGAAATTTGTCAGCCTGTGACTCAAAATCAGAGCACAAGAATGACAGCCAAAATTCCATAAACCGATTGTAGAGTAAAATACAACCAAAACATGGAGCTGACCCAAAAAAGCTCAAAAGGTATCAAAGTAAAGAGGGAAGTCACCTCTTTCCAAATATATAACTCCCAAAATCATACGAAAGAAATAACAAAGCTATATAGGCTCAAACCAGCTCCTGAGAATAAACCTTAGTTCTCACCTCTCATATAAAGTCCAGGAAAAGAGGCTGAACTCCATCAAATGGGTGTTAAAATTGAATCTTTCAATTAGGGCTATCCACTGGTACTAGCCAAACTGAGCTGGCATCAAAGCTACAGAAGGTACGGCCAAAATAAAGTCAAATAAGGGTATATAGAATATTCTCCTCTCATCTAGCTTATACAGCTTTAGTTTGAGATACTTAAAAGTGGGGTCATTTTAGACAGAGAAAAATCAGGGATATCTGATGGTTCCATCTATTTACCCATAGCCTATCTAGAACAGAAGTTATGGAGCAAACAGCTTCCATACAGGATTTGAGAAAAATCCATATCTGAATCATGGATATTAAGCATGGTATGACTTTTCCATATTTAATGTTATCCATATAAAATGAGGTATCATTGTGTGGATCCCATCCAGGAATACATAATGAACCAAAATTGAGCTCAATATCTGGAAAAATGACAAAGTTATGGCAGTTTTAAGGATCAAATTCCACAGTTGGGCCAATAAACCTTTACTGTGGGATACTTTCCCACATCCTTTAATATTAGGTGTCAATTATAAAAAGTATATTGTTTGTCCTTCAATACCTCATATTTTGGTCAATAATGGGTCCCTATACAGGTGCTGTACAGAATTCTAGGTGTCATACATGTCAGAAGAGGGCTGTATGGTCCCCAAATGAAACATTTAAACCTGTATTGGTGAAAAACTGCCCAGATGTGATTTAAAAACCACATCTGAGCCCAATGAAAGCTATACAGGCATTTTAAGAATCACAAGGCAGTCCTTAGAGGTTAAAAATCATCACTCTTCCTGTGTGAACAGGTCTAGAGGACTTTTTCACCCATTTTCAGGATAAAAAGGGACCTCTCTCTTCCCAAAAGAGAAACACCCATCCTGCTCTTAAATTACTACCTAGTGCAACTGTCAAAAACAGTTATACTTTTGGAAAACAACCAGGTATAATTCTAATATTAAGTATTTTAGATTTTATTATCATAATCCAATTGGTAAATCTGCACCAAGGGATTTCAATAATACTCACTGCCACTATTTCTATATATTAAAGCCTTTAAAAGTAATTTTTAAAACCACTCTTAAAATTATCAATCCACTTCACAGTCATAGTTAGAGCTGTATTTACCCTTATTACCACTCCATCATAGACTCATCTTGAGAGAAAAATTCTTCATCAGAAAGACATATTATGATTTTCACTAAATCAGATTTTTTGAGGATTTTAGTCGATTCTAAATATTTTACCTTTGAAATGAAAATTTTTTTGGAAATTCCATACAAGCATCAATTGTTCAATTTCTCATTCCTATACTTTGTTTTCCTCCATTTCTACATTTGTTTGGATAAAAATCAATTTGAAAATATGAAAGCAAAAAAAACAGCAAAACATCTTAATTTGGAAGAGCTTGGATTAATTATTAATTACAAAAATATTCATTATCCATTCTTTTTATTGGTAATCTCTTTCAAAAAAGCCAAAATTTTCAATGCAAAAACTCAATTGCATCATTTTTCTCTATTTCCTACATCAAATATTTCTATTTTTATTTTAAGTTCAATTTTTGTGAACAGAAATTCCTCAAAGCACAAAAACCTTTTAATTAAGTTTAAATATTGTTTATTTTTCAACCCAATGGTAGCTATATATGACTCTTTCTCTTTCTTGAGTTTGAACTCTTTTTCAGAAAGAATAGTTGAGGCAGATTGAATTGATAAGCTGGGACTTTATTCCTTACACCAATAATAATTCACATTCACGTTTTCAGTTGAGCTTTGGAATGTGAGATTCATTTGGAGAAAATGAATTGCTAGAAATTTCAATTTTTGGGGTCTTCATAATTTGTTATTCTTCTAATATCTCTATAGGCCTTTGTGATTGTTTGTTATTTTTTTTGTTTTTTCAAAGAATTGTTATTTTTTTCGTTTATTTGGGTTTTTTATTGATTATTTTTTAGATTTTTTTCTTGATTTTTTATCTTCTTCCATTTTTATTGTATTTTATTTTATGTCATTTTATTTTTATTCATTTACATTTATTTATATTTATTTATACTTATTTATATTTATTTTTATTTATTATTTTTATTTATTTTTATTTATTTATTTATATTTATTTTCATTTATTTTCATTAATTTTCATCTACTTTTATTTATTTTCATTTTTTGAAAATTTTTGTTATTTTTTTCTTTATTTTTTCCTTTATTTTTTCTTTATTTTTTCTTTATTTTTTCTTTTTTTTCTTTTTTTTCTTTTTTTTTTCTTTTTTTTCTTTTTTTTCTTTTTTTCTTTTTTTTTCTTTTTTAAGATTTTTTATTTTTTGTCAAATTTGTTTATATTTTCTTATCTTTTTTGATTTTGTTTTATATTTTTAATCTTTTTTTATCTCTTTTTGTTTTTATTTAATTTTTTTTATTTGGCTCTTTCGAAAAGGAACCAGATCTTTTCAATGTTTTTTTCTAAATTTTTTTTGCCATTAGCCAATTTTTCCAAATACTCATTTTTTGTTAGAAAAGGTATTAAGAAAACTGCCAGATTATGGATTTCCCCAACTTTTGCAAAAATAGGTAAGCATTTTGAGGGAGAAAAGGAAACAGAATTTAATTTTGGAAATTTTCAAGGGAGCCAAATGGGTGTCAATGTAGGGGTCTTCACATAAAGATCCCAAAAAATGTGGGTGACTAATTATTTGCAAGTATAGAATTTGTATATATTCAAGGAAAAAATCTTGTATTTTAATAATGAGAGAGGAACCACGAAATATAATTAGTGGGAATTTTATGAAAAACAATACTGCGGGTGTGATGACACATTCTTTGAAGTTTTGTCTCAATAAACAACTAATAAAGTGGATTTATTCTGTGGGGTTGAAAGGTTGTAAAAATAGAGCATTCTATGCTTCTGGAACTTTTCGGCCCACCCCGTGGCTTAGGGTTTATAATGGAACTCCCAATTGAAATCAATGGGTGGGACAAGAAATATTCTAGAGATAATAATTTCGAAGGGTACAAAATGACAAAGGCTGTCCAAAAAAGCAAAGAAATATTGGTCGGTTGTCATTTGAGGGAAGAAAATAAGGGAAAAAGGAAACCGATTGGACTTTCCAATAGGAAAAAACAAGTATGTGACAGTTATTTACAATTGGCTCCCTCATTTCAGTCATGGAAATCCACTTGATCTTTGGTCCTTTGCCAACATATTCATACCATTCCAGTATGTCCAAATAATATTTTACTTATGGTACTAAGGTATTAATTTCTTCACAAAGCTGTTAATCTTTTGAATTTCTCCAATGAGGTCCCCTGTGAAATCAGACCATTGGTCTTGAGTCTTGTAAGCTTGATGGGAAACTGCATTGTAACAAAATTTATAATCACCGTATAAATTGAGTTCCTTGAGAATATCATTTAAAATGTACTTTAGAAAGTCTTTTGAGCCCTAGACCTTCATTGAATTATTTAGGAATATATTCAGGTGGAGAAATAATATTTATCTTGAACATATATTCAAGAAACTCACAAAGAATTCGGGGAAATAATAGCTTGTGTGATAACTTTTGCAATTCTCACAGGTATGATCAATTGTATTGTAACTTTCCAATCTCTTGAGGGTGTGTGTCCCTTTCTTGTTTAAGTTATTCTTTTTTTGAAAAACATTATTGACCTTCTCAGGGTATCATAAAGCTTTTTAGGGTTGTTCAAGCTGGTTATGGAGGGGAGGGATTAGGATGATAATGAATATACATAATCTTCACATGAGTCCACTTCCATTGTCTTAGGATGATTAGAAGCAGGTGAAATTTCCCTTGAGGCTGTTCTTCCGTTTCTTTTGAGCAAAATCTCCCTCTTTTTTCGGTTTTTGGGGAAATTATTTCGAATATTTATGGATTTCTTTCCTTTTTATTCTTTGCACCTTTAAGTATTCCATGTGTGTTCCTGCATTAAAGAGTATCTTCATAATAATCAGAGTCCTGTTGGAAGTTGGTAATCTGTTCAAATCCCAGTTTTCCCAAGAGACATAATCAAAATTCTGGGGAATTGGAATAGTATCCAAGTATTCTCTTGCAATGTTTTTCCTTGCTTTTTAAAAAATGTAAGAATCTGCCTTCTATCCATAATGTAGGTACTATCATAAGGAAAATAGGAAAAAGCTCTCATATAAGTCTAAAGTAAAAGGGAAAACTACTCACAGGGAGTTTTAAATGATATTGTGGATGGAAATCTGAATACTCCAGCCTGTGGAAGTTTCAGAGTGCCCATTTGGTCTTGTGTTTGCAAGGTAACCCTTGATAATTATTGTAATTTTTTGAAAATCCCTCTTTGGAGGTGACTTTGGTTTTAAAATTCTCGAAAGTTACTTGGAAGGAATAATGAGAGAGAGTACATTGAGAGAACAGATTTTAGGTTTGAAATTTTAACTTGGACTATCATTTCTTTAGAGTTCCTGTTAAAATCTCAAGTAAATTCTTCTATTAAGGACTTGTGGAGGGCCTTGAACACTCTCAACAGAGTATCATTGAACCCTTGGGAGCCCAATCTTGACCATTTCATGGGCACCTTCCACTGTTGAAGTGGAGAAAACACCCAAATGACAATGGTAGTTGGTCCAGGCTGGAATAAAATCCTCCCTCAGAGGGATCTATGTATTGGCCGATCATTCCACTACATCATGATTCTTGAATTATGTAGGCATTTTGTGAGCCTTAGAGGTAATTTCATATACCCAAAAGACCACAAATATAAAAAATAACATATTAATATAAATAAAATAAATTTATTTATATTATTAAAATAAAAATCAAAATATAAATATAAAATTATATTAAAAATAAAAAATTAATTATAATTTAAAAATAAAAAATACATTAAATTTTGTAAATATAAAATTACATTTATACTTGAAAAAATTAAGTAAAATGAAATTTTAACAAAATTGTGAAAAAATAAATAAATTTGGAAAAAAGTTAAATAAAATTTATTATAACTTTTTATCCAATAAATAAACATATAAAATTTATTTCACCATTGGATTCCTCATAAAAAATCAGGTGGGGTCACCTCTGAGTGAAATTCTTGTAACTCAACTCTAAATAAGCTTAAATTAAGTTTTTAGTATTTTCAATGCAAAAGTTGAAAATCCTCAAAACCTTAATTTAATTCACACCACATGTGGTGTTAACCCTCAAATTTTGTGTTAAAATTGAGGTGTTGTGTTTAGTTTAGAAGTTATGAGGAATTGAAGTATTTTCAATTGAATTCAATTGAAATGTCAAAATGTGCGCGTGTATTACATAATTGAACTTTGATTTACATATGAGGTGTCAATTATTACTGTATTGTACTGTACAATTGAATTGAATTACATATGTAAAGTATAAGTATAATACATGATGAGGAATTAAAGGAAAAATAAATTGGAAAGATTAAATTTGGGGGGGAAAAGGAACTCCAGCTCTAAGGGGGAGCTAGACCCCCAAAATCCTTGCTGACAGGCGTGGGATGTCAAAATTCACGCAAAAGTTCATCACTTTAGGCCTGGAATTGAGTTACAGGGTCTGTGGACTCAATTGATGATGAGGTTTTGATACCAACTGGGGTAGTTTTAGCTGTTGCCAAGAGGGTAAAACTACCCTTAAGATAAAACAATCATAATAAAAACAGTTTTAACTGGTTTCTACGCCTCTGACACACATTCTGACGTGTTTTGAAGGCTCTAGGCCTGGTATTGCTATAGTAATGGCTGATTTAAGGGTCTAAAATGGCTAAAAATGGCTTAAACCAGCCCTTTTTTGGCCTAAACCAGGGTTCAATGATGCCATAATTGGCTTTTCTGTTGTCAGACTGTTTTTCACGACTGACAAGAGTAAATTTTACTTTTGGAGTAAGAGAATTGATGGTTATAAAAGAATGTCTTCTTTGCCCCACTTTTCTCTTCATGTTAGAATCTTTTCCTTTTATTAATTAGTTTAAAACTGTTAAACCAATCAATCAAAGATTCCAACCACCACTTTTTAATCATTTTAATCCTTTTAACCACGTGAAAAAATCATTATAATCATTGTTTGTAACTCTTATAATCATTTTTACCCCTGAACCACCCCAAAAGTGAATTAAAGCATCTTTCATCACTGTAAACTTTGTCACTTTGTTTCCAAATTCACTCTGGTCACTTTTGGGCATGTTTTCTCTTTAATATTCTTTTTAAAGACTTTGTTCTTTAATTAATTGCTTGCAGTTCTTTGCTCAATTAATTCCAATTGAAATTGCTCTTGCAGAAATTTCTTTTGTAGCCTTAAAATATCTCTTGTAGAGTATTTTTTGGATAAATCTTTATTGTTGGTAAAACAATAAATTTTTATATTATTGTTTTATACTAATAAAGTTATAAACAATAAAATTTGGCGTGTTTTCTCTTAAAAATAATATTTCATACTATTTTTAACTGAATTTTACCTTATACAAATTTTGAGGACAGGAAAAGTACTTGATTTTTAATCAAAGTTTCATATCCACACCTTACACATTTTCTTCCAGTTATCTTTTAATTATTTATCACTAAACAAGAAATTTACCTGAGAAAAAAAATCCAAAATAATCAATGAATAATTTAAAAGAAAGGGAATTAATAGGAGAAGATTAACTAGACTCCAAACCCTCATGACATTTTGAAAATATGGCACATTGTAAAATGTTTCATATGAATTGGAAGATCTATTCTTATTTATGTGAAAAATGCAGAGCATAATGTTGGAGTCTGGAAAACGTTTATGAAGAGATTGTCTCAGAACAAGTATTTGTCAATAAGAATAACAGGGGGTTGGAAAATATTTGTTCTTTTGAGGACAAGCATGATATATTGATCCAAGGGCAATGTTAAGGAGGCTTCTGTTTTATCTTTAATTAAGAATAAAGAACCATAAATGGTCTTGTTGGTCGACGTGAAACAAGAAATATGAAAGAAGGGAATTCTGTACTTTGTTTTATAAGTACAATCCATTCAGATTTATTGGGGGAAGGCAGGAAGAAGTTCAAGACAAAGAGGGTTAGTGAATAATAATAAATTAATATAATTTTCATATTTTTGAGGCTTCCACACAAATGTTTCTTCCTTGAGGATGTCAATAAATGCATCAAGTGTTCTTATTTCTTGAAGTTTTTCTTATGTAATTTTCTTTATTTCATTGTAGATATCTTGCAATATTACAGATTTATGAGATTCTCTTTTTAGCCACATTTGGTCCTAGAGTTTCTTTGGAATAAGCAATGATTAATAAATTTGAGAAATTTGTGATTCTTCTTTCTTATTTAACTTCTTAAAAGTAGGGTGAGCCATGATATTTTGAATGAGATCATTTTGGTGCTCTGGATTTTTGAAAAGAAGTGTCCAAGGGGTACTCTTAGAGTAGTTTCTTGCATATATTCTGAAAGGGAAATCAGGTTTCCTTGATTTAATGGTTCTGGTATCAGATACATGATGATTGGGAAGAACAGACCTGTAACACCCTATATGAATTTGTTTGTGGGTATAATTTGACCTAAAGGTAGTAACATAATAGTCCTCTTTTCTGGCAACAGAATGAATATGCTAGCAGAGGACCTCAACAGAAGTGGGAGGATCCAAACTTTTTGGTAAATATAAATGACCTATAATAAGAGGAGGATGTATGGAAAAAGTAAATTTCAGCTAGTATAAAATAATCATTTAAGAAAAAAGGAAAAAAGGAAACTTATTTGAGAATAATAGAGAAAAGTTCAAAACAAATGGGATGGAAATATCTGGGGAGGAAAAATACAAAAAATGATATGGTATATGGAGGAAAAAGTGAAAAAAGAGGTGCTTTTTTGAAATTTTTTAAATATTTCTTTAGTTTTTTGTATTTTTCATTTTCCCTTTTCTAAATTTTCCACATCTCATTATCTTTTGTTTATTTTTTATCTTTCATATTTATTCATTTTCCTTCTATTGTTGTCATTCATCTATATTTTTTTCTGATTTTGTAACTTTTTCAGTCATTTTTAGAATTCCTTGTGTTTCTTCAATTTCTTCAAGTTTTCTTTTTTTTTTCTTGATGTTTCTCAATTTATTTTATTTATAGAATCTCTTTAATTCTATGGTCTCCTTTCCATTTTTCCAATAATCAAAAGTCTGAGGTTCAAATCTGCTTCTTCATTTGTCCATAAGTCAGTTTGGAACTTTGATTTAGTAGCAAACAGTATGAATGCTCACTGATTTGGACAGAAAATATTTTTCTGAGATATAAATCATGAGAAAGCCAAATATATACTTATAATATTATTGGTGTTTCTTCTAACATCTCAAAACATCATCAAATTCTTTCACCAAAACTTAGCTGGATGAATAAAAAAATTTCATTTTATGTAGAAATTCTTTTATCAGAATTATGAAGTAAATTTAAATAACTCATCCTAATAAAAACCTGAAAGATAAGAATCCAGATGAAACTAATTTTTTTAAAAAATTATCAGTATTATGATAGGGATTTCTATAATTTCAGGAGATTTTGCATTCTAAAAAACCTCTAAGAAATACTCAATTTTTCAAAAAAAACAGGTTTATTTCAAAATCTGGTAAGACAATAAATATCAAGATATTTTTCACTTTTTAAAAAAATAATTCATTTAAAGTTCTTTTTCAAGTAATTGAACTTTGAAATCGAATCTTGTAGGTCCATTCTATTTTGTTCGATTTGTAGGTTTAATATCTTTTTCTCCAAAAGGACCTTATGTCTTGTGTTTTTTCCTCCAACCATTTTTTTTCTCTCTCTCAAAGTAAGTATTGAATTAAAGGATTACTTCAACCTTTATGAGCCAGTTATTTCATGCTTCTATAATTTTTTTAAATCGTAAACTTATGTTTTGACTAGTATTTAATATTCCAAATAGAAATGAAACAGATGATCCTTTTAAAATGAGTTTCATACCTTAATTGAACAGAAAAAATTGATATAATTGAAAAAATATGACTAGGAGGTTAGAAAATTTGAATTGAATTTATCAATTGCTGAAATTTTTTGATTTATATTTTCCATGAAATCATGCTTGAACCTAATTCTGTATAGTTTTGGTGATTGGAATCCATTTCATCTCATATAAAGTTGTTTCATGTATCTTTATCAAGATATATAAACTAGTTTGGTAGATCATGAAGTGGGTAAACTTCTTTCTTGTATTTGGTTATAGTGAAATAAATTAAAAATCTATGGATCTATTATCAATAAGTAATTCTTACAATAGACACATACAGCTCCGTCCTTTAAAAAAAGAGGCCGTTAGGAGCTGAATTTCTAAGATTATAAAGACCACTTACCTTTTTGATTTACTTTGAGATGGATGGTCCTTTCAAGGCTTATTTTTGAATTTATAATTTAAAGCTGATATATATTGAATTCATAATTGGAAATTCCCACAATATTCATAATATATTACTCTTATTTAATTGTGTAGAATTTCAAAAAATATGGAAAATCACAAAGTAACATCAGTTTGATATATTTAATTTTTCGAAATATTTTTTGGAAATGACATCTGCCATTGAGATCTTGTAATTATTTGTATCTGTATATTTTGTTTTATGATTGATCCAATTGTCCTACATATTGATTTTAAGCTTATATAATCTAAAGAAATTTATATACATATATAATTTGATAATAAATAAAACTGTATAATTCACAGCGCCTTATGATTTTAAACTTTTTTTAGTCATGTGTAGTTTTATCATTTAAACTCCTGTACTTATTATATTTATAAACACTATGGCATAAAGTTCATTAATGCAAAATTTTAGCCCCCCTCAGGCCACACCTTGGTATCAATCTCTTTAGGACTGAATGTGACCCCACCATCCAGAATGACCTGGGCGGTTCCTTCACTGGGAATTTTGGAAGAGGGTCATTTTTCCTCTCCCAGAAGTACAATATCTCACACTCAATCAGTGGCTCAATTAGACTTGAGTGCCTCACAGATGAGTAGGGGCTTGAGTCACTCCACCACCAATTCAAGTGGATCCAATTTGGAAAGTCTCAATCCAACACCAAACAACAAGAAAATGTTAAAATGGATTCTTCAAGATCCATATATTATAGCGTGATATTCTCATTTGATTTATGGTAAATTTTGCTGAGAAAAATCGATATAATTATTATTAAAAACTATTATTGTATATATAATAAGAACCTTCAATACAGAAACTCAAAATATTGTTATTGGTTAATTTTTTTTATGGATTGGGGTATAAAGAGCCAATTGAAAGTTCTTTCATTAGGAAAAGACGATAGAAATCTGTAAGGGATTTCATTCCAAACCAAATTTCCTCAAAGAATATAGGTAGCCTAATTTGAGGAACTCTTATTTACAATAACTCATTGACAGACATGATATTTGATTTTTGGAAAGGTGGTGAAATTATTGAATTTCATTGATCAGACCTTTATGGTTGAGAAACCCATTAGCGGTCTTGAGCCATGCAACAAATTCGAATCAATTTCCTCTTTTTTTGTTGAGAACTATCTTTTCTCTATCTGTTGGTTTGAAAATTCTGCTTCAATGGAAGCAAAATCTTTTTTTGTGTAGGTTTTGAACTTTCGAACTGAGAGTGGCATTGCTTCAAAGGATTTCAGATCCTTCCATGGAAAAAGTCCGCGCATCTCAGCGTTCCTGCATGGGTGAGTTACTTTGGTCGCATCTAATTTCTTGAGACATACAACCATAAATTCCACAAACTCCAGGGAGCCAATGCTGCGAGAAAATAACACCTTCCATTTATCGCCATTAACTTCTTCATAGTAAGACGCAAGAATGACTAAAGCTAGTTGCGTGATCATGTCATCCACTTCTGTTCCAAAGCTACCTGAATCTTCATCAAATTTTGATTGCTCTTGAATTATCTTTTCCAACAAATCTGCAAGGAGTTCCCAATTTCGGGAGTTCCAACTTGAACTTGCAATGTTATGAGAAAGCAAAGAATACACATTCGGTTTCCAAAGAAGAAAATTTATAAGCAATTTCTTCAACCAGTTTTGAGTTCTTTTCTGTTCTTCTTCAACAACTAGAAATGGGTTTCCCTTTCCCACATGGTTCAAAAAGGAGAAGTTAAATTTGTAAACCGTCAACATTAGAAGCTTCATCTTTTCGAGAAAACTTCCATTGTTGTACCTGCCAATTCTTTCATTTTGTATGTCATTATTAGAATTGCCCATTATTGCAAAGAAATAGGTCAAAGCTTGAATGTTGCCCTCCATGTTTTTTTTCAGGTCTGCAGATGGTTCATCAATAGCTTTCAATCCTAACCTGATGCGCTTATACATCCATGAGTCTTTGGGTGGTAAAAAATGCTTTTCTACACCTTCTAGCGTTGAGAGTTTTGCTCGACAATGTTTCTGCCATTCGTTCAAGGTTGGGGCAATTTTATTTTGAGGGTATCCTTCAGGAGGTTTGTTCCAACGCTCTACCCACGGAAAAAGAGCTCTATTCCAGTAATTAGGCGACTTGCCGGGCAATTTAATACGATCACCCCTTTCGGTTTTCAACTTGAGTGTCGCCCAAAAGCCCAAATATTGTGAACCCTCTCCAAACAAGTATTTCCACTTTTCTTGGTTCATATTTTCGTAATAATATCTTACAAATAGCAAGCCTAATTCAACCGCCAATATTTTGAACTGTGAAACCTCAATGTATGCCACATTTGCCTTCCTCGCAGGCAAACCTTTTTTAGTATTAGGTTCGGTTGACAAGTACCTAGCAAGCTTTTGTCTTATCATTTCTGATTTATTCAAGTATACTTTCAAATTGACTTCTTCCTTCTCCTTATTTTTGCTGAAAAGGAAGTTTTGAAAAACAGCTTCTTCACCTTTCCCGGCCTCGTCAGGGCTTGGATGTAAAAACCACACAAATCGTCTGTTCAGAGCCAGTGTTGATCTCATCAATTTTACAACCTTTTCGAGAGGAGATTTTTCCGATAAACCTTTCACTAGTTTCAACTCAATTAAAGTCCCAAAAACATTCCAAGTTAGCCTTTCAGGTACTTGGGGCCTTGGATTTGAATTCGTCAGCGGTGAAAGGAATGCTAAAAATTGGTCCTTATCTAAATTTCCTAATTTTTCCCTCTCCGAATTTTCTATGAGAATTTGGTTTTCTAAATTTAAATTGTTTTCATTGAGTAAGGTATCTTCTGGTTCCTCAAAATTAGAAGTCAAATCACCCGCCGTGGAATCAATGCTGAGTATATTTGTTTTAATTGAATCCTCTGAGGATTTCGTGTTTGAGTTCTTCCTTGATCCAGAAAAAGCTATAGCTTTTTGACGTACATGCTCTAAAGCGTAAGGTCCAGGGTTCTTAACGCCTTAGTCAGAAATGGCCCCAAGAGTCAGAATTTGGTGATCCAATTTGATTGTACATTGAACAAATAAAGCTCATTCTATTGATTGAAATTCATATCATGCAAGAGGAGAATGAAAAAGATACGTACCCGTGTAGATAGGGGGCTCGACGAAACTTTCCTTGCGAACCGACAAGGCAGCATGAATGGAAGGAGCCGTAGGTATTGGTATGTTGCCAGGGGCTTGCGCAAAATATTCATTCGAAACCTTTTGGTTTTTTTGCCTTCTTTGGTCTAAAATTTCCGAAGCATGGGAATTTCCGCCTTTAATGGAGACAAATATTTTGCAATTAGCCATGGTATCCAACATCCAGTATGCTTTTTTCCTCAACTGAACGACTTATTAATGATTAATTAATACTTGCCTTTTGAAGAAAGCTCGGCGTCTTGAAGCCAATCTTTATCTAAATGATTTTGTTTGTTTTGTTTTGGAGTCTTTTGCACAGGTGACTCCCCTGGCCAAAGTGCCAAGTCGAAAAGTCGCTTCTTAGGATTTCCGTAATAAGGACCAAATTGATCTTGATTTAAGTCAGCTGAAATTTGATCTTGACGTACATTGTTTGAAGATATTTGTAAGTTCTTGTTGGAGGTGGAGAGATCACCTCGGTTATCGAACAACTGTAAAAAAGGAGCTTCCTGGTCGCCCGGAGAATTTGAGGTAACTAACAGATAATTTATCAATTGAGAGAAAACTCCAGTGGCGGAAATGCCTTTTTTAATTTCAAACGTCTTGCTTACAATCTGCTTTTCCCAAGTCAAAGGCGCTCTGCGCTTTGTCAGTCTGAATATTGAGTGTTGGTTGGAAATCGGGTGCAATCACACAAATGGGAAAGGGTGAGAAAAGTATGCCCATAGAGACCCCATGAAGCACAGCTCTACATTTGGCCTTCATCATTTATTTGCGCTAAATGAAAGGTTTCTTGCGTTGCGTGATACTAGCCACAAAGGTGCTTAAATTGGCTTGTAAATTGACCATATGGTTAGGGAATATAACTCCCCTTTCCAGGTTTTCCAGCCACATGATTCAAGTGCGAAGAACAATTTGGACGAAGCTGGATTCGGTCTAAATCGAGCTCTGTACAGAAAATGTTGCGCCGCGTAGAATTCTGCTTGCTGTTTCGCGAATTTCCTAAGCCTGTTGGCGAATGACTTGGGACTGGTTGGTCAGAGTATGTATGTGATCATGTGGGGAACTCAGCGGAAGATTTTGCCCGGAGCCTGTAGGCTGAGGTCGTAGCCGGTTACAGGCAAAAACCTTGATAAATTCATTTCAATACTTCCAACAGTTAAGCGCAAAAGTCCAAAAAGAAACACAAGGAGAAATAATTTGACGAAAAATGTGTGAGTTGTGAAATATTAGCTCAAAATGTTAATAAAGATTGCTACTACCTGGCAATTTAATGCTAGAGGAATGTGGCAGAAGCGGCCTGTAAAGCTGAGATTTTGTATGTATATGTGGAAATGAGAGTATTGAATATGAAAGTACGATACCTTCTGTCACTACAAATTTTAATTGCTATTCCGTATGGCAGGGCTGGCTCTTGGGTACTTTTTCAGTATTCGGTCTACCCATTAAAAGGTCTTGACCAGTAGTTACATACTCACATATGTGTTTAGTCGTCCAGGAACGAATAAGTCCTGGACGACACTCGCAGACTTATAGTATCAGTCTCATTTGAGGCAAGTAGCGAAAGTACTCATAAAAAATCTTGTATTGCAATGCGCCAATGCAAATAAAGCAGGCCATAGGGAATATTTTCATAGCATAACATGAGCAATAAGAAAATCCAAAAAAAATGCCTCAGAATGGCTTATCATCATTGAGCCATTCCTTCAAACATGTCAAGAGAGCACTTGTACGAGAACCCAATGATGCTCGCACAGCAGACTTTAATTTCCCACTATGTGAGAAAACTGAATCCACACCAGCAGAAGACGCAGGAATACTCAAGTAACGAAAAGCTATTTTGCCTAAGGTGGGGAAATTCCCTGTGATAATCTGCCGCTGCAAGGTCAAGTGTGTGATTGGGATAAATGGCCATTATATTGTATAAAAAACACACCTTCCAGTATTCCAGAATGTGCTCACCCTTGCCTACTGGATGCAAGTTTTGCAAGTAAATGAGCACCTCATCTTCTTTGGAATGAGAGAAACCAAGGGTTGATTCCATTGGTGCTTGATTGAGGTGGTGGAGGATATCTAACTTATCTGGCTCACTCTGGTAGTCAGGGGAACTGTTGCAATTCAAGGCCTCATCCTTCTTGGCTTGCTCCACTTTCAATCCAGAGCACTCTTGACAAAGGAACTCAATTATCATTTGTGATTGATCAGCTGGCACCCCCAAACATTTGAATATTTCCTTGCAATATTTTGGATTTAATAATGTAGCAGTCAAAGTGTCATTGTTCTGCATTTTGTAATTGGAGTATTTCTTCAATTTTGACAAGGCAGTCACACATGCATTGTGCCAGGTTGGGGGGCTGACTTGTTCATAGTTGCCTAAGTGCTTGAGTATCACATGGTAGTAAGGCAATACCAAATGCTATGTTGGTGCCTTTGATTGAAAAATGTTGCCAGACTGTTCAATTAGGGACAGAATTCACTGCATAACTTCTATAAAACTCCATATTTCATAGGAAAATTTGTATCTTGATCCCTCTGGGGTTTCTGTATATAGTTGAATGGATAATCTTAATGACTCTGCACACTTGATTTGGAGGAGAAAATAGTTCCACCTTGTCATTGGACTGTTGATGGGAAGCAATTTGGGATCCCTCATCTTATTGCAAGCTTTAATGAATGCCTGGAATTGCTTTGGGGACCCTTGTATATGTGAACACAGATCCCATAGAGCCCTGAAGATTAACTGTTTGGCTTTGATAGAAGCCAAAACCACATTGCAAATAATCAGCCACCAAGAGAATTGGACACAGAAACAATCAGCTAGCTTACCTGAGGATAAAGGCTCCAGCTCAAAGGTATCATGGTGACCACAATGATCCTTGGTTTCATTGTCATTGATGAGCTGAAGGTCACCCAAATTATCCTGGGTTTCAAGGGTTGCACCGTCCTAATGCTGGAATTTTTATGTACATTTGAGACTGTGTCATTCAACTTGGTCATTGTTGGAGATTCTTCATCTTCACTATCCTCAATAGGGGCACAGTGGACAGCCAAATAATTGTCAAAAAAAAAGTAGCCGTCATTGGTTAATTGACCCATTTGAGCCAAGAAATCTTTAGAAACAAGATTCAGCACATGGCATGCACAACAATGAAATCATTCATCCTTGGGCCATGTAAGGCTGATCCCCTTGAATTTGTGTTTGAGGATGCCCATAATTGACATATTATTTTCAGCGTTGTTGCCAGTTATGCTGTATAATTGTCTGAGCATGCCACACTCACTTAAGGAGTCCCAAAATTTCCATGCCAGCTGGGCCCCACTGTGGGGGCCTCCCATGGTCTGTGAGTGGGAAAAACAACAATCAGCCTTGTGCTTGTAAACTCAGAGGGAAATATTTTTGGGCTTAAATCAAAGCATAGGGGCTTCTTGTGAAAGGTATAGGTTGAAGTATTGATCCATTGGATCACTGTTGTCATGTATGACTTAGTTTGATCTTTTGTTGTCCAGAAATCTATAGTAGTGCTTATTGTTGTTTCTGAAGGTAAATTCCATACCTCATTGATGAGGTCCTGTTTGCTTTCATAGTAAAACTGGCTTGCCAAGGGAGCAATCTGACATCTTTTAGGCCAAGGAAATATCAGACAAATTTGTTGGAGGATTGATTGCAATTGATCTGTTTCAAAATTTGAGAATTACACCTGAGTGTCTACTAGAGCCTTTACCAAATCTTTCATCAAAGTATCACTCTCTTCAGCCGCCATTTTAGCCCCCAGGTTTGGCTCAATTGATGCTGGGCATTTCGTTTCCCACAGTGAGTGCAATTTTTGTTCAAGTTGGAGGTATTATTCCCCAGGATTCCAATCTTGTTGCTATGAAGAATACTGAGATAGGTGAGCTCAAAAAGTGAAAAATGAAAAGACTTGGCTCACCTACAATGGTAACACTTGTACTAATATAAAAGTGCCTGCTTCTCTTCATCCCACTCACCTCCTGGTATCATATCCTAATAAATTGATGAGGTTAAGGTTAATTGAATGATTATTGAAATTCTCATTATTATGGTATGAACACCTACCTTGTAATAATCATATACACTAGAGCAAACACGTCAGTGCTTTTGGTGGCTTCAGGAGGGTTGAGGAGGATATTTATCATACTCTCCATGGAAATTACCATTGAAATCCTCATCTTTGTCTATGTAATCACTTGAATCTTCCTCATGCGGCATGATTGAACTCAATTGGTAATTTTTGCTATCAGGCCAAATTACCAAATCCACAAGGAGTGAGGTGCCAAAATTAATGTAAGTGTCCTAAAAGAGGGATTCAAGGTTGGAAAATTCCTCCATTGGGCAGGCAAGGTGGGTATTTTATAGTGGGAGAATCAATGATAATTTTTTTCAGATGGGTCCCATGATGAGTTCTACAAAGATTTGCAATTGGTCAGATCTTGTGAGGAAGTGAAGTTCATTTTGTGGTGTCTGAATTGGTATTGTACTCTAAATGGCCAAACAAGATAAGATAAGATAATAAAGTAAATATCAAGGTCAGTCATAATATAAAGAAAAAATAAACTAGTTCAAAAAAGTGAGAGAAACCATTAGGGGAAAGTAATAATAAGTGGGAGAAGTTAGGCGCATGCAGAAAAGGTTGGCCTCAAATTGGTTTGGTGGTTCTGGAGCAGTTTTAGATGGGTTATGACTTGAGGGGTATTTACCCTCTAAGTCAGACTTACAGTCAGGGTACTTACTGGGGGAGTTGTGGCACCGGTAAGTAATAATTTGGCACCAAGCAAAAAAGGGACCATGTTGGTTATTAGGGACTGAAAGTAGTTACCAGGATGCCAGTGCTGCTGTATGGCATATCAACTACATTGCATGCTTTAGCAGATAGAAGTTATTTCTTGATTTTTTTATTACAAAAATAGCAATTTTGAGATAATCCTTTTTATCAATAAAAATTTCATTTTTGGCAAACAAATTTCTTTTTGTCAAAAAGTCACTTTTTCACCAGCATTTTTTTTGTTCAAAAGATGGATTTTTTACAAAAATATTTCTTTCCAAAAAAAAACATTTTTTTAAATAATGAAATTATTATGATTTTTTCTAAGACTGAAAGGATAATTCAATTTGTGAGAAAAAATATCAGGACCAATATTTTAAGCCATATCGTTATTTTTTTGGTGAAATTCAAAGTTTAAAAAATCATACAAAAGGATTACCTGTCCAAAAATAGAATTATTTTGAAATCTATCTTGTTGACTATGCATCCTATACACTTTGAGAATATGGAAAATAGTTCTAAATAATATGAGACGTGGAAAATCAACTGTAAAGGCTATATCTGTTAAACAACACATGGGAAATCATTTATCCAAAAGGGACAAGATTGATGTATGATACCACCTTTTCTGGATTTTGATTCTTAAAAAATAACAATATTGATGAATAAAAGTAACACTTACAAGAATGCAAAAGGAAACATTAATTAATTTATGAGATATAAAAAACATAATATAGGTCCTAAAGAGCTTAGAATTCATTTCATCAAATTTGTTATAACCTAACAGATTTAAGCACTATCTTTGAGATTTTAATCCCCACTTTCACTTGTATTCTTGAGAAAAACACCTAATTTTTTCAGATATATTTTAATTATTCAAATTCAAAATCTTTATAGGTAAATATTAATTATTCATCTTTATATTTGGAAGAAATTTGATTTTTTATTTGATTCCTGAAATTAAGGAACAACTTTGGAGTTCCACCACAGTTTTAATCTTTTAATGTTCTTGTGCCTTGATATTAAAAGAGGTAGTATGATTTATTCAATTTTTTCCTTCAAAGTATTTATTCTTCTTTTTTCTTGTGATTATTGGATTTTTATAAAGATTAATATTAGAGTTTGGTGTTTTAATGAAATTAAAAAAAGAGTTGAGGTGATAAAGAAAATTCAAAGACTTAATCAAGAGTTTTATTCTTCATTTTAATGAAGGAATAAGCAATAATAAATCTATCAAAAAGATATTATTCATCTTTGAACCTCATCAATATTTACTATAGAAAAAGAAAATACAGAGCTAAAAAGTTTTTAAGATTTCCTTTTGCTATTTTGAGTCATTCTTCTGGAATTATTGATAAAAAATTGGTATAAAGACTTCATACTTTGGATTAAAAGATGAAAAAAATTGAAAAAAGTCTCCAAATTGATATTTTAATTAATATTTTAGTTTTTTAAATATTCTAAATAGAAAGATTCTCTTTCAAAGATCACTTGAATATATAGGGATGTATTGAGTTTATTCATTTTTCAGTATTGGGAATTACCAATTATATTTTGAATTTGGAAGAATTTGGGATTACTTCAGATAATTATTGTACAGAACTACAGTCAAGTTTTGATGATTTGTTTTATTAAGCTCATTTAAGATTATTAGAAATATGTGAAGCTCCAATGTTGGAGAAAGAAATGAGTCACATGAAGAATTTCTTATTTTTCCAGAAGCTCTTGGAGTATTTTTGAAGTTCACAAATTTCTCATAATTTCTCTATCTTTTGTAAAGGCTAAGCTCATATGAAGTCTCAGGGTACCAAAATTATACTTTAAAACCCAGTGTTGTAAATGTAAATACATGATGTTTGAAGGAAACTGGAGCCCTTCATGAGCCTTGAAGTAGATTTTACATACCCAAATATGCCACAATTGATATTAGAATAACTTGTGTAATATACATAACCCCTATGTCATACATTTACCCAAAATTATTTACTTATCATATAAAAAAATATAAATGATGTTTTTGTTAGTAAGTGAATCCATGCATTTGAGGTCAGATTTGAATTCTACACAATAATTTACCTAGGGTAACTCAATAGGGTAATTAAGTTTAAGCTCACTCTATGAGGTAATAATATGAAGAATTATTTAACACCTCATCATCAATACCACACAAAAGAATTGTGAATTTTTTTCTTTTTGCATTTTCACACCAAAAAATGGTATTTTTAACAATCCCATGTTACATATAAACTAAGAATAGTGTTATGTCTATTCATGGCACTTAAATGATCTGTATTCTTAAATACAGGTTTGGTACACTCATAGTGTATATTAGTCTTGAATCCTGAATTACAATTTTTGATGTGAAAATAGCTAAGGGGGACAACAGACATCAAAGACAGCCAGGGTCCCCAACTTCTGAAGCCTCTGAGGTGTGACCAACATCCAAGCTTCGCTCCATGGAATATTGTGGCCAAATGTTTCTATTAAAAACATTTTTGGAACCTTGTTACCAAGTTAATATCCCATTAGATGATGAGAAAATAGCAAATGAGCCACTATTTTGACATGTTGGGGAGTTAATGAGCAACTCTCACTCCTGTAAACATTCTCAATTTGAATGATTCTCTATGGATAAGCCCAAAAAGGGTAAGTAAAATTTTTCCAGGACTAGTATAAATGAAAATCTCTCCTGGAAACCAGTTGTAGCTATGCTATCTGCTTATACCATGTAGAAAATAGAGTAAAACTTCAAAATCCATTAAGAATTCAATTATTAATGAATCCTTCTGAAATATTGGGGACCAATAGAGAAAGGGATCATCTGAATGAAAACCAAGAAGAATTATTACTTAATAGCTAAAATAGTAAGTTTTACTTACAGTAAATTCTTTATGACCTCATGTGAAACACTCAATTTGGAAAAATTCACAGAAAATACCACCTGTGATGAAATCTCCAATAACATTGAAAACTTTAATAAAAAGGTTAGTTCTAGATAAAACAAGATTCATAATAGTAACTTCTTTATTTATTAACCATGAATGGGTTGGTAGCCATATAAAATGACTTAATCAAGTAATTATGATACTTTTACATGACTACAAGTGATGGAATAAATAAAAAAGTCAAGTTAAATGGTTTCTAGCTCACTGGTTTCTCAGTTTTTCTCCATTTCACACCTCTAAAATCTGTTTTAGACTTAAAATAAAGCAAATATTCCTGTTTTTTCAAGATAAAATTTCATCATTCAGTTAAATTATTAAATCAATAATACCATCAGTAAGTATAGATTAAATGATCATTCTTGAAGTAATCTATATCTTTATAATTGAATAAGAAAGACTTGAAAATAAAAGAATATTACTATTTCCAATAGTATTTTAACTTCAATTACTGTATAACTGTTTCAAATCCACTTTTGATTGTATAAATCCACAAATAATATGTTAAATAAATCTATCAGATCTTTTCAAAGAATTTTTGGAGTATTGGTGAGTTATTTGTCAGCTTATCAAAGTTTTCTCTAATTTTTGTAGTTTGCTTGAAGAATCCATTATCATTATTCTTGCAAAAAATAACAATTAATTAAAAAATGCATAGATTTTCAAAGATTTGTCAAATTTGAAGGGTCATCAAATATTCAGAATTGAATTTGAGCTACCTTTGACTATTCAAAACCAAATTTTGGGGTCCATTTTTGGGAATAATGAAAGAAATAATCACATTAAAACTTTCATTTATATATAATTTAAGTAAAGTTTTTCTCACATATTGATTCTAAATTATGTTAGGCCTTTGGTAAAAACACATAGGCCCTTGAGTGTTTTTTCCATAGCTTATTAAATACACACACAAAGGGCTATGGGCCCCTTCTTGATTAAATAAATGGAAATGTAAATGCAATTTATGGTATTGTTGATTCCATTCATACCATAAATGAGATTCTTAACGGCATTAATTTTATTTATGAATTTTTGATTCCATTAATGTAACTTATGTCACTTACCCCATTGGTGATTTCATTCTTGTCACTTATTTAATTTTTGATGCAGTTCATTTCATTCATTTATATTTAATTAATTTTTTTTTTACTTACTTATTATTTACTTACAAATTAGTATAAATGAAACAAAAATACAAGAAAGACACAATATAAATGTACAAGAATAATAGATTTAAGAAAAAAATAATCATGATAATAATAATTAATTTCATGATCAGATTTTGATATACATAAAGCTGGATATCCACATTAAAAAATATAAGATAATAGAAATAAAAATAAGAATAAAGAAAAAAATTGATTAAGAATAAAATACAAATAAAATAAATATAAAATGAAAGGCACAATGCATGGCTATTGGAAAAATTCAATTTGTACTTCTCAAAGAATTCATGTTTTAATTTGAATTTTTGAGCCACAAAATGAAAACCAAAAAATTAAAAAAGAAATGAGAAAAAGATCCATTCAAATTTTTCAACCTCCAAAGAAAAATGCAAAACCATAAGTTTTGAATTTTGGTTGAAAACATGATTTATAAAAAGAACTCATCAATGAAAATAATTGAAAAATGCCATTTATTGAATCAACCACAGCATAAACATGACATAAATTTGCTTCTTAATTCCAATACAGGTGACAAGACACCAATCAAACTTCTTTTTAGCCAAAAGTCTTGCTACAGAGAAAGAAAACTCTTGTGGAAGACAGCCTCAATTTAATTTTATGATCAAGCATATTCAAAGCTTGAAGTTTAGTACAGCATTAGATCAAATTCCTGTGCTATGTGCTTGATTCTTGACCCACGATTCAAGCTTACATGGTTTACTCAGCATGATTTGCTGCAAGAAGACAAAAGGAGCAGTGATAACAATCCAATCAAATATAAGGATGAAGCACTCACACATCTAAAATAAGTATATGCTGAATATTCTTCTGAATATGGAATCCACTTTTCACCACAATGTCAAGTTTCTGAAACAGCTTCAAAAAACTGAAAGAAATTGCATCATTTTGAAGAAAGAATGTCTAAAACAAATTATAAAACTAATGAAACTCTTGAATATTTGCAAACTGATTCACCACATTATATAATATCCATTCTTTAATAGTGGAAGAGCCACGAAAATAGGTTTCCAATATTATCCAAAGTTGTTAGAGATTACCTTGGAATACCTGCAACCTCAGCATGTAGTGAATGTGGATTTTCTGAAGCTGGGAAATTGATTACTAACAAATGCACATAACTTCCATGCAATTCTGTGGAGGCAAATACGTGTTTACAATCTTGTTAAATAATAGAATTCATGAAAGTATGTGCATTGGTATTATAAACTTCAATAATTCCATTTTTATTTTTACTTGCTAAATTGTTTTGTCTTGAAATCATATCACATGAAATTTAATCAATCAAAAAATTATGAGAATTGAAATAACTGTTCTTATCATATTATTCATTTTAGATCAATTCTATTCATCAGAACTTTCTTATTTAGAAATTTTTTTAATTACAGTTTAAGGAATATAATCATTTTCTGTCAAAAAATCACAATTTTATTTTTGAAATAAATAATCCTTTCCCTTAAAATTATATTTTTGAAATCAATAACTAACACAGATAATTTAGCTTGATTGCCTCTTTTTGCAAGATTATGATGGTGAGGAATATTCATTTTTAGGTAATTTGGTTTGCATAGTAGCAACCTGAATTTTTGTCAGGTGTATTTCTTTGCAATGTTTTATGGCCAAAGTTTACATTTTGAATTTTTCATATCAATGGCCATACCCTATTCCAGTCTAGCTTAATATCATTGAATTATAATATTAAACATTTGCTATTATATGAAGTACATATAACATGATTATCTAAATATTCACATAGAATATTTATTCTTTTAAATGAGAATATAAGACAACACATAATATTTTGGTAAAATGATGTAAGTGACGTAATTTTTCAAACAAAATCCTTAGGAAATGAAATTTTTTGAGGAATTTGTCACTTTTTCTAGTCATATTTATTCCATTGTGTTTTTCAATGTTTTTTTTGGAAAATTTCTCCAAAGATTTCTTTCAAAAAATTTCCCACTTATGAATTCCACCATTCTTTTCAAAAAAATGAAGGATTCAATCTTGAGAATCAAAAACAAGAAGCCCATATTTTTAGGAAACTTCTTGGGTTGAATGATTGTAACAATGGAATAAATCAAATGAATTTCATGAAAAATGCCATATTATGTGTCAATGGCATCAACATTTCCATAAATAAAATTAATGGCATCAACAATTCCATAAGTAACATGAATGGCATCAAGAATTACATATGCAACATGAATGGCATCAACAATTCCATAAGCAACATGAATGACATAAATGACATTAATGGAATAAAAAATGCATAATTGAAATTAATTGCATGAAGGGAATTAAAAATACCATAAATTGCATTCACACCACCATTTATGGGATAAGAATTCCATTTATTTCATCAACAAGGAGCCCATAGCATTTCTTATGTGTATTTAATAATTTATGGAAAAATGCTTAAGGGCTGATATGTTTTTACCAAAGGCCCAAAATGATTTAGAATCAATACATGAGAAAAAAATCACTTGAATTATGTATAAATTAAAGTGTTCATGTAATTATTTCTTCCATGCTTCCCAAAATCTGATTTAAAAATTTGGTTTTGAATATTCAAAAACTCAATCATTTGATTTCAAATATTTGAAGGTAGCTCAAATTTTATTCTGAATATTCAGTAATGCCGAAAATTCAATATTGAATATTTGATGACCCTTGAAATTCCACAAATTTTCAAAAAGCTATGCATTGGAAAGGCAGAAGTAAATCCAAATAGAAATAAAATGAAAAATATAATGAAAATGGAATAAAATATAATTAAATGAATTTACAACAAAAATAGAATTGAAAGAAACAGAAAATCAAAGAAAGATCAGATAGATATATCATGAATATTCAAAATAAGATAAAATTAAAATTAAATTACAAATTGTACCACCAAATCAATAAATCTGATACCAAGTACCCAAAAGATTTATTCAAGGTATACTCAAAACAACTTATGATTCAAACAACATAAATCCAATAAATACTAAATTATAAGAAGAAATTCTCACAAAATGACATACAAGAAATCAAATTAAAGCAAATTAAAATGAACCAGGAAAAAAGATGAACATTAAATAAAATAAAAGAAACTTTTCCAGTTTAAGAAAAAAATGAGAATGAAAATATAAATCAGAATCAATTGAAAATCTAATAATTGCTTTTTAATAATGTTTATAACAGAAAATATATATAAATTTAATATTATTAGAGTAAGCTGAAGGTAATGAAAAATGTAAATATGCTACAACTTCTTAGTGACTATTATTACACTGGTTGAGTTTTCAGATGAAATTTCGATTATCTTTGAAAAGATAATTCATTATTTGCTTGGGATGTTTTCTTGGAATTAATCACCACAACTTAACATAACAATAAATAATTTTTATTTAAAGATTTCTTGGGTTTTTAGTGTCTTAATATTTTTGGAAATTATGATATCAATAATTAGTATTGCAGCCTTTAATTGGGTAATCAGGCATATAATAGTAGGATAATTCATCTAAATTATTTCATTATTGTCATGAATAATTGATTAATCATCATTATAATATCTTAAGTAAATAACAATTACTGAATTGATTGATTATGATTATATGTTGCTAAATATAAATATTTTGATTAATTATTATTTTGAATAATTATTCTTTATGATTATGGGGAACTGCTACATTACTATTATGAATGATTTCCCAATTATTATAAGAAAACACTAATTCATTTTGAATACAAGCCACACATTAATTATTAGAAAAATTGTCTTATTAATCAAAATTAATTTTTTATAGGATTTTTATTTTTTGTTAGTTATTATTCTTCTAGTCTGAATAATTGTCACTTATATCTTGATGATATTCCTCATGACTAATTCATATATTATTATGATGAACTACTTATTTAACCTATTAACCACAAATTATGCATAAAACTGAATATGAATAATTCATGAATCATAAATCAATGAATTTTTCATGATATTTATAAGCAATTACTTACTTATCCTTCTTTTATTTAGTAATTCATTTGTTAATTTTTTAATTTCCATTTTTTTTATGGACCAAAATTTTGTCATTTATGTTTACAATTTATCTATTATCTATGATCTATTTATATCTCTATTCAGACTTATTAATTGAGATTATAAATTTTAAATTATGCACAGGTTCTTATATAATTAAGTGATGAATCATTTTTATATTTCCATAATTTAATAATAATTCATTTGTATTATTTTTATTATGTTTATTATGCTTTTTGAGTTTTCATTTCTTATTTATTTGTTTATATTTCTTGTTATCATTTTCTCCTATTTATTATCAAGGATTTATTCATATTTATATGATGACTTGTTTATTACACTTATCAATTATAGATTATGTGTCACAGGGGCTCTTGGGAAGAAAAAGAGTGGCCTGGCACTCAGGAATCAGGGACTCACTTGGAGGGCTCTGAAGATAAGAGAATAATAAAGAATATATTTCTTTAAGAGAAAATGAGATCAGTACAGTATATGCCAAAGATAAGAATAAAGTCAAAGACCAAGGGATAATAAGAGAAAGCCAAAGACCAAAGAGCCAACCAAACAAATCCTCAATTCACTATTTGAACCTGCTAGAAAGAACAATGGAATTAGTAAAGGATATGACCACCAATATCCACTGACACCAAAAGAAAGCAGTGAAAATGACTGACTTAATATTATCAGTATTTAGTATAATAATGTAAATAAAATAAGAATAAAAATAAATCCAAAATATTAATTAACTGGAGAAAAAGTCCCCAGGGAGGAAAAGGTGGCCAGTATATGTGAAAAGTTGAAGACTGATCCTGGAGGGTTGATCACCAAGCTGTATTGAGTTAATAAATATCTGGCCATCCTGAGAATGAACTGTGGGTCTTGATTTACCAAAATGGAATATGAATTGGCCCAAATGGGTCAATGCCATACAGGTTGCACAAATACTACCTGTATGGATCAATTGAGTTTTACAAGGAGTACTGGAGTTCTAGATACCTTGAAAACTGATTTGAATGATTGAAAAAATCTTGAAATTGCCCTTGAAGAATACTTCTGGAATGAAATACCCAAAACCTGGAAAGCCAGGGAGCTGGAGTCCTCAAATGGTCCTCTGATAGCCACCATGGATTGTAAGACTTCGGGGCTGAAGCCTTCCTTGAAGATAGGTTATTGGCCTGGTGACTTGATTTGAAATGAAATAATGAAGTCCTGAAAACATCACCATTGAATACTTGAGGAAAAATGGTACATAATGGTATATAATACCATATATACACCACTCCTGGTTCCTGCAGACTTGGGTCAATTGAATTGGGCCAAAAATCTCCCTGATATTAAGCAGAAACCCCTTATTGAAGGTGGCTGGTGGCCTCTGGTGATTTCCAGAGGCTACGGCTTGAGTCTTGAGGGATATGGTCATTCTGGGTGTCTTGGGTCCTTGGGCCAATTTTGGGTTTTTTGGGTCTTTTGGGATTTATGGCCAGAATAGGCTCAGGTGGGCCCAATTGTGGTTTGGGATTCACCAGAAATTGGGGGCTTCTGGTATGACCCCTTGGCCCCTGTTGGTCTCATTGGAATTAGGCCAAAAGGGGCCTAATGCATCCCATGGCCCACAGACCACAGGCCATAGAGGCTGTAGGGGGCCTAAATGGCCCAAATATTCCATTTAGGCCCTAAATCCCTTAATAAAAGGGGGTGGTCCAGAGGCTCATGGAAGACTGGATGACACCCCAGGCCCAAATTCAGTGGGTGGTGAAGTTGGAAATTGGCCAAAAGGGCCAATGAAGCAGGACATGACCTGAGGGCCATGGATGACCATGCGCCATAGATATGGCCAAAGAGCCATTCCATGCCATGAGTGTTCAAATGGCCTAGTTTTGATAATATGGTCAATTGGCCATGCATTGGTGGAGGCTTGACTTTCCATAAACACCGATTGGGAGGGGGTTTTCCAATGGTTGTAACATTATGGATGAATTTTAATATTGCTCATTGATGAATCACCATTATGATTGAATAATTTAATAATGATTCATTGAGTGTTTATTATTTATATTTTTTTATTTACTAATTACTTCCTTTTTTTTTTTTTTTTTGGGTTTTTATTTTTTATTTCTTTATGTTTTATTCTTTATGGGTTAATTTTTTGTTATCTCATTTTATTATTTATTTATATTTTTATTGCTTATTTTGAATTTGGTAATATTTTTTTACAGCTTATTCCTTTATTAATTATTAGTAATCACTTTTTTATCGATTATTCTGCCCTAATCTCTTAAAAGCTCTTAGTTTTTTATATTGTATCATTTTAGGAGCTTTGGGAAGAAATTACCTAATACATAAGAGGTTCTAAAGTAATACAAATACTTGTCATGGTGTGGGCTCCCACCATGAAAAGCAAATAGTCTACACTAATTAAATCAATAAATAGGAGAAAAAGCTGTATTTATTGAAGATTTTGACTTCCTTTAATGTTATGGTGGTGTTCCATTCTTTATTGCTCCAGGAACTGGCCATATTGTCCTAGAAAGCTCCTCTTTTGTGGATCGGTTGACCCAAGACCACAATTGATCAGTCACCAGAAGTTGCTACAGCCTCAAGCCATCTCTTTGCATGTGCACCCACATAAAGAGGAAAAGCCTCAAGAGACACCCTGCTTTGACCAAGTCCACTGAGGGCTTTTAGTATATGTTTTGCATTGGGAAAGTACTCCAAAAGTGAAAAGGAAAATTGTTAACTTGAGTAAAAAAATGGTTTTGTGGAGATAAAAATAATTTTACCACTGTGTTGATTGGGACCTTTTTGGTCACATTTATCCTGTGGATGGAAAAAGGAAGTTCACAACAAAGAACCAACTCCTTGCTTCAGAAGGCTCCTGGAGATATGTACACTGCCTCTTGTGATGTAAGCCCCCTGGAAAAAATCTGGGAAAACCCTAGAATGTGAGCTAGCGCCTTAGAAAGCCTGCACCTTGAGAAAGCGTCACACACCGTTTCTCTTAGTACAAATACGAGTGAGCTATATTTCATAACCATTTCATATTCTATTTGAAGCTCTGAAGTCTACTTCAGCTGAGCTTTGAATAAAAAAAACCATTTTGCAGCACTCCACTTATACCAGCACTTGAACTGATCAGGGAGTTAAGTATGGTTTGTCTAGTATTTGTAATCATTGAATGCATTGTAGCTTCCCATTGAGAAGACATGTTTCCAACAAATAACCACCGGAAAACCATGGAAATGAGATTCAAAATCAAAATGTTGTTCCTAAAAGTATAAATGTTTACCTTCATGAATTACTTGTCTGGTGGGGCTGCTCCCAACAGACTACTAACAGAAAACCTCGTTGAAGCTAGCATTCCCGAAAAGATACTTTTGACTCCAAAAGTTAATAGAAATCCCAATGAGACCAGGTATCCAATTAAAAACAAAGCCAATACACCAAGTGCTAGAGTAGCTGCAGAAAATGATACCAAAGCAGCCAAAACATCTTAATCAAAAACAATATTTTCAACCTTCATGTTCTGCTCTTCCCTTTGGTTTTCCCAGAGCCATAAATGAATAAGTGCTTGTTTTGGAAAATTCATAATGCATAAAATGACCTACAAGCCTGAGATCATAATAGCCAAGGTTCCTGTAGTGGTTTGAGTGCTAAAGAATGCAAAAGTAAATTAACAACTGAAATCAAGAACAAAAGTTGTTTGTAAGAGTTGGGAGAAAAGCTTTCCTAAAACTGTTGACACTGAGAAGTGAATGGCCTTATATACCAAATTCAGGAGATTGTTCCATCCCTATGCAGATAGTAAAATATTCCCTCATAAATTAGGATTGTACCACCGTAGACAATTAATTAATTAGGGTGTACTTGACTGTAACGTTTCAAGTGTTGTTGGGTGGAAGTGATGGCAGCTAAGACGGATTGCCAATTGAAATGCGATTTGATATTCGTGTTATGAATCAATCCATGGTTCCCCACAAGTTTCTTCCAGACTATTCACCAATGTCAAAAAGAAAAAAATGGATTCAAGGAGTTGGTATACATCTAAATGGTGGAAGATCCTGAAAATTCTTCGGTTGCCAGCGGAATTGGTTGATGAAAACTGAAAGTAAATCATTTAAATCACACTTCTTTATTTTCCATACCTGATTCTGTGATTCATCAATTCTAACAATGAGAAAAAAAATTAGTTTTGGGTCTCTTGATTAGAAGGAAACAGAAGAAAATCAAGGACAATTTCAAATAATGCTCACTTAGATGTTTCATTCAGCTTTCAATTGGGGTTGTCCAGAAATTTTGAAGGATGACTATGACTTTAAAATTCCAAATTCATCAAGATTTGACTAAAAACAAAATCATCCAATCAAGATGGGTGCTTTAATGTAGCTCTTAAAAAAACGAGAAAGAGGGATATTTTTAATGTTTTTTAAGGTTCAAAGGTGAAAGAATTGGTAAAATGTTGATATTCATGATTGCCCCACAGAAGAAGAAAGAGTGTATCAGGATACTAAAAAGAATTTGTGGTGGTTCGAAATTGCTACTACTAGCAAATTGATGAATTTGGATTAATTAGTTATTTCTTTTACTATCAGATAATTTTGTTTGAGCTGGATGAATTTTAAACCTAGTCGGTTAGTTGTGATGTCGCTGGGTTTGTGCTGCACTTCAGGTAATCGACCAAAACAGGAAGTAACACGGCATTTTATAGAATTAATTAACATAAATAATAAATAAAACATAAATGATAATTAACAGAAATAAACTATAATAATCAATGAAATAGTAATTATAATTCCAAAAAGAAGTTATAGATAAAATATCAACTATAAAAATTAATGATAAATGAATTCTAAATTGTAAAAAATGAAAATCAATCAGGAATAAATAAGAAATACAACCTCATTAATGGAAATAAATAATAAACAAAGTCTAATTAATGAATATAAAGTAAGTATAATAAAGTAGATAAGATATAAGCTGTAATGAATAATGAAACAAAATATTAATCATAAGAATAAATGATAAAAAATTATAAATTATAATTAATCAAAATAAATAATGAAGAGAATACAAGATATAATTTATCAATATTCAGGATAAAAAAATATGAATAATGCATACTAAACTAAATAAGACATAAATAATAAAAATAAATATTAAATGGAATATAAAATATAAAATATAAAAATAAATAAGCAATAAAATATAGAATATAATAAATAAAAGTGGATAATATCATTTTTAAATAATAAGGATAAATAATTAATAAATTATAAGATACATAATGAATAAGGAAAAATAAAAATTTCATATATAATAAATAAGGTATTAAAAAATAATAATAAAAGGAAGATAATAATAAGGAATGGAATTCAAAATTATAATTAAACAAAAGATAAGTAATTCAAATCAATAACAAAAAACAGATAATAAAACATTAAAATTCAAAACAAGGCATAAAAAATACATAATTAATAATAATATTTAATAATTCATAATAATTAATAAATAATAAATAATAAGGGTTAATATTTGATAGAATAATGTATACACCATAAAGATTTACAAAGAATAATTATTAATACTCATTTAAAAAATGATAAATAAATCATCATTGTATATCATTTATTTATTCATTCAAATAAGTGGAAATTGTATTTCATCTTAAAAGGTGAATTCTATGCTTGACATTTTACTCCCCACAAGGTATATCAAATGGGAATACTAAATACTTTTGTAAATTATTAGAATGAGCCAAATAGAATCATGATGTTAATTTCTTGGTGACATTATAAGCGACTAGAAAGATGAGCTTCATTAATATGAACTAATATTCTCTCCCAAGTGAACAATTTTATCTGTCACATTTTTGTACATTCCAATTCCTTTATCATGCTGGTTATAAGGCACAGATAATTTATTTGTAATCTGGAATGATACTGCAAGCCTAGTATGATTTTCAAATCCTTTTTCCACAAAATTCTCCAATTTTTGGAATCTATGCGCCCTTGGTTTCCATATTATTTCATCAATTTTGATGAATGAATTACATTTAACTTTGAATAATTTAATTTAATTCTTGATAAATTTAAAGTGATGTTAATAAATATGATTCTAATTAATTTAAATTAATTTTAAATAGCTTAAATTAATTTTGATTAATTTTTTTATTTGATTTGAATTAATGGTAATTAGTTCTAAATAGTTTTAATTGATTTGAACTAATTTTAATTAATTATTAATCTTAACTGATTTTAATTGATTTTCATTAATTTGAATTAATTTCTATTAGCTTTAATTAATTCCGATCAATTCTATTTACTTGTAGTTAATTTTGAGTAATGGTAAACCCATGTAAAAAATTTAGTAAAAACATGTAAGCCCCTATGTGTTTTTGCCATGAATTGGTAAAAACACATAAGGGGAGAGGTGTTTTTTAATTAAAATGTAGGTAAAAGTTACATCTATTGGGAAAAATACATGTATTGAAGTGTTAGATCCATAAATGGAATAAATGCCATTTTTAATTCCATAAATGGCATAAATGCCATTTTTAATTCCATAAATGGCATAAATGCCATGATTCATTCCAGGAATAGCACAAATTCCATTGTTGATGCCATCAAAAATGACATAGAAATTCCATTTATGGCATTTTAATTCCATTATTAATGCCATGAATGAAATTGTTGATGTCATTTATGGAATTTTTAATTCCATGAATGGAATTTCTATCTCATTTTTGATGACATTTATGACACTTTTAATTCTATAAATAGCATTTTTATGTCACTATTGATTCCATAAATGGAACTTCCATGTCATTGTTATGCTGTGGTTGATTTCATAAATGGCATTTTTTAATTCTTTTAATTGATGAATTATTTGCATAAATCATATTTTAAACAAAAATTCAAAATTTATGGATTAAAATTTTGATTTGGAGGTTTAATATTTGAAGGGATTTCTTCTTCATTTTTTTTCCTGAATTTTTTGGTTTTTATTTTGTGGTTTGAAAATTTGACTTCAAAGAAAAATTCCTCGAATAGTAAAAATCACTTTTTTTGAATAGCCATGACTTGTAATTAAAATAATTTCATATTATCTTACTAGTAATTTTATTATTATATTTCATTGTGATTTATTTTACTATACAGTCACTTCTTACTGTTATAATCACTAGTAGTATATAACAAGCAGTAGAAATAATTAAGTAATTTAATATATCTTTGTGGTTATAATAGATTTATTTATTATATTTCATAAAAAAAGTCATGGTAATGTTGATTAATAGTAATATTATCAACATATTCATAGACAAATCTCAAAAAATTACTTTATATTCCAGAAAAAAAGTAGAAAGATTATTATAAAATTTAATAACAAAAATAGGGATAAATTTGTATTCATCATAAAAATGGGAATTCTGAAAAGCAATTTTTTACTGATTTATTTCACTAATTTTTCATAAATAATAGTATTTGGAGAAAAAAAATATACTAAGACCACATAATGTAGAGTTTTTGTCATTAATTCTTGTGTTATTGATGTGAAAAATTCTTAACTAAGAGATTTAATTATTTAACTGAACATTTCCTTACATTATATAGATATCAGATTATTGCACAAGTCTTCTTCAAGAGACCAATATTTAATTGAGAAAATATTTTGTTTTTAATGTCACAGAAGTTTTTTTGAACTTCATTGTTTTTGAATTATAGCTTTATCACCACTGTTATATTTAATGATTGTTATTTAAAGCCTTGAATCTATGAAAAATATTTATCAAGGTGAAATATTTATTGTCTAACATGGATGTAACTTAATATGGATATTAGAATTCATGCTAAAATGATGGAAATGCTTGGAAAATTTCATCCACCATTATATCAGTATAATAAGCTTTATAAATTTTCAGCATCTGTCACATGGTGGAATTTGATATATAACATTCCAGTATTGACTGGTCTTTCAACCATTTCAATAGCCTTTTTGGGAAGATTTCCCACTGTTGAGGTCTGGAAGACAGCATTGTGACAATAAAATGGTTACCAACATCATGGGTTTTATTCTAGTTGGAGACAAGGGGAGGTCTCAATCAAACAACCAAAAATAAGTGGGTTTTCTGCTCCATTTCTATAAAAGGGTTCTGGCCCCCTGAGTTTCCTTCTAGGCTCCTGTTATTACTAATGTAGCTCCATGAGGTGAAATGGGTAATACAATCAGCTACATGCACTTAAGAATGCAGTGCCTTAAGCCCAGGGGTAGTTTCACATGGTGGAATGTGATCTACAACTTTCCAGTATTGACTGAACTTTCAAATGGTTTAATAGATATTTCGGCCAAAGTTCCCTTTTTTGAGGTCTGGAAGACAGAATTGTGAGAGAATCTTATCATGAAATTCAAAATAATACTTATAAGAAAATATCTCATTTTTTCACAAATGATATACTTGATTTAGTAGATTCCCCCCTAATAAATAAATATTGAATTAACATCAATCAGTGACCCTCATTTTTAGAAGAGATCTTACAAGCTTGTTTCATCTATATAATGAATGAAAACAATGATAAAACTACCTTCAAAAAAGCTCATTAAATTAATTAATATAGAGCATATGTGTCATAATATTTACTCCTTAATCCTGGAAGCTGCCAAATACTGTCATTCCATGAATTAATACTGCATATATTCAAAAGGTATGATACCTTTTAGGTGTGGCTTATAAGTGTAGAGCTCCAAATATATGGCTTCCTTGAAATTTCAAGATTGAAAGATATATAAAAAATAACTTATTTAAAATGCATAAAATTTGATAGAACAAGTATGATCTACAGAAGATAATATTCAAACTCTCAAGTCCCAAGAGATTGAATTGTAATAAAGTATCAAAATTAGGGAGGTCTCATGGGTTTTTTAATTATGCCTTCAAAGTAGGTATTTTATTCAAAAAATTGAAATTAAATTTTAAAATTCTTTTCTGAATATGTTAGCAGTATAATCTGGTATCCCCTCTTATTTCAAAATCTCAATCAAAAATATAAATTCAGACCTTATTTATCAGATACATATAAATGACAGTATGAAGGGATATTATTTCCCTTGGTGAGTAATTATTTTCATTCATATTTTCAAGAATTTACCACTTGAAATTAAAAAGGTGGATTTTCACCTTCTACAATATCTCACATCAAAATAGGCTTTGATACAGTAAAGAGGTTAATTTAATCTTGAAAGGAGTTTTTTTTAGTAAAATTTTTCGCTTCCTCAAGAGAGAAAAAATTAAAAAGATTTCATGGCAAAAAGGTGTTTTCATTAATTATGCTTTTTGATGAAGAAGGCTTATTTTCAAGGTCATGTGAATCAATTTTCAAACTACGTTTGGTTCCTAATTCCTCAAGAATGATAATTGAGATTTGATTATTTTACTTCCTACTTTGAAATCTTTGGATTAAGCTTATATATGGAAGATATATGGTTGATTAATTTTCCAAATCTGGGAAAGGAAAATATCCATAAATCTATATATGTAATAACTATCAATATAGAAGAAAATGAGAAATTTGTATAAGGAAACTTAGTAAAAAGGACTTGTATATTTGAGTAAGTATTAGTAAGAACTTCCTTCATTCCTTCATCATGTTGTGATAAATATATGGCACTGTGCGGGCTAAACTGTTGTACATTTTGAAAGAAATTCATGAATTAAGAGATCATTGTTTTAAGAAACACCTTATTGGAGATATTTGTGCATGTTTGATGTTTCTTTTGGGTTTTTGATGGAACTTTTGTTCACCATGATTAAAATTTCTCTCAAAGCTTCTATCAAACCACCAAAACCCCCTGGCTTTGAGATTTGTTGAAGTCAAGTGAGAAACAAACTGAATATGGGAAGATTGGATAATTAATTATGGCTAGAAGTTCCTTAAGTATGAAAGGATAGGGAGAATACTGGGTGCTTTCCAGCCTGTGACTCAAAATCAGCGCACAAGTATGAGAGTGGAATACCATAAAACCTTGGTAGAGCAAAATACCGCCAAAAAAGGGTCTGAGTTAAGATAGCTTATACATAATATCAAAGGAAAGAGTAAAGTCACATATTTCTCAAAATGTAACTCCAATCATCATAAGAGAAACAATGAAAAAGCTATTCAGGCTTAAAATAAGAACTGTGCTTTAACCTTAATTTTCACCTCCAATCTTAAATCAATAGAAAGAGGAGGAATCCCATTAAATGGGTTTCCAAATTTAAGATCTAATCCAGAGCTATCCAATGGTACTAGCCAAACAAAGATAGCATCAAAGCTATATAGGCTATGGCCTAATGAAAGCCAAATAATGGTAAGTAAAATTTTCAGCTCACATCTCACCTCTACAGTCTTAGTGTGAGATACCTAAAGTGGGGTCTTTTTGAAAAGGAAACCATCATATATTTCTGATGGTGCCCAAATGTTCCTCACATCCCATTTAGAACAAATTTTATTGGGAAGAAAACTCAATAAAGGATTCATAATAGATGCATAAGTCAGAAATGGACCTTAACATTGGTATAGCTTTGCCATACCAAATGAGAAACCATTGTGTAGATCAGATCAAGGGCTAAAAATGAGCCACTATTTAGCTCTCTATCTTCAAAGCTGAAAAGGGTATGGCAGCTTTAATGTAAAAATCCCACAATATCAGATAAAATCCAATACTGTGAGATAGTCTACCACGACTATGAATATGACGTTTCAGCACCATGAAAAAGTGTGTTTTTACTTAAATAACTCATAGTTTGAACAATATAGGGTCCATATACCTGTTCAAAAAAAATATTGGTGAATAAGATCAAATTCAGGGAGAAAATCAAGGCTCTAGGGACCTTTTACACAAAAAAGGCGATTTTGCTTGCACAATTTTTTTCAAAAACTCCAGGAAACCCCATTCCCTGAGATTTATGTGATAAACTCACAAAGAAAAGGAAAAATGGATTTTTTGTGGCAAATAAGGCCCCTGAAGGGTCAGTTTGAAGGCCAAAGACCATTTTGTTTGCAAAAGTTTCTAAAAAATTCAAGGAAGACCCCTTGAGAGCTCCTTAGGTCATTTCCTGTGCACTATGTGAGAAAGTCAGAAAGAAATGGCCAAAAATGGCCTTTTTAACAGGAATATGGCCCCTTAACAGTCATACTGATGGTGAAAGGCCATTTTTCTTTCCAAAGCCTTTCAAGAAGCTTCCATGAATCCCCGGGATATCTCTTCATCCCATCCTCTCCACCTTATGTGAGACATTTTCACAGAAATCGCAAAGAATGGCCTTTTTGTGTCAAATAAAGCCCCTGTAGGGTCATTCTGAAGGGAAAAGAAAATTTTGTTTTCCGAATCTTGTCAACAGAAGTCCAGGAAGCCCTATTGAGAATCTCTAAGCCCAGTTTTTGTGCCTTATGTAAGAAACTCACAAAGAAATGGCGAAAATTGGACTTTTTGACACCAATAAGGCCCTTGAGGGTCATTTTCAATGGAAAAGGTCATGTTGTTAATACAATTTTTTGAAAGAAAGTACAAGAAGGCCCTGTGAGTATTTTTAAGCCCATTCTCTGGGCCTCATGTGAGAAATTCACAATGAAATGACCAAAAATGGCCCCTTGAGGGTCACTCTGAAGGGAGAAATATATTTTGCCTTCCAGACCTTTCCAAAAAAATTACAAAAGTCCACTTTATAAATCTGAATACCATTACATAGGTCTTTTGTGAGAAATTCACAAACAAATAGTGGGAAATGCCTTATTGACACCAATGATTTCAGTTTTTCTCATTTAATCAAGCATTTTAATGAAAGAACAGGTTTAGCATATCATTGTAAAGCTTTTTGAAAATTATTTGACAAAAAAAACCATTATTAATTACCAATTCACACCTCCAGGTGCTATTTTACAGGAACAATCTTAGATTATTGTATTTTCTGTCCTGAGCCCAGTTCCAGTTGCAGTGAGACTTCTAAAATCCTTAAAAAAAAGGAGGATACTATTTTCAAGAATCAAAATTGATAAATCGAAGTACTAATATTAGCTTTGGGTACTTCAAAGGCTTCTTTCACACAAAAATGGTGGGGTTTTCTCCTTATTCCCAATTTCTCCCATCTAATGCAATGCTGTATTAATAAGACTGTGATACCATATTCTTATAAAATTTTGAGAAAAATCATGCAAGTTATTTCTCGTTCAACCCAAAATGAGGCAAAAGGACCATCATCTACCCTTTTAGGTAGCTACTTTCCATTTCATGTGACGATATGGCTCACAGAAATATTCCAAAAAAAAACCTGCAAGTAGCATTAAGAATTAATAGTAAGAAATGGAAGCATAAATTTCTCATATGTGAGTCCTTTTGACGATTGTTTCCAAGTTCTTTTATTTTAGTTATACTTTAATACTAGGAAAGGTATATAATATATTTATAGAGCCTTGAGTGAAATGTTTGGCAAAAAATATATGTTTAATAGCCAATCTAAGACTCCAGGGGATATTTTATAGCATAAAAGCACAGGTTAATATTTTTTCTGGAATTGAAACTGGTCTCAGATGGGGTGAGAAATAAAAAAAATTCAAACCAGGATTCCAAGACAATAAAGAGGCTAAAGTGAGAAATTGAAACATAAAATTTCAATATTACATTTTCCCCATCAAGAATGGCAAGTTTTGGAAAGTATTGTAATTCTTTTCCCATTTGATTCCATTCCTATTCACTAAAAGAGAATAAGATGAATTTTAATGGCTTTTTTGAAATTTTTCATAGCCATTTTGACTATTGAAGAAGACCTACCTTCTGCCACTCAGAAAATAGTTGGAAATGGCAGAAAACAGTAATTAGATATTTTTTGTGAAAGAGCCCCCAAAAGGTTGAATTGGCCATAAAGTTTAATCCTGTTTGTCAAAGTTTGTAAAAAATATCTCAAAATCTAAAATAAGGAGTTGAAAGCCATAAAAAATCCCATTAAGTGTGTGAAAGCCAAAAATAATGGCAAAAGATTTCCCTTTAATCTTCAATACAAGTCTTTCAAATCACCCTATGAGAGGTTTGGTGTGAAAAAACAAAACATATTATTATTAGTGATCAATAGTACTATAAATTCTTTTTAGGAGTCTCTATAAATTACAACCCCAATGGAAATTTGTCAGCCTGTGACTCAAAATCAGAGCACAAGAATGACAGCCAAAATTCCATAAACCGATTGTAGAGTAAAATACAACCAAAACATGGAGCTGACCCAAAAAAGCTCAAAAGGTATCAAAGTAAAGAGGGAAGTCACCTCTTTCCAAATATATAACTCCCAAAATCATACGAAAGAAATAACAAAGCTATATAGGCTCAAACCAGCTCCTGAGAATAAACCTTAGTTCTCACCTCTCATATAAAGTCCAGGAAAAGAGGCTGAACTCCATCAAATGGGTGTTAAAATTGAATCTTTCAATTAGGGCTATCCACTGGTACTAGCCAAACTGAGCTGGCATCAAAGCTACAGAAGGTACGGCCAAAATAAAGTCAAATAAGGGTATATAGAATATTCTCCTCTCATCTAGCTTATACAGCTTTAGTTTGAGATACTTAAAAGTGGGGTCATTTTAGACAGAGAAAAATCAGGGATATCTGATGGTTCCATCTATTTACCCATAGCCTATCTAGAACAGAAGTTATGGAGCAAACAGCTTCCATACAGGATTTGAGAAAAATCCATATCTGAATCATGGATATTAAGCATGGTATGACTTTTCCATATTTAATGTTATCCATATAAAATGAGGTATCATTGTGTGGATCCCATCCAGGAATACATAATGAACCAAAATTGAGCTCAATATCTGGAAAAATGACAAAGTTATGGCAGTTTTAAGGATCAAATTCCACAGTTGGGCCAATAAACCTTTACTGTGGGATACTTTCCCACATCCTTTAATATTAGGTGTCAATTATAAAAAGTATATTGTTTGTCCTTCAATACCTCATATTTTGGTCAATAATGGGTCCCTATACAGGTGCTGTACAGAATTCTAGGTGTCATACATGTCAGAAGAGGGCTGTATGGTCCCCAAATGAAACATTTAAACCTGTATTGGTGAAAAACTGCCCAGATGTGATTTAAAAACCACATCTGAGCCCAATGAAAGCTATACAGGCATTTTAAGAATCACAAGGCAGTCCTTAGAGGTTAAAAATCATCACTCTTCCTGTGTGAACAGGTCTAGAGGACTTTTTCACCCATTTTCAGGATAAAAAGGGACCTCTCTCTTCCCAAAAGAGAAACACCCATCCTGCTCTTAAATTACTACCTAGTGCAACTGTCAAAAACAGTTATACTTTTGGAAAACAACCAGGTATAATTCTAATATTAAGTATTTTAGATTTTATTATCATAATCCAATTGGTAAATCTGCACCAAGGGATTTCAATAATACTCACTGCCACTATTTCTATATATTAAAGCCTTTAAAAGTAATTTTTAAAACCACTCTTAAAATTATCAATCCACTTCACAGTCATAGTTAGAGCTGTATTTACCCTTATTACCACTCCATCATAGACTCATCTTGAGAGAAAAATTCTTCATCAGAAAGACATATTATGATTTTCACTAAATCAGATTTTTTGAGGATTTTAGTCGATTCTAAATATTTTACCTTTGAAATGAAAATTTTTTTGGAAATTCCATACAAGCATCAATTGTTCAATTTCTCATTCCTATACTTTGTTTTCCTCCATTTCTACATTTGTTTGGATAAAAATCAATTTGAAAATATGAAAGCAAAAAAAACAGCAAAACATCTTAATTTGGAAGAGCTTGGATTAATTATTAATTACAAAAATATTCATTATCCATTCTTTTTATTGGTAATCTCTTTCAAAAAAGCCAAAATTTTCAATGCAAAAACTCAATTGCATCATTTTTCTCTATTTCCTACATCAAATATTTCTATTTTTATTTTAAGTTCAATTTTTGTGAACAGAAATTCCTCAAAGCACAAAAACCTTTTAATTAAGTTTAAATATTGTTTATTTTTCAACCCAATGGTAGCTATATATGACTCTTTCTCTTTCTTGAGTTTGAACTCTTTTTCAGAAAGAATAGTTGAGGCAGATTGAATTGATAAGCTGGGACTTTATTCCTTACACCAATAATAATTCACATTCACGTTTTCAGTTGAGCTTTGGAATGTGAGATTCATTTGGAGAAAATGAATTGCTAGAAATTTCAATTTTTGGGGTCTTCATAATTTGTTATTCTTCTAATATCTCTATAGGCCTTTGTGATTGTTTGTTATTTTTTTTGTTTTTTCAAAGAATTGTTATTTTTTTCGTTTATTTGGGTTTTTTATTGATTATTTTTTAGATTTTTTTCTTGATTTTTTATCTTCTTCCATTTTTATTGTATTTTATTTTATGTCATTTTATTTTTATTCATTTACATTTATTTATATTTATTTATACTTATTTATATTTATTTTTATTTATTATTTTTATTTATTTTTATTTATTTATTTATATTTATTTTCATTTATTTTTATTAATTTTCATCTACTTTTATTTATTTTCATTTTTTGAAAATTTTTGTTATTTTTTTCTTTATTTTTTCCTTTATTTTTTCTTTATTTTTTCTTTATTTTTTCTTTATTTTTTCTTTTTTTTCTTTTTTTTTTTCTTTTTTTTCTTTTTTTTTCTTTTTTTCTTTTTTTTTCTTTTTTAAGATTTTTTATTTTTTGTCAAATTTGTTTATATTTTCTTATCTTTTTTGATTTTGTTTTATATTTTTAATCTTTTTTTATCTCTTTTTGTTTTTATTTAATTTTTTTATTTGGCTCTTTCAAAAAGGAACCAGATCTTTTCAATGTTTTTTTCTAAATTTTTTTTGCCATTAGCCAATTTTTCCAAATACTCATTTTTTGTTAGAAAAGGTATTAAGAAAACTGCCAGATTATGGATTTCCCCAACTTTTGCAAAAATAGGTAAGCATTTTGAGGGAGAAAAGGAAACAGAATTTAATTTTGGAAATTTTCAAGGGAGCCAAATGGGTGTCAATGTAGGGGTCTTCACATAAAGATCCCAAAAAATGTGGGTGACTAATTATTTGCAAGTATAGAATTTGTATATATTCAAGGAAAAAATCTTGTATTTTAATAATGAGAGAGGAACCACGAAATATAATTAGTGGGAATTTTATGAAAAACAATACTGCGGGTGTGATGACACATTCTTTGAAGTTTTGTCTCAATAAACAACTAATAAAGTGGATTTATTCTGTGGGGTTGAAAGGTTGTAAAAATAGAGCATTCTATGCTTCTGGAACTTTTCGGCCCACCCCGTGGCTTAGGGTTTATAATGGAACTCCCAATTGAAATCAATGGGTGGGACAAGAAATATTCTAGAGATAATAATTTCGAAGGGTACAAAATGACAAAGGCTGTCCAAAAAAGCAAAGAAATATTGGTCGGTTGTCATTTGAGGGAAGAAAATAAGGGAAAAAGGAAACCGATTGGACTTTCCAATAGGAAAAAACAAGTATGTGACAGTTATTTACAATTGGCTCCCTCATTTCAGTCATGGAAATCCACTTGATCTTTGGTCCTTTGCCAACATATTCATACCATTCCAGTATGTCCAAATAATATTTTACTTATGGTACTAAGGTAGTAATTTCTTCACAAAGCTGTTAATCTTTTGAATTTCTCCAATGAGGTCCCCTGTGAAATCAGACCATTGGTCTTGAGTCTTGTAAGCTTGATGGGAAACTGCATTGTAACAAAATTTATAATCACCGTATAAATTGAGTTCCTTGAGAATATCATTTAAAATGTACTTTAGAAAGTCTTTTGAGCCCTAGACCTTCATTGAATTATTTAGGAATATATTCAGGTGGAGAAATAATATTTATCTTGAACATATATTCAAGAAACTCACAAAGAATTCGGGGAAATAATAGCTTGTGTGATAACTTTTGCAATTCTCACAGGTATGATCAATTGTATTGTAACTTTCCAATCTCTTGAGGGTGTGTGTCCCTTTCTTGTTTAAGTTATTCTTTTTTTGAAAAACATTATTGACCTTCTCAGGGTATCATAAAGCTTTTTAGGGTTGTTCAAGCTGGTTATGGAGGGGAGGGATTAGGATGATAATGAATATACATAATCTTCACATGAGTCCACTTCCATTGTCTTAGGATGATTAGAAGCAGGTGAAATTTCCCTTGAGGCTGTTCTTCCGTTTCTTTTGAGCAAAATCTCCCTCTTTTTTCGGTTTTTGGGGAAATTATTTCGAATATTTATGGATTTCTTTCCTTTTTATTCTTTGCACCTTTAAGTATTCCATGTGTGTTCCTGCATTAAAGAGTATCTTCATAATAATCAGAGTCCTGTTGGAAGTTGGTAATCTGTTCAAATCCCAGTTTTCCCAAGAGACATAATCAAAATTCTGGGGAATTGGAATAGTATCCAAGTATTCTCTTGCAATGTTTTTCCTTGCTTTTTAAAAAATGTAAGAATCTGCCTTCTATCCATAATGTAGGTACTATCATAAGGAAAATAGGAAAAAGCTCTCATATAAGTCTAAAGTAAAAGGGAAAACTACTCACAGGGAGTTTTAAATGATATTGTGGATGGAAATCTGAATACTCCAGCCTGTGGAAGTTTCAGAGTGCCCATTTGGTCTTGTGTTTGCAAGGTAACCCTTGATAATTATTGTAATTTTTTGAAAATCCCTCTTTGGAGGTGACTTTGGTTTTAAAATTCTCGAAAGTTACTTGGAAGGAATAATGAGAGAGAGTACATTGAGAGAACAGATTTTAGGTTTGAAATTTTAACTTGGACTATCATTTCTTTAGAGTTCCTGTTAAAATCTCAAGTAAATTCTTCTATTAAGGACTTGTGGAGGGCCTTGAACACTCTCAACAGAGTATCATTGAACCCTTGGGAGCCCAATCTTGACCATTTCATGGGCACCTTCCACTGTTGAAGTGGAGAAAACACCCAAATGACAATGGTAGTTGGTCCAGGCTGGAATAAAATCCTCCCTCAGAGGGATCTATGTATTGGCCGATCATTCCACTACATCATGATTCTTGAATTATGTAGGCATTTTGTGAGCCTTAGAGGTAATTTCATATACCCAAAAGACCACAAATATAAAAAATAACATATTAATATAAATAAAATAAATTTATTTATATTATTAAAATAAAAATCAAAATATAAATATAAAATTATATTAAAAATAAAAAATTAATTATAATTTAAAAATAAAAAATACATTAAATTTTGTAAATATAAAATTACATTTATACTTGAAAAAATTAAGTAAAATGAAATTTTAACAAAATTGTGAAAAAATAAATAAATTTGGAAAAAAGTTAAATAAAATTTATTATAACTTTTTATCCAATAAATAAACATATAAAATTTATTTCACCATTGGATTCCTCATAAAAAATCAGGTGGGGTCACCTTTGAGTGAAATTCTTGTAACTCAACTCTAAATAAGCTTAAATTAAGTTTTTAGTATTTTCAATGCAAAAGTTGAAAATCCTCAAAACCTTAATTTAATTCACACCACATGTGGTGTTAACCCTCAAATTTTGTGTTAAAATTGAGGTGTTGTGTTTAGTTTAGAAGTTATGAGGAATTGAAGTATTTTCAATTGAATTCAATTGAAATGTCAAAATGTGCGCGTGTATTACATAATTGAACTTTGATTTACATATGAGGTGTCAATTATTACTGTATTGTACTGTACAATTGAATTGAATTACATATGTAAAGTATAAGTATAATACATGATGAGGAATTAAAGGAAAAATAAATTGGAAAGATTAAATTTGGGGGGGAAAAGGAACTCCAGCTCTAAGGGGGAGCTAGACCCCCAAAATCCTTGCTGACAGGCGTGGGATGTCAAAATTCACGCAAAAGTTCATCACTTTAGGCCTGGAATTGAGTTACAGGGTCTGTGGACTCAATTGATGATGAGGTTTTGATACCAACTGGGGTAGTTTTAGCTGTTGCCAAGAGGGTAAAACTACCCTTAAGATAAAACAATCATAATAAAAACAGTTTTAACTGGTTTCTACGCCTCTGACACACATTCTGACGTGTTTTGAAGGCTCTAGGCCTGGTATTGCTATAGTAATGGCTGATTTAAGGGTCTAAAATGGCTAAAAATGGCTCAAAATGGCTTAAACCAGCCCTTTTTTGGCCTAAACCAGGGTTCAATGATGCCATAATTGGCTTTTCTGTTGTCAGACTGTTTTTCACGACTGACAAGAGTAAATTTTACTTTTGGAGTAAGAGAATTGATGGTTATAAAAGAATGTCTTCTTTGCCCCACTTTTCTCTTCATGTTAGAATCTTTTCCTTTTATTAATTAGTTTAAAACTGTTAAACCAATCAATCAAAGATTCCAACCACCACTTTTTAATCATTTTAATCCTTTTAACCACGTGAAAAAATCATTATAATCATTGTTTGTAACTCTTATAATCATTTTTACCCCTGAACCACCCCAAAAGTGAATTAAAGCATCTTTCATCACTGTAAACTTTGTCACTTTGTTTCCAAATTCACTCTGGTCACTTTTGGGCATGTTTTCTCTTTAATATTCTTTTTAAAGACTTTGTTCTTTAATTAATTGCTTGCAGTTCTTTGCTCAATTAATTCCAATTGAAATTGCTCTTGCAGAAATTTCTTTTGTAGCCTTAAAATATCTCTTGTAGAGTATTTTTTGGATAAATCTTTATTGTTGGTAAAACAATAAATTTTTATATTATTGTTTTATACTAATAAAGTTATAAACAATAAAATTTGGCGTGTTTTCTCTTAAAAATAATATTTCATACTATTTTTAACTGAATTTTACCTTATACAAATTTTGAGGACAGGAAAAGTACTTGATTTTTAATCAAAGTTTCATATCCACACCTTACACATTTTCTTCCAGTTATCTTTTAATTATTTATCACTAAACAAGAAATTTACCTGAGAAAAAAAATCCAAAATAATCAATGAATAATTTAAAAGAAAGGGAATTAATAGGAGAAGATTAACTAGACTCCAAACCCTCATGACATTTTGAAAATATGGCACATTGTAAAATGTTTCATATGAATTGGAAGATCTATTCTTATTTATGTGAAAAATGCAGAGCATAATGTTGGAGTCTGGAAAACGTTTATGAAGAGATTGTCTCAGAACAAGTATTTGTCAATAAGAATAACAGGGGGTTGGAAAATATTTGTTCTTTTGAGGACAAGCATGATATATTGATCCAAGGGCAATGTTAAGGAGGCTTCTGTTTTATCTTTAATTAAGAATAAAGAACCATAAATGGTCTTGTTGGTCGACGTGAAACAAGAAATATGAAAGAAGGGAATTCTGTACTTTGTTTTATAAGTACAATCCATTCAGATTTATTGGGGGAAGGCAGGAAGAAGTTCAAGACAAAGAGGGTTAGTGAATAATAATAAATTAATATAATTTTCATATTTTTGAGGCTTCCACACAAATGTTTCTTCCTTGAGGATGTCAATAAATGCATCAAGTGTTCTTATTTCTTGAAGTTTTTCTTATGTAATTTTCTTTATTTCATTGTAGATATCTTGCAATATTACAGATTTATGAGATTCTCTTTTTAGCCACATTTGGTCCTAGAGTTTCTTTGGAATAAGCAATGATTAATAAATTTGAGAAATTTGTGATTCTTCTTTCTTATTTAACTTCTTAAAAGTAGGGTGAGCCATGATATTTTGAATGAGATCATTTTGGTGCTCTGGATTTTTATAAAGAAGTGTCCAAGGGGTACTCTTAGAGTAGTTTCTTGCATATATTCTGAAAGGGAAATCAGGTTTCCTTGATTTAATGGTTCTGGTATCAGATACATGATGATTGGGAAGAACAGACCTGTAACACCCTATATGAATTTGTTTGTGGGTATAATTTGACCTAAAGGTAGTAACATAATAGTCCTCTTTTCTGGCAACAGAATGAATATGCTAGCAGAGGACCTCAACAGAAGTGGGAGGATCCAAACTTTTTGGTAAATATAAATGACCTATAATAAGAGGAGGATGTATGGAAAAAGTAAATTTCAGCTAGTATAAAATAATCATTTAAGAAAAAAGGAAAAAAGGAAACTTATTTGAGAATAATAGAGAAAAGTTCAAAACAAATGGGATGGAAATATCTGGGGAGGAAAAATACAAAAAATGATATGGTATATGGAGGAAAAAGTGAAAAAAGAGGTGCTTTTTTGAAATTTTTTAAATATTTCTTTAGTTTTTTGTATTTTTCATTTTCCCTTTTCTAAATTTTCCACATCTCATTATCTTTTGTTTATTTTTTATCTTTCATATTTATTCATTTTCCTTCTATTGTTGTCATTCATCTATATTTTTTTCTGATTTTGTAACTTTTTCAGTCATTTTTAGAATTCCTTGTGTTTCTTCAATTTCTTCAAGTTTTCTTTTTTTTTTCTTGATGTTTCTCAATTTATTTTATTTATAGAATCTCTTTAATTTTATGGTCTCCTTTCCATTTTTCCAATAATCAAAAGTCTGAGGTTCAAATCTGCTTCTTCATTTGTCCATAAGTCAGTTTGGAACTTTGATTTAGTAGCAAACAGTATGAATGCTCACTGATTTGGACAGAAAATATTTTTCTGAGATATAAATCATGAGAAAGCCAAATATATACTTATAATATTATTGGTGTTTCTTCTAACATCTCAAAACATCATCAAATTCTTTCACCAAAACTTAGCTGGATGAATAAAAAAATTTCATTTTATGTAGAAATTCTTTTATCAGAATTATGAAGTAAATTTAAATAACTCATCCTAATAAAAACCTGAAAGATAAGAATCCAGATGAAACTAATTTTTTTAAAAAATTATCAGTATTATGATAGGGATTTCTATAATTTCAGGAGATTTTGCATTCTAAAAAACCTCTAAGAAATACTCAATTTTTCAAAAAAAACAGGTTTATTTCAAAATCTGGTAAGACAATAAATATCAAGATATTTTTCACTTTTTAAAAAAATAATTCATTTAAAGTTCTTTTTCAAGTAATTGAACTTTGAAATCGAATCTTGTAGGTCCATTCTATTTTGTTCGATTTGTAGGTTTAATATCTTTTTCTCCAAAAGGACCTTATGTCTTGTGTTTTTTCCTCCAACCATTTTTTTTCTCTCTCTCAAAGTAAGTATTGAATTAAAGGATTACTTCAACCTTTATGAGCCAGTTATTTCATGCTTCTATAATTTTTTTAAATCGTAAACTTATGTTTTGACTAGTATTTAATATTCCAAATAGAAATGAAACAGATGATCCTTTTAAAATGAGTTTCATACCTTAATTGAACAGAAAAAATTGATATAATTGAAAAAATATGACTAGGAGGTTAGAAAATTTGAATTGAATTTATCAATTGCTGAAATTTTTTGATTTATATTTTCCATGAAATCATGCTTGAACCTAATTCTGTATAGTTTTGGTGATTGGAATCCATTTCATCTCATATAAAGTTGTTTCATGTATCTTTATCAAGATATATAAACTAGTTTGGTAGATCATGAAGTGGGTAAACTTCTTTCTTGTATTTGGTTATAGTGAAATAAATTAAAAATCTATGGATCTATTATCAATAAGTAATTCTTACAATAGACACATACAGCTCCGTCCTTTAAAAAAAGAGGCCGTTAGGAGCTGAATTTCTAAGATTATAAAGACCACTTACCTTTTTGATTTACTTTGAGATGGATGGTCCTTTCAAGGCTTATTTTTGAATTTATAATTTAAAGCTGATATATATTGAATTCATAATTGGAAATTCCCACAATATTCATAATATATTACTCTTATTTAATTGTGTAGAATTTCAAAAAATATGGAAAATCACAAAGTAACATCAGTTTGATATATTTAATTTTTCGAAATATTTTTTGGAAATGACATCTGCCATTGAGATCTTGTAATTATTTGTATCTGTATATTTTGTTTTATGATTGATCCAATTGTCCTACATATTGATTTTAAGCTTATATAATCTAAAGAAATTTATATACATATATAATTTGATAATAAATAAAACTGTATAATTCACAGCGCCTTATGATTTTAAACTTTTTTTAGTCATGTGTAGTTTTATCATTTAAACTCCTGTACTTATTATATTTATAAACACTATGGCATAAAGTTCATTAATGCAAAATTTTAGCCCCCCTCAGGCCACACCTTGGTATCAATCTCTTTAGGACTGAATGTGACCCCACCATCCAGAATGACCTGGGCGGTTCCTTCACTGGGAATTTTGGAAGAGGGTCATTTTTCCTCTCCCAGAAGTACAATATCTCACACTCAATCAGTGGCTCAATTAGACTTGAGTGCCTCACAGATGAGTAGGGGCTTGAGTCACTCCACCACCAATTCAAGTGGATCCAATTTGGAAAGTCTCAATCCAACACCAAACAACAAGAAAATGTTAAAATGGATTCTTCAAGATCCATATATTATAGCGTGATATTCTCATTTGATTTATGGTAAATTTTGCTGAGAAAAATCGATATAATTATTATTAAAAACTATTATTGTATATATAATAAGAACCTTCAATACAGAAACTCAAAATATTGTTATTGGTTAATTTTTTTTATGGATTGGGGTATAAAGAGCCAATTGAAAGTTCTTTCATTAGGAAAAGACGATAGAAATCTGTAAGGGATTTCATTCCAAACCAAATTTCCTCAAAGAATATAGGTAGCCTAATTTGAGGAACTCTTATTTACAATAACTCATTGACAGACATGATATTTGATTTTTGGAAAGGTGGTGAAATTATTGAATTTCATTGATCAGACCTTTATGGTTGAGAAACCCATTAGCGGTCTTGAGCCATGCAACAAATTCGAATCAATTTCCTCTTTTTTTGTTGAGAACTATCTTTTCTCTATCTGTTGGTTTGAAAATTCTGCTTCAATGGAAGCAAAATCTTTTTTTGTGTAGGTTTTGAACTTTCGAACTGAGAGTGGCATTGCTTCAAAGGATTTCAGATCCTTCCATGGAAAAAGTCCGCGCATCTCAGCGTTCCTGCATGGGTGAGTTACTTTGGTCGCATCTAATTTCTTGAGACATACAACCATAAATTCCACAAACTCCAGGGAGCCAATGCTGCGAGAAAATAACACCTTCCATTTATCGCCATTAACTTCTTCATAGTAAGACGCAAGAATGACTAAAGCTAGTTGCGTGATCATGTCATCCACTTCTGTTCCAAAGCTACCTGAATCTTCATCAAATTTTGATTGCTCTTGAATTATCTTTTCCAACAAATCTGCAAGGAGTTCCCAATTTCGGGAGTTCCAACTTGAACTTGCAATGTTATGAGAAAGCAAAGAATACACATTCGGTTTCCAAAGAAGAAAATTTATAAGCAATTTCTTCAACCAGTTTTGAGTTCTTTTCTGTTCTTCTTCAACAACTAGAAATGGGTTTCCCTTTCCCACATGGTTCAAAAAGGAGAAGTTAAATTTGTAAACCGTCAACATTAGAAGCTTCATCTTTTCGAGAAAACTTCCATTGTTGTACCTGCCAATTCTTTCATTTTGTATGTCATTATTAGAATTGCCCATTATTGCAAAGAAATAGGTCAAAGCTTGAATGTTGCCCTCCATGTTTTTTTTCAGGTCTGCAGATGGTTCATCAATAGCTTTCAATCCTAACCTGATGCGCTTATACATCCATGAGTCTTTGGGTGGTAAAAAATGCTTTTCTACACCTTCTAGCGTTGAGAGTTTTGCTCGACAATGTTTCTGCCATTCGTTCAAGGTTGGGGCAATTTTATTTTGAGGGTATCCTTCAGGAGGTTTGTTCCAACGCTCTACCCACGGAAAAAGAGCTCTATTCCAGTAATTAGGCGACTTGCCGGGCAATTTAATACGATCACCCCTTTCGGTTTTCAACTTGAGTGTCGCCCAAAAGCCCAAATATTGTGAACCCTCTCCAAACAAGTATTTCCACTTTTCTTGGTTCATATTTTCGTAATAATATCTTACAAATAGCAAGCCTAATTCAACCGCCAATATTTTGAACTGTGAAACCTCAATGTATGCCACATTTGCCTTCCTCGCAGGCAAACCTTTTTTAGTATTAGGTTCGGTTGACAAGTACCTAGCAAGCTTTTGTCTTATCATTTCTGATTTATTCAAGTATACTTTCAAATTGACTTCTTCCTTCTCCTTATTTTTGCTGAAAAGGAAGTTTTGAAAAACAGCTTCTTCACCTTTCCCGGCCTCGTCAGGGCTTGGATGTAAAAACCACACAAATCGTCTGTTCAGAGCCAGTGTTGATCTCATCAATTTTACAACCTTTTCGAGAGGAGATTTTTCCGATAAACCTTTCACTAGTTTCAACTCAATTAAAGTCCCAAAAACATTCCAAGTTAGCCTTTCAGGTACTTGGGGCCTTGGATTTGAATTCGTCAGCGGTGAAAGGAATGCTAAAAATTGGTCCTTATCTAAATTTCCTAATTTTTCCCTCTCCGAATTTTCTATGAGAATTTGGTTTTCTAAATTTAAATTGTTTTCATTGAGTAAGGTATCTTCTGGTTCCTCAAAATTAGAAGTCAAATCACCCGCCGTGGAATCAATGCTGAGTATATTTGTTTTAATTGAATCCTCTGAGGATTTCGTGTTTGAGTTCTTCCTTGATCCAGAAAAAGCTATAGCTTTTTGACGTACATGCTCTAAAGCGTAAGGTCCAGGGTTCTTAACGCCTTAGTCAGAAATGGCCCCAAGAGTCAGAATTTGGTGATCCAATTTGATTGTACATTGAACAAATAAAGCTCATTCTATTGATTGAAATTCATATCATGCAAGAGGAGAATGAAAAAGATACGTACCCGTGTAGATAGGGGGCTCGACGAAACTTTCCTTGCGAACCGACAAGGCAGCATGAATGGAAGGAGCCGTAGGTATTGGTATGTTGCCAGGGGCTTGCGCAAAATATTCATTCGAAACCTTTTGGTTTTTTTGCCTTCTTTGGTCTAAAATTTCCGAAGCATGGGAATTTCCGCCTTTAATGGAGACAAATATTTTGCAATTAGCCATGGTATCCAACATCCAGTATGCTTTTTTCCTCAACTGAACGACTTATTAATGATTAATTAATACTTGCCTTTTGAAGAAAGCTCGGCGTCTTGAAGCCAATCTTTATCTAAATGATTTTGTTTGTTTTGTTTTGGAGTCTTTTGCACAGGTGACTCCCCTGGCCAAAGTGCCAAGTCGAAAAGTCGCTTCTTAGGATTTCCGTAATAAGGACCAAATTGATCTTGATTTAAGTCAGCTGAAATTTGATCTTGACGTACATTGTTTGAAGATATTTGTAAGTTCTTGTTGGAGGTGGAGAGATCACCTCGGTTATCGAACAACTGTAAAAAAGGAGCTTCCTGGTCGCCCGGAGAATTTGAGGTAACTAACAGATAATTTATCAATTGAGAGAAAACTCCAGTGGCGGAAATGCCTTTTTTAATTTCAAACGTCTTGCTTACAATCTGCTTTTCCCAAGTCAAAGGCGCTCTGCGCTTTGTCAGTCTGAATATTGAGTGTTGGTTGGAAATCGGGTGCAATCACACAAATGGGAAAGGGTGAGAAAAGTATGCCCATAGAGACCCCATGAAGCACAGCTCTACATTTGGCCTTCATCATTTATTTGCGCTAAATGAAAGGTTTCTTGCGTTGCGTGATACTAGCCACAAAGGTGCTTAAATTGGCTTGTAAATTGACCATATGGTTAGGGAATATAACTCCCCTTTCCAGGTTTTCCAGCCACATGATTCAAGTGCGAAGAACAATTTGGACGAAGCTGGATTCGGTCTAAATCGAGCTCTGTACAGAAAATGTTGCGCCGCGTAGAATTCTGCTTGCTGTTTCGCGAATTTCCTAAGCCTGTTGGCGAATGACTTGGGACTGGTTGGTCAGAGTATGTATGTGATCATGTGGGGAACTCAGCGGAAGATTTTGCCCGGAGCCTGTAGGCTGAGGTCGTAGCCGGTTACAGGCAAAAACCTTGATAAATTCATTTCAATACTTCCAACAGTTAAGCGCAAAAGTCCAAAAAGAAACACAAGGAGAAATAATTTGACGAAAAATGTGTGAGTTGTGAAATATTAGCTCAAAATGTTAATAAAGATTGCTACTACCTGGCAATTTAATGCTAGAGGAATGTGGCAGAAGCGGCCTGTAAAGCTGAGATTTTGTATGTATATGTGGAAATGAGAGTATTGAATATGAAAGTACGATACCTTCTGTCACTACAAATTTTAATTGCTATTCCGTATGGCAGGGCTGGCTCTTGGGTACTTTTTCAGTATTCGGTCTACCCATTAAAAGGTCTTGACCAGTAGTTACATACTCACATATGTGTTTAGTCGTCCAGGAACGAATAAGTCCTGGACGACACTCGCAGACTTATAGTATCAGTCTCATTTGAGGCAAGTAGCGAAAGTACTCATAAAAAATCTTGTATTGCAATGCGCCAATGCAAATAAAGCAGGCCATAGGGAATATTTTCATAGCATAACATGAGCAATAAGAAAATCCAAAAAAAATGCCTCAGAATGGCTTATCATCATTGAGCCATTCCTTCAAACATGTCAAGAGAGCACTTGTACGAGAACCCAATGATGCTCGCACAGCAGACTTTAATTTCCCACTATGTGAGAAAACTGAATCCACACCAGCAGAAGACGCAGGAATACTCAAGTAACGAAAAGCTATTTTGCCTAAGGTGGGGAAATTCCCTGTGATAATCTGCCGCTGCAAGGTCAAGTGTGTGATTGGGATAAATGGCCATTATATTGTATAAAAAACACACCTTCCAGTATTCCAGAATGTGCTCACCCTTGCCTACTGGATGCAAGTTTTGCAAGTAAATGAGCACCTCATCTTCTTTGGAATGAGAGAAACCAAGGGTTGATTCCATTGGTGCTTGATTGAGGTGGTGGAGGATATCTAACTTATCTGGCTCACTCTGGTAGTCAGGGGAACTGTTGCGATTCAAGGCCTCATCCTTCTTGGCTTGCTCCACTTTCAATCCAGAGCACTCTTGACAAAGGAACTCAATTATCATTTGTGATTGATCAGCTGGCACCCCCAAACATTTGAATATTTCCTTGCAATATTTTGGATTTAATAATGTAGCAGTCAAAGTGTCATTGTTCTGCATTTTGTAATTGGAGTATTTCTTCAATTTTGACAAGGCAGTCACACATGCATTGTGCCAGGTTGGGGGGCTGACTTGTTCATAGTTGCCTAAGTGCTTGAGTATCACATGGTAGTAAGGCAATACCAAATGCTATGTTGGTGCCTTTGATTGAAAAATGTTGCCAGACTGTTCAATTAGGGACAGAATTCACTGCATAACTTCTATAAAACTCCATATTTCATAGGAAAATTTGTATCTTGATCCCTCTGGGGTTTCTGTATATAGTTGAATGGATAATCTTAATGACTCTGCACACTTGATTTGGAGGAGAAAATAGTTCCACCTTGTCATTGGACTGTTGATGGGAAGCAATTTGGGATCCCTCATCTTATTGCAAGCTTTAATGAATGCCTGGAATTGCTTTGGGGACCCTTGTATATGTGAACACAGATCCCATAGAGCCCTGAAGATTAACTGTTTGGCTTTGATAGAAGCCAAAACCACATTGCAAATAATCAGCCACCAAGAGAATTGGACACAGAAACAATCAGCTAGCTTACCTGAGGATAAAGGCTCCAGCTCAAAGGTATCATGGTGACCACAATGATCCTTGGTTTCATTGTCATTGATGAGCTGAAGGTCACCCAAATTATCCTGGGTTTCAAGGGTTGCACCGTCCTAATGCTGGAATTTTTATGTACATTTGAGACTGTGTCATTCAACTTGGTCATTGTTGGAGATTCTTCATCTTCACTATCCTCAATAGGGGCACAGTGGACAGCCAAATAATTGTCAAAAAAAAAGTAGCCGTCATTGGTTAATTGACCCATTTGAGCCAAGAAATCTTTAGAAACAAGATTCAGCACATGGCATGCACAACAATGAAATCATTCATCCTTGGGCCATGTAAGGCTGATCCCCTTGAATTTGTGTTTGAGGATGCCCATCATTGACATATTATTTTCAGCGTTGTTGCCAGTTATGCTGTATAATTGTCTGAGCATGCCACACTCACTTAAGGAGTCCCAAAATTTCCATGCCAGCTGGGCCCCACTGTGGGGGCCTCCCATGGTCTGTGAGTGGGAAAAACAACAATCAGCCTTGTGCTTGTAAACTCAGAGGGAAATATTTTTGGGCTTAAATCAAAGCATAGGGGCTTCTTGTGAAAGGTATAGGTTGAAGTATTGATCCATTGGATCACTGTTGTCATGTATGACTTAGTTTGATCTTTTGTTGTCCAGAAATCTATAGTAGTGCTTATTGTTGTTTCTGAAGGTAAATTCCATACCTCATTGATGAGGTCCTGTTTGCTTTCATAGTAAAACTGGCTTGCCAAGGGAGCAATCTGACATCTTTTAGGCCAAGGAAATATCAGACAAATTTGTTGGAGGATTGATTGCAATTGATCTGTTTCAAAATTGGAGAATTACACCTGAGTGTCTACTAGAGCCTTTACCAAATCTTTCATCAAAGTATCACTCTCTTCAGCCGCCATTTTAGCCCCCAGGTTTGGCTCAATTGATGCTGGGCATTTCGTTTCCCACAGTGAGTGCAATTTTTGTTCAAGTTGGAGGTATTATTCCCCAGGATTCCAATCTTGTTGCTATGAAGAATACTGAGATAGGTGAGCTCAAAAAGTGAAAAATGAAAAGACTTGGCTCACCTACAATGGTAACACTTGTACTAATATAAAAGTGCCTGCTTCTCTTCATCCCACTCACCTCCTGGTATCATATCCTAATAAATTGATGAGGTTAAGGTTAATTGAATGATTATTGAAATTCTCATTATTATGGTATGAACACCTACCTTGTAATAATCATATACACTAGAGCAAACACGTCAGTGCTTTTGGTGGCTTCAGGAGGGTTGAGGAGGATATTTATCATACTCTCCATGGAAATTACCATTGAAATCCTCATCTTTGTCTATGTAATCACTTGAATCTTCCTCATGCGGCATGATTGAACTCAATTGGTAATTTTTGCTATCAGGCCAAATTACCAAATCCACAAGGAGTGAGGTGCCAAAATTAATGTAAGTGTCCTAAAAGAGGGATTCAAGGTTGGAAAATTCCTCCATTGGGCAGGCAAGGTGGGTATTTTATAGTGGGAGAATCAATGATAATTTTTTTCAGATGGGTCCCATGATGAGTTCTACAAAGATTTGCAATTGGTCAGATCTTGTGAGGAAGTGAAGTTCATTTTGTGGTGTCTGAATTGGTATTGTACTCTAAATGGCCAAACAAGATAAGATAAGATAATAAAGTAAATATCAAGGTCAGTCATAATATAAAGAAAAAATAAACTAGTTCAAAAAAGTGAGAGAAACCATTAGGGGAAAGTAATAATAAGTGGGAGAAGTTAGGCGCATGCAGAAAAGGTTGGCCTCAAATTGGTTTGGTGGTTCTGGAGCAGTTTTAGATGGGTTATGACTTGAGGGGTATTTACCCTCTAAGTCAGACTTACAGTCAGGGTACTTACTGGGGGAGTTGTGGCACCGGTAAGTAATAATTTGGCACCAAGCAAAAAAGGGACCATGTTGGTTATTAGGGACTGAAAGTAGTTACCAGGATGCCAGTGCTGCTGTATGGCATATCAACTACATTGCATGCTTTAGCAGATAGAAGTTATTTCTTGATTTTTTTATTACAAAAATAGCAATTTTGAGATAATCCTTTTTATCAATAAAAATTTCATTTTTGGCAAACAAATTTCTTTTTGTCAAAAAGTCACTTTTTCACCAGCATTTTTTTTGTTCAAAAGATGGATTTTTTACAAAAATATTTCTTTCCAAAAAAAAACATTTTTTTAAATAATGAAATTATTATGATTTTTTCTAAGACTGAAAGGATAATTCAATTTGTGAGAAAAAATATCAGGACCAATATTTTAAGCCATATCGTTATTTTTTTGGTGAAATTCAAAGTTTAAAAAATCATACAAAAGGATTACCTGTCCAAAAATAGAATTATTTTGAAATCTATCTTGTTGACTATGCATCCTATACACTTTGAGAATATGGAAAATAGTTCTAAATAATATGAGACGTGGAAAATCAACTGTAAAGGCTATATCTGTTAAACAACACATGGGAAATCATTTATCCAAAAGGGACAAGATTGATGTATGATACCACCTTTTCTGGATTTTGATTCTTAAAAAATAACAATATTGATGAATAAAAGTCACACTTACAAGAATGCAAAAGGAAACATTAATTAATTTATGAGATATAAAAAACATAATATAGGTCCTAAAGAGCTTAGAATTCATTTCATCAAATTTGTTATAACCTAACAGATTTAAGCACTATCTTTGAGATTTTAATCCCCACTTTCACTTGTATTCTTGAGAAAAACACCTAATTTTTTCAGATATATTTTAATTATTCAAATTCAAAATCTTTATAGGTAAATATTAATTATTCATCTTTATATTTGGAAGAAATTTGATTTTTTATTTGATTCCTGAAATTAAGGAACAACTTTGGAGTTCCACCACAGTTTTAATCTTTTAATGTTCTTGTGCCTTGATATTAAAAGAGGTAGTATGATTTATTCAATTTTTTCCTTCAAAGTATTTATTCTTCTTTTTTCTTGTGATTATTGGATTTTTATAAAGATTAATATTAGAGTTTGGTGTTTTAATGAAATTAAAAAAAGAGTTGAGGTGATAAAGAAAATTCAAAGACTTAATCAAGAGTTTTATTCTTCATTTTAATGAAGGAATAAGCAATAATAAATCTATCAAAAAGATATTATTCATCTTTGAACCTCATCAATATTTACTATAGAAAAAGAAAATACAGAGCTAAAAAGTTTTTAAGATTTCCTTTTGCTATTTTGAGTCATTCTTCTGGAATTATTGATAAAAAATTGGTATAAAGACTTCATACTTTGGATTAAAAGATGAAAAAAATTGAAAAAAGTCTCCAAATTGATATTTTAATTAATATTTTAGTTTTTTAAATATTCTAAATAGAAAGATTCTCTTTCAAAGATCACTTGAATATATAGGGATGTATTGAGTTTATTCATTTTTCAGTATTGGGAATTACCAATTATATTTTGAATTTGGAAGAATTTGGGATTACTTCAGATAATTATTGTACAGAACTACAGTCAAGTTTTGATGATTTGTTTTATTAAGCTCATTTAAGATTATTAGAAATATGTGAAGCTCCAATGTTGGAGAAAGAAATGAGTCACATGAAGAATTTCTTATTTTTCCAGAAGCTCTTGGAGTATTTTTGAAGTTCACAAATTTCTCATAATTTCTCTATCTTTTGTAAAGGCTAAGCTCATATGAAGTCTCAGGGTACCAAAATTATACTTTAAAACCCAGTGTTGTAAATGTAAATACATGATGTTTGAAGGAAACTGGAGCCCTTCATGAGCCTTGAAGTAGATTTTACATACCCAAATATGCCACAATTGATATTAGAATAACTTGTGTAATATACATAACCCCTATGTCATACATTTACCCAAAATTATTTACTTATCATATAAAAAAATATAAATGATGTTTTTGTTAGTAAGTGAATCCATGCATTTGAGGTCAGATTTGAATTCTACACAATAATTTACCTAGGGTAACTCAATAGGGTAATTAGGTTTAAGCTCACTCTATGAGGTAATAATATGAAGAATTATTTAACACCTCATCATCAATACCACACAAAAGAATTGTGAATTTTTTTCTTTTTGCATTTTCACACCAAAAAATGGTATTTTTAACAATCCCATGTTACATATAAACTAAGAATAGTGTTATGTCTATTCATGGCACTTAAATGATCTGTATTCTTAAATACAGGTTTGGTACACTCATAGTGTATATTAGTCTTGAATCCTGAATTACAATTTTTGATGTGAAAATAGCTAAGGGGGACAACAGACATCAAAGACAGCCAGGGTCCCCAACTTCTGAAGCCTCTGAGGTGTGACCAACATCCAAGCTTTGCTCCATGGAATATTGTGGCCAAATGTTTCTATTAAAAACATTTTTGGAACCTTGTTACCAAGTTAATATCCCATTAGATGATGAGAAAATAGCAAATGAGCCACTATTTTGACATGTTGGGGAGTTAATGAGCAACTCTCACTCCTGTAAACATTCTCAATTTGAATGATTCTCTATGGATAAGCCCAAAAAGGGTAAGTAAAATTTTTCCAGGACTAGTATAAATGAAAATCTCTCCTGGAAACCAGTTGTAGCTATGCTATCTGCTTATACCATGTAGAAAATAGAGTAAAACTTCAAAATCCATTAAGAATTCAATTATTAATGAATCCTTCTGAAATATTGGGGACCAATGGAGAAAGGGATCATCTGAATGAAAACCAAGAAGAATTATTACTTAATAGCTAAAATAGTAAGTTTTACTTACAGTAAATTCTTTATGACCTCATGTGAAACACTCAATTTGGAAAAATTCACAGAAAATACCACCTGTGATGAAATCTCCAATAACATTGAAAACTTTAATAAAAAGGTTAGTTCTAGATAAAACAAGATTCATAATAGTAACTTCTTTATTTATTAACCATGAATGGGTTGGTAGCCATATAAAATGACTTAATCAAGTAATTATGATACTTTTACATGACTACAAGTGATGGAATAAATAAAAAAGTCAAGTTAAATGGTTTCTAGCTCACTGGTTTCTCAGTTTTTCTCCATTTCACACCTCTAAAATCTGTTTTAGACTTAAAATAAAGCAACTATTCCTGTTTTTTCAAGATAAAATTTCATCATTCAGTTAAATTATTAAATCAATAATACCATCAGTAAGTATAGATTAAATGATCATTCTTGAAGTAATCTATATCTTTATAATTGAATAAGAAAGACTTGAAAATAAAAGAATATTACTATTTCCAATAGTATTTTAACTTCAATTACTGTATAACTGTTTCAAATCCACTTTTGATTGTATAAATCCACAAATAATCTGTTAAATAAATCTATCAGATCTTTTCAAAGAATTTTTGGAGTATTGGTGAGTTATTTGTCAGCTTATCAAAGTTTTCTCTAATTTTTGTAGTTTGCTTGAAGAATCCATTATCATTATTCTTGCAAAAAATAACAATTAATTAAAAAATGCATAGATTTTCAAAGATTTGTCAAATTTGAAGGGTCATCAAATATTCAGAATTGAATTTGAGCTACCTTTGACTATTCAAAACCAAATTTTGGGGTCCATTTTTGGGAATAATGAAAGAAATAATCACATTAAAACTTTCATTTATATATAATTTAAGTAAAGTTTTTCTCACATATTGATTCTAAATTATGTTAGGCCTTTGGTAAAAACACATAGGCCCTTGAGTGTTTTTTCCATAGCTTATTAAATACACACACAAAGGGCTATGGGCCCCTTCTTGATTAAATAAATGGAAATGTAAATGCAATTTATGGTATTGTTGATTCCATTCATACCATAAATGAGATTCTTAACGGCATTAATTTTATTTATGAATTTTTGATTCCATTAATGTAACTTATGTCACTTACCCCATTGGTGATTTCATTCTTGTCACTTATTTAATTTTTGATGCAGTTCATTTCATTCATTTATATTTAATTAATTTTTTTTTTACTTACTTATTATTTACTTACAAATTAGTATAAATGAAACAAAAATACAAGAAAGACACAATATAAATGTACAAGAATAATAGATTTAAGAAAAAAATAATCATGATAATAATAATTAATTTCATGATCAGATTTTGATATACATAAAGCTGGATATCCACATTAAAAAATATAAGATAATAGAAATAAAAATAAGAATAAAGAAAAAAATTGATTAAGAATAAAATACAAATAAAATAAATATAAAATGAAAGGCACAATGCATGGCTATTGGAAAAATTCAATTTGTACTTCTCAAAGAATTCATGTTTTAATTTGAATTTTTGAGCCACAAAATGAAAACCAAAAAATTAAAAAAGAAATGAGAAAAAGATCCATTCAAATTTTTCAACCTCCAAAGAAAAATGCAAAACCATAAGTTTTGAATTTTGGTTGAAAACATGATTTATAAAAAGAACTCATCAATGAAAATAATTGAAAAATGCCATTTATTGAATCAACCACAGCATAAACATGACATAAATTTGCTTCTTAATTCCAATACAGGTGACAAGACACCAATCAAACTTCTTTTTAGCCAAAAGTCTTGCTACAGAAAAAGAAAACTCTTGTGGAAGACAGCCTCAATTTAATTTTATGATCAAGCATATTCAAAGCTTGAAGTTTAGTACAGCATTAGATCAAATTCCTGTGCTATGTGCTTGATTCTTGACCCACGATTCAAGCTTACATGGTTTACTCAGCATGATTTGCTGCAAGAAGACAAAAGGAGCAGTGATAACAATCCAATCAAATATAAGGATGAAGCACTCACACATCTAAAATAAGTATATGCTGAATATTCTTCTGAATATGGAATCCACTTTTCACCACAATGTCAAGTTTCTGAAACAGCTTCAAAAAACTGAAAGAAATTGCATCATTTTGAAGAAAGAATGTCTAAAACAAATTATAAAACTAATGAAACTCTTGAATATTTGCAAACTGATTCACCACATTATATAATATCCATTCTTTAATAGTGGAAGAGCCACGAAAATAGGTTTCCAATATTATCCAAAGTTGTTAGAGATTACCTTGGAATACCTGCAACCTCAGCATGTAGTGAATGTGGATTTTCTGAAGCTGGGAAATTGATTACTAACAAATGCACATAACTTCCATGCAATTCTGTGGAGGCAAATACGTGTTTACAATCTTGTTAAATAATAGAATTCATGAAAGTATGTGCATTGGTATTATAAACTTCAATAATTCCATTTTTATTTTTACTTGCTAAATTGTTTTGTCTTGAAATCATATCACATGAAATTTAATCAATCAAAAAATTATGAGAATTGAAATAACTGTTCTTATCATATTATTCATTTTAGATCAATTCTATTCATCAGAACTTTCTTATTTAGAAATTTTTTTAATTACAGTTTAAGGAATATAATCATTTTCTGTCAAAAAATCACAATTTTATTTTTGAAATAAATAATCCTTTCCCTTAAAATTATATTTTTGAAATCAATAACTAACACAGATAATTTAGCTTGATTGCCTCTTTTTGCAAGATTATGATGGTGAGGAATATTCATTTTTAGGTAATTTGGTTTGCATAGTAGCAACCTGAATTTTTGTCAGGTGTATTTCTTTGCAATGTTTTATGGCCAAAGTTTACATTTTGAATTTTTCATATCAATGGCCATACCCTATTCCAGTCTAGCTTAATATCATTGAATTATAATATTAAACATTTGCTATTATATGAAGTACATATAACATGATTATCTAAATATTCACATAGAATATTTATTCTTTTAAATGAGAATATAAGACAACACATAATATTTTGGTAAAATGATGTAAGTGACGTAATCTTTCAAACAAAATCCTTAGGAAATGAAATTTTTTGAGGAATTTGTCACTTTTTCTAGTCATATTTATTCCATTGTGTTTTTCAATGTTTTTTTTGGAAAATTTCTCCAAAGATTTCTTTCAAAAAATTTCCCACTTATGAATTCCACCATTCTTTTCAAAAAAATGAAGGATTCAATCTTGAGAATCAAAAACAAGAAGCCCATATTTTTAGGAAACTTCTTGGGTTGAATGATTGTAACAATGGAATAAATCAAATGAATTTCATGAAAAATGCCATATTATGTGTCAATGGCATCAACATTTCCATAAATAAAATTAATGGCATCAACAATTCCATAAGTAACATGAATGGCATCAAGAATTACATATGCAACATGAATGGCATCAACAATTCCATAAGCAACATGAATGACATAAATGACATTAATGGAATAAAAAATGCATAATTGAAATTAATTGCATGAAGGGAATTAAAAATACCATAAATTGCATTCACACCACCATTTATGGGATAAGAATTCCATTTATTTCATCAACAAGGAGCCCATAGCATTTCTTATGTGTATTTAATAATTTATGGAAAAATGCTTAAGGGCTGATATGTTTTTACCAAAGGCCCAAAATGATTTAGAATCAATACATGAGAAAAAAATCACTTGAATTATGTATAAATTAAAGTGTTCATGTAATTATTTCTTCCATGCTTCCCAAAATCTGATTTAAAAATTTGGTTTTGAATATTCAAAAACTCAATCATTTGATTTCAAATATTTGAAGGTAGCTCAAATTTTATTCTGAATATTCAGTAATGCCGAAAATTCAATATTGAATATTTGATGACCCTTGAAATTCCACAAATTTTCAAAAAGCTATGCATTGGAAAGGCAGAAGTAAATCCAAATAGAAATAAAATGAAAAATATAATGAAAATGGAATAAAATATAATTAAATGAATTTACAACAAAAATAGAATTGAAAGAAACAGAAAATCAAAGAAAGATCAGATAGATATATCATGAATATTCAAAATAAGATAAAATTAAAATTAAATTACAAATTGTACCACCAAATCAATAAATCTGATACCAAGTACCCAAAAGATTTATTCAAGGTATACTCAAAACAACTTATGATTCAAACAACATAAATCCAATAAATACTAAATTATAAGAAGAAATTCTCACAAAATGACATACAAGAAATCAAATTAAAGCAAATTAAAATGAACCAGGAAAAAAGATGAACATTAAATAAAATAAAAGAAACTTTTCCAGTTTAAGAAAAAAATGAGAATGAAAATATAAATCAGAATCAATTGAAAATCTAATAATTGCTTTTTAATAATGTTTATAACAGAAAATATATATAAATTTAATATTATTAGAGTAAGCTGAAGGTAATGAAAAATGTAAATATGCTACAACTTCTTAGTGACTATTATTACACTGGTTGAGTTTTCAGATGAAATTTCGATTATCTTTGAAAAGATAATTCATTATTTGCTTGGGATGTTTTCTTGGAATTAATCACCACAACTTAACATAACAATAAATAATTTTTATTTAAAGATTTCTTGGGTTTTTAGTGTCTTAATATTTTTGGAAATTATGATATCAATAATTAGTATTGCAGCCTTTAATTGGGTAATCAGGCATATAATAGTAGGATAATTCATCTAAATTATTTCATTATTGTCATGAATAATTGATTAATCATCATTATAATATCTTAAGTAAATAACAATTACTGAATTGATTGATTATGATTATATGTTGCTAAATATAAATATTTTGATTAATTATTATTTTGAATAATTATTCTTTATGATTATGGGGAACTGCTACATTACTATTATGAATGATTTCCCAATTATTATAAGAAAACACTAATTCATTTTGAATACAAGCCACACATTAATTATTAGAAAAATTGTCTTATTAATCAAAATTAATTTTTTATAGGATTTTTATTTTTTGTTAGTTATTATTCTTCTAGTCTGAATAATTGTCACTTATATCTTGATGATATTCCTCATGACTAATTCATATATTATTATGATGAACTACTTATTTAACCTATTAACCACAAATTATGCATAAAACTGAATATGAATAATTCATGAATCATAAATCAATGAATTTTTCATGATATTTATAAGCAATTACTTACTTATCCTTCTTTTATTTAGTAATTCATTTGTTAATTTTTTAATTTCCATTTTTTTTATGGACCAAAATTTTGTCATTTATGTTTACAATTTATCTATTATCTATGATCTATTTATATCTCTATTCAGACTTATTAATTGAGATTATAAATTTTAAATTATGCACAGGTTCTTATATAATTAAGTGATGAATCATTTTTATATTTCCATAATTTAATAATAATTCATTTGTATTATTTTTATTATGTTTATTATGCTTTTTGAGTTTTCATTTCTTATTTATTTGTTTATATTTCTTGTTATCATTTTCTCCTATTTATTATCAAGGATTTATTCATATTTATATGATGACTTATTTATTACACTTATCAATTATAGATTATGTGTCACAGGGGCTCTTGGGAAGAAAAAGAGTGGCCTGGCACTCAGGAATCAGGGACTCACTTGGAGGGCTCTGAAGATAAGAGAATAATAAAGAATATATTTCTTTAAGAGAAAATGAGATCAGTACAGTATATGCCAAAGATAAGAATAAAGTCAAAGACCAAGGGATAATAAGAGAAAGCCAAAGACCAAAGAGCCAACCAAACAAATCCTCAATTCACTATTTGAACCTGCTAGAAAGAACAATGGAATTAGTAAAGGATATGACCACCAATATCCACTGACACCAAAAGAAAGCAGTGAAAATGACTGACTTAATATTATCAGTATTTAGTATAATAATGTAAATAAAATAAGAATAAAAATAAATCCAAAATATTAATTAACTGGAGAAAAAGTCCCCAGGGAGGAAAAGGTGGCCAGTATATGTGAAAAGTTGAAGACTGATCCTGGAGGGTTGATCACCAAGCTGTATTGAGTTAATAAATATCTGGCCATCCTGAGAATGAACTGTGGGTCTTGATTTACCAAAATGGAATATGAATTGGCCCAAATGGGTCAATGCCATACAGGTTGCACAAATACTACCTGTATGGATCAATTGAGTTTTACAAGGAGTACTGGAGTTCTAGATACCTTGAAAACTGATTTGAATGATTGAAAAAATCTTGAAATTGCCCTTGAAGAATACTTCTGGAATGAAATACCCAAAACCTGGAAAGCCAGGGAGCTGGAGTCCTCAAATGGTCCTCTGATAGCCACCATGGATTGTAAGACTTCGGGGCTGAAGCCTTCCTTGAAGATAGGTTATTGGCCTGGTGACTTGATTTGAAATGAAATAATGAAGTCCTGAAAACATCACCATTGAATACTTGAGGAAAAATGGTACATAATGGTATATAATACCATATATACACCACTCCTGGTTCCTGCAGACTTGGGTCAATTGAATTGGGCCAAAAATCTCCCTGATATTAAGCAGAAACCCCTTATTGAAGGTGGCTGGTGGCCTCTGGTGATTTCCAGAGGCTACGGCTTGAGTCTTGAGGGATATGGTCATTCTGGGTGTCTTGGGTCCTTGGGCCAATTTTGGGTTTTTTGGGTCTTTTGGGATTTATGGCCAGAATAGGCTCAGGTGGGCCCAATTGTGGTTTGGGATTCACCAGAAATTGGGGGCTTCTGGTATGACCCCTTGGCCCCTGTTGGTCTCATTGGAATTAGGCCAAAAGGGGCCTAATGCATCCCATGGCCCACAGACCACAGGCCATAGAGGCTGTAGGGGGCCTAAATGGCCCAAATATTCCATTTAGGCCCTAAATCCCTTAATAAAAGGGGGTGGTCCAGAGGCTCATGGAAGACTGGATGACACCCCAGGCCCAAATTCAGTGGGTGGTGAAGTTGGAAATTGGCCAAAAGGGCCAATGAAGCAGGACATGACCTGAGGGCCATGGATGACCATGCGCCATAGATATGGCCAAAGAGCCATTCCATGCCATGAGTGTTCAAATGGCCTAGTTTTGATAATATGGTCAATTGGCCATGCATTGGTGGAGGCTTGACTTTCCATAAACACCGATTGGGAGGGGGTTTTCCAATGGTTGTAACATTATGGATGAATTTTAATATTGCTCATTGATGAATCACCATTATGATTGAATAATTTAATAATGATTCATTGAGTGTTTATTATTTATATTTTTTTATTTACTAATTACTTCCTTTTTTTTTTTTTTTTTTGGGTTTTTATTTTTTATTTCTTTATGTTTTATTCTTTATGGGTTAATTTTTTGTTATCTCATTTTATTATTTATTTATATTTTTATTGCTTATTTTGAATTTGGTAATATTTTTTTACAGCTTATTCCTTTATTAATTATTAGTAATCACTTTTTTATCGATTATTCTGCCCTAATCTCTTAAAAGCTCTTAGTTTTTTATATTGTATCATTTTAGGAGCTTTGGGAAGAAATTACCTAATACATAAGAGGTTCTAAAGTAATACAAATACTTGTCATGGTGTGGGCTCCCACCATGAAAAGCAAATAGTCTACACTAATTAAATCAATAAATAGGAGAAAAAGCTGTATTTATTGAAGATTTTGACTTCCTTTAATGTTATGGTGGTGTTCCATTCTTTATTGCTCCAGGAACTGGCCATATTGTCCTAGAAAGCTCCTCTTTTGTGGATCGGTTGACCCAAGACCACAATTGATCAGTCACCAGAAGTTGCTACAGCCTCAAGCCATCTCTTTGCATGTGCACCCACATAAAGAGGAAAAGCCTCAAGAGACACCCTGCTTTGACCAAGTCCACTGAGGGCTTTTAGTATATGTTTTGCATTGGGAAAGTACTCCAAAAGTGAAAAGGAAAATTGTTAACTTGAGTAAAAAAATGGTTTTGTGGAGATAAAAATAATTTTACCACTGTGTTGATTGGGACCTTTTTGGTCACATTTATCCTGTGGATGGAAAAAGGAAGTTCACAACAAAGAACCAACTCCTTGCTTCAGAAGGCTCCTGGAGATATGTACACTGCCTCTTGTGATGTAAGCCCCCTGGAAAAAATCTGGGAAAACCCTAGAATGTGAGCTAGCGCCTTAGAAAGCCTGCACCTTGAGAAAGCGTCACACACAGTTTCTCTTAGTACAAATACGAGTGAGCTATATTTCATAACCATTTCATATTCTATTTGAAGCTCTGAAGTCTACTTCAGCTGAGCTTTGAATAAAAAAAACCATTTTGCAGCACTCCACTTATACCAGCACTTGAACTGATCAGGGAGTTAAGTATGGTTTGTCTAGTATTTGTAATCATTGAATGCATTGTAGCTTCCCATTGAGAAGACATGTTTCCAACAAATAACCACCGGAAAACCATGGAAATGAGATTCAAAATCAAAATGTTGTTCCTAAAAGTATAAATGTTTACCTTCATGAATTACTTGTCTGGTGGGGCTGCTCCCAACAGACTACTAACAGAAAACCTCGTTGAAGCTAGCATTCCCGAAAAGATACTTTTGACTCCAAAAGTTAATAGAAATCCCAATGAGACCAGGTATCCAATTAAAAACAAAGCCAATACACCAAGTGCTAGAGTAGCTGCAGAAAATGATACCAAAGCAGCCAAAACATCTTAATCAAAAACAATATTTTCAACCTTCATGTTCTGCTCTTCCCTTTGGTTTTCCCAGAGCCATAAATGAATAAGTGCTTGTTTTGGAAAATTCATAATGCATAAAATGACCTACAAGCCTGAGATCATAATAGCCAAGGTTCCTGTAGTGGTTTGAGTGCTAAAGAATGCAAAAGTAAATTAACAACTGAAATCAAGAACAAAAGTTGTTTGTAAGAGTTGGGAGAAAAGCTTTCCTAAAACTGTTGACACTGAGAAGTGAATGGCCTTATATACCAAATTCAGGAGATTGTTCCATCCCTATGCAGATAGTAAAATATTCCCTCATAAATTAGGATTGTACCACCGTAGACAATTAATTAATTAGGGTGTACTTGACTGTAACGTTTCAAGTGTTGTTGGGTGGAAGTGATGGCAGCTAAGACGGATTGCCAATTGAAATGCGATTTGATATTCGTGTTATGAATCAATCCATGGTTCCCCACAAGTTTCTTCCAGACTATTCACCAATGTCAAAAAGAAAAAAATGGATTCAAGGAGTTGGTATACATCTAAATGGTGGAAGATCCTGAAAATTCTTCGGTTGCCAGCGGAATTGGTTGATGAAAACTGAAAGTAAATCATTTAAATCACACTTCTTTATTTTCCATACCTGATTCTGTGATTCATCAATTCTAACAATGAGAAAAAAAATTAGTTTTGGGTCTCTTGATTAGAAGGAAACAGAAGAAAATCAAGGACAATTTCAAATAATGCTCACTTAGATGTTTCATTCAGCTTTCAATTGGGGTTGTCCAGAAATTTTGAAGGATGACTATGACTTTAAAATTCCAAATTCATCAAGATTTGACTAAAAACAAAATCATCCAATCAAGATGGGTGCTTTAATGTAGCTCTTAAAAAAACGAGAAAGAGGGATATTTTTAATGTTTTTTAAGGTTCAAAGGTGAAAGAATTGGTAAAATGTTGATATTCATGATTGCCCCACAGAAGAAGAAAGAGTGTATCAGGATACTAAAAAGAATTTGTGGTGGTTCGAAATTGCTACTACTAGCAAATTGATGAATTTGGATTAATTAGTTATTTCTTTTACTATCAGATAATTTTGTTTGAGCTGGATGAATTTTAAACCTAGTCGGTTAGTTGTGATGTCGCTGGGTTTGTGCTGCACTTCAGGTAATCGACCAAAACAGGAAGTAACACGGCATTTTATAGAATTAATTAACATAAATAATAAATAAAACATAAATGATAATTAACAGAAATAAACTATAATAATCAATGAAATAGTAATTATAATTCCAAAAAGAAGTTATAGATAAAATATCAACTATAAAAATTAATGATAAATGAATTCTAAATTGTAAAAAATGAAAATCAATCAGGAATAAATAAGAAATACAACCTCATTAATGGAAATAAATAATAAACAAAGTCTAATTAATGAATATAAAGTAAGTATAATAAAGTAGATAAGATATAAGCTGTAATGAATAATGAAACAAAATATTAATCATAAGAATAAATGATAAAAAATTATAAATTATAATTAATCAAAATAAATAATGAAGAGAATACAAGATATAATTTATCAATATTCAGGATAAAAAAATATGAATAATGCATACTAAACTAAATAAGACATAAATAATAAAAATAAATATTAAATGGAATATAAAATATAAAATATAAAAATAAATAAGCAATAAAATATAGAATATAATAAATAAAAGTGGATAATATCATTTTTAAATAATAAGGATAAATAATTAATAAATTATAAGATACATAATGAATAAGGAAAAATAAAAATTTCATATATAATAAATAAGGTATTAAAAAATAATAATAAAAGGAAGATAATAATAAGGAATGGAATTCAAAATTATAATTAAACAAAAGATAAGTAATTCAAATAAATAACAAAAAACAGATAATAAAACATTAAAATTCAAAACAAGGCATAAAAAATACATAATTAATAATAATATTTAATAATTCATAATAATTAATAAATAATAAATAATAAGGGTTAATATTTGATAGAATAATGTATACACCATAAAGATTTACAAAGAATAATTATTAATACTCATTTAAAAAATGATAAATAAATCATCATTGTATATCATTTATTTATTCATTCAAATAAGTGGAAATTGTATTTCATCTTAAAAGGTGAATTCTATGCTTGACATTTTACTCCCCACAAGGTATATCAAATGGGAATACTAAATACTTTTGTAAATTATTAGAATGAGCCAAATAGAATCATGATGTTAATTTCTTGGTGACATTATAAGCGACTAGAAAGATGAGCTTCATTAATATGAACTAATATTCTCTCCCAAGTGAACAATTTTATCTGTCACATTTTTGTACATTCCAATTCCTTTATCATGCTGGTTATAAGGCACAGATAATTTATTTGTAATCTGGAATGATACTGCAAGCCTAGTATGATTTTCAAATCCTTTTTCCACAAAATTCTCCAATTTTTGGAATCTATGCGCCCTTGGTTTCCATATTATTTCATCAATTTTGATGAATGAATTACATTTAACTTTGAATAATTTAATTTAATTCTTGATAAATTTAAAGTGATGTTAATAAATATGATTCTAATTAATTTAAATTAATTTTAAATAGCTTAAATTAATTTTGATTAATTTTTTTATTTGATTTGAATTAATGGTAATTAGTTCTAAATAGTTTTAATTGATTTGAACTAATTTTAATTAATTATTAATCTTAACTGATTTTAATTGATTTTCATTAATTTGAATTAATTTCTATTAGCTTTAATTAATTCCGATCAATTCTATTTACTTGTAGTTAATTTTGAGTAATGGTAAACCCATGTAAAAAATTTAGTAAAAACATGTAAGCCCCTATGTGTTTTTGCCATGAATTGGTAAAAACACATAAGGGGAGAGGTGTTTTTTAATTAAAATGTAGGTAAAAGTTACATCTATTGGGAAAAATACATGTATTGAAGTGTTAGATCCATAAATGGAATAAATGCCATTTTTAATTCCATAAATGGCATAAATGCCATGATTCATTCCAGGAATAGCACAAATTCCATTGTTGATGCCATCAAAAATGACATAGAAATTCCATTTATGGCATTTTAATTCCATTATTAATGCCATGAATGAAATTGTTGATGTCATTTATGGAATTTTTAATTCCATAAATGGAATTTCTATCTCATTTTTGATGACATTTATGACACTTTTAATTCTATAAATAGCATTTTTATGTCACTATTGATTCCATAAATGGAACTTCCATGTCATTGTTATGCTGTGGTTGATTTCATAAATGGCATTTTTTAATTCTTTTAATTGATGAATTATTTGCATAAATCATATTTTAAACAAAAATTCAAAATTTATGGATTAAAATTTTGATTTGGAGGTTTAATATTTGAAGGGATTTCTTCTTCATTTTTTTTCCTGAATTTTTTGGTTTTTATTTTGTGGTTTGAAAATTTGACTTCAAAGAAAAATTCCTCGAATAGTAAAAATCACTTTTTTTGAATAGCCATGACTTGTAATTAAAATAATTTCATATTATCTTACTAGTAATTTTATTATTATATTTCATTGTGATTTATTTTACTATACAGTCACTTCTTACTGTTATAATCACTAGTAGTATATAACAAGCAGTAGAAATAATTAAGTAATTTAATATATCTTTGTGGTTATAATAGATTTATTTATTATATTTCATAAAAAAAGTCATGGTAATGTTGATTAATAGTAATATTATCAACATATTCATAGACAAATCTCAAAAAATTACTTTATATTCCAGAAAAAAAGTAGAAAGATTATTATAAAATTTAATAACAAAAATAGGGATAAATTTGTATTCATCATAAAAATGGGAATTCTGAAAAGCAATTTTTTACTGATTTATTTCACTAATTTTTCATAAATAATAGTATTTGGAGAAAAAAAATATACTAAGACCACATAATGTAGAGTTTTTGTCATTAATTCTTGTGTTATTGATGTGAAAAATTCTTAACTAAGAGATTTAATTATTTAACTGAACATTTCCTTACATTATATAGATATCAGATTATTGCACAAGTCTTCTTCAAGAGACCAATATTTAATTGAGAAAATATTTTGTTTTTAATGTCACAGAAGTTTTTTTGAACTTCATTGTTTTTGAATTATAGCTTTATCACCACTGTTATATTTAATGATTGTTATTTAAAGCCTTGAATCTATGAAAAATATTTATCAAGGTGAAATATTTATTGTCTAACATGGATGTAACTTAATATGGATATTAGAATTCATGCTAAAATGATGGAAATGCTTGGAAAATTTCATCCACCATTATATCAGTATAATAAGCTTTATAAATTTTCAGCATCTGTCACATGGTGGAATTTGATATATAACATTCCAGTATTGACTGGTCTTTCAACCATTTCAATAGCCTTTTTGGGAAGATTTCCCACTGTTGAGGTCTGGAAGACAGCATTGTGACAATAAAATGGTTACCAACATCATGGGTTTTATTCTAGTTGGAGACAAGGGGAGGTCTCAATCAAACAACCAAAAATAAGTGGGTTTTCTGCTCCATTTCTATAAAAGGGTTCTGGCCCCCTGAGTTTCCTTCTAGGCTCCTGTTATTACTAATGTAGCTCCATGAGGTGAAATGGGTAATACAATCAGCTACATGCACTTAAGAATGCAGTGCCTTAAGCCCAGGGGTAGTTTCACATGGTGGAATGTGATCTACAACTTTCCAGTATTGACTGAACTTTCAAATGGTTTAATAGATATTTCGGCCAAAGTTCCCTTTTTTGAGGTCTGGAAGACAGAATTGTGAGAGAATCTTATCATGAAATTCAAAATAATACTTATAAGAAAATATCTCATTTTTTCACAAATGATATACTTGATTTAGTAGATTCCCCCCTAATAAATAAATATTGAATTAACATCAATCAGTGACCCTCATTTTTAGAAGAGATCTTACAAGCTTGTTTCATCTATATAATGAATGAAAACAATGATAAAACTACCTTCAAAAAAGCTCATTAAATTAATTAATATAGAGCATATGTGTCATAATATTTACTCCTTAATCCTGGAAGCTGCCAAATACTGTCATTCCATGAATTAATACTGCATATATTCAAAAGGTATGATACCTTTTAGGTGTGGCTTATAAGTGTAGAGCTCCAAATATATGGCTTCCTTGAAATTTCAAGATTGAAAGATATATAAAAAATAACTTATTTAAAATGCATAAAATTTGATAGAACAAGTATGATCTACAGAAGATAATATTCAAACTCTCAAGTCCCAAGAGATTGAATTGTAATAAAGTATCAAAATTAGGGAGGTCTCATGGGTTTTTTAATTATGCCTTCAAAGTAGGTATTTTATTCAAAAAATTGAAATTAAATTTTAAAATTCTTTTCTGAATATGTTAGCAGTATAATCTGGTATCCCCTCTTATTTCAAAATCTCAATCAAAAATATAAATTCAGACCTTATTTATCAGATACATATAAATGACAGTATGAAGGGATATTATTTCCCTTGGTGAGTAATTATTTTCATTCATATTTTCAAGAATTTACCACTTGAAATTAAAAAGGTGGATTTTCACCTTCTACAATATCTCACATCAAAATAGGCTTTGATACAGTAAAGAGGTTAATTTAATCTTGAAAGGAGTTTTTTTTAGTAAAATTTTTCGCTTCCTCAAGAGAGAAAAAATTAAAAAGATTTCATGGCAAAAAGGTGTTTTCATTAATTATGCTTTTTGATGAAGAAGGCTTATTTTCAAGGTCATGTGAATCAATTTTCAAACTACGTTTGGTTCCTAATTCCTCAAGAATGATAATTGAGATTTGATTATTTTACTTCCTACTTTGAAATCTTTGGATTAAGCTTATATATGGAAGATATATGGTTGATTAATTTTCCAAATCTGGGAAAGGAAAATATCCATAAATCTATATATGTAATAACTATCAATATAGAAGAAAATGAGAAATTTGTATAAGGAAACTTAGTAAAAAGGACTTGTATATTTGAGTAAGTATTAGTAAGAACTTCCTTCATTCCTTCATCATGTTGTGATAAATATATGGCACTGTGCGGGCTAAACTTTTGTACATTTTGAAAGAAATTCATGAATTAAGAGATCATTGTTTTAAGAAACACCTTATTGGAGATATTTGTGCATGTTTGATGTTTCTTTTGGGTTTTTGATGGAACTTTTGTTCACCATGATTAAAATTTCTCTCAAAGCTTCTATCAAACCACCAAAACCCCCTGGCTTTGAGATTTGTTGAAGTCAAGTGAGAAACAAACTGAATATGGGAAGATTGGATAATTAATTATGGCTAGAAGTTCCTTAAGTATGAAAGGATAGGGAGAATACTGGGTGCTTTCCAGCCTGTGACTCAAAATCAGCGCACAAGTATGAGAGTGGAATACCATAAAACCTTGGTAGAGCAAAATACCGCCAAAAAAGGGTCTGAGTTAAGATAGCTTATACATAATATCAAAGGAAAGAGTAAAGTCACATATTTCTCAAAATGTAACTCCAATCATCATAAGAGAAACAATGAAAAAGCTATTCAGGCTTAAAATAAGAACTGTGCTTTAACCTTAATTTTCACCTCCAATCTTAAATCAATAGAAAGAGGAGGAATCCCATTAAATGGGTTTCCAAATTGAAGATCTAATCCAGAGCTATCCAATGGTACTAGCCAAACAAAGATAGCATCAAAGCTATATAGGCTATGGCCTAATGAAAGCCAAATAATGGTAAGTAAAATTTTCAGCTCACATCTCACCTCTACAGTCTTAGTGTGAGATACCTAAAGTGGGGTCTTTTTGAAAAGGAAACCATCATATATTTCTGATGGTGCCCAAATGTTCCTCACATCCCATTTAGAACAAATTTTATTGGGAAGAAAACTCAATAAAGGATTCATAATAGATGCATAAGTCAGAAATGGACCTTAACATTGGTATAGCTTTGCCATACCAAATGAGAAACCATTGTGTAGATCAGATCAAGGGCTAAAAATGAGCCACTATTTAGCTCTCTATCTTCAAAGCTGAAAAGGGTATGGCAGCTTTAATGTAAAAATCCCACAATATCAGATAAAATCCAATACTGTGAGATAGTCTACCACAACTATGAATATGACGTTTCAGCACCATGAAAAAGTGTGTTTTTACTTAAATAACTCATAGTTTGAACAATATAGGGTCCACTGATACCTGCTGTACATCATCCTATGCATCTGGCCCGTCATAACATGTCTGTGAGGACCCCAGATGAAACTGTTCACCTTGTATTGGGAAAGGTGACCAGATGTCGTTTCAAAACCCACATATGAGCCCAATATAGGCTGTAAAGGGTTCTTTAAATGCCAATTCTTCCATTTTAAGTGTAAGATAATCACCTTTTTAAATTGAAGGGACCAGAGGCTGTTTTCACCCATTTTGAAATAAAAAGGGACCTTTCTCTGCCAAAAGAGAAATCCCCATCCTCTTATTGAATTTTTGTGTAGTAAAACTGTTTGAAAAAAGTTATAATTTTGAAAAATGATCAGGTTATACTCAAAAGTCCTATAAGTATTGTAACTCTTATTAAAGTTAGTCAATTGATCAACACTTCACCCAAGCCTTTCAGTAGCCCTCACCACCACTATAACCTTGTAGTAATGCCCTAACAACATCACCAAGATATTTTTTAATACTTTTATCTGTGCCACATTCATATTTGAAGCTTTTAATTCCTACTTAATAGCCTTATCATAGACTCAGCCTGACATTTTGCGGGCCTGGGGGTGTTTTTGAGGAACTGTTTGGACTTTTTTGTGTAAAAAGTGAGTTTTCTTTTATTATTATCTGTGGTTTATCATTATTATCATCTTTAGTATAAAAATAACCTTAATAACAATAGGGGGTTGGTAAAAACACGTAAGCCCTTACGTGGTTTTACTAAAAACTTATCTGTTTTTACAAATTTATGGTAAAAACACATAGGTTTATGGTAAAACCACATAAGTGACCTTATTTTTCAAAAACGTTCCTCAGGCTCAGTTTTGAGGATTTTTTTCATTTTTTTTGCCATATTTTTCCCGACTTGGCATGTCAATATGCACAACTTTTTTCAAAATTTTTTTTGTGCCAAATTTCACCAATTTGGCCAATATGCCAAAATGGCATATTTTTTTCAAAAATTCATTTAAAATCTTCCCACTTATGAATTTCCTTCATTTTTTTAAAATGAAGGGTTCAATGTTGTAAGGTGTGGATATGAAACTTTGATTAAAAATCAGGTACTTTTCCTGTCCTCAAAATTTGTACAAGGTAAAATTCAATTAAAAATTGTAAGAAATATTATTTTTAAGAGAAAAAAGGCCAATTTTATTGTTTATAGCTTTATTAGTATAAAAAAATAATATTATAAAGATTTATTGTTTTACCAACAATAAAAAGCTTTCCAAAAATACTCTACAAGAGATATTTAAGGCTACAAAAGAAATTTCTTCAAGAGCAATTTCAATTGGAATTAATTGAGCAAAGAACTGCAAGCAATTAATTAAAGAACAAAGTCTTTAAAAAGAATATTAAAGAGAAAACACACCCAAAAGTGACCAGAGTGAATTTGGAAACAAAGTGACAAAGTTTACAGTGATGAAAGATGCTTTAATTCACTTTTGGGGTGGTTCGGGGGTAAAAATGATTATAAGAGTTACAAACAATGATTATAATGATTTTTTCACGCGGTTAAAAGGTTCAAAATGATTTAAAAAAGGTGGTTGGAATCTTCTATTGATTGGTTTAACAGTGTTTAAACTAATTAATAAAAGGAAAAGATTGTAACATGAAGAGAAAAGTGGGGCAAAGAAGACATTCTTTTATAGCCATCAATTCTCTTACTCCAAAAGTAAAATTTACTCTTTCCAGTCGTGAAAAACAGTCTGACAACAAAAAAACCAATTATGGCATCATTGAACCCTGGTTTAGACCAAAAAGGGCCGGTTTGAGCCATTTTTGGCCATTTTAGACCCTTAAATCAGGCATTACTATAGCAATACCTGGTCTAGAGCCTTCGAAAAATGTCATAAAGTGTGTAAGAGGCATAGAAATCAGTTAAAACTGTTTTTTACTATGATTGTTCTATCTTAAGGGTAGTTTTACCCTCTTGGTAACAGCTAAAACTACCCCAGTTGGTATCAAAACCTCATCATCAATTGAGTCCACAGACCCTGTAACTCAATTCCAGGCCTAAAGTGATGAACTTTTGCGTGAATTTTGACATCCCACGTCTGTCAGCAAGGATTTTGGGGGTCTAGCTTCCCCTTAGAGCTGGAGTTCCTTTGCCCCCCCAAATTTAATCTTTCCAATTTATTTTTCCTTTAATTTCTCATCATGTATTATACTTATAATTTACATATGTAATTAAATTGAACTGTACAGTACAATAAAGTAATAATTGATACCTCATATGTAAATCAAATTTCACTTATGTAATACACACGCACATTTTGACATTTCAATTGAATTCAAGTGAAAATACTTCAATTCCTCATAACTTCTAAGCTAAACACAACACCTGAAATTTAACACAAACATTGATAGAAAACACCACATTTGGTGTGAATTAAATCCAAGTTTTGAGGATTTTCAACTTTTGTATTGAAAATACTAAAAACTTAATTTAAGCTTATTTAGAGTTGAGTTACAAGAATTTCACTCAAAGGTGACCCCACCTGATTTTTTATGAGGAATCCAATGGTGAAATAATTTTTGTATGTTTATTTATTGGATAAAAAGTTATAATAATTTTTATTTAACTTTTTTCCAAATTGATTTATTTATTATACAATTTTGTTAAAATTTCATTTTTACTTAATTTTTTCAAGTATAAATGTAATTTTATAATTCCAAAATTTAATGTAATTTCATTTTTAAATTGTAATTAAATTTTTTATTTTGAATATAATTTTATATTCATATTTTGATTTTTATTTTAATAATATAAATACATTTATTTTCTTTATATTTATATGTTAATTTTGTATTTGTGGTCTTTTGGGTATATGAAATTACCTCTAAGGCTCACATTCCCTCCCCCTAAAAAAGGATATTACTTTGTAATATTGGTCTTTCTAGTGTGTCTAAATCTCCTGAGGATCTTGGTAGCTTCTTGTATAACCTTTCCTTCTAACCATTCATCTTCACAAGTTGGGTCACTGTACCTAACAAGGTATTCCCTTACTTTTTTGGTTCTTAATTTTCTTTATTTAAGAACTTTGGTAATTTTCTGAGTACCAGATGTCTTAATAGGATGTATAACTTGGGGAATCTTATTCCCCAAGGGAAATTACTCAGCATCACTAGATTTATATGGCTTTATCAAGCTCACTGGAAATGTAGGATGCTTATTGCTAAGTTCTTCAGATAACTCTACTTCAACAGCATTTTCTCCAGGGAGGGCCTTAATCACAAAAGGTCCTGCAAAGGAGTCTTTCAACTTTTGACATCCTTTGATGTTATTGAAGTTAGTGGTGGATACAAGAACTAGGTCCCCCACTTTGAAATCTGGAGTTGCATGTGATTTATGCCATTTGTCTTCAGCATATGCAAAAGAGTCCTCCATGCACCTTATTGCATGCTTTCTAGCTTTTTCTAGCATTCCTTTGAAGCTAGCAGCTGTGGGATGTATTTCAATTAAATCTTTCCTCAAGGAATCTTGGGGTAACTTGGGGTTCCATCCTTTTTCTAGAATAGCAGGAGTTTGATTGGTACTGGCATGGATTGATGTTTTATATGCTAATTCCTGTGCTGGCAACAGAGTACACCAGTCATGGTAAATCCATCACAATCTTTGAATTCAAGGCCATATGCACAAAATTTTCTCACCATGTCCTCTAAGGTTTGGATCATCCTTTCAGCCAGGCCATCAGTTTGTGGGTGGTAGGCTGTAGGGAAAGACAGTTTAGTGCCATATAATTGGTGAAGATTTGTCCATAGTGCTGAATTAAATTTAGGATCCCTATCACTAATGATATCTGTAAATATCCCAGTCCATGACACTACTCTATTCCATATCAGAAGATCTGTATCCATGGCTGTATCATCCTTGTGACATGGTAAAAAGATTGGAGTTTTACTGAATCTGTCCACAATTACTAGGCAATAATTATAGCTTCTGTCACCTCCTGGTGGTAGGCCAGTTACCCAATCCATATGTAAAATTTCCCAAGGTCTGCTTGGTTCTTGGAATTTTATCATATTTCCAAGTCTCTTGCTGGTGGATTTATTTGCCTTTTGGCATCTGTCACAGGTTTTGCAATATTCTGCAACATCTTTCTGCCACATTGGCCACCATATGAAGGTTTTTACTTTCTCTCTTGTTCTGTCTTCAGACAGATGTCCTGAAAAGGGACTATCATGGCATTCTTTCAGTACAAGATTGATTAATGACCTGTCTACAACTGTCATGACACATGTGTGCTTGGTTCTGTGGTAAATTATACCATCCAGTAGGTGAAATCTTCCTTCATCATAAGATTGTTTCCATACTTCATCCAAGGCATGTATTAGAGAGTTGTCTCTACAGTCTTTTCTAAGTAATTGGCATAAGATGCTACAATTCTTATCTTGAGTGTAGCTACTTCTGACTTCTTCAAAAAAGGTGGTGTTCAAGTCTGTAACACTTATTCCTTCTATTGGAATTTGTGGTGAAGCTTCTTCTGGCACATAAGCAGGATTATCAATATTATTTGGTAATGGCCATCTGCTTAGTCCATATGCATTCTTATGAATATTTCCATCCTTATGAACAATAGTCATATTGCCTCTGTATTCTTGTATGGCTATTTGCCATCTGAGCATATGTCTGTTGGGTGTCTTCATGTTCAGAAGTGATTTGACAGCTGTACAATCTGTTATTACCTCAAAAACACATTCCTCTAAGAAGTAGTTCAATTTCTCCAAGGCCCAGACAAGGCATAGACATTCCATTTGACTTGCTCCATATCTGGCTTCAGTTGGTTTGATTTGCCTGGATATGAAACATATGGGTCCTTCCACAGGTTTATCATTTATCATCTGAACTTGGTGAAGTGCAGCACCCAGTTCATCCCCTGATGCATCAATATACAATTTGGAAAGTAATTTAAAGTCTGGCATCAGTAAGAGTGGAGCAGTGGTCAAGGCTTCTCTTAGAGACTCAAAAGCTTTGACTCTGTTAACAGTCATTTCAAATACTGTGTCTTTGTCACACAATTTATAAAGTGGTCTTGCTATGGATGCAAAATCTTTAATGTGTTGCATGTAATATCCTGCAAAACGTAAGAATGACTGAATTTCCTTCTTATTCTGAGGCATGGGTTTTAGCAATACTGCTGCAACTTTGTTTTTGTCAATTCCAAGGGATAAACCTGATACAACATGTCCTAGTGCCTTAAGTTCTTTAAATCCAAAATGGCATTTCTTCAAGGAGATTTTCATGTTGACTGATTGAATTTTTGTCAAAACTCTGGACAATCTGTACATGCGCTCCTCCCAAGTCTTGTAAAAAACAATAATGTCATCAATGTAAATGATTAACCATCCCTCTGAGAGTTTTTCAGGGAAGATTTCATTCATCATTCTTTGCAAGTGTGAAGGTGCATTTTTGATACCAAAGGGCATCCTCAAGTATTCATACACTCCACAATGAACAATAATTCTCAATTATATTCTTGCTCTTGGTGTCACCACATTTTGATGGAATTGTTTAAGGGCATCCATAGTGGGTATATACACTGCTTGAGATATTTGAGTAAGGGCAATTTAGATTTTTGGTATTGGGTATCTGTCTGGAACAGTGTAAGTGTTCAGAGCTCTGAAGTCCCCAACCATTCTGTATTTTCCATTACGCCATGAAACTATGACTGGTGTAGTTATTTCTACTTCTTCATTGTGGCCTACTTTTCTTATTACACCAATGTCCAGAAGTTCTTTGATATGAATTTCTAGAGCTTCTCTTGATTTTGGACTTGCTGGATATGCAGGTCTTCTTAAGAGTGGTGGATAGGGTCTCTCAATGTTAAGAATGATGTCAACTTCATGACCAATAATTTCTCCTAGAGGTTCTTTGTCTGGAGAAAATGCTCCTCTGTGGTCATACAAAAGGGAAGAAAGTTCATTTTCCTGACTATCAGTCAGATGAAGGCTTATTTCAGCCTCATTTAACTGTTCAGACTTGAATTTTTCTAACTCTAAGTTGACTGGTGATACTTTGTTTACTGTAATTTGTCTTTTAAATGGTAAAAAGGCAAATTTTTGGCGCTTATTGTCTCCAATAGTAAAGTATCTGTCTTTGTTGTTATGCAAATCTATCCCATACATGATTAAATAGTCATTTCCCAATATAAGATGGGTACTAGAACAATTTTCCATAACAGCAAATTCAACTGTGATTCTTAAATTCCCATTTATGTGTGGGAATATGACATTGGTCTCAAAGATTGTTAATGATTTCATTGGATTACCTGCACTGTTGAATTTTATATCATCGATTGGTAACAATTGGTTTTCAAATTTTGGTACACAAGTCTTAAAAAAAGATTTTCCAACACAAGAGCAGAAGGCTTCTGGGTCAAGCAAACGTTTGGTGGGCTTGTTGTCAATCATCACTTCTGTTATACAGGAGTTACCAGCTGTATAGCCTTTTCCCCTGTTTGGTTTTGTTTTCATAAGTTGTGCATCTTGAATTTTTGATAAGTCAAGTTGGCCATTGCTCGATTGTGGCAAGTGGGAATAAGATTCCATGATGTCAAAAGTGGCATTGATATTTTTTATATCTTTTGAAGATTCAGAAAATATTGATGACTTATCATCTGAATTTTCTTAAATTATGTCATCCTTTTCAACATCAGGTTCCTTTTCAATATCAATTTCATTGATTTCTCCCTTCTTTGGTCATGTATTGGCTAAATGGGTGGTGCTTTGGCAAATATGGCACTTTCTGACTGTATCTGCAGATTTATACTTCATATTATTAAAATTTTCTTTGAGGTTTTTGTCCACAGAATCTGTCCAAGGTGTATTAAGCCTTGTTTTGGATTCACCCTATTAGAATCAATTTTGGTTCTGGTGGTTACTTCTTCCAATATATTGATAATATCCTCTGCTGAGGATTGTTCAGTAGTCCTGCTTTTGATAGCATGCTCTAAGTCAACCCCACATTGTCTCAGAATTTTTCTATGGATCATAAATTCTGACATGTCAGGATATAATGCTGTTAATCTGTCTTTTTGTTGGCAAAACCATGGTAAAGCTTTGTCTTTATCAGCATTAAATTTGGCAGATTCAAAGGCTGTTTCAACTTCAAACCTCCAAGCATCATTTGCCCATTTGTTAATGATTTGGGTTTTCCACCAAGTCCAACTCTGGTGTCCATGTGCTTGTCTTATTTTTATGTACCATCTGTGAGCTGATCTGGTAAGCAAGGTGTTAAATCTGGCTGTTACCAATATGTCTGGTAATTTAAAATCCTCTTTGATCCTGTCAATACCTCTAATGAATTCCATATGGTCATACTCTCCTTCACCACTGAAGTGAGGCCATTCTTTAAGTTTTGGAACTTCTTTCAAGAGTGCTTGGCCCATTGATGGTTCTAAGTTATGAAAAGAAGTAGAAAATTAATTTTTTAGCTCTGAATTTTCAATATAAAATACTTGTGGATTGGGAATTCTTGCATCTTCATTTTGATTCAGAGGTGTAGACATTCTTGGTAAAGTGTTTAGCAGTTGTTCAATATCATTCATTTTACTGTTATTACACCTTTGTGAGTTTCTTAACTCATGTTGTAAGCTTTTTATAGAGTCTATGACATTATTTTTATGATCATCCTCTTTATATGTAAGCTCATTCCATAATTCTGTTTGTTTAGTATTATCAGATATAACTTCATTTAACTTTATTGTTAATTTTGATATTTCCTCTCTTGAGGTATCAAAATGCTTTTTCAAGGCAACTGTATTTGTCTTTACTTCTGCAAATGATTTTGAAATATCATCAAGGACTTTTTTATTATCTTCTTTGATAGTATTAATAGCTTGTTTAATTCTTGTTTCATAAATATCATCAATATTGAATTTAGAATATTTGTCTGTTAATTCTTTAATAATGGCACATACTTCATTTATCTTAATGCCAAAATAATTTTCATTATTGGAAGTTTTGATTGCTCTTAAAACTCTTTCAAAGCATTTAAGTGTATCATTTATTTGGCTCAGACTCAAGTTATTTGTTTTAGGATTGTCACAAATTGATGTATTTATATCAGAAAGATGACTTTTTACGTCAGAAATAGCTTTATACAACTCTGGAATACAATTAAAAGTATCAGAAATTATTTTTGATATTTAAATCTGGCTTCCTCCTTCTTTTGTAATTCCATCATGGTTTTGGCCATCTGAAATACATTTTCCATGGAATCCTGTTGAATCTTTGGGATTCTGTAGCCCTGGCTGTAAGGTTTTGGGGCTGGTGCCTTCCCTTTGCCCTTGTTTGGAGTTTGTGACTGCTTTTTCACGTTAGAATTGCTGCTGCTGACCACTGGGGCTGTTTTTGGCACTGGTTTGGGTGGTGGAGGGGTTTTTTTCCCCATTCTAGTGTCAAAAGCATCATATTTTTCTTCTCCATCAATGGATGCCATCCATTGAGCAATTTGCAAGTATTGGGATGGCCCAGGAATTTTCTCACTGTCAGGTAAGAATTCATGCAATTCGTCCACAGGTCTGCAAGGATCTGGTACTCCTTGAACTGGAGTGCATTGTTGTATGCACTGTGGCTGGCTTTGTATATGTCCACAGAGGCTTGTTGTGGCGGTGTAAGCTCTTTTTGAAGGTAAAATGGTATTATCAGCTTCAGAATGACCCATTTTAGTTGTTTGGAAGTCATCAACTGACCCTTTTCCTTCTGTACCTGATTGGCCTCTGCCATAATAACATCTATTACCTTTCTGGGAGCTGCTTGAGGGGTTATAGCTGGCTCCTGACCTGGTTGAAGGCATAATTATGGTTAAAAAGGCTTCAAATAGTAATCTTACGTGAAAAAACTTACTATTGACCAAATATTTGGCTTTCTGAAGAGTATTACTTATTTCCAAGTTGACTAATTCAGAAGAAATTGGCTCTGGTTGAATATTCTGAGTCACAATAATAGTACTATTATGATCAGAATTAACAGTACTGGCAGGAATAATGCTGGTTACTGTTGAGGCTGTTTCAATGTTTTCTTGTCTTACCACGTTGTCAGACACTAAAATTAATGAAAAAGCCAATTAATTAAGTAAAAAAAGGTGATTTAAAAAAAGAAATAAAAATATAAGCCTCACGTATAATATGAAAAAAAATATTTTTTAAGGGTTTTTTGAATTATAAGTATTTTTTATATGTTTTTAAATTTTTCAATATAAGAAAAAAGGATTTAAAAATATTAAAAAAATATGTCACAGGTAAAATATCATGGCTGGGCCCCCAAATGTAAGGTGTGGATATGAAACTTTGATTAAAAATCAAGTACTTTTCCTGTCCTCAAAATTTGTATAAGGTAAAATTCAATTAAAAATAGTAAGAAATATTATTTTTAAGAGAAAACAGGCCAATTTTATTGTTTATAGCTTTATTAGTATAAGACAATAATATTATAAAGATTTATTGTTTTACCAACAATAAAGATTTATCCAAAAATACTCTACAAGAGATATTTAAGGCTACAAAAGAAATTTCTTCAAGAGCAATTTCAATTGGAATTAATTGAGCAAAGAACTGCAAGAAATTAATTAAAGAACAAAGTCTTTAAAAATAATATTAAAGAGAAAACACTCCCAAAAGTGACCAGAGTGAATTTGGAAACAAAGTGACAAAGCTTACAGTGATGAAAGATGCTTTAATTCACTTTTGGGGTGGTTCAGGGGTAAAAATGATTATAAGAGTTACAAACAATGATTATAATGATTTTTTCACGCGGTTAAAAGGTTCAAAATGATTTAAAAAAGGTGGTTGGAATCTTCTATTGATTGGTTTAACAGTGTTTAAACTAATTAATAAAAGGAAAAGATTCTAACATGAAGAGAAAAGTGGGGCAAAGAAGACATTCTTTTATAGCCATCAATTCTCTTACTCCAAAAGTAAAATTTACTCTTGTCAGTAGTGAAAAAAAGTCTGAAAACAGAAAAGCCAATTATGGCATCATTGAACCCTGGTTTAGACCAAAAAGGGCTGGTTTAAGCCATTTTTAGCCATTTTAGACCCTTAAATCAGCCATTACTAGAGCAATACCTGATCTAGAGCCTTCAAAACACGTCAGAATGGGTGTAAGAGGCATAGAAATCAGTTAAAACTGTTTTTACTATGATTGTTCTATCTTAAGGGTAGTTTTACCCTCTTGGTAACAGCTAAAACTACCACAGTTGGTATCAAAACCTCATCATAAATTGAGTCCACAGACCCTGGAACTCAATTCCAGGCCTAAAGTGATGAGCTTTTGCGTGAATTTTGACATCCCACGTCTGTCAGCAAGGATTTTGGGGGTCTAGCTCCCCCTTAGAGCTGGAGTTCCTTTTTCCCCCCAAACTTAATCTTTCCAATTTATTTTACCTTTAATTCCTCATCATGTATTATACTTATAATTTACATATGTAATTCAATTGAATTGTACAGTAAAATACAGTAATAATTGATACCTAATATGTAAATCAAATTTCACTTATGTAATACACGCGCACATTTTGACATTTCAATTGAATTCAATTGAAAATACTTCAATTCCTCATAACTTCGAAGCTAAACACAACACCTGAATTTTAACACAAACATTGATGGTTAACACCACATTTGGTGTGAATTAAATTCAAGTTTTGAGGATTTTCAACTTTTGTATTGAAAATACTAAAAACTTAATTTAAGCTTATTTAGAGTTGAGTTACAAGAATTTCACTCGGAGGTGACCCCATCTGATTTTTTATGAGGAATCCAATGGTGAAATAATTTTTATATGTTTATTTATTGGATAAAAAGTTATAATAATTTTTATTTAACTTTTTTCCAAATTTATTTCTTTTTTTTACAATTTTGTTAAAATTTCATTTTTACTTAATTTTTTCAAGTATAAATGTAATTTTATAATTCCAAAATTTAATGTAATTTTATTTTGAGATTGTAATTAAATTTTTTATTTTGAATATAATTTTATATTTATATTTTGATTTTTATTTTAATAATATAAACAAATTTATTTTATTTATATTTATATGTTAATTTTGTATTTGTGGTCTTTTGGGTATATGAAATTACCTCTAAGGCTCACAAATGTGAATAATAGAGCACCAGAATCCCCTAATTTTGGGAATTTTCTTGGGTGGGACAAGTAAAGGCGCAAAAAGGGTTTTTTTTTAAATGTTTTTTCCTGTCATTGTAATATGCCTATTTTTAAAAAGTGAATTTAATAACTTCCCACTTATGAATTTCCTTCATTTTTTTTGAATTAAAGGGTTCAATCTGGACAACAAAGAACCAGAAGCTCATGAATTGGGAAAACCTTTTTGGTGGGACAACAAGTGAAGGCGCAATGAGTGTTTTTTTCAACTGTTTTTTTTCTTGTGTGTAATATGACTATTTTGAAGTACAAAAGCTCCACATGTTTGATAGAAAAGGAGACTGAGGTTGGATTTAAGCAATAAATATGACTGAGGAGGGGGATAATTGGCATAAATTACATGTTTTTACCAATTTATGGCCAAAACACGTAAGTTTTTAGTAAAAATATGTAGGCTCTTATGTGTTTTTACCAACACCCTATAAAAAACGCACCAAATTTATCAAAGGTAGTTCAAATATAATCAAACCATGTCAAAATAAGTAAAAAGAGGAAAAAACAGTGGTATAAGGGTATATAACTATGAAAAATAATAATATATCATAATTCATATATTAATATTTTTAGGGTGTTGGTAAAAACATGTAAGCAAATTGGTAAAAACACGTAAGGGGTGCCCTGGGCCCATTTTTAATAAAAAATGAAACACAATTGGGCCTGTATTGGGCCAATTTTTTTGCCCAGCCCCCCCCAAAAAAACAAGCCCAAACACCCCAATAATCCACATTATCCCCACCCCAAACCATTGTTTTTTTTGGAAAAACAGCATTACCAAAGCCATTTCGCAAAGCTTTTCACACTTTTTTTTCTTTTTTTCCCCCAAAGACTGCATTTTCCACCACAACCACCTGCTTTCAAGCCTCTCAATTTTCAATTTTTTACCTTCCCTCATCTATTAATCCCACATTTAAGCCACTTTCTTTCACTCTTAACCACTTCTGTTCATTTTTAACACCTTTTTTCACCTCCTTTTCACATTTCGAAAGGCTCTTACCCCATTTCAAATCCCCCAAATCCCCCTTTTTTTCACTTTTATACATATTTTTCATTAAAAAATGCTTCAAGTATCCCACTTCATTTACAAGACTCAAGATCAATGGGCTGATGTCAGAGGTGACTTGTCTGAACAAATTGACCAAAATCAAGACCTTTATGAAGCCATGAACACCTTAATTCCCTCAGTATCCTCTTATTTGGAAAGAATTGAATGGTATAAAGATGTTGGCCAGGCTTCAAAAAGCAAGTGGATGTCCATTCCTGAAATGGGGGATCCAATTGCAAATAAGTATAAAAGACCAGTTTTCTTTTATTCCACAGCCCAATCTTTTTCTTTTTTCCCTTATTTCTGTCCTCCAAATGATAATCCCCTCATTTTCATCTGCTTCTTGAATAGTTGTGCTCTTTTTGTTCCTTTGGACATCATCATTTCTAAAGTTTATCCAGTCCCCCCATTACTGTGAACTGGGAGATTCATGCCCAAAAACAAGCCCTGGGGTGGGCTGATAAATTTAAGAAACACAGAATGTTGTATTTGTCCAATCTTCCTCCCCCCTCTCAGAAAAAACCCACTATTTTGGAGGTTGATTCTGATTGCATGATTTTTGTATATACAATCTATGCCAATTATCCCCCTCCTCAGTCATATTTATTGCTTAAATCCAACCTCAGTCTCCTTTTCTATCAAACATGTGGAGCTTTTGTACTTGAAAATAGTCATATTACACACAAGAAAAAAAACAGTTGAAAAAAACACTCATTGCGCCTTCACTTGTTGTCCCACCAAAAAGGTTTTCCCAATTCAGCGGCTTCTGGTTCTTTGTTTTCCAGATTGAACCCTTTAATTCAAAAAAAATGAAGGAAATTCATAAGTGGGAAGTTATTAAATTCACTTTTTAAAAATAGGCATATTACAATGACGGGAACAAACAGTTGAAAAAAAACCCTTTTGCGCCTTCACTTGTCCCACCCAAAAAAATTCCCAAAATTATGGGATTCTGGTGATTTATTCTTCACATTGAACCCTTCATTTTTTTAAAAAAAAATGAAGGAAATTCATAAGTGGGAAGATTTTAAATGAATTTTTGAAAAAAAATGCCATTTTGGCATATTGGCCAAATTGGTGAAATTTGGGGAAAAAAAAATTGAAAAAATTTGTGCTTATTGACATGCCAAGTTGGGAAAAATATGGCAAAAAAAAAATTAAAAAAATCCTCAAAACTGAGCCTGAGGAATTTATTTTCAAAAATAAGGTCACTTATGTGTTTTTACCATAAACCTACGTGTGTTTACCATAAATTGGTAAAAACACGTAAGTTTTTGGTAGAAACATGTAAGGGCTTACGTGTTTTTACTAAAAGCTTACTTGGGTTTACCAAACCCCTTGTTCTAATCTAAAAACAGCAGAACCTTAAAATATTCTTTTAATGTTAAAGAATACTCCTGCACTGTAGATAAAAGCTTCAGAGAAAATGGTTGAATACATTAATAGTTTTTATTATATATATTACACCACCTTTTTTGGATTATTCTTGTTAATTACAGAATAATCTGTGAGATACTTGAGGTAAAGTACTTGTGAGCCTGCAAGCATGTAAAACTTTACCTGCTATACAGACCCAAATCACTTTCTGTAAAATTTTGTCTCATTTTCTCTCAACATTTTGTAAAAATTTCAAATACTTAAATTCATTATATTATAATATGAACTTAATCTTTTTGCTATGAATGATTCCTAAATATGTCATAGTATGAAGTTTCCACTATGTCATCAATCTTTTTGTTATATCTGCTCATGTTGCTATAACATATCTTTTCTCATTTGAACAAATAATAGTTCATATTATTTTGATTTTGAATTTGTAAATACAATATTTAAAGAGGATTGATTCTCTTTGAATTAATCCTCAGAGCTCTTACACAAATATATTTTTACAATTAAAATCCTTTACATTTTGTTTTAGAAATATTAAGCCCTCTCATTTATAAGTGATTCAATTCACTATTATCAATAATTTCTACTGTTGAAGCCTGAATTCCAACAGTACATAATTTCAAATCAAGTGACACGTCCATTACTTCAAATAAAAGTATTCTACTTCTTTTTGATTTATTGAAATTCCTAGTATTTTGGTCTGGAAGCCACAAAAGAGGCGCCAGCTAACATCTAATATATTAAAATTAGTATTATATTTAATTAATTAATTAATTACACCTAATAAATTAATTAGAAGTCAAAATACCTAATTAATAGTTAATTCTTTTTCTATAAGTTCCTTTTCTATTAAAAATCAAAAAATCAATGCTTAAATTCTTAATTTTACTTTTTATTCTTCTATAGTACTATAACATAAAATATTCAAGCTATAGACTCATTACCTCAACTTCTTGTTGGAACCATCAGTACCATCCTCCAACACCAGTAATTAAGCTTTGATGACTATAGCCCTCCATGAAATTAAAGCTTTTCAATGCCTGTCTTTGTTCATGAAAGACATAAGCATTGTTACTAGTCATCTATCCAACATGATAACCAGTGACTATTCTTTAAGCCATTCTACCTCTTGTTGTTGGGGAAAGAAACCTACAGCTTGGTTGGAAGTGTGAGCCTTGAGCTATATTTTACATACCCAAATAGGCCACAATCATCTTAAAAATAAATTCTGAATTATGCATAACTCATAAGTCATGCATATATCCAAAATTCATCATTTTTCATTTCAGAAAAGATGAATAACTTTTTATTGAGTAAGTAAATCCATATATTTAAGGCCAGATTTGGATTCTACACAAAAATTCACCCAGGGTAGCTCCATAGAGTGAATAGGCTCAAATTAACTCTTTGAGGTGGTAATATGGAAAATACTTCAATACCACATCCTCCATACCACATAAAAGATCTTTGAAAATTTTTGTTTTTCTTAATTTCACACCAAAATAATGGGAATGTGAGAAATCCCAAGTTACATATACACTAAGAATAGTGTTATGCATGTTTTGGGCACTTAATATCATGGTATTCCCACATGGAGGTTTGGTACACCCATAGTGAATATCTCACTTGAAGCTTAAATTTCTATTTTGACATGAAAAATAAGCAAGGGGGACAAAAGATATCAAAGAGAGCCAGGGTACCCACCTTCTAAGGCCTCAGAGACATGGACAGCTCCATGGCTGATCTTTGCTCAATTAGTAAACTAAAACACTTTGGGAACTTGGTTACCATGTTACAACTACAGTAAATCATAAGAAAATAGCAAAAAACCTGCTATTTTGATGTGCCAAGGAGGTAAAGAGCTACTTAGACTCCTCTAACCATGTCAATTATTAATTAATTTCCATGGATAGACCCTAAAAGAGTAATTAAAACCCTTTTTGGACTTGTATCCATTGATTTACCTCATAGCAACCAGCTAAACACTGATATTTGCGATTCTATGTAGAAATGAGGTAAAAACTTCCAAAATTCATCAAAAGGACAATTCTTAATGAATCTTGCTGAACCTTTCAGGACCAATGGAGAACTGTATTATCTATGGTACAACCAAAAAGAACTATGGTTCTACTAATAAAATTAAACATTTTACTTACAGTCAATGTTTGATTATTCCACATGAAACACTGAATCTTCAAAAATTCACAATAAATACAACCTGTGATTAAATGACCAATAACATTGACAAATTTGAGAAATAAATGATTATTTTGGAATAAAAGAATATTTACAGGTGTTAATCCTTTTATTCTTAACCATATTTGGGTTGGTAGTCATGTAGAAACCTCAATCAAGTAATTATGACAATCTTACGTGACAACAGATGATGCAATCAATAGTCCAAAAAAGGTTTATTGTTTTCCCACCAGCTGGTTTTTCAGTTCGCTCCATGGCATGCCTCTGTGAGCTGTTGTTGACTTAAAAGAGGCCTCTTCTTTCTGTTTTTTCCAAGAATCATCTTATTATCCATTTATATCACTGTTACCAACCAGTAAGTATTAGTTAAACTATTCTTAAGTGTTTTAATTCTTTCAGAATCAATCAGAAAGACGTGAAATCATAGAATCTAACTATATATTGTTGCAATCCTGCTATAAATCATTTTGATCCCTTAAATCCACAATTCTAGGTCAGATTTCTCTACTTATATCTTTCAATAAGCTCTTTGGAGTATAAGTGAGTCATTTATCTTTAATTCTTAAGGTTTTTCTCTAAAATTAGTTTTCTTCAAGAATTATCTTTATAATTATTCTTGCAAAAGATAACTATATATTACAATAATTTTATTATTTTAATAAAAGAAGTTTGTATTTTTAAATTCTTCTTGTAATTGATTCTTGTAGACAATTACTTCTCACTATTGAAATCACTACTAGTGTTTAACACATGAAAGAAATAGTTATTTAATTACTTAATTGTGGTTATAGTAATATTTTATCATTATATTTCATAAGAACAGACATAGTACTGTTGATTAATAGTAATATTATCATCAGTTTCATAGTCAAATATTACAGGAAGCTTGGAAAAAGGACCATTGCCAAGGTGAAACTTGTTGTAAGATGTGTCTATGAAACTGATGATAATATTACTATTAATCAACAGTACTGTGACTGTCCTTATGAAATATAATAACAGAATGTTATTATAAGCAAAATTCAATAATTAAGTAATTATTTCTTTCATGTGTTAAACACTACTAGTGATTTTAACAGTGAGCAAGTAATTGTCTACAAGAATCAATTACAAGAGGATTTTAATAATAAAACTTCTTTTATTAAAATAATGAACTTATTTTAATATATAATTATATTTTGCAAGAATAATTATAATAATAATTCTTGAAGAAAAATAATTTTAGAGCAAAACTTTAAGAATTAAAAATAAATCACTCACTAATATTCCAAAGAACTTATTGAAAGATAAGATGGAGAGATTTGACGTAGAATTGTGGATTTTAAGAATCAAAATGGATTTATAACAGTATTACAACAATATATAGTTGGATTCTATGATTTCACGTCTTTGTGATTGATTTTGAAAAATTTAAAACACTTAAGAATAGCTATAACTAATACTTACTTGTTGGTAATAATGAATTAAATTGATAATAAGATGATGATGTGGAAAAACCAGCAAGAAGAGGCCTCTTTTAAGTCAAGAACAGCTCACAGAGGCGTACCATGGAGAAAACTGAAAAACCAGTGAGTGAGAAAACAATAAACACTTTTGGATTATTGATTTCATCATCTGTTGTCACGTAAGATTATCATAATTACTTAATTGATGCTTTTACATGACTACCAACCCCAATATGGTTAAGAATAAAAGGAGTAGAACCTATAAATCTTCTTTTATTCCAAATAATCATGGATTTCTCAAATTTATCAATTTTATTGCCAATTTCATCGCAGGTTGTAATTACTGTAAATTTTTGAAGATTCAGTGTTTCACGTAGAATAGTCAAAAATGGACTGTAAGTAAAGCTTTTAATTTTACTAGTAAAACTGTAATTTTTTTGGTTGTACCATAGATAATACAGTTCTCCATTGGTCCTGAAAGTTTCAGAAATATTCATTGAGAATTGTATTTTTAATAAATTTTTGAAGTTTTTACCTCATATCTACGTAGAATTGCAAATATCAGTGTTTCACTGGTTGCTATGGTGTAATTCAATGGATAAAAGTCCAAAAAGTGTTTTGATTACTCTTTTGGGGTTTATCCATGGAAAATCATTAAGAATTGACATGGTTACAGGAGTATAAGTAGCTTTTTACCTCCTTGGCACGTCAAATAGCAGGTTATTTGCTATTTTCTTAAGATTTACAGTAGTTGTGACATGGTAACCAAGTTCCCAAAAGGTTCTAGTTTACCAATTAGGCCAAGATCAGCCATGGATCCAAGTTTTGGAGCTGTCCACGCCTCTGAGGCCTCAGAAGTTGGGTACCCTGGCTCTCTTTGATGTCTTTTGTCCCCCTTGCTTATTTTTTACGTCAAAATAGAATTTTAAGCTTCAAGTGAGATATCCACTATGGGTTTACCAAAAGTCCATGTAAGAATACCATGATATTAAGTGCTCAAAACATGCATAACACTATTCTTAGTGTATATGTAACATGGGATTTCTCACTTTTCCATTATTTTGGCATGCAATTAAGAAAAACAAACATTTTCACAGATCTTTTATGTGGTATTGAAGTATTTTCCATATTACCACCTCAAAGAGTTAATTTGAGCTTATTCACTCTATGGAGCTACCCTAGGTTGATTTTTGTGTAGAATCCAAATCTGGCCTTAAATCCATGGATTTACTTACTCAATAAAAAGCTATTCATCTTTTCTGAAATCAAAAATGATGAATTTTGGATATATGCATGACTTATGAGTTATGCATAATTCAAAATTTCTTTATAAGATAATTGTGGCCTATTTGGGTATGTAAAATATACCTCAAGGCTCACACTTGTAGTTATGACAATTTATTATTGCATCCTACTGCAAACCTTCACTCCAGAATTCCCAGGACCACCAAAGAGTTCAATTTGAAGTCTTTTCAACTTACAGGTTCACAATTGAGTGATGAGGGTTGAAAAACCATAACAATGATGAAAAAAATCAACATAAATCAAGTTTCATAAACATATCATGAACCAATACAGCTTCAGAACAGAGGAGTAGGAGTAATATTATCAACTCCTCATCAAATACAGCTGACAACCCCATATCAAAGGTTTCAATACCTAATCATTCCAAAAATTCACAATCTGGTCTCTACTATAATGGTAGGACATCTAAAGTTAATAAGCTGCCTATATTGAACGATAATCTAGTCTCAGTTCAAAAAACCATTATTACAAATAACAACCCCATCAATAATAAAAAACCAAAAATTAACAATTTTATCATACCTTTGAGCTGTAATCAACCTGAAGTGAATAATAATGTGAGCTATAATAGCAAAGAACAAAAAGTACAACTTAATACCAGTAGCACTGGCTCCAGTATCAACAAAATTGAGTTTGAAACAATAGATGCGACTGATGCGGAAAATAAGGAAAAAAGAATATTGAATAAAATAAAAAATTACATTAAAAGAAAAATAAATGATCAACCTATTACAGCTAAAATTCAAATATCATGTGCTTTAGTGAATATCATAAGGAATATCCATAATGAAAGGGACCTATTGTGAGCCTTTGAGATATGACCACATACCCAATAAGGTCACAAAAAAGACTCAGAATAATTATACCTTTAATATAATTATATTAAAATTAATTAGAATAATTATACATTAAAAATAATTACTCAAATATACAAAAAATACCATAAATTGGTACTAAAATTGGTTTAACTTAAAAACCAATGAATCAACATGTAAAACAAATTATACCATTGGATTCCCCATGGAAAAATACACATATACCATTTTTATGGCATATCTGTACAGTCAATATTTAAGGAATTATAAGGTATAATACCTTATAAAAACCATAAAAACTTATTTATCTCAAGAACTAATGAAACAACATGTGTAATAAATTGTACCAGTGGATTCCCCATGAAAATCCACACATAAAACAATTAATAAGCTAATTTCCAATGTTAATACTTAAGGAATTATCCTGAATATATGCACTTTTTTGGTCAACGCATATATTCAAGGATCATAGCTATTATCTTCTAAACTATACATGATAGAATGATGAACCAAAAATAAAGTTACCACGTAATTACTGTAAGAACACAGATATGAACTTTATTTTACAAGTTATAAACAAGGTTAAAACCTATGATGAAATATTGATAAAAATCAACAGAGCTGTTGACCACTTTGTTGTGAAAGTGCTCCAAACTTAAAAAAAAGTATACAGTTGGATTCTACTAGTTCATTCGTGAAGAATGATGTAATTTTTATTATTAAATTCAGGGTATAACCCCCTGAAATCAAGGTTTGAAGTTTAAAATGTTGAATTTCGACAGAAAAGATGAGTTACAAGAAAAATCATCAAAATTAGAGTTTTGATGATGTAATGAAAAGCTCTTGGCAGCATAATAAGGTTATGTCAGGCTATCAGAATTCACTCTCTGAATTGCTGTAGCGTAAAAACCTGAAAAGGTATTGAGGATCAAAGTTTGAGCTTAAATTGAGCTGTTATGATCACATACTGTAACCTTAAATTAAGTTTAACAGTCTTAAGAGTGATAAAATTGGTGAATACTATTAGTTTATGATTAAAACTAATAAAATCCACGAAATTTGGGGTTCTGCCAAGCCTCTGATGTCATCAAACTTAGAGTTATAGTGATAACTCTAAATAATGGCGTAATAATGATGTAATATGGTTTGATCATGATGTAATCACCCTCAAACCTTAAAATATTGATCAATTCCAGTGGATATGATCAGTACACGTCTACTAGAAGCCTGTTGGACTCTAGGAGGGAGGTATTTACTATAAATAGAGCTCTTTTTACTCTATTTTCCCCTCAGACGCATCAAAAACAATAAATCAATTAAATAAAAGGTAATTTCTTTATTCTTTATATATAAAACTCTTATATTATTAAAGACCAAAAATCATCTTAATATTAATCACTATTTTTACGTGATTAAATCAATTCTTTAATTTTTTTTGTTATAAATCTCTCTATAAACTCATTTCCACATAAAATCAAGAAATTTAGTAAATTTCTTTATTTTTTATTGTAAATACAATTTCAAAAAAGTTGTATTATATTCTTTTGGCGTAAAATATCTCAAAATTATTATTTTAAGTGTTAAAAGTAGGTTATTTCATCTTATTATAATAATTTCTCTCTTATTATTACTCTTAATAATTCTTAATTAATATAAATAGTATTTATATTAATATATAACTTTAATATTAGTAATATTATTGTTATTAATTGTTTTTTATTTATAAAAAACAATTTTTTACACCTTTATTATTTGTTGGTAACAATAATAAAGAGCTTTATAATATATTAATTATTTTATATTAATATATTATTTATAATATTATAATTTCATATAATATTAATTATATTATTATATTTATTTAATAATATAATATTTTTACGCCATAATAATAATATTTCTTTATTATTATTATTATTTTAATCTTATTTATTTCAATTATAAGGACATTCAGATTACAATAAGTAATAAATTAGTAATTTTTACTTATTGTTTCATAGTCAAACCTTACATTTGGGGGCCTGATCGGGAATATTTACTTAAAAGACCTTTAAAAAGATTCTATTTGGGTTTATCCAATAATAAATTATATTTATAATCATAAAATTATATAATAATTTTATATTTTATTGATTTTAAAAGCTATTGAGGCATTTGGAAAGCAATTGTACTGTCTTACACGTGGTTTTTCACATCCTTAGACTTGCAAAAACTTTCTTTGAGTGACTCTAGTGATTAAAAGAGATATTTTATAAATTAAAAATAATTTTTATTATAATTTAATTTTATAAGAATCATATTCATTTTTTATTTTATTCCTTAAAAATAAAAATAAAAATAAATATAAAAAATATTAAAAAATATTAAAAACCAATAAAAAAAGTTATTTTTTGTTCATTTTTATTCAATTCTTTATTTATTTCACTTTTTTAAAGATATAAAAGCAATTTCTACGTGGAAAATTGCCATATCTTGCCAAAAACAACACTTATTATAAAAAGACTTATATTTATTTGTCTTTTTTAGTGTTTGAAGATAACCCAACAGAAGACAACCAAGCTACTGTTGAGAGATTGGTGGAAGAAACTTGTCAAAGTTCTCCAACACCAGTTATCACCAAAAGAAAGAAAGCTAAGAAATTAGACTTTCCAGGGCCCACCATTCAAGACTCTGAAGGTGAGCACCTCTTTTTAAATTGCCATAAAAGAATTTTATTTTAAAATACTTTTATTTTTTCTTATTCTTTAATTATGACTACCAGAAGAGGTTCCCAATACTCCATCCAATCAGATGGAGCTGGACTCAGAAGTAGAATTGATCCCTCAAAAGGGAAAAGAAAGGGCAATATCCCCAGTGGAACAGAATCCACACAAGGAAGTGCCTTATCCCAAAGGCAAGTCCCAGAAATGCCCATGATGTATGAGCCTGAATTGGAACTAAGTATGAGTAACTCAAACAGGTACAAATCACATTCAGAGGGCTCAAATAGACATCTACATGAGCCAGTACAAGCAGTATTACACAGTATACAAGGACAAAGACTGGGAAATGCTGCCTCAAATACACCAAGGAGTGATGAACTCCTGGCACATCCTGAAAAAGTTCCTCAAAGAGGAGGAGATAGTGAAATACTCCAATGGATGGAATCCACTGTCATCCAAACCTCAAATCAAAAAAATCAAGGATTATCATGCCAAAAAGAGGGAGGCAACCAAGGAAGAAGCCCCAGTAGCTTCTACCAGCAAGCCTCAAGCCAACCCACTTCCCCAAGAAGGGAAGAAGAACAAGAAAAAGCATTGGAGGAAACCATATTCCCCAAGCTACAGAATCCCAAGAATCCAAAAGGATGCCATGGACAATGTTTTCAACATGGCCAGAACCTTGATGGAATTCAAGGACAAGGAAGAGCAAAGAATGAGACAACCTCATTTCCCAAAGAAATAACCTTGTCCAAAGAGGTTGTAAATACTTTAACAGAAATTAAAAATAGTATATTACCTCTAAAAGAAATTAAAGACAGTTTATTATCACTACAAGAAATAAATAACAATTTATCTTCTTTAACAAAAATTGTTGTACAAAACAAGAAAGAAATTGACAACATTAAGTTTATTGTTGAAAATAATAAACCAAAGAATTTAATTGACAATACTCAAAAATTAATACAAGGACAACAAGAATTGTATAAATACATAAAAGATATCAAAGATAAAGCTTTGACAATCAATTATGATGTGAGCATTGACAATCTTACAGAAAAATTAAATAAATTAAGTATTTCTGTAGAAAAATTTGAAGAAAAGACTTCATCACACCAAAAATTACTTTTGGACCATGTGGAAAAAAGTGATGAAGCAAGAATGCATCTGAAAGATGATATTCAAAGTGAAATAAGGCTTATTACTGAAAAAATGGATAAAATTAATGAGGCTAAATTGAATATGCCAAAGTTATCAACACCATTTTCTCATATAAGAAGCCCTGTTAAAACAAAAGAGGAATTGTCAAATCCTTTCATAACAGACTTGAGTCACCAAGATAATAACCAAGTCTTAATGAAGGAGGCACCTCAATTAAAAGAATGGCCAACATTCACAGGAGAAGGTGAATATGACCACATGTCATTTATTAAAACAATTGACATGTTACAAGAAGACTATGCCATACCAGATGAATTAATCACTGCAAGATTACATTCATTGTTTGAGAAATCTGCAAAAAGATGGTATTATGGCATAAGACAAACAAATGGTAAAAATACCTGGTCTTGGTGGAAACAAGAAATAATCACCAAGTGGGCAAATGATGCCTGGAGGTATAAGATAGAAAATGCATTTGAAAACTCTTTCTTTGACCCAGAGAAAGATAAACCTTTAACTTGGTTCCTAAAACAAGTTGAAAGGCTTAATGCACTGTACCCAGAAATGTCACAGAAGATGGTGCATATGAAAATACTTAAAAAATGTGGAGGGGAACTAGAACATGCCCTAAGAAGCAGGTGCATAGAACCATGCTCCACAGAAGAGTATATAAATGCACTAGAAGATATAGTGACAAGAACAAAAATTGGCAGGACTTGGAAAAAATTGGACATTAAAAGCCCAAATAAACCATTTATCAAAAAAGATAAATCAAAAGAATCCTTTAAGCCCAATACATCCAACAATAATGAGCAAAGAAAATGCCATAAATGTGGAGGTATTGGACACTTAGCCAACAATTGCCTTAAAAAAGCAAAGATTAATGAAATTGTGGAAACAGAAAACCACAATGACAAAGAAGAGGAATCAGACTCTGAAAAAGAGACAGAAGAGTCAGAAAGCTCTGAAAGTGATGAAAGCAATATAATTAATGCACAAATTAATAATATTGATATAATTTATGAAGTACTGGATGTTAATTCAAACTTGCCACAAGTTGGAACATCTGACACAAACCTGACAAATGTACAAGATTCCAAAATGTATAGAACCAAACCTGCAAAAGGAATGGGATATACAGCTGGAAAATCAAGTATAAGTATTGTTATGGTTGATAACCAAGAAGGAAAGGTTAACTTGGATACAGGAGCATATTGCACTTGTGTTGGCAAAAGTTATTTAAAAACCATTGTCCCAGACTGGCAAGAAAAACTTATGCCAATACAAGGTGTCAAATTTAGTAGTGCAAGTGAGAGCATGAAACCCCTTGGAGTAATTGATTTAACACTAATTTTTCCTCATCCCTCACAATGCGTCAGAATTAAAGTAGAGTTTGTAGTAATGGACAACTGTACTAGTAATCATTTCATACTTGGGAATGACTACTTATCAATCTATGGTATAGATATCTCCAACCAAAAGGATAGATATTTTACCATAGGAGATAACAAAAGACAAAAGTTTGGATTCTTAAATAACAAAAAACAAATCACAGTTATTAAGAATGAAGAAAAAATTCCAGAAAAGGAACTTTTTATATCTGAACAACTCAAAGAGGCAGAATTCAATCAAGAATTAACAGAAAAAATGAAAGAAAAATTGATTGATCTCTTATTTAAGTATAAAAATGCCTTTGCAACTGACAAAGAGCCACTAGGTGCCATAATTGGACATGAAGTGGATATAATTTTTAATGTAGAAAAACCTTACCCACCTTTATTAAGAAGACCTGCTTATCCAGCCAGTCCAAGAGCTAGAGAAGCCTTAGAGGTGCACATTAAAGAATTAATGGACCTTGGAGTATTAAGAAAGGTTGGACATAATGAACAAGTAGAAGTTACTACACCTGTCATTATAACTTGGCATAATGGAAAATCAAGGATGGTAGGAGACTTCAGAGCCCTGAATACCTATACCATTCCAGACAGATATCCAATACCCAGAATCCACGAGACATTAACCCAATTGTCACAAGCTAAGTTCATCACAGCTATGGATGCTCTGAAGGGTTTTCATCAAAATGTCTTAACAGACAATGCCAAGAAATTATTAAGAATAATAGTCCATTGTGGAATTTTTGAATACTTAAGAATGCCATTTGGAATAAAAAATGCACCTTCCCATTATCAAAGAATGATGAATACCATATTTCCTGAAGAATTATCAGAAGGATGGTTAACCATCTATATTGATGATATTATAGTTTGCTCAGAAACTTGGGACAATCACCTTACAAGACTAGAAAGGGTACTACAGAAAATAGTCCAAGTGAACATGAAAATTTCCTTGAAAAAGTGTCATTTTGCATATAGTGAATTAAAAGCACTAGGACATGTGGTATCTGGACTTAGTCTAGGCATAGACAAAAATAAAGTAGCAGCAGTACTACTTAAACCAATGCCTCAAACTAAAAAAGAAATGCAATCATTTCTAGGATTTGCTGGTTACTATAGACAGCATATAAAGGACTTTGCAAAGATTGCTAAATCCTTGTATAAGCTATGTGACCAACAAACAGTCTATGAGATGACAGAAGAAAGAGTCAAGGCATATGAAGAATTGAAAAATTCTTTAACAAATGCCCCATTTCTTCTAATGCCAGATTGGAAACTACCTTTTAAACTGTACATTGATGCTTGTGGAGAAGGACTAGGTGCTGCACTTCACCAAACACAAATTATCAATGATAAACCAGTGGAAGGACCAATTTGTTTCATTTCAAGGCAAATAAAGCCAACAGAAGCAAGGTATGGAGCAAGCCAAATGGAATGCTTATGCCTAGTGTGGGCTTTAGAAAAACTGCATTATTATTTGGATGGCACAGTATTTGATGTAATCACAGACTGTAATGCTGTGAAATCACTATTAAATATGAAGACTCCAAATAGACATATGCTGAGATGGCAAATTGCTATCCAAGAATATAGAGGAAATATGACTATTGTTCATAAATCTGGGAATATTCATAAAAATGCAGATGGTCTTAGTAGATGGGCTCTAGCAAATACCCCTGACAATCCAGCATGGGTACCACAAGAGGAGCACCATATAGAAGGAATATGTGTTACAGACATTGGCACAGAATTCTTTAACCAAGTTAAAGAAAGCTATAAGACAGACAAAAATTGCCATATCTTAAGCCAACTTCTAATGAAAGACTGCAAAGATCCATCACTTTCATCAAAACTAGATGAAATATGGAAAAAGGCATATGATGAAGGAAGATTCCACCTCCTTGATGGAATCCTTTACCATAGAACAAAACACACATGTTTTATGGCCTTAACAGACAGAACACTAATAAACACTATTTTGCATGAGTGTCATGATAGTGTTGCATCTGGACATCTCTCAGAAGATAGGACACTAGAGAGGGTGAAACCTGCTCTTGGTGGCCAAATTGGAAGAAAGATGTTTCAGAGTACTGCCAAACCTGTGACAGATGTCAAAAAGCCAACAGAGCCACAGGAAAGAAATTTGGAATGATGATCCAAATCCAAGAACCAAAATCCCCATGGGAAATAGTTCATATGGATTGGGTAACAGCCTTACCTCCAGGAGGAGACAGGAGTTATAATGCATGCCTAGTATTAGTTGACAGGTACAGTAAAACTCCCATGTTCTTACCATGTCATAAAGATGACACAGCTATGGATACAGTCATAATGACATGGAATAAAGTCATTAGCCACACAGGCTTATTCCAAAATATTATAAGTGACAGAGACCCAAAGTTCACTTCAGCATTATGGACAAATCTCCATAACTTGTTTGGGACAAAATTATCATTCTCAACAGCTTATCATCCTCAAACTGATGGCCTAGCAGAAAGAATGATACAGACCCTAGAGGATATGATCAGAAGATTCTGTGCTTATGGGCTGGAATTCAAAGATTCTGATGGTTTTACCCATGATTGGTGTACACTAATACCAGCACTCGAACTGGCATATAAGACATCAATCCATTCTTCTACTGGCAAAACACCAGCAATGCTAGAGAAAGGTTGGAATCCAAGACTTCCTTATGATACCCTGAAAAAGGACTTAGTGGATATACATCCAACAGCAAGCAGTTTCAAGATAATGCTTGACAAAGCAAGACACCATGCAAACAGATGCATGCAAGATTCTTTTAAATATGCAAAAGAAAGATGGGATAAAAGTCATAAGCCACCTGACTTCAAAATAGGGGACTTGGTCTTAGTATCAACCCTTAATTTCAATAACATAAAAGGGCCAAAGAAATTGAAAGATTCCTTTGCAGGACCATTTATGATAAAAGCACTTCATGGACCCAATGCTGTGCAATTAGAACTCACAGGTGAACTAATGAACAAACACCCAACTTTCCCTGTAAGTCTGATAAAACCTTACAGTTCAAGTGACAAGGAGTTATTTCCACTAAGAAATAAACCCTCACTTGAAATGCGCCCCTTGGAGGAAGGAGAGGAAAAGAAAATAGTAAAAGTCCTTAAAGAAAGAAGGACAAGAAACAAAAAAGAAAGGGAATACCTTGTAAGGTATAGAAATTCAACTCAAGAAGATGAATGGCTACTTGAGAAAGATATAACAAATGCTGATAAATTACTAAGAAGGTTCAGACATGAAAGAAAACCTGAAAAATAAAAAAGTTAAGCATTATTGAGCTTCAAGACTAACAAAGTCTATTGAAGAGGTAGGACAGTGGATGATACCCTAATCACATATATCAGATTGTGGTACAATCTTTTTTGGTGGTAGGGAATGTGAGCCTTTGAGATATGACCACATACCCAATAAGGTCACAAAAAAGACTCAGAATAATTATACCTTTAATATAATTATATTAAAATTAATTAGAATAATTATACATTAAAAATAATTACTCAAATATACAAAAAATACCATAAATTGGTACTAAAATTGGTTTAACTTAAAAACCAATGAATCAACATGTAAAACAAATTATACCATTGGATTCCCCATGGAAAAATACACATATACCATTTTTATGGCATATCTGTAAAGTCAATATTTAAGGAATTATAAGGTATAATACCTTATAAAAACCATAAAAACTTATTTATCTCAAGAACTAATGAAACAACATGTAAAATAAATTGTACCAGTGGATTCCCCATGAAAATCCACACATAAAACAATTAATAAGCTAATTTCCAATGTTAATACTTAAGGAATTATCCTGAATATATGCACTTTTTTGGTCAACGCATATATTCAAGGATCATAGCTATTATCTTCTAAACTATACATGATAGAATGATGAACCAAAAATAAAGTTACCACGTAATTACTGTAAGAACAAAGATATGAACTTTATTTTACAAGTTATAAACAAGGTTAAAACCTATGATGAAATATTGATAAAAATCAACAGAGCTGTTGACCACTTTGTTGTGAAAGTGCTCCAAACTTAAAAAAAAGTATACAGTTGGATTCTACTAGTTCATTCGTGAAGAATGATGTAATTTTTATTATTAAATTCAGGGTATAACCCCCTGAAATCAAGGTTTGAAGTTTAAAATGTTGAATTTCGACAGAAAAGATGAGTTACAAGAAAAATCATCAAAATTAGAGTTTTGATGATGTAATGAAAAGCTCTTGGAAGCATAATAAGGTTATGTCAGGCTATCAGAATTCACTCTCTGAATTGCTGTAGCGTGTAAATTTTAAAGGTTATTGAGGATCAAAGTTTGAGCTTAATTTGAGCAGTTATGATCACATACTGTAACCTTAATTTAAGTTTAACAGTCTTAAGAGTGATAAAATTGGTGAATACTATTAGTTTATGATTAAAACTAATAAAATCCACGAAATTTGGGGTTCTTCCAAGCCTCTGATGTCATCAAACTTAGAGTTATAGTGATAACTCTAAATAATGGTGTAATAATGATGTAATATGGTTTGATCATGATGTAATCACCCTCAAACCTTAAAATATTGATCAATTGCAGTGGATATGATCAGTACACGTCTACTAGAAGCCTGTTGGACTCTAGGAGGGAGGTATTTACTATAAATAGAGCTCTTTTTACTCTATTTTCCCCTCAGACGCATCAAAAACAATAAATCAATTAAATAAAAGGTAATTTCTTTATTCTTTATATATAAAACTCTTATATTATTAAAGACCAAAGATCATCTTAATATTAATCACTATTTTTACGTGATTAAATCAATTCTTTAATTTTTTTTGTTATAAATCTCTCTATAAACTCATTTCCACGTAAAATCAAGAAATTTAGTAAATTTCTTTATTTTTTATTGTAAATACAATTTGAAAAAAGTTGTATTATATTCTTTTGGCGTAAAATATCTCAATATTATTATTTTAAGTGTTAAAAGTAGGTTATTTCATCTTATTATAATAATTTCTCTCTTATTATTACTCTTAATAATTCTTAATTAATATAAATAGTATTTATATTAATATATAACTTTAATATTAGTAATATTATTGTTATTAATTGTTTTTTATTTATAAAAAACAATTTTTTACGCCTTTATTATTTGTTGGTAACAATAATAAAGAGCTTTATAATATATTAATTATTTTATATTAATATATTATTTATAATATTGTAATTTCATATAATATTAATTATATTATTATATTTATTTGATAATATAATATTTTTACGCCATAATAATAATATTTCTTTATTATTATTATTATTTTAATCTTATTTATTTCAATTATAAGGACATTCAGAGTACAATAAGTAATAAATTAGTAATTTTTACTTATTGTTTCATAGTCAAACCTTACACCTATACTACCACCTCAACTCCAAAAAACCTCACAATATGCCAAAAGTCCAGATTGAATCTGCTCTCATTCAAGAATCATTCCATAAAAATAAATCAAATACAAACAAACTCAACACTCTTAAATGATTCCATGACCCCAACAATAAAAATTACTATATGAAGAAAAGTCAAATATACAAGACATTATTTCCAGAATTCAACAAAATTATAATTCTTCTCATGACTAAATCATTTTTTAGCATTACCAAATGCGAGCCTGCAAGAATGTAAACCTTTACCTGCTATACAGACCCCAATCACTTTCTTCAAAATTTTGTCTCATTTTCTCAACATTTTGTAAAAATTTCAAATACTTAAATTCATTATATTATACTATGAATTTAATCTTGTTGCTATGACTTAATCCTAAATATATCATAGTATAAATCTCTCACTATGTCATCAATCTTGTTTTTAATACTGCTCATGTTGCTATAACAGATCTTTTCTCATTTGAACAAAATTTATTTCATATTGTTTAGATTTTGAATTGGTAAATACAATATTTAGAGAGGATGAATTCTCTTTGAATTAATCCACAGAGCTCTTACACAAATAGATTTTTACAATTAAAATCATTTACATTGCATTTTAGAAATATTAAGTGCTCTCACTTATAAGTGATTCAATTCACTATTATCATTAATTTCTACCGTTGAAGCCTAAATTCCAACAGTATATAATTTTAAATCAAGTGATACGTCTATTACTTCAAATGATAGTCTTCCACTTCTTTTTGATCTATTAAAATTCCTAGTATTTTATTCTGGAAGCCACAAAAGAGGCGCAAGCTAACAGTAGTAGTCTATACATCTGGTCCATGGTATATTTGACATGGAAATTGATATTAAAAACCCAGTCAGAATGAAGAGGTGTAATATATGCATATATTACACAAGAGGCCATTATATGAGGTGCAGAAAAATTGTAAAGAGTCATAAATGAAATAATTCCTCATATTTGTGCCACTAGTGGAAGAGAACTTCATACCACTAGAGACACAGTCGTATGTAAATCCACCAGTAACACCCTCAGACACAGATTACAGGGACAAGGGAAAAGCCAAGAGGAACAGTGATTTCCTCATTAAAGCCAAGAAATGGAAACCAATTACCACTCAGAGGCCCATAAACACATAAAATTCTTTCCCAATACAAGTAAATTAACCTTGATGACTTGTACAGGCAAGATGACAATAATTAACTGTCAGGCTGAGTCTATGATAAAGGTGTATAATAGTGTTTACAAGCTTTAACTATGACTGTGACACGGTGAAAATAGTTTTAAAAGGGTTTAATTCATAATAATTAGGGTTGTAATAATGATAAAAGGGCTTAACTATTGTATAATAGTGGTGGTTAGCGCTGCAGAAAGCCCTGGGTGCAGTCTTACCAGTTGGATTACTATAATAAGAGCCACAATAATTAAATTTAAAGCATAACCTGATTATTTCCAAGATTAGAGCTGTTTTTGACAGTTGTACTATGTAAGAATTAAAGAGCAGGATGAGGAAAGCTTTTCTGGAAGTTCAAAGGCCTCCTTTTATCCTGATATGGGGTGAAGAGGCTGCTAGACCTTTTCACGTAGAGGAAGTGAAGATCTTTAGCTCTCAAGGACAGTCTTGTGGTTTGAAAAGGGCCTGTATAGCCTGTATTACGCTCAGATGTGGTTTTGAAACCACATCTGGGCAGTTTTCACCAATACAGGGTGAAAATTTTCATCTGGGGACCACACAGCCTGATTCTGACATGAATGACACATAGAATTCTGTACATAACCTGTGTGGGACCCCAGTATTGAATGAACTATGAGTTATTGAAGTAAAAACAAGCTTCTTTTTCTTTTTGAAACCTCATAATCATGGTTATGGGATATGATCCCATGGTAAGTCTGTATTGGCCAAACTGTGGGAGTTTGACCTTAAAACAGCCATACCTTTGTCAGTTTTTGGGATATCAACCTCAAAATTGGCTCAGTGTGTAGCCCTGTATGTGTTCTACATAATGGTACCTCATTTGATATGGTTATCATTCAATATGGCAAAGTTATTCCATGTACAAGATATTTGTACATATGCATGTTTTAGGCAAAAAGCTGTATTGGGCTTGTTTGCCTTATAGCTTTTGTTCTAGATGAGATATGAGGAAATGAATGGCACCATAAAATAGCCCAGATTTTGCTCTTTTGAAAAGGACCCCACTTTAGGTATCTCACACTAAAACTGTAGAAGTTAGATGGGAGGTGAATGATTTATTCACCCTTATTTGGCCTGAATTTGGCCATACCTTCTGTAATACTGGTGCTAGCTCAGTTAGGCTTGTACCATTGGATAGCCTTGAATTGGAGCTTTATTTGAAATACCCATTTGATGGGGTTAAGCCTTTTCCTCTTTCTTTCAGATGAGAGGTGAAAATTAAGGTTTATGCTCAGCAACAACTTTGAGCAGGAATAACTTTGTTATTCTTTGTCCTATGGTGATGAGACTTGTGTATTTGGAGAGGGGTGAGTTTCATCTTTCTTTTGATACTTTTGAGCAGATTTGGCTCAGCTACACGCTTTGGTGGTATCTTGGCTATACCATCAATTTATGGTATTATGCTGTCATGCTTGTGATCTGGTTTTGAGTCACAGGCTGACATTAAAACAGTTTTAACTTCTCAAGACAAATTTCCTCAAAAATTAGAACATAGATCTGTACAAAACACAATCAAAGGTATAAGCCCTGAGAAAAAGAAGTGGTTTACTGATTGCAGACACTGATACAATGTCACCTGTGCACCTCAAAAGCCTTGAAGTACAAAGGAACTAGCCAGAGGACATATAAGGACTGTTCAGATCAAGGAAAATGGGGTTTGGACACCATGGTGAATGGCAGGACACTCAGGGAAGTCATGACCTTGCTCCCATTAACCCCCAAAGCTCAATAGAAGCCTCAAAGCAGAGGACCAGAAAGATATTTATCAAGTTCTTCAGCTCTACCAACTCCTAAAATATCTGTTCCAATAGATCATGGGAAAAAAGAGGTTCAACCTGGCTTCACACTGGTAAGAGCTTGGGGAAAACTGCCAGAGCATATGCCTCAAACAGATAGCTTTCAAGGACCTTTTTGAAATCACCAAAGGTTGGAATACCAAGATTTTCAGAATCTTAGAGGAAAGGGAAGCCAGAATAAGGGATAATCAAGACACCATTAATGCTATAGAGGAGAAATTGAACCAGAAAGAGAATACTCTGACTCCTTCAGGCTCACAAGGAGTGGTAAATCAGCAAAACACCACAGTGGCTTCAAACCACTCATAATTCAGAATATCAGTGGCCAAGAGTAACCATTCTTTGCAATACTAGGGAGTTTGCAGGAGAAGACAAGGACCAAAGAGAAAGCAAAAGACTTCTTTCAAACAGAGGCAGAAAGCGTCAGATTCAATTATCCAGAAGCTTTTTGACTTAGTGAAGGAAGTACACAAAATCAACAGATAATTGGAAATACCCATGATAGAATCAGTAGCCATACAATTAAAAATTAAATCCCTACTAAGCATGAATACAGTGTTGTAACAACTGAGAGTCCCTTAAGTAGAAATTCCTTATGGAAACAAATTGCACAGCTTTCATACCATAATCAAAAAGAATTTGATAAGCTGCAGGAATGCATATGCAGGTTGCAAGAAATGAATACCTTACAAAGCAAGACCATCCATACCCTTCAAGAGGATAATATTAAACTCAGTAGATCCTCAGAAGAAACAAATGAAAGACCAAACCATGCCTCAGAGGAGAAGCACCACCCAAAAACAGACAAGACACATATCCAAGATCAAATGAACTATATAGACAAAGGTATGAGAAAGATGTTCAATTTTGTTCAGAATATAAGCTCAAAAGACCATGGTTTTGTAAATGAAAACATACCTACACCAATATTACAGGAGGACATCAAACCAAGTGTAAACCTAGAGAACAACCATAGATACGCATAACAATACCAAGATGGAGATAAAAAAACCTACTAAGAAAAGGAGGAATTTAAAAAATTACCAGAAACCACAAGCTTACCAAACCTCTCTGGTTTGAGAAAATATGATAATATGGATCTCATCAATTGAATTTATGGACCCCTCATTGATGTATCAAGTATACCAGAATCATAGATAAACTCTAGACTGAATACAGCACTTAAAGGACATGCTATTATGTGGTAAACAGAAATGAAAGAAATCTATGGCAGAAGGAGCTGGCCATGGTGGAAGAGTAAAATAATCCAAAAGTAAATTAATGGTCCATGGAGATGGAAAACAATCATGTCATTTGAAATGAATAAGTACTCAGTAGAAAAATACCCTTATTAGTGGTGTCTTAAACAGTCTAAATGACCTAAAGACATTGATCCCCATATGAATATTCAAATAAAAAATCACAAACTGCTTACTAAATTACCAGGAGAGCTAGAACATGCAGTTAAATGCAGATGAAACAAATACTGCACCCTGGATGATATTTCCAACACCTTCTAAGATGTAAGGAAGAGGAAAAATATAGGAAAATATTCCTTATATAAAGGAAACAGTTTCAGAAAGAAACTGTGAGCCTTGGAAGTATTTTCATATACCCAAAAGACCACAAATGATAAATTAAGATACAAATACAAATAAAATAAATTTATTTATATTATAAAAATAAAATTGAAATATAAATACAGATTTATATTTAAAAATCAAAATTTAATTATAATCTAAAAATAAAAGTACAATGAAATTTAAAATTATGATTATACATTTTTACTTGTAAAAATGAAGTAAAATGAATTTTTAATAAAAATTATGAAATTAAAATATTTTTGGTAAAAAGTTATATAAAATACATTAGAAATGTTTATCCAATAAATAAACATAAAGAAATTATCACACCATTGGAGTCCTCATAAAAAATTAGGTGGGGTCACCTTTGAGTGAAATTCTTGTAACTCAACTTTAAATAAGCTTAAATTAATTTTTTAGTATTTTCAATACAAAAATTCAAAATGCTAAAAACTTTAATTTAATTTACACCACATGTGGTGTTAACCATGAATTTTTGTGTTACGATTGAGGTGTTCTGTTTAATTTAGAAGTTATGAGGAATTGAAGTATTTTCAATTCAAATTTCAAAATGTGCGCGTGTGTAAGGTGTGGATATGAAACTTTGAGTAAAAATCAAGTACTTTTCCTGTCCTCAAAATTGGTATAAGGTAAAAATCAATTAAAAATAGTAAGAAATATTATTTTTAAGAGAAAACACACCAATTTTATTGTTTATAACTTTATTAGTATAAAACAATAATATTATAAAGATTTATTGTTTTACCAAGAATAAAAATATATCCAAAAATACTCTACAAGAGATATTTAAGGCTACAAAAGAAATTTCTTCAAGAGAAATTTCAATTGGAATTAATTGAGAAATTAACTGAAAGCAATTAATTAAAGAACAAAGTCTTTAAAAAGAATATTAAAGAGAAAACACGCCCAAAAGTGACCAGAGTGAATTTGGAAACAAAGTGACAAAGTTAACAGTGATGAAAGATGCTTTAATTCACTTTTGGGGTGGTTCAAGGGTAAAGATGATTATGAGGATAAAACAATGATTATAATGATCTTTTCACGTGGTTAAAAGGATTCAAATGATTTAGAAATGGTGGTTGGAATCTTTTATTGATTGGTTTAGCAGTGATTAAACTAATTATAAAAGGAAAGGATTATAAAATGAAGAGAAAAGTGGGGCAAAGAAGAAATTCCTTTATAGCCATCAGTTCTCTTACTCCAAAAGTATAATTTACTCTTGTCGGTCGTGAAAAACAGTCTGACAATAGAAAAGCCAATTATGGCATCATTGAACCCTGGTTTAGACCAAAAAAGTGCTGGTTTAAGCATTTTTAGCCATTTTAGACCCTTAAATCAGCCATTACTATAGCAATACCTGGTCTAGAGCCTTCAAAACACGTCAGAATGTGTGCAAAAGGCGTAGAAACCAGTTAAAACTGTTTTTACTAACATTTTTTTAACTTAAGGGTAGTTTTACCCTCTTGGAAGCAGTTAAAACCACCCTGGTTGGTATCAAAACATTATAATCAATTGAGTCACAGACCCTGTGACTCAATTCAAGGCCAAAAGTAATAAACGTTTGCGTCTATTTTGACATCCCACACCAGTCAAGAAGGATTTTGGGGGTCTGGCTCCCCATTGGAGCTACAGTTCCTTTTCCCCCCCAATTTATGTTTTCCTTTAATTCCTCATCATGTATTATAATTGTAATTTACATATGTAATTCAATTGAATTTTACAGTAAAATACAGTAATAATTGATACCTCATATGTAAATCAAAGTTCACTTATGTAATACACATGCACATTTTGACATTTCAATTGAATTCAATTGAAAATACTTCAATTCTTCATAACTGCTAAACTAAACACAATACCTCAATTTTAACACAAAAATTGATGGTTAACACTACATGTGGTGTGAATTAAATTAAACTTTTGAGCATTTTCAATTTTTGTATTGAAAATACTAAAAAATTAATTTAAACTTATTTAGAGTTGAGTTACAAAAATTTCACTCAGAGGTGACCCCACCTAATTTTTTATGAGGAATCAAATGGTGAAATAATTTTTATATGTTTATTTATTGGATAAAAAGTTATAATATATTTTATATAACTTTTTACCAAATATATTTTAATTTCACAATTTTTATTAAAAATTCATTTTTACTTAATTTTTACAAGTAAAAATATAATTTCATAATTTTAAATTTTATTGTAATTTTATTTTTAAATTATAATTAAATTTTGGTTTTTAAATATGAATTCATATTTATGTTTCAATTTTTCTTTTTATAATATAAATAACTTTATTTTATTTATATTTGTGTCTTAATTTATCTTTTGTGGTCTTTTGGGTATATGAAAATACCTCTAAGGCTCACATTCCCTCCCCCTAAAAAAAGAATATTACATTGTAATATTGTTATTTCTAGTGTGTCTGAACCTTCTCAGAAGTTGAGTAGCTTCAGGTATGCCTTTTTCTGGCAACCATTCATCTTCAAAAGTTGGTTCACTGTACCTAACAAGGTATTCCCTTACTTTGTTGGTTCTCAGCTTTCTTTCTTTGAGAACTTTGGTAATTTGCTTACTACCAGATTGCTCAACAGGAGGTATAGCTTGGGGAATTTTATTCCTCAAGGGAAATCTTTCAGCATCACTAGATTTATATGGCTTTATCAAGCTCACTGGAAATGTAGGGTGCTTATTGCTAAGTTCTTCAGATAACTCTACTTCAACAGCATTTTCTCCATGGAGGGCCTTAATAACAAAAGGTCCTGCAAAGGAGTCTTTCAGCTTTTTACATCCTTTGATGTCATTGAAGTTAGTGGTGGATACAAGAACTAGGTCCCCCACTTTGAAATCTGGAGTTGCATGTGATTTATCCCATTTGTCCTTAGCATATGCAAAAGAGTCCTACATGCACCTTACCGCATGCTTCCTAGCTTTGTCTAGCATTCCTTTGAAGATAGCAACTGTGGGATGTATTTCAATCAAATTTTTTTCAAGGAATCCTGGGGTAATTTGGGGTTCCATCCTTTTTCTAGGATAGCAGGAGTTTGATTGGTACTGGCATGGATTGATGTTTTATATGCTAATTCCAGTGCTGGTAACAGAGTACACCAATCATGGGTAAATCCATCACAATCTTTGAATTCAAGGCCATATGCACAAAATCTTCTTACCATGTCCTCTAAGGCTTGGATCATCCTTTCAGCCAGACCATCAGTTTGTGGGTGGTAGGCTGTAGAGAAAGACAGTTTAGTGTCAAATAATTGGTGAAGATTTGTCCATAGTGTTGAAGTAAATTTGGTATCCCTATCATTAATGATATTTGTAAATACTCCAGTCCATGACACTACTCTATTCCATATCAGAAGAGCTGTATCCATGGCTGTATCATCCTTGTGACATGGTACAAAAATTGGAGTTTGAATGAATCTGTCCACAATTACTAGGCAAGAATTATAACTTCTGTCACCTCCTGGTGGTAGTCCAGTTACCCAATCCATATGGATAATTTCCCAAGGTCCGCTTGTTTCTTGGATTTTTATCATATTTCCAAGTCTCTTGCCAGTGAATTTATTTGCCTTTTGGCATCTGTCACAGGTTTTGAAATACTCTGCAACATCTTTCTGCCACATTAGCCACCATATGCAGGTCTTTACTTTCTCTCTTGTTCTGTCTTCAGACAGATGTCCTGAAAAGGGGCTATCATGGCATTCTTTTATTACAAGATTGATTAAGACCTGTCCACAACTGTCATGACACATGTGTGCTTGGTCCTGTGGTAAATTATACCATCCAGTAGGTGAAATCTTCCTTCATCATAAGATATTTTCCATACTTCATCCAAGGCATGTATTAGGGAGTTGTCTTCAAAGTCTTTTGTAAGTAATTGGCATAAGATTCTACAATTCTTATCTTGAGTTCAACTATTTCTGACTTCTTCAAAGAAGGTGGTGTTAAAGTCTGTAACACTTATTCCTTCTATTGGGATTTGTGGTGAAGTTTTTTCTGGCACATAAGCAGGATTATCAATATTGTTTGGTAACGGCCATCTGCTTAGTCCATATGCATCCTTATGAATATTCCCATCCTTATGATCAATAGTCATATTGCCTCTGTATTCATTTATGGCTATTTGACATCTGAGCATATGTCTGTTGGGTGTTTTCATGTTTAAAAGTGATTTGACAGCTGTAAAATCTGTTATCACCTCAAAAACACATCCCTCCAAGAAGAAGTTTAATTTTTCCAAGGCCCCAGACAAGGCATAGACATTCCATTTGACTTGCCCCATATCTGGCTTCAGTTGGTTTGATTTGCCTGGATATGAAACATATGGGTCCTTCTACAGGATTTTCATTGATGATCTGAAATTGGTGAAGTGCAGCACCCAGCCCATCCCCTGATGCATCAATATACAATTGAAAAGGCAATTTAAAAGCTGGAATCAGTAAGAGTGGTCGATTATTCAAGGCTTCTCTTAGAGACTCAAAAGCTTTGACTCTGTCAACGGGCATTTCAAATACTGTGTCTTTGTCACACAATTTATAAAATGGTCTTGCTATGGATGCAAAATCTTCAATGTGTTGCCTGTAATATCCTGCAAAACCTAAGAATGACTGAATTTCATTTTTGTTCTGAGGCATGGGTTTTAGCAATCCTTTGGAAACTTTGTTTTTGTCAATTCCAAGGGACAAACCAGATAAAACATGTCCTAGTGCTTTAAGTTCTTTAAATCCAAAATGGCATATCTTCAAGGAGATTTTCATGTTTACTGATTTAATTTTTGTCAAAACTCTGGACAATCTGTACATGTGCTCTTCCCAAGTCTTGGAACAGACAGTAATGTCTTCAATGTAAAGGATTAACTATCCCTCTGAAAGTTCTTCAGGGAATATTTCATTCATCATTTTTTAGAAGTGTGAAGGTGCATTTTTGATACCAAAGGGCAGCCTTAAGTATTCATATACTCCACAATGAACAGTAATTCTCAAGTATTTTCTCACTCTTGGTGTCACCACATTTTGATGGAATCCTTTAAGGGCATCCATAGTGGTTATATACACTGCTTGAGATATTTGAGTAATGGCAATTTGTATTTTTGGTATTGGGTATCTTTCTGGAACATTGTAAGTGTTTAGAGCGCTAAAGTCCCCAACCATTCTGGATTTTCCATTATTCCATGCCACTATGACTGGTGTAGTTATTTCTACTTCTTCATTGTGGCCTACGTTTCTTTTTACACCAAGGTTCAGAAGTTCTTTGATATGATTTTCTAGAGCTTCTCTTGATTTTGGACTTGCTGGATAAGCAGGTCCTCTTAAGAGTGGTGGATAAGGTCTCTCAATGTTAAGAATGATGTCAACTTGATGACCAATAATTTCTCCTAGGGGTTCTTCATCTGAACCAAATGCTTCTTCATGGTCATACAAAAGGGAAGACAGTTTATTTTCTTGTTTATCAATCAGATGAAGGCTTATTTCAGCCTCATTTAGCTCTTCAGACTTGAATTTCTCTAACTCTAAGTTGACTGGTGATATTTTGTTCACTGTAATTTGCCTTTTAAATGGTAAAAAGGCAAATTTTTGGCTCTTATTGTCTCCAATAGTAAATTATCTGTCTTTGTTATTATGTAAATCTATCCCATACGTGATTAAATAGTCATTTCCCAATATAAAATGGGTACTAGAGCAGTTTTCCATAACAACAAATTCAACTGTGATTCTTAAATTCCCATTAATGTGTGGGAATATTCCATTGGTCTCAAAAATTCCTAATCCTTCCATTGGATTACTTGCACTACTGAATTTTATACCATCAATTGGTAACAATTGGTGTCCAAAATTTGGTACACAAGTCTTAAGAAAAGATTTTCGAACAGGAGAGCAGAAGGCTCCTGGGTCAAGCAAAAGTTTGTTGGGCTTGTTATCAATCACCACTTCTGTTATACAGGAGTTACCAGCTGTATAACCTTTCCCTCTGTATGATTTGGTTTTCATAAGTTGTGCATCTTGAACTTTTGATAAATCAACTTGACCATTGCTCAATTGTGGTAAGTGGGAATAAGATTCCATGATGTCAAAAGTGGCATTGAAATTTTCTATATCTTTTGAGGATTCAGAAAATATTGATGACTTATCATCTGAATTGTCTTCAATTATGTCATCTTTTTCAACATCAGGTTCCTTTTCAATGTCAATTTCATTGATTTCCCCCCTTTTTGGACATGTATTGGCTAAATGGGTGGTGCTTTGGCAAATGTGTCACTTTCTGACTGTATCTGCAGATTTATACTTAACGTTACTAGAATTTTCTTTGGAGTTTTTGTCCACAGACTCTTTCCAAGGTGTATTAAGCCTTGTTGTGAGATTCACCCTACTAGAACCAATTTTGGTTCTGGTGGTTACTTCTTCTAATATATTGATAATATCTTCTGCTGAAGATTGTTCAGTAGTCCTGCTTTTGACAGCATGCTCTAAGTCACCTCCACATTGTCTCAGAATCCTTCTATGGATCATAAATTCTGACATGTCAGGATATAATGCTGTTAATCTTTCTTTTTGTTGGCAAAACCATGGTAAAGCTTTGTCTTTATCAGCATTAAATTTGGCAGATTCAAAGGTCGTTTCCACTTCAAACCTCCAAGCATCATTGGCCCATTTGTTGATAATTTGGGTTTTCCACCAAGTCCAACTTTGGTGTCCATGTGCTTGTCTCAATTTGATATACCACCTGTGAGCTGATTTGGTCAATAAGGTTTTAAACCTGGCTGTTACCAATCTGTCTGCTAATTCAAAGTCTTCTTTAATCATGTCAATACCTCTAATGAGTTCCATATGGTCATACTCTCCTTCACCACTGAAGTGAGGCCATTCCCTATGGTTTGGAACTTCTTTCAAAAGTGCTTGGCCCATTGTTGGTTCTAAGTTATGAAAAGAAGCAGAAAATTCATTTTTTGATTGAGAATTTTCAATATCCAATACTTGTGCATTGGGAATCCCTGTACCCTCATTTTGATTCAGAGGTGTAGACATTCTTGGTAAGGTGTTTAGTAGTTGTTCAGTATCATTCATTTTACTATTGTGAAACCTTTGTGAACTTCTTAATTAATGTTGTAAGCTTTGGATAGAGGTTATTAAATTCCTTTTATGATCATCCTCTTTATATGTAAGCTCATTACATACTTCTGTTTGTCTAGTATTATCAGATATACCTTCATTCAACTTTATTTTTAATATTTATATTTCCTCTTTTGAGGTATCAAAACACTTTTTCAAGGCAATTGTATGTGTCTTTACTTCAGTAAATGATTTTGAAATATAATAAAGAGCTTTCTTATTATCTTCTTTTATATAATTTATGGCTTGTTTTATTCTTCTTTCAATCATATTATCAATTTTGAATTTAGAATATTTGTCTGTCAATTGCTTAATAATGGCAGATTGTTCATTTATCTTATTGCCAAAAGAATTATCATTATTGGAAGTTCTAATTGTTCTTAAAACTTTTTCAAAACATTTAAGTGTTTCAGTTATTTGGCTCAGACTCAAGTTATGTGTTTTCAGATTGTCACAAATTGATGTATTTTTATCAGAAAGATGACTTTTGACGTCAGTTATAGATTCATACAGCTCTGGAATAGAATCAAAAATATCGGAAATCATTTCTGATATTTTAATCTAGCTTCCTCTTTCTTTTTTAATTCCATAATTGTTCTGGCCATCTGAAACACATTTCCCATGGCATCCTGTAGCCTTGGCTGTAAGGCTTTGGGGCTGGTGCCTTCCCTTTGCCCTTGTTTGGAGCTTGTGGTGGCTTTTTCATGTTCGAATTGCTGCTGCTGGCCACTGGGCTGTTTTTGGAACTTGCTTGGGTGGTGGAGGGTTGTTTTTCATCCATTCTAGTTTCAAGAGCATCATGCTTTTCTCCTCCATCAATGGATGCCATCAATTGAGCAATTTGCAAGTATTGGGATGGCCCAGGAACTTTCTCACAATCAGGTAAGAATTAATGCAGTTTTTGTGAGCCTTGAGGTATATTTTACATACCCAAATAGGCCACAATTATCTTAAAAAGAAATTTTGAATTATGCAAAACTCATAGGTCATGCATATATCCAAAATTCATCATTTTTAATTTCAGAAAAGATGAATAACTTTTTATTGAGTAAGTAAATCCATGGATTTAAGACCAGATTTGGATTCTACACAAAAATTCACCTAGGGTAGCTCCATAGAGTGAATAAGCTCAATTTAAGTATTTAAGGTGGTAAAATGGAAAATACTTCAATACCACATCATTAATACCACATAAAAGATCCGTGAAAATTTTTGTTTTTCTTCATTTTTAGCCAAAATAATGGGAAAGTGAGAAATCCCATGTTACTTATACACTAAGAATAGTGTTATGCATGTTTTGAGCACTTAATATTATGGTATTCTTACATAGACTTTTGGTACACCCATAGTGGATATCTCACTTTAAGCTTAAATTACTATTTCGACGTAAAAATTAAGCAAGGGGGACAAAAGACATCAAAGAGAGCCAGGGTACCCAACTTCTGAGGCCTCAGAGGCGTGGATAGCTCCAGAGCATGGATCCATGGCTCATCTTGGCCCAATTGGTAAACTAAAACTCTTTGGGAACTTGGTTACCAAGTTACACCTACTGTAATCATAAGAAAAATAGCAAATAACCTGCTATTTTGACGTGCCAAGGAGGTAATAAGCTACTTAGGCTCCTGTAACCACGTCAATTCTTGATGACTTTCCATGACTAGACCCTAAAAGAGTAATTAAACCCTTTTGGGATCCATATTCATTGATTTACCTCATAGCAACCAGCAAAATACTGCTATTTGCAATTCTACGTAGAAATGAGGTAAAAACTTCAAAAATTCATTAAAAATACAATTCTCAATGAATCTTCCTGAAACTTTCAGGACCAATGAAGAACTGTATTATCTATGGTACAACCAAAAAGAATTATGGTTTTACTAGTAAAATTAAAAGTTTTACTTACAGTCCATTTTTGACCATTCCACATGAAACACTGAATCTTCAAAATTTGACAGAAATTACAACCTGTGATGAAATTGGTAATAACATTGATAACTTTGAGAAAACAATGATTATTTTAGAATAAAAGAATATTTACAGATGTTACTCCTTTTATTCTTAACCATATTGGGGTTGGTAGTCACGTAAAAGCATCAATTAAGTAATTATGATAATCTTACGTGACAACAGATGATGCAATCATTAATCCAAAAGGGTTTATTGTTTTCTCACTCACTGGTTTTTCAGTTTGCTCCATGGCACGCCTCTGTGAGCTGTTGTTGACTTAAAAGAAGCCTATTCTTGCTGTTTTTTCCGTATCATCATCTTATCAATTTATTAAATCATTATTACCAACAAGTAAGTATTAGTTAAAGCTATTCTTAAGTATTTTAAATCTTTCAGAATCATCCAGAAAGACGTGAAATCATAGAATCCAACTATATATTGTTGTAATACTGTTATAAATCCTTTTGATCCCTTAAAATCCACAATTCCACGTCAAATTTCTCTACTCTTATCTATCAATAAGTTCTTTGGAGTATTAGTGAGTCGTTTATTCTTAATTCTTAAAGTTTTTCTTTAGTAATAGTTTTCTTCAAGAATTATCTTTATAATTATTCTTGCAAAAGATAATTATATATTAAAATAATTTTATTATTTTAATAAAGAAGTTTTTATTATTAAATTCTTCTGGTAATTGATTCTAGTAGACAATTACTTGCTCACTGTTAAAATCACTAGTTGTGTTTAACACGTGAAAGAAATAATTTTTTTAATTATTTAATTGTGGTTATAATAATACTTTATTATTATATTTCATAAGAACAGACATAGTACTGTTGATTAATAGTAATATTATCATCAGTTTCATAGTCACATCTTACATTTGGGGGCCTGGCCGTGATTTTATCCATAGACTTGGCTTTAATCATATTCTAGACTTCATTATTTGTTCTAAAAAACTACCATACCTACCCACATCTTACATTTGGGGGCCTGGCCGTGTTTTTTGAACCTTGTACCCTTAATTAATATATTTTTAAGCTCTAAAATATATTAATTTAATAATTTTTTCTTTCATTTTAAAGTTAAAATAATTCTTATTTTTGAAATTGTTTTGGAAATCTTTTCATTGAGGAATTTGGTTTAATTTTATACTGTTTTTACACGTGGCTTTTTCACATCCAAAAACTTATAAAATTATTCTTTGAGTTACTCTGAATTAATTTTCATTCAAATCTTAAATTTTAATTTTTTTTCTTTAAAAAGAATAATTTTTTTAATATTAAAAAATAATAAAATTCATAAAAAATCTTTTAAAAATATCTTAAAACACAAAAATAATTTCTTTTATCATATTTTTTTAAGTGTCTTTAATCAAATACTGTGCAGCTGGTAACAGACTCAGTAAAAGATACATCAATAGTCCAGAATCTTCAGAAGCAGAATCTGAAGACAGTATTGAGGTGCAGATTGCTAAAAGAGGCACCTTATTCAACTCAGAAAAAGCTAAATTACCACCAAAAGGTGTGTATTTTATCTTATATTTTTCACCTTTTATCTTTAAATTGACGTGAAAATGGTGCATACCAGAAATGGAAGCAACTATTCAGTCCAACCAGATGGATGTGGACAAGGAAGAGGCAAGACCAAATCCAGAAGTGCCAAGTCTTCCACAAGAAAGACACATTTGGAGGATGCCAGAGTTGCCCCCCATTCCCCAAGGTCTGTACCAACAGATTTTGACGTGAATTCAGAGCCTGAACTGATTTATGGTAATATTTCCAGGGCTGAACCACTTTCAGGTGGCAGCAATAGAAATATATCAATGCCAGTACAAAAACTGGTTCAGAGCAGCCAAGGAAGAGGAGTGGGAAATCTGCCCAAGCCTTTGGCAGGGGGCCATGAACTCCTACTTACACATCAAGAGCTTTCTGGGTCAGGAGAAGACCATAGAACTCTTAGGAGGATGGAGCCCCCTGTCTTGCAAAGACAAAGTCAAAAAGATAAAGAATTGGTTGAAGAACCAAAGTCTTTTATCCATAGACCAGAAGAGAGAGTTGTAAATGACCTCAGCTTTGGAGACAGAGGCACCAGTGGCATCTACCAGCTCCAAACCAGCTCCAGAAGCGCCCAAGGACAAGCCCAAAGGACCTCAAAAGAAACAGAGAGGTCCCAAGAACCATCAAGGCAAGGGCAAAGGCAAAGCCAATTGGCACAGACCTTACCCACAAGGGTACAGGATCCCCAAATTGGAGCCTTCAGCCGTGGACAGTGTCTTCAATATGGCCAGAAATCTTATGGAATTCACAGCCAAGGAGCAGGAAAGGATGAACAGGACTTTTCCACGCAAATAAATGATGTACATAGAAGTATTAGTGTAGAAATTGGCAAACTTGAGTCAAAGTTGAAGCAAATTACATTAGACATCAATGATTTAAAGAAGAGTGACAAACAACATTCTGATTGGCATCAATTGACAAATGTCACCCTTGAGTCAATTAGCAATGCTTGTGAAAGAATTGAGAACCAGTATCAAAATAATGACACAGAAGATCCCTCCATTTTTAAAGTGAATGATAGACTTAAAACTCTTAAAGACCATGTCTTACAAATAGTTAAGAACACCAATCAATTTGCTATACATTTAGCAAAAAGTGACAGTGAGAGGCAGAAATTGAAGAATGATATAATTGCAAGTGTGGAACAAATTCATAAGAATCATGAACCACATATGCCAAGACATTCTACACCTTTTACTGAAGAAAAACTTTCTGTCAAAGAAAGTTTGACTCCATTCTTAGGAGAAAATGCCTACTCTGCAAGAGATATTCCCAAAATAGAAGAATGGCCAACATTCTCTGGTGAAGGAGAATATAACCATATTGAATTCATCAGAACTATTGATATGTTGCAAGAAGACTTTAATATACCTGATTAAATCATAGTGGGAAAACTACACTGTTTGTTTACCAGAACTGCAAAGAAATGGTATTACAAAATGAGGATTGATCATGGTAAACATGACTGGTCTTGGTGGAAATCTGAAGTGATTACCAAATGGGCCAATAATTCTTGGAGGTTTAAAATGGAGAATGCTTTTGAAAGTGCCATTTTTAACTCAGAAAAAGACAAACCACTTACTTGGTTCTTCAAACAAAAAGACAGATTATCTGCTTTACACCCAGATATGTCTGACACTATGATTAATATGAAAATATTAAGAAAGTGTGGAGGAGAACTGGAACATGCTATCAAAAGCAGATGTGTGGAACCTTGTTCAACAGAGGACTACATTAATGCTATGGAAGATATCATTACCAGGACAAGAATTGGTAAGACTTGGATTAAAAACCCAATAGAGTCCAAAATAGTCTCAAAGATTCCTAGAGAGGAAAGAAGACCAGAAAGACCTGTCTTGAAGTGTCATAAATGTGGAAGTACTTCACATTTATCCAACACTTGTCCTAAGAAGACAAAAATGAATGAAGTTCAAGTCATTGAAGAAATTCAGTGTACTGAAGAGAAAGAGGAGTCTGATCAAGATTCTGCAGTCTCTGAAGATACACCAGTGGAGGACTATCCCATTGAAAACATTTCAGCTTTCTTTGAGGTCACAGAAGTCCATACCCACTTGCCACAGTACAGTGAAGATTGCTGCAACCTGATCAATATCCAAGATGCCAGAATGTGTAAAACAAAACCTGCTAGAGGAAAGGGTTATACTGCTGGAGCATCCTGTATCACATCAGTTCTGATGAGTGATATTGAAGCCAAAGTAAATTTGGATACAGGGGCATTTTGCACTTGTGTTGGCAAAGATTATCTCCAAATTATACTTCCTGAATGGAAAAACCATCTATTACCAATAGAAGGTGTACAATTCAGTAGTGCCAGTAACAATATGTACCCCTTGGGCATATTGGACACTAATATTGTATTCCCACATCCAGCAGGAAGTGTAAGAATGAAAACTGAGATTGTAGTAATGGATAATTGCACATCTCAACACATCATTCTTGGAAATGATTACTTAAATATTTATGGTATTGATATAAATAACCATAAAGACAGATATTTCACAATTGGAGATAACAAGAGACAAAAATTTGCTTTCTCCAATATGCCAAAACAGATATCTGCAGTATCTTCTGTCAAAGATACTTACAAAGATGAATTTGTGACTAATCAACTTGTTGAAGCACAAATTAATCAATCATTGTCACCAAAGATGAGGAATGAGCTTATTAATGTGTTATACACATATAAAAATGCATTTGCCTCTGATAATGAACCATTAGGCGCTATAAGAGGACATGAAGTTGATATTACTCTTAATATTGACAGACCATATCCTCCAGTACTTAGAAGACCAGCTTATCCAGCCAGTCCCAGAGCTAGAGAGGCCTTGGAAAAACATATCCAAGAGTTGATCCAACTTGGTGAGCTAAGGAAAGTAGGCCATAATGAGGAAGTTGAAGTGACAACACCTGTTATTATTGCATGGCATAATGATAAGTCAAGAATGGTTGGAGATTTTAGAGCTTTGAATACCTACACAGTTCCAGATAGGTATCCAATCCCTAGAATTCAAGAAACCTTGACTCAATTGTCTAAAGCCAAGTATATAACATCAATGGATGCATTGAAAGGCTTTCATCAAAATGTTTTGACCCCTAAAGCTAAGAAATTACTTAGAATTATCACTCACTGTGGTATTTTTGAGTATCTTAGAATGCCATTTGGCATTAAAAATGCTCCATCTCATTATCAAAGAATGATGAATACCATCTTCCCCACAGAATTGTCTGAAGGATGGCTTATCATTTATATTGATGATATTATTATATGTTCTGACTCATGGTCTTTGCACCTTGAAAGACTTGCAAAAGTACTTCATAAAGTTGCAGAAGTGAACATGAAAATTTCACTTAAGAAATGCAATTTTGGTTTTGAAGAACTCAAAGCATTAGGACATGTTGTTTCTGGTTTGAGCTTGGGTATTGACAAGAATAAAGTAGCAGCAGTGTTACTTAAGCCAATACCCCAGAATAAAAAAGAAATGATGTCTTTTCTTGGATTTGCTAGTTACTATAGGCAACACTTGAAAGATTTTGCAATTCTAGCCAAGTCACTCTATAGAATCTGTGATCAACAGACTGTATTTGAGATGACACAGGAAAGAATTAAAGCTTATGAGAAGATAAAGAAAGCCCTTACAGAAGCACCTTTACTCCTCATGCCTGACTGGAATATTCCTTTTAAATTGTACATTGATGCATGTGGAGATGGACTAGGGGCAGCCCTACATCAAGTCCAGATTATTGATGACAAACCTACAGAAGGACCAGTTTGTTATATCTCAAGACAAATCAAACCAACAGAAGCCAGATATGGTGCAAGCCAAATGGAGTGCTTATGTTTGGTATGGGCACTTGAGAAACTACACTATTATCTTGATGGCAGTGTTTTTGAAGTGATAACTGACTGTAATGCCGTAAAATCACTTCTTAACATGAAAACTCCCAACAGACATATGTTGAGATGGCAAATAGCCATTCAAGAATATAGAGGAAACATGACTATAGTTCATAAAGCAGGAAACATTCACAAAAATGCTGATCAACTTAGTAGATGGGCTTTAGCCAACACTCCTGATAACCCAGCTTATGTACCTTTGGAAGCTGAACCACAGATTCCAATTGAAGGAATTAACATAACTGATATTGGACTGAATTCTTTGAAGAGGTCAGAGAGTCTTATAAACAAGACAAGAATTGCCATATCTTGACTTCTTTATTAGATAAAGACTGCAAAGATACATCTTTAGTTAATGCACTTGATGAAGTTTGGAAAAATTCCTATTCTGAAGGAAGATTTCACTTGTTTGATGGGATTATTTACCATAGAACGAAACATTCTTGTGTGATGACACTGTGTAGTAGATTGCTTATCAATACCATTCTTCATGAATGCCATGATAGCATTTACTCTGGACACCTATCAGAAGACAGAACACTTGAAAAGGTGAAGAACTGTGCATGGTGGCCATCTTGGAGAAAAGAAACCATTGAATATTGCCATACCTGTGATAGATGCCAAAAAGCAAACAGGAATACAGGCAAGAAATTTGGATTGATGATCCATATTCAAGAACCAAAATCCCCTTGGGAAGTTGTTCACATGGATTGGGTCACAGCACTTCCTCCAAGTGGTGACAAAAGTTATAATGCTTGTTTAGTCATTGTAGACAGATATAGCAAAACTCCCATATTCTTACCATGTCATAAAGATGACACTGCTATGGATACAGCTCTTCTTTTATGGAGTAGAGTTATTTCTCATACAGGGTTATTTAAGAATATCATAAGTGACAGAGACCCCAAGTTTACATCTGCACTTTGGACCAATCTTCATAGATTGTTTGGGACTAAGTTATCATTCTCTACAGCATATCACCCTCAAACAGATGGGCTAGCAGAGAGGATGATTCAAACTTTAGAAGACATGATCAGGAGATTTTGTGCTTATGGATTAGAATTCAAAGACTCAGATGGCTTTACCCATGACTGGTGCACTCTGATACCTGCATTAGAACTGGCATACAAGACATCAGTCCATTCTTCCACAGGACAAACTCCTGCTATGTTAGAGAAAGGATGGAATCCAAGACTCCCAGCAGACACACTGAGGAAAGACTTGATTGACATTCATCCTACAGCTTCCAGCTTCAAATTAATGCTTGATAAAGTAAAACATCATGCAAAACAGAGTATGGATGATGCTTTTGATTATGCAAAACAGAAGTGGGACAAGAGTCATGAAGTACCAGACTTCAAAGTAGGGGACTTAGTGCTAGTTTCAACCTTGAATTTTAATAATATCAAAGGCCCAAAGAAACTTAAAGATTCTTATGTAGGACCTTTTGTTATTGTTGCTTTACATGGAACCAATGCAGTTCAAGTGGAATTAAGTGGTGAATTGGAAAATAAACACCCCACATTTCCAGTCAGCTTTATAAAACCTTATCAACCAGCTGATAAAGAATTGTTTCCTTTAAGAAACCCAACTCCTTTAACTGTACCACCTGTGGAACAGAATGAAGACAAAAAGATAAAGAAAGTCATGAAAGAAAGGAGACTTAGGGGTAAAAATCAAAGAGAATATCTTGTCAGATATAGAAATCCAGTACATGAAGATGAATGGATTGCAGAATCAGAAATACCTGACTCAGATAAACTCTTAAGAAGATTTAGACATGAAAGAAGGCCACAAGCCTGAATATGTCTATAAATGTGCTTTAAATTACTTGATCTGAGTAATGTGAAGAGGTTGGACAGTGGACATTACCCCCTTTGGGGCCTTATTCTTTTATCACTAATAAAATTGTAGTACAATTTTATTTTTTGGTGGGAGGGAATGTGAGCCTTGAGGTATATTTTACATACCCAAATAGGCCACAATTATCTTAAAAAGAAATTTTGAATTATGCAAAACTCATAAGTCATGCATATATCCAAAATTCATCATTTTTAATTTCAGAAAAGATGAATAACTTTTTATTGAGTAAGTAAATCCATGGATTTAAGACCAGATTTGGATTCTACACAAAAATTCACCTAGGGTAGCTCCATAGAGTGAATAAGCTCAATTTAAGTATTTAAGGTGGTAAAATGGAAAATACTTCAATACCACATCATTAATACCACATAAAAGATCCGTGAAAATTTTTGTTTTTCTTGATTTTTAGCCAAAATAATGGGAAAGTGAGAAATCCCATGTTACTTATACACTAAGAATAGTGTTATGCATGTTTTGAGCACTTAATATTATGGTATTCTTACATAGACTTTTGGTACACGCATAGTGGATATCTCACTTTAAGCTTAAATTACTATTTTGACGTAAAAATTAAGCAAGGGGGACAAAAGACATCAAAGAGAGCCAGGGTACCCAACTTCTGAGGCCTCAGAGGCGTGGATAGCTCCAGAGCATGGATCCATGGCTCATCTTGGCCCAATTGGTAAACTAAAACTCTTTGGGAACTTGGTTACCAAGTTACACCTACTGTAATCATAAGAAAAATAGCAAATAACCTGCTATTTTGACGTGCCAAGGAGGTAATAAGCTACTTAGGCTCCTGTAACCACGTCAATTCTTGATGACTTTCCATGACTAGACCCTAAAAGAGTAATTAAACCCTTTTGGGATCCATATTCATTGATTTACCTCATAGCAACCAGCAAAATACTGCTATTTGCAATTCTACGTAGAAACGAGGTAAAAACTTCAAAAATTCATTAAAAATACAATTCTTAATGAATCTTCCTGAAACTTTCAGGACCAATGAAGAACTGTATTATCTATGGTACAACCAAAAAGAATTATGGTTTTACTAGTAAAATTAAAAGTTTTACTTACAGTCCATTTTTGACCATTCCACGTGAAACACTGAATCTTCAAAATTTCACAGAAATTACAACCTGTGATGAAATTGGTAATAACATTGATAACTTTGAGAAATCAATGATTATTCTAAAATAAAAGAAGATTTACAGATGTTACTCCTTTTATTCTTAACCATATTGGGGTTGGTAGTCACGTAAAAGCATCAATTAAGTAATTATGATAATCTTACGTGACAACAGATGATGCAATCATTAATCCAAAAGGGTTTATTGTTTTCTCACTCACTGGTTTTTCAGTTTGCTCCATGGCACGCCTCTGCGAGCTGTTGTTGACTTAAAAGAAGCCTATTCTTGCTGTTTTTTCCGTATCATCATCTTATCAATTTATTAAATCATTATTACCAACAAGTAAGTATTAGTTAAAGCTATTCTTAAGTATTTTAAATCTTTCAGAATCATCCAGAAAGACGTGAAATCATAGAATACAACTATATATTGTTGTAATACTGTTATAAATCCTTTTGATCCCTTAAAATCCACAATTCCACGTCAAATTTCTCTACTCTTATCTATCAATAAGTTCTTTGGAGTATTAGTGAGTCATTTATTCTTAATTCTTAAAGTTTTTCTCTAGTAATAGTTTTCTTCAAGAATTATCTTTATAATTATTCTTGCAAAAGATAATTATATCTTAAAATAATTTTATTATTTTAATAAAGAAGTTTTTATTATTAAGTTCTTCTGGTAATTGATTCTAGTAGACAATTACTTGCTCACTGTTAAAATCACTAGTAGTGTTTAACACGTGAAAGAAATAATTTTTTTTAATTATTTAATTGTGGTTATAATAATACTTTATTATTATATTTCATAAGAACAGACATAGTACTGTTGATTAATAGTAATATTATCATCAGTTTCATAGTCACATCTTACAGTTTTTCCACAGATATGCAAGGATCTGGTACTCCTTGTACTGCAGGGCATTGTTGTATGCTTTGTGGCTGGCTTTGTATATGTCCACTGAGGCTTCTTGTGGCAATGTCAGCTCTTTGTCAAGGTAAAATGGTATTATCAGCATCAGAATGACCTATTTTAGTTGTTTGGAAGTCATCAAATGACCCTTTTCTTTCTGTATCTGGTTGGCTTCTGCCATAATCATGTCTATTACCTTTCTGGGAGGTGCTTGAGGGGTTATAGCTGGCTCCTGATCTAGTTGAAGGCATATTTTATGATTAAAAAGGCTGAAAATAGTATTTTTACATCAAAAAACTACTATTGGTCAAATTCTTAGCTGTCTGAAGGGTATTACTTATATCCAAAGTAATCAATTCAGAAGACATTGGTTCAGGTTGGTTATTTTGAGTCACAATAACAGTACTGGCAGGGATAATGCTGGTGACTGTTGAGGCTGTTTCAATGTTTGCTTGTCTTACCACATTGTCAGACACTAAAATTAATCAAAAAGCCAATTAATTAAGTAATAAAAGGTTATTTCAAAAAAGAAATAAAAATATAAGCCTCACTTATAATATGAAAAAAATTGATTTTTTATGTGTTTTTTTGAATTATAAGTATTTTTTATATGTTTTTGAAATTTTTCCATATAAGAAAAAGGTTCAAATGAGAGTAAAATAATATGTCACAGGTAAAATATCACGGCTGGGCCCCCAAATGTAAGGTGTGGATATGAAACTGTGATTAAAAATCAAGTACTTTTCCTGTCCTCAAAATTGGTGTAAGGTAAAAATCAATTAAAAATAGTAAGAAATATTATTTTTAAGAGAACGCACGCCAACTTTGTTGTTTATAACTTTATTAGTATAAAACAATAATATTATAAAGATTCATTGTTTTACCAAGAATAAAAATTTATCCAAAAATACTCTACAAGAGATATTTAAGGCTACAAAAGAAATTTCTTCAAGAGCAATTTCAATTGGAATTCTTTGAGAAATGAACTGCAAGCAATTAATTAAAGAACAAAGTCTTTAAAAAGAATATTAAAGAGAAAAAAAGCCCAAAAGTGACCAGACTGAATTTGGAAACAAAGTGACAAAGTTAACAGTGATGAAAGATGCTTTAATTCACTTTTGGGGTAGTTCAGGGTAAAAATGATTATAAGAGTTACAAACAATGATTATGATGTTTTTTCACGTGGTTAAAAGGATGAGAATGAGTCGAAAATGGTGGTTGGAATATTTTATTGATTGGTTTCACAGTGATTAAACTAATTATAAAAGGAAAAGATTATAACATGAAGAGAAAAGTGGGGCAAAGAAGACATTCTTTTATAGCCATCAATTTTCTTACTCCAAAAGTGAAATTTTCTCTTGTCAGTCGTGAAAAACAGTCTGACACCAGAAAAGCAAATTATGGCATCATTGAACCCTGGTTTGGACCAAAATAGGGCTATTTTAAGCCATTTTAGACCCTTAAATCAGCCATTACTATAGCAATACCTGGTCTAGAGCCTTCAAAACATGTTCCAATGTGTGTAAAAGGCGTAGAAACCAGTTAAAAATGTTTTTACTAACATTGTTTTAACGCAAGGGTAGTTTTACCCTCTTGGAAGCCGTTAAAACCAACCTGGTTGGTATCAAAACCTCATCATCAATTGAGTCACAGACCCTGTGACTCAATTCCAGGCCAAAAGTGATGAACTTTTGCGTGAATTTGGACATCTCATGCCTGTCAGCAAGGATTTTGGGGGTCTGGCTCCCCCTTAGACCTAGAGTTCCTTTTCCCCCCCCATTTTAATCTTTCCAATTTATTTTTTCCTTTAATTCCTCATCATGTATTATACTTGTAATTTACATATGTAATTCAATTGAATTGTACAGTACAATACAGTAATTAATGATACCTCATATGTAAATCAAAGTTCACTTATGTAATACACGGGTACATTTTGACATTTTAATTGAATTCAATTGAAAATACTTCAATGGCTCATAACTTCTAAACTAAAGACAACACCTCAATTTTAACACAAAAATTGATGGTTAACACCACATGTAGTGTGAATTAATGTGAAGATTTGAGGATTTTCAACTTTTGTGTTTAAAATACTAAAAACTTAATTTAAGCTTATTGAGAGTTGAGTTACAGAAATTTCATTCAGAGGTGACCCCACTTTACTTTTTATGAGGAATCCAATGGTGTGATAACCCACCTAATTTTCTATGAGGAATCAAATGGTGAAATAATTTTTATATGCTTATTTATTGGATAAAAAGCTATAATACATCTTATATGACTTTCTACCAAAAAAATTTTAACTTCACAATTTTTATTAAAAATTCATTTTTACTTAATTTTTATAAGTAAAAATATAATTTCATAATTTTGAATTTTATTGTGATTTTATTTTTAAGTTATAATTAAACTTTGATTTTAAAATATAAATTTGTGTTTATATTTCAATTTTCACTTTTATAATATAAATAAATTTATTTTATTTATCTTTGGTGGTCTTTTTGGTATATGAAAATACCTCTAAGGGTCACACTTCCTTCATCATATTCCTTTTTGCATATTTCATCTAATTTTGATGAAATTGATGGGTCTTTGCAGTCTTTCATTAGAATTTGGCTTAAGATATGGAAATTCTTATCTATTTTGTAGCTTTCTTTAGCTTGGTTGAAGAATTCTGTGCCAATGTCTGTGACACATATCCCTTCTATATGGTGCTCCTCCTGTGGTACCCATGCTGGATTTTCAGGAGTATTTGCTAGAGCCCATCTGCTAAGACCATCTGAAGTTTTATAAATATTACCAGATTTATGAGCAATAGTCATATTTCCTCTATATTTTTGGATAGCAATTTGACATCTCATCATATGTATATTTGGAGTTTTCATATTTAATGGAGATTTTACAGAATTACAGTCTGTAATCACATCAAATACTGTTCCATCCAGGTACTAGTGTAATTTTTCTAAAGCCCACACTAAGCAGAGGAATTCCATTTGGCTTGCTCCATATCTTGCCCCTGTTGGCTTTATCTGTCTTGAAATAAAACAAATTAGTACTTCCACTGGTTTATCATTGATGGTTTGTGTCTGGTGTAGTGCAGCACCTAGTCCTTCTCCACAAGCATCAATGTAAAGCTTAAAGGGTAGTTTCCCATCTGGCATTTGAAGAAATGGGGCATTTGTTAAGGAGTTTTTCAATTATTCATATGCTTTGACTCTTTCTTCTGTCATTTCATAGACTGTTTGTTGGTCACATATCTTATACAAGGATTTGGCAATTTTTGCAAAGTCCTTTATATGCTGTCTATAGTAACCAGAAAATCCTAGAAATGATTGCATTTTTTTTGCTTTGAGGCATTGGCTTAAGTAGTACTGCTGCTACTTTATTCTTTTATATACCTAGGCTAAGTCCAGATACAACATGTCCTAGTGCTTTTAGTTCACTATATTCAAAATGACACTTTTTCAAGGAAATCTTCATATTTACTTGCACTATTTTTTGTAGTACCCTTTCTATTCTTGTGAGGTGATTTTGCCAAATTTCTGAGCAAACTATGATATCATCAATATATATAATTAACCATCCTTCTGATAATTCTTCAGGAAATATGGTATTCATCCTCCTTTGATAATGGGAAGGTGCATTCTTTATACCAAATGCCATTCTTAAGTATTCAGAAATTCCACAGTGGATTATTATTCTCAGTAGTCTCTTGGCATTGTCTGTTAAGACATTTTGATCAGAACTCTTTAGAGAATTCATGGCTGTGATGAACTTAGCTTGTGACAATTGTGTCAATGTCTCATGGATTCTGGGTATTGGGTATTTGTCAGGGATGGTATAGGTGTTCAGGGCTCTGAAGTCCCCTACCATTATTTATTTTCCATTATGCCAAGTTATAATTACAGGTGTAGTGACTTCTACCTGTTCATTATGTCCTACTTTCCTTAATACTCCGAGGTCCATTAGTTCTTTAATGTGTGCCTCCAAGGCTTCTATAGCCCTTGGACTAGCTGGGTAAGCAGGTCTCCTTAATAAAGGTGGGTAGGGTTTTTCCACATTAAGAATTATATCTACTGCATGCCCAATTATGACACCTAGTGGCTCTTTGTCAGTTTCAAAGGCATTTTTATACTTCAATAAGAGGTCAATCAATTTATCTTTCATTTTTTCTGTTAAATCTTCATTGAATTCTGCATTCTTATGTTGTTCAGATATAAAAAGTTTCTTTTCTGGACTTTTTTCTTCATTCCTTATAACTGGAATTTGTTTTTTGTTATTTAAGAAACCAACCTTTTGTCTTTTGTTGTCTCCTATAGTAAAATATCTATCTATTTGGTTAGAGATATCTATACCATAGATTGACAAGTAGTCATTTCCAAGTATGAAGTGATTACTAGTACAGTTTTCCATTACCACAAACTCTACTTCAATTCTGACACATTTTGAAGGGTGAGGAAAAATGAGTGTTAAGTTAATTATTCCAAGGGGCTTGATGCTCTCACTTGCACTACTAAATTTGACACCTTGTATTGGTATAGGTTTTTCTGGCCAATCTGGAACAATTGTTCTTAAATATCCTTTACCAACACGGGTGCAATATGCTCCTGTATCCAAGTTCACTTTTGCCTCTTGGTTATTAACCATGACCATACTTATACTTGAGTTTCCAGCTGTATATCCCATTCCTTTTGCAGGTTTTGTCAGGATGAAACTATGATAAAGTGGTAAATAGACTAGTTACAACTTTAATTATGTTTGTGACACATTAATAAAGATTAAAATAAAGGTGCTTTTAAGATAATAAGGGTTATAATTAAATAAAAAGGGCTTTACTATTGAGAAATAGTGGTGGTGAGTGCTGCTAAAAGCCCTGGGTTCAGTCTTACCAGTTGGGTTACTATAATAAGAACTACAATACTAAATTTCATAGTCTAACCTGATTCTTTTCCAAGAGTAAAATTGTTTTTGACAGCTTACTACATAGGAATTCGAGAGCAGGATGAGGAAAGCTTTTCTGGCTGTGAAAAGCCCCCTTTTTATCCTGAAATGGGGTGAAAAGGTGGCTAGAATTTTCCATGTAGAGGAAGTAAATATTTTTCACTCTCTAGGACAGGCTTGTGGCTTACAAGAGGCCTGTATAGCCTGTATTGGGCTCAGATGTGGTTTTGAAACCACATCTGGGCTGTTTTCACCAATACAGGGTGAAAATGTTCATCTTGGGACCACACAGCCTGATTCTGCTAGTATGACGCGTAGAATGCTGTACAGAACCTGTTTGGGACCCCAGTATTGAATGACCTATGAGGTATTGAAGTAAAAACAAGCTTCTTCATCAGTTTGACACCTCATAATCATAGCTATGGGATATTATCCCATGGCAAGGCTGTATTGGTCAAAATGTGGGACTTTGACCTTACAACAGCTTTAACTTTGTCAGTTCTTGATATATCAACCTCAAAATTGAATTGGTGTGTAGCCCTGTATGTGGTCTACACAATGGTACCTTATTTGGTATGGTTATCATTAAATATGACAAAGTTATCCCATGTACAAGTCTTTTGTACATGTGCATGTTTTAAGGCAAAAGCTGTATTGGGTTTGTTTGCCTTATAGCTTTTGTTCTAGATACGGTATGGGGACATTAATTGCACCATCAAATAGCCCTGATTGTGAACTTTCCAAAAAGACCCCACTTTAGGTATCTCACACTAAAACCGTAGAAGTTAGATGAGAGGTGAATGCTTTATTAACCCTTATTTGGCCTTAATTTGATCATACCTTCTGTAATACTGGTGCTAGCTCAGTTTGGTTGGTACTATTGGATAGCCCTGGCTTAGAGCTTCATTTTGCATACCCATTTGATGGGGTTAGGCCTCTTACTCTGTATTTCAGAGGAGAGGTGAAAATTAAGGTTTATGCTCAGCAAAAACTTTGAGCAGGAATAACTTTGTTATTCTTTGTCCTTTGATGATGAAACTTGTATATTTGGAAAGGGGTGACTTTCCTCTTTCTTTTGATACCTTTTGAGCTGATTTTGCTCAGCTCCATGTTTTGGTGTGTCTTGGCTATACCATTGGTTTATGGTATTTGGCTATCATGCTTGTGCTCTGGTTTTGAGTCACAGGCTGACAGGTTTGGTTTTCTACAGTTTGGAATCTTGAACATTTGTCAGGTTTGTGTCAGCTGTTCCAACTTGTGGTAAGTTTGAGTTAACATCTAGTACTTCATAAATTATATCAATATTATTAATTTGTGCATTAATTATATCAATTTTATCACTTTCAGAAGTTTCTGACTCTTATGTCTCTGTTTCAGAGTCAGATTTGTCTTCTTTGTCATTTTGGCTTTCTGTTTCCACAATTTCATTGATTTTTTCCCTTTTTAGGCATTTAATGCCTAAGTGTCCAATAACTCCACCTTTATGGCATTTTCTTTGCTCATTATTGTTGGATGTATTGGGCTTGAAAGCTTCTTTTGAGTTATCTTTTTTGATAAATGGCTTATTTGGACTTTTAATGTCCAATTTTTTCCAAGTTGTACCAATTTTTGTCCTTGTAACTATGTCTTCTAGTGCATTGATCTACTCCTCTGTGGAGCATGGTTTCCATACACCTGCTTCTCAGGGAATGTTCCAATTCACCTCCACATTTTTAAGTATTTTCATGTGTACCATTTTTTGTGACATTTCTGGCTGGGTACAGCGCATTTAATCTTTCAGCTTGTTTTAAGAACCAAGTCAAAGGTTTATCTTTTTCTGGGTCAAAGAAGGAGTTTTAAAATGCATTTTCTATTTTTTACCTCCATGCATCATTAGCCCACTTGGTGATTATTTCTTGTTTCCACCAAGACCAGTTTTTTTGCCATTTGTTTGTCTTATGCCATAATACCATCTTTTTGTGGATTTCTCAAACAATGAGTGTAATCTTGCAGTGATTAATTCATCTGGTATGGCATAATCTTCTTGTATCATGTCAATTGTCTTGATAAATGACATATGGTCATATTCACCTTCTCCTGTGAATTTTGGCCATTCTTTCAATGGAGGTGCTTCCTTCATTAAGGCTTGATTATTGTCTTGGTGACTCAAGTCTTTTATGAATGGATTTGTTAATTCCTCTTTTGGTTTAACAGAGCTTCTTATGTGAGAAAGTGAAGCTGATAACTTTGGCATATTTGAGTTAGCCTCATTAATTTTAGTCATTTTTTCAGTGATAAGCCTTATTTCACTTTGAATATCATCTTTCAGATGCATTCTTGTTTCATCACTTTTTTCCACATGGTCTAAAAGTAATTTCTGGTGTGATGAAGTCTTTTCTTCAAATCTTTCTACAGAAATACTTAATTTGTTCAATTTTTCTGTAACATTGTCAATACTCACATCATAATTGATTGTCAAAGTTTCATTTTTGATATCTTCTATATATTTATACAATATTTGTTGTCCTTGTATCAATGTTTGAGTATTTTCAATTAAAGCTTATGGTTTATTATTTTCAACCATAAATCTAATGTTATCAACTTCTTTTTTATTTTGTACAACTATTTTTGTCAAATATGATAAGCTATTATTTATTTCTTGTAAAGATAATAAGCTATTTTGAATGTCTTTAAGAGGTAAAATACTGTCTTCAAGCTCTGTTAAAGTATTTACAACATCAGGAGATAAGTTTATTTCTTTGGGAAATGGGATCGTCTCATTCTTTGCTCCTCCTTGTCTTTGAATTCCATTGAAGTTCTGGCCATGTTGAAAACATTTTCCATGGCATCTTTTTGGATTTTTGGGATCCTGTAGCTTGGGGAATATGGTTTCCTCCAATTCTTTTTCTTGTTCTTCTTCCCTTCTTGGGGAGGTTGGTTGACTTGAGGCTTGCTGGTAGAAGCTACTGCGTCTTCTTCCTTCCTTGCCTCCCTCTTGTTGAAGTGGTACTCCTTGATCTTTTTGATTTGAGGCTTGGATGACAGTGGATTCTATCCATTGGAGTCTACCACTATCTCCTCCACTGTGAGGAAACATTTGAGGATGTGCCAGGAGCTCATCACTCCTTGGTGTATTTGGGGAAATATTTCCCAATCTTTGTCCTTGTACACCATGTAATACTGTTTGTATTGGCTCATGTATATGTCTATTTGAGCCCTCTGAATATGATTTGTCCCTGTTAGATTTACTCATATATACTTCTAACTCTGGTTCAGAAATCATGGGCATCTCTGGGGCTTGCCTTTGGGATATTGCACTTCCTTGTGTGGATTTTGCTCTTACTTTTCCCTTTGGAGGGATCAATTCTACCTCTAAGTCCAGCTCCATCTGATTGGTTGAAGTATTGGGAGCCTCTTCTGGTAATCATAATTTAAGAAATAAGAAATAAGAAGGTTTCAGGACAGGAATTCTTCCTATTGCAATTTATAAAGGAGGTTCTCACCTTAAGAGTCCTGAATAGTGGGTCCTGGAAAGTCTAATTTCTTAGTGACAATTGGTGTTGGAGAACTTGGGCAAGTCTCTTTCACCATTCTTTCAACAGTCCTTTGATTGTTTTCTGTTGGATTGTCTTCAACCACTAAAAAAGACAAATAGCTATACGTTTTTTATATAAGAAGTGTTATTTTTGGTAAGATATGGCAATTTTCACGGAAAAATTGCTTTTGTATCTTTGAAAAAATGAAATGAATAAAGAAATGAATAAAAATGAATAAAAATAACTTTTTTTTATTGGTTTTTAATATTTTATATTATTTTTTATGTTTTCATTTTTAAAGAATAAAATAAAAATGTATATGATTCTTTCATGAAATTAATTTATAATATAAAATTATTTTTAATTTATAAAATATCTCTTTTAATCACTAGAGTGACTCAAAGAAAGTTCTTGCAAGTCTAACGATGTGAAAAACCACGTGTAAGACAGTACAATTGCTTTCCAAATGCCTCAATACCTTTTAAAATCAATAAATATAAAATTATTATATAATTCCATGATTATAATTATAATTTATTGTTGTATAAACCCAAATGGAATCTTTTTAAAGGTCTTTTAAATTAAATATCACGGACAGGCCCCCAAATGTAAGGTTTGACTATGAAACAAGTAAATATTACAAATATTTAACTTATTGTACTACGAATGTCCTTATGAATAATGAATAATGAGATAAAATTAATCATAATAATTGTGAATTATTACAATTAAGGCGTAAAAAATGATTATATTATCAAATAAATATAATAATATAATCTATATTATGAAAAGATAATATAATAAGCAAATATATTAATATATAATAATTGATATATTTATAAGCACTTTATTATTGTTACCAACAAATAATAAAGGAATAAAAAATTGTTTTTTATAAATTAAAAAACAATTAATAACAATAATATTACTAATATTAAAGTTATTTATTAATTTAAATACTATTTATATTAACATAAGAATTATTAAAAATAATAATAAACAGAAATTATTATAAAAGAGAAAATAACCTACTTTTAACACTTAATATAATAATTTTGGAAGATTTTACCCCAGAATAATGTAGATACAATTTATACAAACTGTATTTACAAATAAAAATAGAGAAATTATAAATATTTGTTAATTTTCATGTGGAAATTGAGTTAAAGAGATTTTTGAACAAAAGAAATTAAATAATCAATGTAATCATGTCAAGATTGATGATTATAATAAAGATAATCTTTGGTCTTTGATAATATAAAAGGTTTATATATAAAGAATTAATAATTTACTTTTGATTTAATTATTGTAGTGTTTTTGATGCATCTGAGGGGAAAATAGAGTAAAAAGAGCTCTATTTATAGTAAATACCTCCCTTCTAGAGTCCAGCAGGTTTCTAGTAGACGTTTACTGATTCATTATACTAGGAATGATCAATTTTTTAAGGTTTAGTGATGATTACATCATGATCAAACCATCTTATCTCATTATTACGCCATTATTCAGAGTTATCACTATAACTCTAAGTTTGATGACATCATACACTTGGAAGAAGCCTAAACTTCGTGAATTCTATTAGTATTAATCATAATATAATAGTATTCATCAGTTTTATTACTTATATGGCTGTTAAACCTAAAATAAGATTACAGTGAGTGATCATAAATGATCAAATTTAAGCTTAAACTTTGATCATTAATAACTTTTATTTTATACACACTACATCTATTCTGAGAGTGGATTCTGATAGCTTGGCATGTCATTATCAAAATTTCAAGAGCATTTCATTACATCAGCCAAGCTCTATTTTTGATGATTTTCCTTGCAACTCATCTTTTCTGTTGAAATTTAATATTTTGAACTTCAAACCATGATTTCAAAGGGCTATACCATGAATATTATAATAAGAGTTATGTAATTCTTCATGTATGAACTAGTAGAATCTGACTGTCTACCTTTTTTTAAGTTTGGACCACTTTCACAACAAAGTGGTCAACAGCTCTATTGATTTTATTCAATAATCCATTACAAGTTTTAACCTTGTTTATAGCTTGTGAAATAAAGCTCATATCTTTATTCCTACAGTAATTACGTGGTGATCGTATTTTTGGCTTATCTCCCTATCTTGTATATTTCAAGAGATATTAGGTAAAAACCATGAATATATGCATTGACCAAAAAAGTGCATATATTCAGCTTAATTCCTTAAGTATTATATTTAGAGAATGGCTTTATAGTTGTTTTATGTGTGAATTTTTTTGGGGAATCCAATGGTTCAGTTTTTTTTCACATGTTCTTTCATTGTTCTCTGAAATAATTAATCATTTATGTTTTTTATAAGGTATTATCACTTACAACTCTTTAAATATTGACTTTACAGATATGCCATAAAAATAGTATATTTGTATTTTACCATGAGGAATCTAATTTTGTAATTTATTTCAAATTCTTATTCATTAGATTATCCTTTAATTCAGCTTTTGTACTTATTTATGGTATTTTACTAATTTTTGAGATAATTATCATAAGTATAATTATTACAGAAATTTTGCTGTGACCTTTTTGGAGATGTGGTCATATCTCAAAGGCTCACACAAGGACTGTCTTGTGGCTTTAAAAAGGCCTGTATAGCCTTTATTGGGCTCCAATGTGGTTTTGAAATCACATCTGGGCAGTTTTCACTAATATAGTGTGAAAACTTTCATCAGGGGACCACATAGCCCTCTTCTAACATGTATGACACGTAGAATAATGTAAATAACATGTACATGACCCCAGTATTTACCAAACTATGAGGTATTGAAGTATAAACAAGCTTCTTTGTGTGTTTGACACTGCATAATCATATATATGGGAGATTATCCCACAGTAAGGCCGAATTGCTCTAACTGTGGTGGGACTTGTGTATTTGGAAAGTGGTGGGTTTCCTCTTTCTTTTGAGTCCCTTTGAGCTGATTTGGCTCAGCTCCATGTTTTGGTGGTATCTTGGCTTTACCATTGGTTTATGGTATTTGGCTGTCATTCTTGTGCTCTGGTTTTGAATATTCTGTTCTATTTCCATAAATAAAGACCAATTCACTAAATATCTGAAAGATATCTGAAATTATTACTCATATTATTCATTTGTTATCAATCATAAAATAACAAAATCAATTTCATAATAGCTGATCTATGAAACCATTTGTTGTAGATAAAATTTCAAATTTTTAAAACCATGGAGGGCTCTTCATACATCCTTAAAATTGAAAAAAGGGATTCAAAAAAAATTAACTTGAAAAAAAAAGGAAAAATGGCTATGAAATAGAATGAAAATAATTCAAATATACAATCCATATAAAGTGGTAGAAATGAAATATAGTTAAATAAGTGAATTATTGATGAGAATCAATTTCATCTTCTCTTAAACTTCAACCATATATTTGAATTTCCCCTATATTGGCTGTATTAGTCTTAGGGATTAAATCTATATTATACTTCTTGATATGGCTTCCCCCCAAGCTTCATGAATTAAAAACCCAGAAGATCATGAATTGTTTAAGATATGATCCTAGTTCTTCAAGTTTTCAAATAACTCACTATATCAATAGGTTAAATTAAGAATTTATTATTCTCAGAAGGGATATATAGGGTGATATATGAATTTTGATTCAGAAATAAAAAGATTTAATGGGCCAAAAAGTCAAGGAAATTGATATTGTAGTTTCTTATAATAAGCAGTTATGCAATTATCAATCAATATTTTTCTCATGAAGATAATGATGATGAATAATTCAATCCTTGGTAATTTATAATGAAATATTTCCAATAGAAACATAAATTCAAATATTCTACTTTAAATATCCTTATTCTCTGAATATAAGTGAACATTACTTCTATACACAGGTTTATTGCCCTAAATGATATTTAATCTGATTCATTATGTACTTCATCTTAGTAATCCTTTCCCAAAAATAGAGCTGTGACATCAAGCTTTACAATTCTCTTCAATATGAAATAAAACAAGTTTATAATAAAACAAAAGTAGGTAATATAATGTCTCAAGCAACATGAATTTTCTTAAGAGAAAATGGTTTTGTAGTAAAAATTAACAGAGGCTCTTTCAAGAATTGAGGAATTCTCCATTGATAGAAGCTTGATCTGGATTACAAGTAGTCTACTTTTAATATTATTTATATCTATATTCAGATATTTGAGCTATAGTGATTATTCATATTGAAGCTGTAATATTTATGTTAAAATATATAGGAAAGAATTCAATTCTTTTTTTCATGAAAGGATCAGAAGTGAAAAAGAATTAAAATACATGTGGAATGGAAAAAATTAATTTTATCATGTATTGTTGAATTATTGAGCTTTGAAAATTCATAGAAAACACTAATATTAAGCCAATTGAGTTGAATCTTTGTGGCTTGCATATGTGGCTTGAAGTTCTTCCAAAGCTTCTTTTTCTAAATTTCAATTCTGTCCCAGCTTCTACCTTGAGTCCAACCTATATCTTATTTCACATTCCAAATGGAACACCTGCTCTCAGGTGTAGCAACTTTGCTCATGGTGAATGAGTTCAAACCAGGCTGAATCTACTCTAGCATGTAGTGAGGTATATAATATTAGAATCTAAGATTCTCAATCTCTTGAATGAATTGTATTCTAAATTTTCAAGTGGATTTTTTTTCAAGCTTAAGTGAAAAGTTCTTTTATTAGGGAAGAATTAAAGAAAGCTATAGCCAATTACATATGAAATCAAAATTCCACAGAAACAGTTATGTGACTGAATCTAACAAATTGTGTCTTACCACAACTCGATAACAGAAAGAATACTTTTCCTTTAGAAGTGTGATAAAAATGAAAAAGATTTTTATGATTCGATACCCATCAGTGATCCTGTGGAATACCACGAAATCCAATCAATGTCTTTTTTGGCCAAGAGCTAATCCCGGTGTTTTTGCTTGTTTGAAAATTGTTTCTCAAGTAAAGAAAATTCTTTCTTTGCAGAAGATTTGAAGTTTCGGACAGAGGCCGGTAGTGCGCGAAAGCATTTCGAATCTGCCCAAGGAAAAAGTCCACACATCTCCGCTAACGCGACGTGGCCAACTGTTACTCTAGTAGCATCTATTCTTTTGAGGCATACAACCATAAATTCCACAAACTCCAGGGAGCCGAGGCTGCGAGCAAATAACACCTTCCATTTATCACTATTAACTTCTTCATAGTAAGAAGCAAGAACAACTAAAGCTAGCTGCGTGATCATGTCATCAACCTCTGTTCCAAAACTACCTGAATCTTCATCAAATTTTGATTGCTCTTGAATTATCTTTTCCAACAAATCTGCAAGGAGAGGTGAATTTTGGGGATTGGAACTTGAACTTGCAATGTTAGGATCAGGCGGAAACTCCACAATTGATTTCTTGATAAGAAAATTTGTTAGTCTTTGCTTCAACCAGTTTAGAGTATTTTTCTGTTCTTCTTCAATGACTGAAAATAGACTTCCCTTTCCAACATGGTTTAGAAAGGAGAAGTTCAATTTATAAACCCTCAAAAGTAGAATCTCCATCTTTTTGAAAAAACTTTCATTGTTGTACCTGCCAATTCTTTCATTTGGTACGTCATTATTAAAACTGCTGCTCATTGCACAAGAATGCTTCAAATCTTGAAGAGTGCCGTCCATGTTTTCTTGGAGCTCTTTCGATGGTTCGTCAATAACTTTCCATCCTAATCTAATGCGCTCATACATCCATGAGTCTTCAGGTGGTAAAAAATGCTTTGCTACACCTTCTAGTATTGAAAGTTTTGCACGATAATATTGTTGCCATTCGTTCAAAGTTGGGGCATATTTTCTTTGATGATATCCTTGAGGAGGTCTGATCCAAGGCTCTCCCCACGGGAAAAGACGCATCTTCCAGTAGTTCGCAAACTGGTCATTCACTTTAATACGATTACCCCTTTCGGTTTTCAATTTGAGTGTCGCCCAGAAGCCCAAATATCGCGAACCCTTTCCAAATAGGTATAGCCATTTTTCTTGGTTCGTATTTTTGTAATAATACTTCAAAAATAGTAAGCTTAATTTAAGTGCTAATTGGTTCAATGGTGAAACCTCGATCTGTACCGCAGCTGTGTTCCTCGCAGGTAAACCTTTTTCGAAGGCATCAGTCCTCAAGTACTTGGTAAGTTTTTTATTTATTTTGGGTGATTGATTCAGAAATGCTTCTAAAGAGACTTCACCCTGCTTCCCGTTATTTTTGAAAAGAAAGTTTCTAAAAAATTCCTCTTCAACTTTCGCGTCTTCGTCGGAGCCGGGATGAAAAAACCGCAAAAATCGCACATTCAAAGCCATTGCAGTTTTCATCAAGTTTACAACCTTTTCTAAAGAATCTTCTTCTAATGGAAGTTTCACGGGGTTCATTCTAATGAAAGTCCTAAGAAGATCTGAATATAGGATTTCGGACACTTTGGGTTTTGGATTGCAGTTCCCCAGCGGTGAAAGGAATGCTAAAAATTGTTTCTCATCTAAATTCCCTAATTTTCCCTTCTTTTCCTTGTTTGTGAGACTATTATTTTGTAATATTGAATCTTCTTCTTCAATTAAGAGGTCATTTCCTCGTTCCTCAACATAATTGCTTGAAGTGGAGTCAATGGCAGAAGATTTGTTATAAACTATTTTTTTCTTTTCTGAATTCTCTGAGTATTTTATTGCTAAATCCTTCTGTATTCTTAGGAAAGGAAGGTGATTTTGATATACACCTCTGAGATTACAAGCTCCGACTCTTGCGATTCCTAGCTCAGAAATATCCACAGGCGTTGAAATTGAGAGCCAATTTCATTGCAATAGGAAAGAATAAATGTTATTGTTTAACTTTGAATTCCTACCATGAAAGTGGTAATAAAAAATATACGTACCATTGAAACTATGTGGTTCGACGAAAGCTTCTTTGTGAACCGACAAGGCAGCATGAGCAGAAGGACCCCTAGGTACTTGGATATTACGAGGAGAATGTGAATAATACTTATTTTCTACTTCTGGGTTGTTTTGCCTTTCTTGGCTAACGATATTCAAGACACGGGATTGTTTTCCTTGAATTGTGAACAATATTTTTTAATTAGCCGTGTAATCCAACCGCAAGTATGCTTGTTTCATTGAATGAACAAGTAATGCATCATTCATCGATACTTGCCTTTTACAGAGAGGTCAGATAGTAGGAGCCAATCTTCATTTGAATGAGTTTTTTTTTGTTTTTTTTGATTCTTTTGGCCAGGTGGCTCCCCTGGCCAAAGCGTCAAGTCCAAAAGTCGCTTAGAATTTTCGTTATAGGGCCCGAATTGATCTTGCTGCAACTCATCTGCAAAGTGAGATTCACATACAGTATTTGAAAATATTTGTTTGCCTTTTTCCGAGCTGAAAAGATCACCTCGCTTCTTGAACAATGGTAAAATCTGCGGATTGTGGCCATCTACAGAATTTAAAGTAACTAAAGGATCCTCCATCAGATCGAAGATTCATCCAATGAGGAAAATAGTACAGTTTTTTCAATTGAAAAGCCTTACTTACAGTCAGATGTTCCTGGTTCAATGGCGCCCGGTGCTTTATCAGTTCGAATCTTGATTACTGACTGAATATTTGGTGCAATCACACAAAGGGGAAATGGTGAGAAAATTGTGTAGATAAAAACCCCATATAATAGAGGTCTATGCTTTGCCTTCATTTTTTGTTCTCAGCAAGGGAAAGGTGCCTGAGGTAGAGTGATACCTTCAGGACGAAATCCTTGAATCTGTTTATGAATTGAGGGCATGATCAGGGAATATAACACCCCTTCCAAGCGTTTCCCAGTACAACATGAGTCAAGTGAGAAGAACACTCTGGATAAGGTTGGACTTGATCTGAGCCAGAATCTGTACAGAAGCCGCTACGCCCCGTACAATTAAGTGTTTTGTTCCGCAAATTTTCTATGTTTGTTGTTGGAAGATACTGTGTCAAAATGTGATCATGAGAATTCACTGGAAAAAATTTTGTTGGATTCATCTCCTATGCATGCCCGGGAACTCCATCCTACATTTTTATCTCCGAGGAAAATATCACCAATTAGAATTCACCTAGGATAGCTTTATGGCGCGTTAGACGCTGGTATGAAGGGGAAACACATCAGGTATTACAGCCCGCTAGGGTACGTTTCGTCCAGGAGTTGAAATCTGATCGTTATGATGATAACGTGTTAGAAGGATTACTCGCTATGTGTAAGAGCTATTTACGGTCTTTCGAACTTCATCCGAAAGTACCAAGCACTGAGTGAATCGTGTTAAGAAATGGATAAGTTCCTCTCGGTGCTCGTGGTCTATTCTCATGAGAAATTCATCATAGAGTAGTAATAAATATAAGAGTAAAATATTATTTATTGAGTAAAACCTTTTTCGTTGCGGTTGTCAATGAAATAAATAGAACTAGTTCCAAGCCACCATTTAGACACCAAGTGATCCTTTTTGATATTATCAAACTACAGTCTTAGGTAATAAAGTAATAATCCACTACTCGTAGGCACAGTTTGGAGGAGTATAAGTATATTATAAGTTACACTAACAACTTAACCAAGTATTTACTAACGGTCCTTACTTTTAATTTTAGAGTATTGTGTACCAAGGCTGGCCAATCGGTTATTCCAGTCGGTTCGACGACACCCACAACCCGCCTTAATTACCCCATACCCAAAAATTCAGGGGATCTTGCACGTCTGGTGAGTCGCAACTGGAACTGACAATCGCAAAACCTGCCACGACTCAATACGTCTGCGACTTGTTAACCCACCGTGTCTCACCAAACACTCTTCGTAATTCTCGTTTCCTCCATTTATTCCAAACAGCTCTCTTTCTTTTCATCCAAATTTTTTTCCCTTTTATTATGTCTGTGTGGACCATTTAGGAGTCCAAGATCTCACCTGTCAAACTTACAATTCTTCTAGCTCAGCATTGGACTCCATCTTTGCACCACATTACACATAAAAGGGCATCATTATGGCTGAACAACCCCTCATCAACAACAACCAAATCACCTACTCTGATGAGTCACCCACCCCTTCTGAATGCAATGTTGATCTGCCTTTGTTTGCCAACTTATTTTCAATTCTTTCCTCACCATTCCATCATCCCAGTAGCTTACTTATTTCCATGGATTATGAGGATATGACCTCTCAAGATAACTACAGAAATGATTACAATTTTCACCCAAACAATGAGCAAGACTCATCTGTAGAAGACCTCACACCTCCAATAATACCAAAGAGGTATATTAAATGTTTCTGGCTTCACTCAAATATTTATGATTATTTTGAGGTCAGGATTGTCAAATGCATTTGAATTGTCCCTTCTGATGTTCTTACTTTTGAATTGTTTTTTTTGAGACTGTAGAAGATTAATGAGAAGGGTGAGTGGGTTGAGTCAAAAGGAAACTTTAAATATAATTACAAATTTTGACATTGCAGGTATGTCTTATTCATAAACAATAATTAAACATTGATTGAGTTAATTCTTATGTTTGGAAATCTTAATCCATAGTAGTGTCACCTTGGCTATACTGGGAAATAATATGTCCAACCTGAACAAGCACCAATCAAGATTCTGTGGATGATTCAATGCATGGGCATCAAAGGCTCTAGGATCAGTTGACCCTACTGTCAGTGAAATATTGGCTTATGAAGAACATGAATCAATCATGAAGGACTTTGTAAAGGCCCTTGTGTCCATTCAGGTATCCTTTTCCATTTTTCAATTTCCTTGACTCCACAATGTTTTAACTTGGCTAGCCCCTTCCTTTAACTGGCCAAAACAACAAGTACTAGGCAGCATGGCCTCTCAATTGAATTATGAAGCCAAAGACAAGCCAATCAAAGAAATAAATGAACACCTACCTGAAACAACCATCTGTGCTGAAATTGACTTTTGGACTACAAAGGACCAAAGCAAAAGATACTTGGCCATAGTAGTCCAATGGGTCAATCCCATTGACAACTCATTTTTCAAGATGCTGGTTTCTTTTGAGGTATGTCTCTCTTTTTGATGAAGGGGTTTCTCCCTAATTCTTAAGTTGTCTGGAAATAGACCATGATTGGTCCTGTCACAACCATGGGAAATAATCCCCCCAATGGGTGCTTACGGCAATTCTAGCCTGACCCAATTTATGGCCAATTGGCCATATTATCATTTGTGGCCAATTTTCCCCTTGTGGTGTTTAATGGCTGCTGGGCCACACCCACTTTCAGTAAGATGTGCCTATGAAACTGTTGATAATATTACTATTAGTCAAAAGTACTATGACTGTTCTTATTAAATATAATAAGAAAATTATTATAACCACAATTAAATAATTAAATAATTATTTCTTTTACGTGTTATACACTACTAGTGATTATAACAGTTAGCAGTAGTTGTCTACAAGAATCAATTACAAGAAGAATTCAATGATAAAAACTTCTTATTAAAATAATAAAATTATTTTAATATATAATTATCTTTTACAAGAATAATTATAGAGATATTCTTGAAGAAAACTAATTTTAGAGAAAAACTTTAAGAATTAAAGATAAATCACTCACTAATACTCCAAAGAACTTATTAAAGATAAAAGTAGAGAGATTTGACATAGAATTGTGGATTTAATGTATCAAAATTGATTTATAACAGGATTACAACAATATATAGTTGATTTCTATGATTTCAAGCCTTTCTGATTGATTTCTGAAAGAATAAAACACTTAAGAAATAGTTTTAACTAATACTTACTTGTTGGTAATAAATGTATAATATAATACTGTGATTATCTGGAAAAAACAGCAAGAGGAAGCCTCTTTTAAGTCTAAGACAGCTCACAGAGGTGTGCCATGGAGCAAACTGAAAATCCAGTGAGTGAGAAAACAATAAACCTTTTTTGGATTATTGATTGTATCATCAGTTGTCATGTAAGATTATCATAATTACTTAATTGAGGCTTTTATGTGACTACCAACCCATTTATGGTTAAGAATAAAAGGAGTAAAAACTGTAAATATTCTTTTATTTCAAAACAATCATTGATTTTCAAAAGTTATCAATGTTATTGGAAATTTCATTACAGAATCTATTTTCTGTAAATTTTTAAAGATTCTGTGTTTCACGTGGAGTCCTCAAAAATGGACTGTATGTAAAGCTTTAAATTTTACATATAAAAGTATAATTCTTTTTGGTCTTCATATGTATTATACAGTTCTTAATTGGTCCTGAAAGTTTCAGAAAGATTAATTAAGAATTGTATTTTTAATGAATTTTTGAAGTTTTACGTCATTTGTATGTAGAATTGCAAATAGCAGTCTATGGCTGGTTGCTACGAGGTAAATCAATGGATACTAGTCAGAAAAGGGTTTTAATTACTCTTTTGGGGTTTATACATGGAAAATAATTAAGAATTGACATGGTTACAGGAGTCTAAGTTGCGCTTTACCTCCTTGGCACATCAAAATAGCAGGTTATTTACTATTTTTTTATGATTTACTGAAGTTGTAACATGGTAACCAAGTTCCCAAAAGGTTTTAGTTTACCAATTAGGCCAATATCAGCCATGGATCCAATCTTTGGAGCTTTCCACACCTCAGAAGCCTCAGAAGTTGGGTACCCTGGCTCTCTTTGATGTCTTTTGTACCCCTTGCCTATTTTTTACGTCAAAATAGAAATTTAAGCTTCAAGTGAGATATCCACTATGGGTGTATCAAAAGTGCATGTAGGAATACAATAATATTAAGTGCCCAAAACTTGCATAAAACTATTCTTAGTGTATATGTAACATGGGATTTCTCACATTCCCATTATTTCTGTGTGAAATAGAGAAAAACAAAAATTTTCACGGACCTTGAATGTGGTATTGACGATGTGGTGTTGTAGTATTTTCCATATTACCACCTCAAAGAGTTAATTTGAGCTTATTCACTATATGGAGCTACCTTGGGTGAATTTTTTGTGTAGAATCCAAATCTGGCCTTAAATCCATGGATTTACTTACTCAATAAAAAGTTATTCATCTTTTCTGAAATCGAAAATGATGAATCTTGAAAATATGAATTACTTATGGGTTATGCATAGTTCAGAATTTATTTTTAAGATAATTGTAGCCTATTTGGGTATGTAAAATATACCTCAAGGCTCACACTTTCTCTGGTCAATCATTGCTCAAAACCCCTCCTTATAACCCCAGGCCATATCCTGCATCCTGGGACCTTTTGGCCAATTCCTCATCCCACCAACCCCCAGGCCAGTACCTCTGTTTTGGACCTGGGGTCTTTTGCCCCTGGCCCACCCCCTTTGATTAGGGGGTTTTGGGCTGTTTAGGCCCCCTATGGCCACTGCAGCCTACGGGTAGTGGGACCAGTTCAGCCCCTTTTAGCCTAATTACAATGGGGCCAAGGGGCAGCCCATCAGCCCCCAATTTCAGGTGGGCCCACCTAAGCCCAATTTGGCCAATAATCCCAAAGGACCCTAGAGCCAAAATTTGGGCATAAGACACCTTGGACCCAATATTCCACCCATGGCCTCTGGCAAACACCAGAGGCCACCAGCTCAGGTCCAGAAAGGCTTCCCCTCAATTCAGGGGAAGACCCTTTGCTCATTTATGGACCCTGAAGTGTAGGAACCAGAGATGTGGCATATATGGTATTATATACCATTATGCATAATTTTTCTTCCGAAATCCCATGGTGATGGTTTCAGGACCTAATTATTCCATTTCCAGTCAAGTCCCCAAATCCATCACTCCAGTTCAAAGGAAGGTTCCAGTCAGTCAATCTTGCAATCCAATGGTGGCCATCAGAAGACCACCCAAGGGCCCCAATCACCTGGCCCTGCAGTAGCTGTTTTGTTATTTCATTACAAAATTCTTTAAGGGGTAATTTCAAGAGGTTGTTAATCATTAGATCAGTTTTCAAGGCATCAAGAACTCCAGCAGTCGTTGGACAACTCAATTGGTCCATACAGGAAGTATTTAGGCAGCCTGTATGGCATTGGTCCATTTGGGCCAATTCATATTTCACTGTGGGAATTTGAGTCACACAGTTCAATTCTCAATATGTCCAGATCTGTATTTATCTAAATCAGTCAATACAGTTGGGTGACCAACCCTCCAGGATCAGTCTTCCAGATTTTCACATATACTCGCCACCTTTTCTTCCTGGGGTACTTTTTCCCCAGTTAATTAATATATTGGATTTATTATTATTCTTATTTTATTTTCATTGTTAAAGTAAATACTGATAATCTTAAGTCAGTCATTTGCACTTCTTTCTTTGCCTGTCAGTGGATATTGGTGGTCATATCCTTTACTAATTCCATTGTTCTTTCTGGGATGGAGCCCTCCAAGTGAGTTCTTTATTCTTGAGTGCCAGGCCACTCTTGGCTTCCACAAGATCCCCTGTGACAGGGCCTCACAGCGGGAAAGCATTGGCATGGGGTTTTGGGAGTCATTAGCTGGCAGAGTAATCATCAAACATATTTACAGAATCACTGGAAATAATGCTTCAAATGAAATTGTAAGGGTTTGATCCCTGCAAAGCAAGTACGAAGGCCTCAATATGCAATGGGACCAAAATGATAACTTGCACAGGTGTGCATGTCATGTACTCAACCTAGTTGTAAAAGACGTTTTGCTCAACATGGGGGAACCTTTGGAAGACAATTACAAATTCTTTAGTGACTAAATTGCAGTTGAAAAAGAAGCAATTGAAGAGAGTTATACCAATAGTACTTCAACGAATGTGGATAATCAATGTGAGGATCCAGCTCTTGTTATTTCTCAAGAAGTCACTGATGACTAACACATACATTACATAAGCCACAATTTGGAAACTCAACCAAAAACGTGGCATCACCAAAAAGAGACCCTGATCATGGGCTTTTAATAAGCCTACCTTGGAACCTCAAGATAGAGTTCCAATTCCCTGATTGAGAGAGAGGCTCACAAGGATGATCTGGAAAATGGTCCCACAGAGCTGGCCACTGTGGTACAGCCCCCCGGTGAGTGACATTTATTTCATGAAGCATTGTACAAGATCATTAACATGGTCCTGTTTTCAAGTCCGTTGAACCATCTTCAAACAGCTCAGAGACCTCTGCTCAACAAAAAAATGTGAATTGTTCATTCAAGCATGCAATAAAACACAAGACCCCAAGTTTCTACCAATAAGCATTCCCATGATGCAATGTAATTATTTCCTCATGCAAATACAACAAGCTCACAAATTGAAATTGTCCATTCAAATTTATACCAATAAGCCCCCTGCCACCAAATACAAACTCAGCAAGTAAGCCTGGTGTGTGATGGAGTACAAGGAACCCATCTAATCAATTTACTAAGAGGCATGTAACATTTTCCAGTCAAACTCCCCAACCAAGCACCTATTCCTACCATATTATCACATTATACTCAATCAACCCCTTCATTATGTCAGAGTGATTCCTCATTCCTGGAGGAATGCATTCAAAGGGACTCATGAGAAGCTGAAAAATACTATCAAATCAAACTCAACAATGATGACACAATAATTGCATCATTTCTTAACCCAAAATACTGTGAGGGGATATTCAAAAAGCTTGGCATCATGACTGACCACAGTCAACATATCATTGGACAATTATTGAATGAGTGCAATGCTATTATGGTGCAAACAGGCATCACCAAAGAAGACTCAATGATTCATAATCACTCAAATGACGCTAGCAATCAGGAGAGCATTGATCTCCTCAAACATATTTTTAAACCCCCCTTGTGGCCAACTACAATGTCAATAACTCACAAGGGAATGAGGTAATCATATACATCCAATAGCTAAAGGTGATAATATATTGGACTATTGGAAGGTCATTCTTTTGATTTCATTGCAATATTGTCTTCAACAATAGCTAACAAATTTCTCAAATTCCCTTTCAGCACCAAATTGTGGCAGGGAACTTCCCGAACCTTGGCCTTCTGGCTCAAAAGTACTTTTAAATCCACACCTCTTCAGCTATGGTGGAGTGAGTTTTTTCTCACAGTGGCCGACTGAAGTTCCCTACTAAGGCATCGCTTGGGTCTTGGACCATTTTCCAGCTCAATTGTTTGAAGGAGTGGTTAAATTCATCCCCAATTTAATATGAGTCGGCTGTAATGTGCTAGTTATGAGTGCTGTTTACAAAATTTTGTATCTATAATGATTGATAGTTAGCTTACTTAAGCATTTTGAAATAGCAATTTGTATGGGTTCTACTTGGTGATTAAAGCTGTCCCAAATAAGTCTCAAGACTTTCCCCGACCAAGACCTATGCAGTCAAGGGTTGTTTAATGAATTTTTAGGTTTTAGTCTGATCCTGTTGTGAAATTAAGCAGTTTCAATTGCAACTGCGTTTGGAGCAAATAGCCACCTTTGTTGTGTACTATTGATACTGTTGGTTGTATAGAATCTTTTTTATAATTAGTTGATTTCCTCTAGGTAACTCATAATTATTAATACTTTATGTTTATTGTGATAACCTTTTCTTACTTTTTATTTTAGTATTACTAGCTACTGGCTTAAGTATTATACATAGCAATTATAAGCTTCTTTGACAAATTCTCATTGCATGGTAGCAAGAGTTAGTTGTTTAACTGTCTATATCAATCAGACCAGAGTTAGAATATGTTTTATTTAGGAGAATTCCTGATATCTCACAATGGACACCAAAGAATCCTCTTCAGAGGAGGAGAGAATCATGGCTAAAATTACCAAACTCACATGTACTAACTGGGTACAGTGGAGTTGTCAGTTTGAAAACTATCTGATTAGCAAAGGCATGGATGACTTACTTGACCCACTATCTGAAGATGTAAAGAAAAACAGCACAGACCTTACTCTGCTATGGTCCAGCATCAGTACTTAATTTGAAGGCATACTTCTTAACAACAGGTTATCTTTCTATAACTGTTGGATGAGACTGGGAAATAATTTTGGAAAAAAATCTGTAGTATTCATCTTTCAAACTCTCCATAAGCTCATAAGCCTCGAATATAATCTCACTTCTTCATTAGAAAAGCATATTGATGACTTCCACAAAGTAAATGCAAGTTAATTGTCTATTTCTGTTGACTCCACCATCAGCATGCATCTGTCATCAAGCATGGCAGCAGCCTTCTTTCTCCAAAGTCTAGACAATAATAAAGGATTGAGAAGCCTATGCCAGAAATTATATGATAATAAACCTTTTGATCTAAATAAAATAACAGATAGGGTTTCAGCTGAGCATTCTCTTTGACAATCAACTCACAAGCATTCACTACTATTTGAAAAGAATACGAAAGTCAAATAATCTAAAAATAAGGCCAAGAGTCAATCAGAAAGTGGTAATAAGAAGAAGAGCTTCATGGAAAAAAGGAAAGTCCAAAACAGTAACCAACTTCCTCCCGGAATTAACCATCAGGTTGAATACAGAAGTAAAAGGTTAGAGAAAATTGGACAACTGCTAGAAAAGTTACAAATTTCAGGAAATCTACCACAGGTAAATGTTGCATCTGACTCAAAGGAACTCTCTCTACCTTCAGGATCAGACTACAAAGCATTTATCTTTGAGGAAGTTAATGCAATGGTAGTAAAGAAGTGTTGTGGATTAATCTATCTTGATTCTAGTTCCAGAAGAACAGTTTTCAATTATTTATCTCTACTAGAAGATCCCACGCCATCAAAGAAAAAAATTAACACCTTTCCAAACCCCATCAAAGTGACTCATCCAGGCACCTTGCTGCTCAATGGTGTTAAGCTTTATCCAGTATAATATGTGCCTAATGGGCCAGTAAACTTACTATACATTTCACAGATATGTGATACCAGTATGAAGTGAATTTCAAAATCAAATCTCTTCCTGATCAAGTACGATAATCGCATTATTGTCACCTTCTATCAACAAGGCACTTTATTTTCTGCCAGATTGACTCCAAGTAAAATTTATTCATTGCCGCCAGCAGATTTAAATTGGCACATGACCCTTGGTCATCCAACCAGCTCCTACATTGAAGTTCTGCTCAACAAAGGCAGGATATATCGAAAATTCAACTGTACTTCAGATTGTCAAGTATGTAAAAAAGCTAATATTAAGAATTTTCCTCACTCACAGTTGTTTCCACATTCTGATGTACCCTTTTCCAAAATTCACGTGGATACCTGATCAATAAATCTTCCTATTTTCAAGGGCTTCAAGTATGTATTAGTGCTCATTGATGAATAAAGTCGCTTCAATCTTACCGCGCAATGTCTGAAAAATATCAAGCTGAAGAATTTGTTAATTCATTTATTATGGAGATCAAGAACAAGCTTAATATTGTTCCTGTGTACTTACACACAGAATGTGGAGCAGAATTCAGCTCCTTTCTGTTCCTTAGCTACCTTAAGAATAATGGTATTTTGTTAGAAAGGGGTGCTCCCAAATCCCCTCAGACTAACAGGGTGGCAGAAAGATTTAACCAGACATTACTGTCTAAGATACAATGCCTGCTTGGTCAATCCAACATCCTACCTCCTACTGGGACAAGGAAGTACTGCATTTATCATTGTTGTTAAAAATCCTTCCACACACGAATATAAACATGAAGTAACCTATGTGTGTTTTAGAAGATAAGAAATATTTAATTGAACCAGTTATTCCTTTCATTATCAAGGTCATTACCATGATAATCGATCCATTATCCAAGGTAGAGCCCAATGGTGAAATCCTATGCACCCTGACTTTCTAAAAGTATCTAGACGGTTTGAGGTTACTTAATCTTGATACAGGTATAATTCAAGTGTCAATATATTACACCCCTTCAGCAATCAATTCAATTCCCATTATGTGCAAGCCATCTTCTGTACTTCTTTCCATGGTCCCAATTACAATCAAGTTAAAAATTCCAATCTTCAACCCTCATGAGCCTTCAGCTGAAGAACCTTTGAGTACTACCAATCAACAACCATCTGCTTCAGTCAGCCAGATCCCTCTTCCTCCTCCAATCCCCAAGGATCCAGTTACTGAGAGATCCAAAAACTATGGCTATGTAGCTTTCTATGACAAAGAACCAAAAAACATATCAAGCTCCATAAGTAAATATAATATTGTGTAGGGAAAACAAAGCAATCACAGCTCTTATAAACTACTTCTCACTAATGTAGTCCCCTATTCATGGGCTTTGGTGGACCCACTAGAAGAAGTCCATTGGCACCAAATACAGTTTACTAATGTCACACAACACTGGTGAATTAGCTCTGTACCCTGAAATACCTAATAAAGTCATTGGAGGTATGTGGCAGATTACCCACAAGTGAAATGAGATTGGTGAGATTTATTGCTACAAGGCTTGTTGGGTGGTTCTAGGTAATCATCAAGAGCATATTTTACACTCACCATGAAAAAAAATCAATCCCTGCAGGTTGGGGTAGCAGGTCCAACCAAGCTTCCAGCTTTCTTCATATTTGGCTCTAACTTTCTATTATTATTTGGGTATCTTCGAAGCTTTATTTTCAGGATTGAGAAATTCCTCACAAAGAAAATTTAATCATGTAACTTCTGAAAATACCCAAAATTCATTTATTTCACAAAATTCTTTGGACCCAAATCATGAATGTTAAAATAAACATAAGACAATTAATAATGAGATATCCATTTTTACATATATCCAAACCAAAGCACCCACTTTCCTTATCTTCTATCATATCCTTCTTTTCATTTATATTCTTTCCCTGTTTCTTCATTAATCAGATATCAAGATTTCCAGTTTTGAAAATCTTCACATTGAAATATATGTTTTGAGAAAATAACTGATCATCATTTTCTCTTGCTAACTCCAAAGTAACAATAAAAGGTGTATTTTTCATCTCTTTGTTCTCCCAAAATCTTAATTAATATTTATTTATAGATATTAAACACAAATAAAGATATATCATGTCCTACTTTACTCATTGGAAAACAATTTTTCAAATTTGTTGTGAATATTAGACCTTCAAGATATTTCTTCCAAACACAATTCAACAAGTATAATTCTAGTTCCTCTTATCCTAGAAATGAAACTTCTTTTGAAGCTTAAGACCAAATATCCTTTCCATTTTCACAAAATTTGATATGAAATAATTGTGTCAACTTTTTCCCATGAAATAAATAATCTGAAACCCCTTATGGCTCAAACACTATTTCATGTCATATCACATAACATTCAGGTTATCTAAAAATTTAAAAACAAACTACTTGATAGAATTATATCATCAAATACTATTTATTTTTTACAAAGGATATTTTTTGGAGAAGAATCCATCAGATCCTCCTCTGTGGGGAAATGAAACTTAACTCAGGAGCTTAATTTTTTTTCCATTTACAAAAGAGAAATCAACAAGCCTATAGTAATATTTTCATAAAAATAAAAATTTGACAAATTAAAATTAAACTTATATATTTAAATTTTTCACATGAAAAATAATATATTTGGATCAAAAGTATTTACTAATTTACCAAAGTCCAAGAATCAGGAATCTATATTCAAGGTTTTCTTAAGTATTAAATCTCAATTGAGTGAATACATTATTTTAATGAAATTACCTTTCATGAGATTAGTTCTCATATCAATTTCTTCCAAGAAAATTCTTTTTTTCAAAAAATTCCTTGCAATTGAGTTGAAAATGAAATTTATATTTCCATCATTATAGAAATCATTGCTGCATTTAATTGTTGATATCTTACAATGCACAATTATAATTGTTATTATATGAAGGATATACACCAAACTGGAAGATTTCTTGGAAAGCATATACAAACTTGTCTATTGATATTAGTAGATCTAATTGGAAATGATGCAAGTTAATTCATTTGACCAAATCAATCAACTCTTATGAAAATAAAATTAATCTCATAAATGTTGAGCCCTGGCTTATCAGCTTAATAATACTAATCCAATAAAAAGGTCCCATATGGGTGTGAGGATAATATACCTGCTTTCAAAACTCCCCGTCGGTGGTAATGCATAATTCCTAATAAAAGGTTCATTGATTCTTAAAATTTTCTACAAACTGCAGGGATTATACTTGGATCAATATAATGAGCTCAAGGTAGTAGTAGAACATACTTCTTTTTATGAGCTCACTTCACTCCTAATATTCAAATATTTCTGACATTATGTGTCTTTCTTAAATCTGAAGTGTCTGAAATACTATGCTTCCAAGTCTTCAGCACACCCAATATTTTGGAGCATCCCTACCCTTGAAGTGTATTTTATAAGCAGAAATATTTTGATATTTTTTTCTCTTTCCTGTTGAAAATGAAAAAACTGATGTAAAATATAAATTTGAATATTAATATATTTCTATAGGATTAGTGAGCTCTAGAAAGAATAATATTAAAAAATTTTACCTTGGAAAAGGGAACTGGAGGGTAGGTATCTGATTAAATAGTTCTGTTTGAGTTTTTGAATGCTTCTTTTATGCTAATTTTTTCAAGGAAAATCTTCAAAATTCATCTATATATAAATTTATGCATACTTCTGAATTATGATTTGGTTCTATCTTTTAATTAAACATTTCTTCATTGCTATGAATTCAGACCATATATATGCAAAACTCAAAAATGACAAACATAAATATTCTTTTTTCTATTCATTTGAATGAAGTTGTTATTAATTTTTTCAAAAAATGAAATATTTGGATCTGAAGAGGTGGATTTTTACTTTATACAATTATTTTCTACTAAATTATGTTCTCATGAAGAAAGGAATTGCCATTTTTCCTTTAAAGGATCTTGAATTTTTGAATCTTTTGTTACTAAATTCGAAAAAATTCAAAAAAATTCAACAAAAATACTTATTGGCCACTTTTGCTTTGCTTTATTGAGGGAACAAATCCTCAACACAATTGAATTCAATGAAAAAACACATTCTTGTTTATTAATCCAAGTGGAGATGATTATTCAATTATCATAACCCTACTATGTATCTTCAAAGGCTCAAATAAAAATTATGAAAGGCATCTTTGAAGCACAAGATTTGTCAAATTTTGGGAAGTTGATATTTTCAGAAATTTCTCTATTTAAAAATTTTTTGTTGTATAAGAAATTTGTATGGCAACAAAAATAGTTAGTATAGAGTCTTCCAATATCTGCTTCAAAGAAGATCAGAGTATCATTTTAGATTTACTTAGAAATCCATTAATAAAGTGGTACATTTTCAAATTCTCTGGTCGCCTTTGAAAATAATCCTGCATCCACAAGTGATAGTATTATAAGTTTGCTCCTACAGACCTTTTTGTAGTAAATTTTGGTCTCTTTGGAGCTTTGGATGAACCTTATTTTTAACTTCATTAAAAATTGAATAAATCCTTTGTCCAACCCAAATTCACTGGCCAGGTTGTCTTCAGTTTTGGCACAAGCTATATTAGGGATTGTTTAACAATTCACTCCTATCATATATTTTGGAATTGAAGAAAAAAAGAATATTTTTGAGGACACCCATTAAAATCATTGAAGCATAAAATTTTTAAAACTATTTTCAAGAGAGATTGTCTATCAAATTTTCAATAATTTGGAAAATAGTGATATATTTGGCCTTTGAGCTTTCTTCAATACCTTTTGATGCTGTCAGGATAAAGCCATAAAATTTGAAGTCAATTTTAAATTAGATATATTTTTATCCATAGGGACTTAGTAAATAAAAATCCATGGTTTATGTTATTTGTACCTATTGCTAAATAGGAATTCTTCCTCATGCCTCTACATTATTTTCAGCCATATTTTAGCTTTTTTCATCTTAGTTCAAAGGTTTTCATTGTTCTTTATTCTAATTTTTGGTCACAAAATTTCCCTAATTAATCCATATGATTGCAATTATATCTATATTTTTGATTTGTGGGATTCTTTTTACCATTTTCCTCCATTTTTTGTAATTATAATTCTTATGTCTCTTCGTTTCTTTTGTGTTTTTGAATTTATTTCTTTTTTAAATTCTTCATTTTATTTGTTATTTTCTTAATTTTTATTCCATATCTTTTGATTCTTCTTCACTTAGTGTAAATTTTTGGTAATTTTTTTCCATTTTTCTTTTATTGTTTCTTAAATCTTTATTTTTTCATTTACAAATTATTCAATTAAATTTCCTTATTCTTTATTTTTATTTCTATTGTATTTTAGCTTTCAATAATTATTTTAATTTTTCTCTAATTTTTTTCCACTTTGTCTTCAAATTTGGATTTTAATTTGATGAAAATTTGTTTTCAATTTTCATTTATTTTTTTAATTCTTCATTTTATTATTTTTTTTGTGGGGTGCAAACACTCCAAATCAGTTCAGAAACACAGATTTGGAGCTATATTTGGTTATTTGGTAGCAATAGCACTAGCATGCACAAATAAAAAAATAAACACCCCCACAATCAAAGTTAAAAAATTAAATAAAAAAAAAGAAAAAGAAAAAGATTGACATTTTAAATAAATAATAACAAAATTGACAAAAAACATTAATGAAATAAAAAAAAAACCATTATTAAATCAAAAAAAATGAACAAAATTAAAATCAAAACAAATAAAAGCCTGATAAAAAAAGAAACAAAAATACTCAATTAAAAATATATTTGTTTCTTAAGATCGTTAACAAAAGTGAGAGAATACACAAAACACCACAATATCAAGTGACATAAAAAGGGTGGGAAAATTTTTGACAAAATTGTGAAAGATAAAAAAAAGTAGAAAAAAACATAAATTTTTTCTAATCATTGAAAAAAATAACAATATAAATATGCAAGAAAAATGGAAACTCAATGAAAAAGATTCAACATCCAAAAAATATCAAAATCAAAAGAAGGAATTGAAATTTGGGAAAGGTTATTTTACCTTTAGATCAAAATTCCACGTGATGATCATTTGAACTTGTTTGAGAGCTAATTTTACAATCAAAAAGATTTAAACTACTCAGAAGAATAGAAAAGCAGAAATTGCTATTTATGGGAATAATTCACCAAGATTAAAGTTTAAGAAGGTTGAACCAGAAATGGAAACTGGAAAAATTGAACACTTGCATTCTTTTCAAACTTTCATATAGTTAATTTGTGAGAAAACTGATTGATTTGGAAAAATGATGAGGTATTCAAAACAACATGTAACAATTTGAAAAAAAAATAAAGTCAATTTTGGTAAGTACCTTCATGCTTTCTTTTGAAAATGATTAAACTCAAAACAACAGGGTTTTGACATTGAAAATAATTCATTAGAATGAAAATTTTTCAATAAATTAAAAAACACTTATGAAGATATAAGAATAGATTTAGATGAATATTTGAAATAATCAAGATAAGAGTACAAATATTCAATATAACAAATACTACTTGTGATTAAGGAAAACTAATGGCTAAAAATTAATCCTAAAAGACTTGTAAAATAATATTTGCAAAATCACTATGGTTGATTGATTAGTATTAATAAGAAATATTATGTGTTTATTGAGAATATAATTAATCTCCAGGTTATATGCCTTCAATGGTATTTAAAGTATGTAAGTGTCAGTCTGAGTCTATGATAAAGGTGTATAATTGTATTTACAGGCTTTAACTATGACTGTGAAATGGTAAAAATGGTAATAAAAAGATTTGTTGATTGTAATAAGGGTTTAAAATAAGATAATAGTGGCTTTGCTATAATGATATAGCGGTGGTGAATGCTTCTGAAAGCCCTGGGTGCAGTCTTACCAGTTGGATTACTATAATAAGAGCTACAATACTTAAGTTCAAAGTATAACTTGGTTATTTTCCAAGCTTATACTTTTTTTTGACAGTTGTACTATGTAGGAATTTAAGAGCAGGATGGGGATTCCTTTTCTGGCAGTCAAAAGGCCTCCTTTTATCCTGAAATGGAGTGAAAAGGCTGCTAGACCTTTTCACATGGAGGAAGTGAAGGTTTTTCACTCTCAAGGACAAGCTTTTTGTTTTCAAAATGCCTAAGTAGCCTTTATTGGGCTCAGATGTGGTATTGAAACCACATCTGGGCAGTTTTCACCAATACAGGGTGAAAATTTTCATCTGGGACCACATAGCCTGATTCTGACATGTATGACATGTAGAATGCTGTACAGAACCTATATGGGACCCCATTATTGAATGAAATATGAGGTAGTTAAGTAAAAACAAGTATTTTTGTCTGTTTGACACCTCATAATCATAATTATGGGATATTATCCCATGGTAAGGCTGTATTATCCAAACTGTGGGATTTTGACCTTAAAACATACATAAATTTATCAGGTTTTGAGATATAAACCTCAAAGTTGGTTCAATTTGTATCCCTGAATGTGCTCTACACAATGGTACCTCATTTGATATGGTTATCATTGAATATGGAAAGGTATGCCATGTACAAGAGTTTTGTACAGATGTGTGTTTTAGGCAAAAGGCTTTATTAGGCTTGTTTGCCTTGTAGCTTTTGTTCTAGATAAGGTATGGGGACATTAATGGCACCATCAGATATCCCTGATTATGCTTTTTCCAAAAAGACCCCACTTTAGGTATCTCACACTAAAACGTTAAAAGTTAGATGAGAGGTAAATATTTTATTGACCCTTATTTGACCTTATTTTGGGAATAACTTCTGAAATTCTGGTGCTCGCTCATTTTGGCTAGTACAATTGGATAGCCCTGGCTTAGAGCTTCATTTTTTAATACCCGTTTTATGGGGTTAAGCCACTTACTCTGTATTTCAGATGAGAGGTGAAAATCAAGGTTTATGCTCAGCAACAACTTTGAGCAGGAATAACTTTGTTATTCTTTGTCTTATGATGATATGACTTGTATATCTGAAAAGGGGTGAGTTTCCTCTTTCTTTTGATACCCTTTGAGCTGATTTGGCTCAGCTCCATATTTTCATGGTATCTTGGCTATACAATTCATTTATGGTATTTGGTTGTCATGCTTGTGCTCTGGCTTTGAGTCACAGGCTGACAACAGCCAAATACCATAAATCAATGGTATAGCCAAGATCCCACCAGAAGATGGTGCTGAGCCAAATAAGGTCAAAAGGTGGCAAAAGAAAGTGGAAACTAACCCCTTTCCAAATACACAAGTCCCATCATCATAGGACAAAGAATAACAAAGTTATTCCTGCTCAAAGTTGTTTCCAAGCATGAACCTTGACTTTCACCTCTCATCTTAGATCCAGAATAAGAAGCTTAACCCCATCAAATGGGTATTCAAAATGAAGCTCTAGGCCAGGGATATCCAATGGTACTAGTAAAACTGAGCTAGCACCAGAAGTACATAAGCTATGACCAAAACAAGGTCAAATAAGGGTGAATAAAATATTCACCTCTCATCTAACTTCCACAGTTTTAGTGTGAGATACCTAAAGTGGGGTCTTTTTGGAAAGAGCACAATCAGGGATATCTGATGGTGCAATTAGTGTTCCCATACCTTATCTAGAACAAAAGGTATAAGGCAAACAAGCCCAATAAAGATTTTTGCCTAAAACACGCATTTGTACAAAAATCTTGTACATGGCATACCTTTTCCATATTTGATGATAACCATATCAAATGAGGTACCATTGTGTAGAGCACATGCAGGGCTACACACTAAACCAACCTTGAGGTTGATTTTTCAAAAACTGACAAAGCTATGGCTGTTTTAAGGTCAAAATCCCACAGTTTCGATAATACAGCCTTACCATGGGATAATATCCCATAATCATAATTATGAGGTGTCAAACCAACAAAGAAGCTTGTTTTTACTTCAATACCTCATATTGAATTCAATACTGGGGTCCCATACAGGTTTTGTACAGCATTCTACACATCATACATGTTAGAATCAGGCTGTGTGGTTCCCAGATGAAAGTTTTCACCCTGTATTGGTGCAAACTGCCCAGATGTGGTTTCAAAGCCACATTTGAGACCAATACAGGCTCTGAAGGCCTTTTGCAACCTACAAGCCTGTCCTTGAGAGTGGAAAATCTTTGCTTCCTCTACGTGAAAAGGTCTAGCAGCCTTTTCACCCCATTCCAGGATATAAGGAGGCCTTTTCCCTGCCAGAAAAGGAATCCCCATCCTGCTCTTGACTCCCTACATAGTACAACTGTTAAAAAAAGTTATACTCCTGGAAAATAAACAGGTTATACTTTAAACTTAAGTGTTGTAGCTCTTATTCTAGTAATCCAACTGGTAAGACCACACCCAGGGCTTTGAGCAGCGCTCAGCACCACTATAATATTTTAGTAAAGCCCTTAATATCTTCATTTAAATCATTTCTTATCACAAATCAACTCTTTTTAAATTATTTTCACTGTGTCACAGTCATAGTTAAACTTTTAAATGCTATTATACACCTTTTATCATAGACTCAGCCCAACATTTTGGGGGCCTGGGCATATTTTTTTAACTTTTTGGACCTTATAAGTGAGTTTTTCTCTTATTCTCTTTATTCTGACAAATGTTTTATATTTTTGAGCATATGTTTTCAATAAAAATATATATAATATATATCTTGTATATATTTTTACAGTGGTATATGTCATATGCCACCATTATTTATCTTTTTTAATCAGATTGTTGTGTGGTTGATTATATTTTAATCACCACGAGACCCTTATTTTTGGCATGTTTTACATATGAAAGCACTCTAAGCCATTAATAAAGTCCTTCTTTTAATTAAATTAGGAAACCTCTTACTGTAAAACCAACAGTTGAGGCTTGGTTGGGTGTATTGCTAATTCAGTTACCCTCTTACATACCACATTTTATCAGATTATACTTTCTAATTACAAGTTAATCTGTGAGATACTGGTATACAAACAGTGTACCAGATATCTGTAAGCTGTATTTCTGACATGAAATTGTTAATTCAATTACACTGTCATTATACAAAGGCATATTGTAGTAACATATAAGCCCAGAGGCCATTCTTAGATGTGGAAACAGAATTTTAAGAAGTCTTAACTGACATTAAGCCCTCTTTTCCTGTTTGATTCAGTGGAAGAAAGCTACATACCACCAAAGACCCAGTCACAGGCCAACACACCAGTGGCACCCTCAGAACCAGAGGGCAGTGAGGGCAAGGGAAAGAGGCACAGTGAAGGCCTGATTACAGCAAAGAAGTGGACACCCAATTCCACTCAGAGGAATAGAAAACCACAAAACTCTGCTGCAATACAAGGTAAACAAAACTTAACCACTTGTACAGGGATTATTACCATAATTAACCCAGTTGTAACCTCCAAAGGTAAATTGCCACAATCAGCAGAAAACAAATTTGTACAAGGAACAGTCAAAGTTAAATACCCTAAGAACATAAAGTTTCTGACTGCTTGCAAACACTGATATGTCACCTGTACACCTCAGAAACCTTGGCTTCCAAAGGAACCAACCAGAGGACAGAGAAGGCTTGTCCAGAAGCAGAAGACCTGGAAGATGACACCTTTTACACAGTGGTGGATGGCAAGACACTGAGGGAAATCATACCCACCCTGCCATTCACTTTCCAATTCAACAGGAACCTCAAACCAGAGGACTGGAAAGATATAGATCAAGCTCTTCAGCTCCACCAACTCCTCAAAGATTTATTTCAATGGAGCATGGAAAACAAGAGCTCCAACCTGGCATCCCACTGGGCAGAACTTGGAGCAAGTTTCCAGAAGATTTGTCTAAAAGAGATAGACTTCAGAGACCTTATGGTAATTTCCAAAGATTAGAATCCCACCAGGCAGTCCAGACTCCTGGAGGTAAGGGAAAACAGGATAAGGGAGAATCAAGCCACTATCCAAGCTATAGAAGAACAGCTGACCCAGACATGGCATACTCAGATTCCTTCAGGCTCACAAGGAGTAGGCCAAATCAGCTCTACAGTGGCTTAACACCATTCAGAAACCAAAGATCAGTGGCCAAGAGTCACCATTCTTCACAATCCCAGAAGGTTTCCAGGGCAAGACAAGGATACAAGGGCAAAAACAAGACCACCTTCAGCCAGAGGAAGAGAGAGTCACGCCCAATGATCCAGAAGCTGTTGGATTTGGTGAAAGAAATTCACAAGAACTAGAAGTAGTTGTACATAGCTCTAGAATCAGTAGTCCTATCAATAGAAATATTACCCCCACTCAGATTGAACATAATGTTGTCACACCTGAGAGTCACCTAAAGAGTGATGCACTTTGGTTACAAACGTCCCAATATGCTGAGAGAACTCAAAAGCAGTTTTCAGAGCTTTAAGCAAGCCATGAGAGAATGAAAATATTGACAGCCTCCATGGACAAAATTGCTAGAAACCTTCAAGAAGGCCGTTCTCAATTGACAAAAGCCTCTGAAAAAACCAACAAAATACTTAATCCAGTCTTTGAAGAACAACACCACAGAAAAAGGGACAGGGATTGTCTGGATCATAACATAAACAAAATTTTTAATGTCTGCCATAGCATGAAGCCCCAACCACAAGGCCATGTTATGGATAATCCATATCACCAAGATCACTTCAAACCAGATGCCATGTTGGTTAATAAGGCAAGATCTGCATCACAATACCAGGATGGAGATAACATGTCTTATTCAGAGAAGGAATTCTTGAAACAGCTTCCTGAGGATTGCGGCTGGCCCAAATTTTCTGGAACTGGAGAATATGATCATATGGAACTCATCGATTATATTGATGGACTCTTCATTGATTTACCAAGCATACCAGACTACTGAATTACTGCTAGACTTAATACAACATTCAAGGGACATGCTAGCATATGGTACACAGAAAAAAGACCATGTCATTTAAAAATAACAAATACTCTGTGGAAAAAGATCCATATGAGTGGTGTCTCAGACAGTTTAAAAGACTTAAATCCATTGATCCTCAAATGGACATTCAGATGAGGAATCATAAACTCCTGACACAAATTCCAGGAGAACTAGAGCATGCAGTGAAACTCAGATGAAACCACAATTGCAGTCTAGATGAAATTGCAAATACCTTACAAGATGTAAGGAAAAAAACTAATATACGTAAATACACCCCATATAAAAGCAGTGGTTTTAAAGAGAAAAAACCTTTCAGGGTGGAGATTAAAGACAAGCCCAGAGAAAGAGTGGCAGAAGGGGCAAAGAAGAAAGGTTCTTGTCCCAACTTTAGCTCAACAGACCACTATTCCAACAAATGCCCAAAGGCAAAGAAAAAAGTCTATGCCATTGAGAAAGTCCCAGGGGAGGAATCCCCAACAGAGGATTCTGACTCAGACTCTATGGGAGATGCCATCAGAGAACAATCTGATGAAAGGCAATACCCAAGAGAAGAATTTCTAGTGGAATACCAAGAGGACAACCCACTAGAAATCCAGGACATACAGTTAGAAGCAGGCATGCCACAAGACACTGTCAACAAACACTTGTGCAAACACACACAAGATGCACAAACATTCCTGGTCACACCAACCAAAGGAATTGAATACATACATGGAACAACCACAAAAATTACTCTTTCCATTGACAATGCTCAACACCCATTGATCATTGACAGGGGGGCACACTGCTCCATAGTCGCCAGAAATTATCTGGACAACCACAACCCTGACTGGGAGAAACAACTCTTGCCAACCAAAGCAAATAACTTCAAAAGTGCTTCAGGGAAGATGCCTTCAATTGGGACAATTATTAAAGAAATAATTATACCCCATAGGACGGGTAATATCAGAATCAACCCAGAGTTTGTCATGCTTGATGATTCCCACATCCAAGGGTTTTACTGGGAACAGATTACCATAGGATGTATGGAATAGATATTTACAATAGTGAAAACAGGCACATTACCATTGGTACCAACAAGGAAAAGAAATTTTCACTTGATATATACCAAATATATTCCTACAACCCTCTGGAAGAACTACTGAATTAATTCAGAAAGGGACAGTTTAGTACTACCCTCACCAGTAAGCAGAAAGTAAGTCTACTGAAAATGCTGAGAAAGAATAGACCAGAATTTGCCATTGGTGAAGAAACATTAGGCAATATTAGAGGCCATGATACAGAACTATATCTGGATGTGAAAAGACCTTATCCACCCATGCTCAGGAGACCTCCTTACCCAGGAGGGAAATTGAAAAACATATCAATGAGCTCCTGGACATGGATGTTATCAGACAGATTGGACATAATGAAATAGTGGAAATTACCACTCCTGTCCTAATCACCTGGTATGATGGCAATTCTAGGCTGTGTGGAGTTTTCAGAGCTCTGAATAACTACACCAAAGCTGACAGGTACCCTATAATTGCCTTCCCCTCCTAAAATACTGAACAAAATCTTCCTTGGAGCTCACAAACCAAAATAAGATTAGTAAGTGGCTTTACAACTGCAGAAGACAAAATTCAGCAGTCTCAGATCAGACTTATTCAATAAATAATATGAAAAATAATGTCAGTTATTTTGGTTAAATTTAAGATTTTAATGAAATACTTTTCTGTTTTAATTTTAATTTTTGAGTGAAATTGAGGTGAGTTTTTTCTTCTTGGTTAAAAGTCCTTTTGTAAGATGGTTTTTTTAAAGTGTTCTGGAAAACTGGATGAGTGTTGATAAAGGTCATTTTGTTAAGGTAAAGTTATAATATAGTAAAGTAATTTTTTAAAGATTTGTTATGTTTTTTTTAAAGAGTGGTTAATAGTAGAATTTTATTTGTTAAATTTAAGAGGTAAGATTCTTTGATATTGGATTTTTAAAGGGGTAAGTAATTTCAAGATCTTGATAAGTGGTGTTGATTTTACTGGATAAAATATTTTAATAGAGTAGTAACCCTAATATTGGGTACTGGATATTTTTTATTTTTTATTTTAATAATAATAAGATTCCACTGAGCTTAGCTACTGGGTAATCTTCAACACTATACTTCCACTGAGCTTAGCTACTGGGAAAGTAAAATTGACTATAATTTTCTGGACTACCTCCCAGGTGAGGAATGAATTATTGCTATGCCTCTACTGTGCATCAGCTATAATTTGCATGGGGGGATTTTGAAATTTGGGGGAGAGAGCCTCTCTATTTATTCCTTTTGGGAGCCCAGGGGGGCCTCCATGGGAGCTGTATTTCCACTTGAATTCCTCTTTATTTCATCATGTGACTGCTTTTTTGGTGAGGACCTTTCTTTCATGGGTCAGGTGATTTAAGGTTGGGTGATGATTTTTTCTCTGCACAGCCTCCATTAATCACATGATGGTCTTTTGGTGAACTAATTATGATGTGATATTCTTGGATTTTCCTTGCATGAATGAGATTATTTCATTTTGGATGAGGATTTTTGTTGTGCACAGCCTCTTTTCTGTCACATGATATTCTGTTGGTGGATGGAGTATCACATGATGAACTTGAAATTCCTTTGCATATGTCATATTTTAGGCTTGGTAGAAGTGGCTGTGTAATCTATGCAAGTGTCATGGGTGTTTTTCTTCTTTTTGAACTTTAAAATGAGGTCAGGTGATAATTTCTTGCACTGATGAATTTACTGTTATGTATGAAGTGATGTGATTTTTGAGTTTGACACATGCTGTGCATAGTCATGTGGTTGAGATTTAATTAGAATTGTGTACTGCATGCAGCCTGTTGTAACTAGCTTTGGTTTGCATGAGGTGATGAGTGGTGTAAATAATTATGATTCTGTTTTAAGGTTTTAAGCGGTGTTACTGTGGATATAAGATAAGGTACTCCTGTGGCTGTGTTGTAAATGACTTGCAGGAATTCCATGGGGTTGAGCTTTGCATCATGTGACTTTTCTATGTTGAGCTCTAGGTTGCTGTGTAATTCATGCAGTTGTCTTTTTATTGCTGCATGAGTCCTGTGGCTATAAGGGGGTGTAAGGCTGGGTGGGGTGTGTAACTTAAAGGGTGGTACCTTGTTTGTTGTAACTAGTTTACTATATGTAACTTGATTTTTACATATGCATAATGAAATTGAATAATTTATTTAAACACATACACTGCCCTTTGGTGCCTGTGCAATGGTTTTATGAGTTAAATCCAGCTTCTTGCTGTAGAATTGACCTTTTGGTGTAAAATTGGAGTGTAAGTCTGCCTGTAGGCTGGATTTACTGCTGTTATAGGGTACTATGAGCTTGAGCCTGGTAAAAAAAACGGTATGGAATACTACATCCCCCTCTCCATTTAGTGCTGTCCCCAGCATTCCAGGTGAGAGCTCCCTATTCTTCATCTGATTCTGTGGTTTTGTCCAATACCTCTTCCTCATTTATTGGTTCATCTTCTTCACTTTGTTCTTCTTCTGTGTCTTCTTTTGTGTCTATCTTTCCTCTGGGGTAAAACCTCTTTACTTGAGATGCTGCAAATCTTCTTGCTAATTCTGTTCCATCCAGCTCCTCAAGCTCATATGGTCCATTGTTTATTTGTCTGATTACTGCAGGGTCAATTCCATTTATTTTTGAAAATTAGTCCCCAATTAGTTTCTATTGCTTTGTTGTAAACAAGGACCAAATCTCCTGGATTAAGAGGTGATCTCAGTTGGTGTTCCATTCTTCTATCCCAATATTTCATTGAGTCCTCCCTTGATTTTTTGACTTTTTCTGCTTCTTTCCTTCTCATTTCTTCTTTTCCTTCTAATTGTTTAGCTCTGGCTTCCAATAATTCCTCAGTTGTGGATATTTTGTGCCATTCTACTGCTAAAAAGGTTTTTGTTTCAATGTCAATTGGTAATACTGGTAGTTGTCCAAATTGGAGTTTAAATGGTGAGAAACCAGTTGTCCTTTTAGTGGAGATTCTGTCAGCCAATGTCACTAGTGGTAGATATTTTTTCCATTTATTTCCACTTTCCCCACAAATTTTGACTAATGCATCTTTGAGTTGTTTATGGCCCCTTTCCACCATTCCTTAAGACTCTGGGTAATAGGGTGTGGTGACTCTGATCCTTGGTCCTGCTTTCTTTACTGCATCTTGCAATTCTTTTCCAAACTCTGGCCCCCATCAACAGTTACTTCTTTTGGTGAGCCATAACTGCATATCCATTCTGAGGTGAACCATTCTGCAACTGCTTTTGCTGTTAATTTAACTAGTCCAACTGTTTCCGGCCATCCTGAAAAATTATCTCTGGCCACAACCATATACTTCCATCTTCCAGATTTGATATGGACTGCATCCATACTGACTCTTTCAAAGATTGTTGATGTTGCTGTAGATTTCCCTTGTTCCCTTTGTAAGTTTTGACTTCTCTTTTGGCAGGCTAGGCAAGATTGAACCCATTTCTTGACTGATTTCTTCATTCCTTCCCACCCAAAATCTTTCTTTAATTCTTCTGTAAGTTTCATTTTCCCCTCTGTGGCCCATGTCTTCATGAAGTGACTTTAATATGTAGCTTTGAGCTTCTTGACTTGATATCACCAGTTGAGGGTTTGGGTTGTTTCTTCTTTTAAGCTGGCCATCTTCCAAGAAAAAGCTGGGTGACCTTCTTTTAATCCTTCTAAACTCTTCGCCTTTGCTTGATTGTGGGTTTTTCATTGTACTTAATTTTTCTTGCATTCTCTTCCAAAATCCTTCTTGTTTGGTTGGTACTTGTACTGCTGAAAAATGGAGTGGATTTACATTCTTAGACCCAAATCCAGGGTGTGGCTTGATCCAATCTTCTTCTTCATCAAATTCTGGCGCATCTTCATCTTCTTCTTCTGAGTTTTTTGGTCTTCTGGACAGCCCATCTGGCATAGTGAAAGTCTTCCCTGGTTTGTGTACCAAATCAAAGGAAAATAGTCGAATGAAAGCCACTCATATTGTCATGGGGGCATTGGGTAAGCAAGGGTTGTTGATCCTTTCAATTAAAGCCTTGGCATCAACTTTTAATTCAAAATCTTGTCCCCAAAGTATTGTCTTGAGCTTCTTGAGAATTCTTGCAACTCCACAGAGTTCCAATTTGGGTTGTGAATATTTTGATTATAATTTTGAAAAAGTTATTGATTCATATAATACTGGTCTCTCTTTTCCTTCTTTCTCTTCTTGAGTGAGTACTGCTCCTGCAGCAATGTAGCTTGAATCTACTGCTAGCTTAATTTTTCCTGCTCCTTTTTCATAATCCAATTTATTGAGGGTTATTTCTTCTCAAACTATTCTTCTTAGCTTATGAAAAGCTTCTTCACATTTTTTATCCCAGTCCCAGTCAACATCTTCTCTGGTGAGCCTTCTGAGTGGTGATGCAACTTGTGAGAAGTGTTCAATGCACATCCTTACATAGGCACAAAGTCCAAGAAATACCCTTATTTCCTTCTTGTTAAGATGTGTTGGCCAATTTTGAATTTTGTTGATCTTTTGTTTTGAAATTGTTCTTCCTTTGAATGATACAACATTCCCTACTATGTCCAAAGCTGGAATTCACAGCATGCAAACTTTGATCCTGATATAGTAAGTCCTTCTTCTTCAATCCTGAATAAAACTCTTTCTAAGGTTATGGAATATTCCCATATAAATATTCTGATTGAGGGGTTTTCTGGTAGTGTTTCTTGGTTGTAAAGGGATCTTGGTCCTTTTATTCCTCCATCATCAATGAAAATTCCTACACTTTCTGGTATTTCTTCTTGGAGTATCCAGGTCATTTGGGCTTGGTATACTGCTACTGAGTTGGTGGCTCCTTGGGGTAGTCTTGTGAGTTGCATCCTTCCAAGGGGTGTTTCAAAAGTGGTGAGGGGTCTTGTAGTGACATCTAATTCTCTTTCATCATATCCTCCCATGATGTCTCCTAGTCCATAGCATGCTCTTCCTGCAAATGCATCTACAAATTCTTCAATATGAGGTGGTAAGCCAGCATCCTCAATGGTGACTTTGTTGAGTTCTTGAAGGTCATGGAAGATTCTGAGTTTACCATTTGATTTGGCCACACAAAAGATTGGGCTTGTGTAGCTTGAAGTGGATTGCTCATAGAGTCCAGTCCTGATTCTTTCTCTGATTAATTCAGTAAACTGAGGTAAAATAGATTTGGGAATGGGAATTGGTTTCTTCTTCCAAGGTTCATGAGCTATTACTGGTATTGTGTAAGGTTTTCCATATGAGTGTTTTAGTAATCCTCTTTGTTGTTCACAGAAGGCTATTGCTTTTTCTCTTAAGGTAATAACATTTTTGAGTAAATTGATTTCTTCATTTGATAACCATCCTGGTGGTCCAAAATTTACTGCTTGCAGTCTTTCATGGGTGACCTTGAAGGTTTCTTGAAATGTAGGTGGGTTGGGTGATAAGGGTGTTTCATAAGGATTTCTTGACAAAGGTGGTCTTTCCAAAGGTGGGTTAAGGTCTTGAGGCATTGGCTCATTGACTGGTCTCACCTTCTTCAGGACTGATTTGTATTTGGCTGCTAAAATTTGGTGATCCATCTTCAATTAGTTATTTTTTTTCTTCTTTCTTTCAATTATTTCTAAGAATTTGTTAGTGTCCTTAAAGATTGAGGTCTTCACAATTCTTCTTTCTTCTTTCTTCCATAAAAAAGGTAGTTTAAGGTCATACAAGACCTACAACTAGGTGTGTAACCCCTGTATATTAGGTATACAAGTCCTGAAGTTTAAGTCATGCAAGGACCTCCTGGGCTAATCCAAGGGCTTATCTTGATTCTTGAGCTCCTTTGGGCTTGAATTTGGATTCCACTTGACTCTTGTTTTATTTTTCAATATTCATGATTCCCCCTTGATGCAAGATTCTTTTGGTTGTTTTATTTCTTGATAAGGAATTTTCTTGTCTTAATTGATGGCTTGGGACTCCACTTTGTTCATTCTGGCCAATTTGATAATGATAAACACCTGTGAAGCCCCTTGTTCCTGTTACACAAAGGGAGCAGTTTATTTTCATGCTAAGGACAAAAATGGTCCTTCAGCACTTCTCCTGACTAGGACAATCCCCTCCAGCCTCTTGGCTGTTATTTTTCTTTTTTTATATAATTTTCCCTGCCCAAGTCTACAGGGGAAGCAGTTTAGTGTCATGCTGAGGACCTCTTGAGTCTTCAATCTTCTTTAAAATCCCAAGGGCAATTTGGGTTGAGTGTTTTACATCATCTTGTTGGTCCATCATGTTGAGTGAGTCCTGAGTCAATAATTAATCCAGTGAGTCAGCCTTCAGTCTATAAATCCTGGCCAGTGATTCTTGAATTCCAAATGAGTTTCAATCCATAATAAAAGAAATTTCCAAGGTCTGGTGTTATCCAAAGGTCAATCCATGGGGAACTCCTGTTTTTCTTCACAAATAATCTTCTCCATTTTCAGTATTCTGAATAATTGTCCTATGATAAGTTGTTTCCCAATTCTCTTGCTATTTCTTCAAAATAATTCATGTCCTTTTGTTCTTTTGTATTCCTTAATTATACCTGTTATAAAGAAATGAAAAATAAAAAATTGTAATAATAAGGTGATTTAAAATTGATTTTAATATTAATTTATTTATTTTATTTTTGTTTTCTAATAATATTCTTTTGGAAGAGGGCCCCCCTCTCCATTTAAAAATCTTGAGTTAGTTTTCAAATTTTGAAGAGGATATATCCTCATTCCCCAAAAACTTCCACTATAAGGGATAGTGTAAGAAATGAGTTTACCCACCCCTTATTTCTTTCATAGTGATTCTGATAAGGATAAATAATGATACAAAAAATTTACATAATTTCAATTTAATGATGATAAAAAAATTATTATTATTATTATTTTTTACTGTAGGTATAAAATAACCATTAACTGAGATATCTGAGTAAAAAGAACAATTAAAATGAAATAAACCTGAATCACAATTAAGAGAATGGAACTGTTTGGTTGAAGGTGGTAATTTGTGCCAATCAGTAAAAATTGGTGCTCTTGAGAATATTTATAATTAATATTACATAATTTAATGATCATAATTTGAATCCTTTATTCATATAATGACCCTTATGATGCCACAACTCTTCCTTTTGGAATCATCATTGTGACTCAGACTTTATTTCAAGTCCATCCCCTTTATGGTTCAGAATTTCTGTTACCCATAAATGCATTTGAGTTGTTAAAAAATATAAACAGTGAAATTGAAAATTTGTACAATTTAAAAAAACTCTTGTCTCCTTTTTGGGGGGCTTTTTCAATTCCATTTGGAATAAACAGCACATTGAGGTGTTATTAATATGTAAGTTCCCAAATTATTTCATCAATTTATGAGTTCTTAATATAAATAACTCCTTCAGAGTTCAATTAATACCTTCATGGCACAAATACTTCTTATTTTCAAACAAGTTCCAATCACTCTCTTGTAATTGAAGAAATATTTCAAATAAATTCATCATTTTTTTAAAAAAAATACTTGATGTAGAGTTTTTTTTTTAATAATTATTATCATTTTTTTTGAGTTGAAAAATTCAGCCAATTTAATGGATCTTGTTATAATAGTAGGAAAATTGTAATAAAGATAATCAATAAATAGAATATTCTTGAGCTCATGAATGGGATAAGACCCTTAGGTTGTTTATAGTCTTGCCTAGGACTTATCCTCCTTTTGTAGTCCTTGTCTAATCTTTTTGAATACTTTAAGTATGCAGTTTATGGTCTTGCCAACGACCATTTTTTGATTGTGTTTTAGCTTTTAGTCCTTGTTGATAATTCTAATGGTGGGCAGTTTATGGTCTTGCCAAGGACCACAGATTTTCTTTTTGTTGTTTTTGTTGATATTGGCTTGATTTAATGTTGATATTTGAAGGGGCAGTTTATGGTCTTGCCAAGAACCATATCTTTTGTCCAAACACTTTTGTTTGATAATTTTTGGTTTTCATGGGATTTTATTTATCTTAAAGCCAAGTTGTATAATTAAATTCAACAGCTTATAGTCTTGTTAAGGACTCCTTTTCACTTTAAAAGCACTTTTAATGTTATAAAATCAGAGAAATATTTTGTCAGGATGAGTCTATGTTGAAGAGGTAATAAAGCTATTTACAACTAAACCTATGACTGTGACACGTGGAAAATGGTTTAAAAATGATTTATAAGGGTTAAAGATGGATTTAATTTAAAATAAAAGGGCTTTACTATAAGGGATATAGTGGTGGTGAGCGCTGTTGAAAGCCCTGGGTGCAGTTTTATCTGTTGGGTTACAATAATAAAAGACTACAATAATTAAATTTATAATTATACCTGATTATTAACCAAGAGTAAAACTGTTTTTGACAGCTTACTATGTAGGTTATTCAAGAGCAGGATGAGGAGACAATTCTGGCTGTGAAAAGCCTCCTTTTTATCCTGAAATGGGGTGAAAAGGGTGCTAGACGTTTCCACGTAGAGGAAGTGAAGATTTTTCACTCTCTAGGACTGACTTGTGGTTTTAAAACAGCCTGTATACCCTGTATTGGGCTCAGATGTGGTTTTGAAACCACATCTGGGTGGTTTTCACCAAGACAGGGTGAAAATTTTCATTTGGGGACCTCACAGCCTGATTCTGACGTGTATGACGCGTAGAATGCTGTACAGAAACTGTATGGGACCCCAGTATTGACTGAAATATGAGGTATTGAAGTCAAAACATGCTTCTTCGTCTATTTGAAACCTCATATTCATGGTTATGGGATATTATCCCATGGTAAGGCTGTATATGACAGCAGGTGGGATTTTGACCTTAAACCAGCCATAACTTTGTCAATTCTTGAGATATCAACCTCAAAATTGGTTCAGTGTGTAGCCCTGTATGTGCTCTACACAATGGTACTTCATTTGATATGGGTATCATTAAATATGGAAAAGTTATCCCATGTACAAGAGTTTTGTACATTTGCGTGTTTTGGGCAAAAAGCTGTATTGAGCTTGTTTGCCCCATAACGTTTGTTCTAGTTGAGCTATGGGGAAATGGATGAAACCATCAGATAGCCCTGATTGGGCTCTGTCCAAAAATACCCCACTTCAGGTATCCCACACTAAAACTGTAGAAGGTAGATGAGAAGTGAATGTTTTGTTCACCCTTATTTGGCCTGAATTTGACCATAACTCCAGTAATATTGGTGCTAGCTCAGTTTGGCTGGTACCATTGGATAGCCCTGGCTTAGAGCTTCATTTTGAATACCCATTTGATGGAGTTAATCCTCTCCTTCTAGATTTTAGATGGGGGGTGAAAATTAAGGTTTATGCTCAGCAATAACTTTGAGCAGGAATAACTTTGTTATTTCTTGTCCTATGGTGATGGGACTTATATTTTCAGAAAGAGGTGAGTTTCCTCTTTCTTTTGATACCTTTTGAGCTAATTTGGCTCAGCTCCATGTTTTGGTGGTATCTTGGCTATACCATTGGTTTATGGTATTTTGGCTGTCATGCTTGTGCTCTGGTTTTGAGTCACAGGCTGACATATTTTCATTATGAACACCTGTAGAATTCAAAATCAAATACGTCAGTATAATATATTATAAAATATATGAAAAAGAGTAAAAAATAAAAAAATAAAAATGGCAGTTTAAAGCCTTTCTTAGGGTTTTGCATTGTCCTTCATAGCCCTGTAGCACATAAAAATATATATGTCAGCTTCATGTAATATCAACGGGAAAATCAAAAAAATCCAGCAGTTTGATGTTTTTCTGAGGACTTTTCTTTGTTTATAGCCCTGTAGCCATATCCAAATTTAAATATGTCAGTTTAATTTAATATCCAATATAAAAAGAGCATGAGGAATAAAGTAAAAGAAGCAGTTTATAGCCATACTGAGGGCTCATTTGTATATTGAAGACCTGTAGCACAATTAAATGTGTCAGCTCCATTTTATATCCAAGATAAATTAAGAATGAAAAAAAGAAATAAGCAGTTTAAAGCCTTTCTGAGGGCCCTTTGTTTTGTTTATTCCTTTTAAGGCCTTTGTAAAAAATCATCAGTAAATTTAAATAAAATATTGAGTAAAATTAAAAATAAATAAGAATTTTATTTGTATTCTTATATATATATATATATATATATATATCTTAATAATTATCATCATTTGTTTTATATATAAAAAAACCAATTAGTAAGAAATAACATTAACACTAAACAGATAAATAAATTCAACAGTTTAAAGTCTTGTTGAGGACTCCTTTTCATTCTAAAATCATTTTCTTAAGCTTATAAGATCCTGAAAATTTTTGTTTTTAATGTTGAATACCTGTAAAAGCCAAATCAAATATGTTAGTATAGTTATTATTCATCATAAAAATGCATAAAAGATCAAATAGCAGTTTAAAGCCTTGCTTAGGGCTTTTATTTTTTTAGAGCCCTGTAAAAAAGTCAACAATAATAAGTTTTTTTTAGTTAATTTGAAATAAAATAAGAAACCAGCAGTTTAATGTCTTGCTGAGGACTTATTTGTGATTTCTTGTATCCTGAGGGCTTTTTCCTTTCTAATCCCTCATTCTGTTATATACATTGCTATTTCTCTCGTTATTATATATATATTGGTTGATAAAAAACTGTGAAAAATAGAATAAAATTGTCAGTAAAATAACTAAGTCATTAAAATGATAAAGCAATATAAAATTGAGCAGCTTAAAGCCTTGCCCAGGGCTGTTTTATATTTAATTTATTGTAAATCCCAGTAAAATATTAAAAAATCATTTTTAGATCAGTAAAATAAACAGTCAGAAGATTAAAAATAAAATCAGAAACCAGCAGTTTAATGTCTTGCTGAGGACATTTTTTTTATACACATTTATTGATAAAAGTTAGTCCTAGCTAGCTAATTGAGCCGTACAGCCCGGTACTGGCTGCCTGAGGTCAGCCTTCTATATACTCGCTGCAACTCCTGCATCCCGCATAATTTATGCTACCTTCTTTTAACTTATTTATTAATTATTTCTTCTCTTTTTTTACGACGTTTGGGGGGCTTTTTCTAGAATCTCAAGATTTCATGACGCCACCTTTCTCAAGCATTCTTCCCAACAACTTAATACTCAATTAGCTGGGGTTTACCCTTCATCTTATGATCAATTTCGCTTCAAGTTGTTGTTACTAGCTAATAACACGGCTTTTGGTCATCTGAAAGTATCAAGAGGATTAGTGTGATCTTAATTTGCTTGGTCAATAGTAAAATCGTCTCCTTCACATGTTACAGACTCAAGTAATTGAGCTTCTCCACCGTAAGTCCAACTCAAGCCACTTCCTTTTACCAGAAAAATTTAAAGGATTTAACTTGCCCTTCTCTTTGCTTTTTCTTTTCTCCAGTTGTGTAGGTGAATTTTAGGTTCATTAGCACTTAAGTGAGCTTACGTTAGTGGCAGCTACCCAATTTTAATGCTTAATGCATGATTCCGGTATGGTTTCCAGACACCAGGGGTGGTCTGTTTCATAGAGATGTGATAGTAAACCTATCAGGTTCTTTCCTTACTTTCTGGTCATTCAATAAACTTCTTGTGTGATCCCAATGCAATTTACTGATATTGATGGCTGTAGAATCCATTCCAGGCTAACTCCATTATAGGAATTAGCCCCATAACTTTTGTTCTTTAGGGAGCCATTGAATGATTCTCTTTATTGTCATATGCAGCTGTCATTGTAAATCTCTCTCTTTTTCTCTCCTCCGTCTCTTCTATTTAAAAAAATAAGCTAGTCGGTACTGTCTACAGGTCACCGCAGCACTAATACCCAAAACTGGAATGTTGGTTTGTTGCGTCCTTTTGTCTCTAACTCCCTTTTTAATTTAGGTTTTTCCTATGCATTTGTGTTTTCTTTGTTGCAGACTATAGTGTGATCTTTAGGTGGGGTGGCCCAGTAATAATGTTTTTTATCAGGGCTTGCATGTGGCTTTTCGCAATTATTTAGCTTGGTATTCATGTTTGACATGATGCCCCACTGTTTCCAGTTATTGTGTGAGGCGCTTTCAGTTCTTGGTGGAATAAAAAATACTACCCCTTTAGTTAGTTAACCTACTGCTTCCGTTGGTTTTGCACTGCAGTTCTTGTTGATGCTTTATCCTCTCAAAACACGATCATGAGAAACTAGAAGTAGCCTTGTCATGCCTTTTGTGGACCTAGTTGTACAAGAGCAATGCTAAGCCTGGCTAATTCCTTGTCCTGGTGGAAGCTGGGGACTTGGATAACTAGAACATCCAATGATTTGCTTCTACGATTAGAAGGTAGGAATATTTCTTCCACCTTTGTCTTTGGTGTTTTAACCTTCTGGTGCATTTAGACGAGATTGGTTTAGGCAGAGCACCTGGATCCAACGTATCTCTCATTAATTCCCTTTAGGACAAATTTAGTCTTCCTTCCAGAATCCAGCATTGTTGAAAAGGTTTTTTCTTTTCTTTTTTTTTAATATAACATGGTCAGTTTTTATTTATTATTATTTTAAGGCTCCTTGGCTTCATCGCTGACACTGGTGGTGCTTATAAATTGTTGGAGTTTAGCCGGAGGATCCTTCTTCCAATGAGCAGGGCCAATTGGTATAAATAGCGGTTCCTTACTTGATTTATTCCCCCAATTTATATTATCAAGTTTTATTTCACTAACCACCTCAACGCAACTTCATTTGGTAAAATTGATTTGTTTTGTCTTCTTGTTTTATATGTTTTAAAAAATTGACTCCATTTTGCTCTTGGATATATTGTATTTACCTAGACACTCTTGCGATGAATCCCCTGGGTTATTCTGACCTTATCAAGGTCTTCAGTACCGACAAGCTGGAGGAATTATTATTCGGTTGTCCCTCCTCTCCTTCAAGAAGCACCACCTTCTGGGATTGGGCTAACAATCCCCACTTGAACCCTCCATCTCCTCCAGCTCTGGCACCAATTTTGAATGCCTCCTCCCCATTCTCCTCTTCAGAGGAAGTCCCAGAAGCCGCGATGGCTTTCTACGCTTTTATCCAAGGCAAGTATGACCCTTGTCTTTTTGTTCTGGACCCCTTCCATTATTTTTTGAAAGAGGGGGCCTTCTCTGCTATTAAACCCAAAAGATGCCATCAGCAGAGAAGAATGCACCCATACTATTTATGCCCCCGTGATTCCAATGGATGGGCTATTACAACTCGCAAACTATATTAGGTTGGTTTTAGTCTCTTCATGTATTTATTTATTAGAATGTGCATGTAACTAATCTTTGGCCCTTTTTCTTTTTTTTTTATAAATATATATAATAAGTCATTGCTTTCCATTTGTCTTTATATATTTTGACACGTAGTCCTTTTGAGTTATTATTTTGTCACAGTAGGCCCATCTTTTATTGAGTGGTGGCTGTTCGTACTCCTAATATTGATGTAATGTGCGCTAATTAAAAAGAACGAAATAAAAAATGGAGACAATTTCATATATATATATAAAGAGAAACACTAATAAAAAGCAAGTTCCAATGGAACTTGAAGAGAGAGAGAAAAAAAATCAAATTGAGAGAATTCTAAAAAACAAATAAAAAACAAAATAAAAGTAAGATTAATAAAATAATAGAATACTAAACACTATAATACTAAGATAAACACGCTAAAACAATAAAGCAACAAAATCATAAGATGAAATAATAACATGATGATAAAAAAAATATTTATAAGAAAGATCTTTGATATGAAGTAAGCAGATACTTGATCTCCTCCTTCTAAGCTTATACAAACTGAAGCTATTTTTTTATGAATGTTTTTTTTTGATTTTTAGCTTGATTATTCAAGAAGAATTAAATAATAATAATAAAAGAAATAAAATAATAGATAGAAGAAATAAATAATAATAATATTAATGAAAAGAGGATGGATTAAAAAAACAAAGAAATAGGGACTTAGCAGTTGGGATTTGTTTCTTTGAATTCTATTCCTTCAACCAAATATTTCCTTCACTAATACTTGTTTGATAGAGTTTCCTCCCCTCCATTTTTCTCTCTTGAGAGCTTTGAACAGGTATTCCTTACAGAAAGAGTTGCAATCTTTCCTATTCATTTTAGCTCTATCATTTTTGATACTGAGGATTGCTGGTATAAGTGCTTCTTCCCAATGACAATCCCAGTGGCATTTTTTACTATATAATTTCCTGGGATTTTGCTAATTGTTCCATTTGTAATTTGAAAATCCTTTTCTTTGATAAGGCAGGAGGTCACTGCCTAGTGATGATTGAGCTTTGGTGAAAGAAAATGGTGATTTTGGTTGCTAAAAAAAGATTTTCCTCTTTGATAAGGCAGGAGGTCACTGCCTAATGATCTTTGGGTTTTCAATATTGTGAGCCTTGAGGTATATTTTACATACCCAAATAGGCTACAATTATCTTAAAAAGAAATTTTGAATTATACATAACTTGTCAGCCTGTGACTCAAAACAGAGCACCAGCATGACATCCAACATAGCATAAGTAATGGTATGAGGAGTATTGGACAAATATAGCCAATACAAGTAGATTATAAAGAGGAAACCTCCTCAAATATAATAAGAAAGGACAAAGATACACCCTATCAAAGATAAGACCAAATAAGCAAAAACTCTTATTCTAGCCACTAATCTAACTTATAAATATTTCATGAAACCCCAACCAGAATGGTTTTTTTCTTGAAGCTCTAAGGGAGAGCTATCCAATGGTATCATCTATTCATCTGTAGCACTCCTAAATCAGGAGATACCATTATACCACCCTTTTTCACCAACAACCCCTCAAAGGTGTAGGAGGGCTTGTACAAAACTGTACAAACGTATAACCAAATTAAAGATATAAACAAGAGCTTTAATTTGAGATACATTAGACCTCTGTATCTCTTAAATTGACTGAGGGATCTTGGTTCAAAGGTTTAACAACCAAAAATACAGATATTCTGAAAACAAGAAAGTAAACAAACCCCTGTATCTTTGGCATACACTCATACAACTGTACAGTGTAATATACCAAACTGTAGAGCTAATCAAGCCCTAAAAAACTGTATCATCAGAATACAGATATCTTCCAAATTGGAGAAGATATCTGGCATGGAAGGTTTTGAAGCCTCATACTGATGTACAAAATTACATCCAAAAACTTAAAACCCTTATAACTTTTGCTATTTGAAAGAAGGGTAAACATGAAGCATACCAAATTGAAGAGCTCATTACGCCCTTCAATTCTGTGCTCTTGGTTTCTTGATATCTCAAAAACTGACTAAGATATCTTGGTTGGAAGTATTTTGACCAATACTGGTCTGTACCAAACCTGTACCAACCAGTACTGGCTTGATACTTAAAGTAATGGTTGTTTAAAGCTTAAACCCGCCCAGAATGACTAATATTAGTCATCCAGACGCTCTGGACACGTCACAATGGTGCTGACGTGGCCTGTGAAGAGTTTTTTCACCCTGTATTGATCCAGAATGATCATTTGTGGTCCAAAAACCACAATTCTGACTATGCTGACGTCAGAATTGATGGTACAGAACCACAACCCAGCCTCCAGAGTGAAAATTTTCACTCTGTAGACGTGTGAAGAGCCTACCAGTCTTTCACAGTCCTCAGAGGAGATAAAAGCAGGTCTTTCCTCACTGGAAAAGACTCATCTTATCATGAATTAACATCCTTACGTAGTAAAACTGTCTTATACCAGTAGTACTCTTAGGATTATATTGATATAATTAAAATAATTAATTATTGTAGTGTTTCTTTACAGTCAAAGATATTAGAGCATTGCAACCCAGGTCCTCAATAGACTCATCACCACTGTTACCACTTAGCAGTAGGACCTGAAGATTTGATTTATTACTTTTTTGTGTGTCACAGTCATAGTGCTAGCTTGTATTTACTATTTTTAAGCTACTACATAGACTCACCCTGACATTTTGGGGGCCTGGCCGTTGTTTTAACCTATTCTGGACCTATTTTGGCGATTTTTGGATCATTTTCACTATTTTTGAAGGTTTTTTACTATAAAAGTAAGTACAATTTCGAGTTTTTTTTCATTTTTTAACTAATTTTCATCTCTTATATTATAAAAATATAATATATATCTTTTATATATTGTATTTTATCAAAATATATTAAATAATATATTTTATTTTATTTTTGAGTATTTATACTCTTCAAAGCTTCATATTGCAATTTTCACGAAAATTAATAATAATAAATAATTATTATTAATTTTCCAAAGTTATTTTTATATACAAACAGTATATTTAAATAAAAAAACATTATTTTTTACCAAATTGTGTAGAAATTAATTTAAATAATAATATTTATTGTAAATCAACAATAAATATTGAAATAATAATTTTATTATTTCAATTCTTTAATATTCAAATTGAATACTATTGAAGAAGATCTTTTTTTACTCAAGTTGAGGAAAAATTGATTAAAATTTCTTTTTTTGATAAATAATCAAAAAAAAAATCTTAATAATAATAAGTCATTATTATCAATTTACCACGAAAATTGATAATAATAAGTAATTATTATTAACTTCTCAAACTTATTTTTATATACAAATAGTATATTTAAATAGAAAGTATAATTAATTTTTACCAAATTGTGTAAAATTAATTTAAATCATAATATTTATTGTAAACCAACAACAAATATTTAAATAATAATTATTATTATTTCAATTCTTTAATATTCAAATTGAATATTATTGAAGAAGAATCTTTCTACTCAAGTTGAGGAAAAATTCATCAATTTTTTTTTAAATAAAAAAATAAATAAATAAATAAATAATAAATAAATAAAAAATAAGTAAATAACTTATCAATAATATTCAAGTTTAATAATATAAACTTTTAATATTAAATACTTTACTTATAAAAATAAGTGAAACAAAACTGTTATTTCTTCAAAAAAATAAAATAATAATAATAATAAATAATTAAAACTCAAATATCAAACCAAACTCAGAAGAAATAACAGTAAGGAATTGGAAATTTTGTTTATTCAAATTGAATTAAAAACCTTCTCCATTTTCTTTCAAAGTGGAAAAAATACATTCCATTTGAGACAAAATCACAGTGAAATTCATCTGTACCAGCCTCAAAGACAAGGAGGAAGTACCAACTCCCAAGCAAATTGCCAGAGAGTATAAAGCAGAAATCAGTCCAAGGGCCTTTTAAAGGTAAAGAAACCTTGGAAAATACAGAATTTTTTGTCTTTTGTCATTTTTTAACATGACAACTCCATTTCTCAGAGATCTTGGATACCCAAGAAATCAGCCAGAAATCTGGCAAAGAAGAAACAGAGGGAGAAGGCCACCCCCTTCTGGATCAAATAACCAACAAAGGACTTATTATCAGGAAACTCCTGCTAAAAGTCCCACCCCAAACCAAATTCAGCCCAGTCCAACAAAAAAATTGGACAGATGCAGGGAAAATAACTCATATTCATGTACTCCTAAAAGACTTTTTCACATGGAGTATGGACAGCAAAACCTTAACCATGGGAGTATCATTGGAGGAAATTGGAATAATGAGGCAAAAAGTATAAGTCAATCTTATTACTTGCCAAAAGATTCTGGAAGAAATGAAAAGTTGGAATCTCAACAGCCATTTCATACTCTCAGAAGAGACTTGAATCAGAGGGAATCAAACAGAAATCCAAGCCATAGAGAATTCTTGGCATACGGAAGAGCCCAATCTGATTCAGGAACACCAAGGCATGGAAGAAGAAATGCCATCTTTCCCACATCAGTCCAACAGCTACAGGACTTTAAATCTAAAGGACAATATTTCCAGGACTCTCCAGTCATCCCTGGTGGTTTCCAGCAGAGGAAATGGAGCCCTAGTAGAGAACAAGAATTCTTTCAGGAAGGAGAAGATAGAATCAGATCCTTTGATGAAACAAGGAACACAAATCCTAAAATACACTGTACCTACCAATAGTGTTAGCTCAGAATCAATTGATCCTCAGCTTAAGCCTATTGATGATAAAATACCGCCTCAAAAATTTGAAACCACAGATTCCAGAGGTAGTAGTTTCATATGGTCCAACATGGGTAAATTCATGGATTGGACATATGATCATGTTCAAGAAGTGACTTCAGAAATGAAAACACTCAAGGAAGAAAATTCCTTCCAAGCAACAGTCATAGAAGACTTGAACACAAATCTATCCAGAATTTGGGCAGAATTTGAAACTAAAAACAGACAGTTGAACTCAATACTAGAGGAACAACAAGCTGTGAGAAGAGATTTAAGAAATATCCAATCTCAACAGGAAATCCTGGAAAAAGAAGTGGATTTTCTCTATAAAAAGGAGGAAAAAGAAGATAATTTCTTCCCTCAAACAACTCAAGAGGATAAACCAATCACCAAAGTAAAAGAGGAAGAATCAGAAAACCAAGCTCCTGAATCCCAGGATCCAAAGTTAAGGTCTGAGTCTATTTACCAAGATGGTGAGAACCTCAGTTACTCTGAGAAACAAGCATTGAAGCAATTACCTGATGTGGTAAATTGGCCTAAATTCTCAGGAATTGGAGAATATGATCATATGGAGCTTATTGATTATATTAATGGACTTTTTGTTGATGTACCAAAGATACCAGACTACTGGATCACCACAAGACTCAACACTGCATTCAGAGGCCATGCAAATATATGGTACACTGAAATGAAAGAGATACATGGTAGGAAAAGCTGGCCATGGTGGAGAAACCAAATAATACAAAAGTACAGCAATGGTACTTGGATTTGGAAAAAAACCATCTCTTTTGAGAGTGACAGATACTCTACAGGAAAAGACCCTTATGAATGGTGTCTTAAACAAACCAAAAGACTCAAATCCATTGATCCAAACATGACAATAGAGATGAGAAATCATAAGATTCTGACAAGACTTCCAGGAGACTTAGAACATGCAGTAAAGTGCAGATGCAGCAAAATAAGCAGCATTGATGACATAGCAAATGTCATACAAGATGTCAGAAAAAAGACATCAATTGGCAGTAGTTCACCCTATAGGTCACATGATAGCAGAGAAAAACCAAAGATACTCATGGAAAAAGACCTCAAACCTACTAATGGTGAAGAAGCACCAAGGAGAAGGAACACATGCCATAACTGTGGATCACCTGACCACTATGCAAATAATTGTCCCAAGGGAAAAAAGAAAATATTTGCAATAGAGGAAGAGTCAGTAGAAGAACACATGGAGTACAAATCTGACTCTGACAGCATGGGAAATGGGCTAAGACAGGATTCAGACAGTGGATCAGAGCCTATTGAACAATATTTATTAGAGTATGAGGATGAGAAAACAGAATCAGTCCTAGGAAACTCTTTGAAACCAGAACTCATTCAACCCAAAAAAGGTGAAGACAGAAGTGGCAGAACCATTTATGCTAAAGAGTATTTGGAAGTACCCAAAACTGGTATGGCCTTTATTCATGGAGCAAAATCAAAGCTTGATGTGTACATTGAAAATAAAAAGCATCCTTTGATTTTTGACACAGGAGCAAATTGCTCAGTGGTAGCCAAAGAATACTTGGACAGACACTTTCCAATGAGGAATGCAGAGATGCTTTTAACAAAAAGCAAGAAGCTTTAAAAGTGCTGCAGGCAAAATGAAGTCACTTGGAATAATCCAAAAAATAATTATAATACCACACAAAATGGGAAACCTCAGATTACACATTGAATTTGTGGTACTTGAAAATGCAAAGTTTGATGGATTTTTAATGGGTACAGAGTACCATAGAATCTATGGCATAAGCATACATAATTACCTAAAGAGTTACTTGATAATTGGACAAGACAAACAAAGAAAGTTCTACTTTGAAACTGCTAACCCCAATCAAATAAAAAGATATTCCAATAGGGATTATTTAACAGAAAGAAGGAATAAACCACCAGAAAAAGACCAATGGGTAAAGCTGGATGATGTTTCAGATAAAGATTCTTTTTTTAAAGGATCAAGAGCCTCCATAAGGACGAAAGAGTCTCATCAATGATGAGCTTTTTTTGGAGGGAGGGTATGTCAGCCTGTGACTCAAAACAGAGCACCAGCATGACATCCAACATACCATAAGTAATGGTATGAGGAGTATTGGACAAATATAGCCAATACAAGTAGATTATAAAGAGGAAACCTCCTCAAATATAATAAGAAAGGACAAAGATATACCCTATCAAAGATAAGACCAAATAAGCAAAAACTCTTATTCTAGCCACTAATCTAACTTATACATATTTCATGAAACCCCAACCAGAATGGTTTTTTTCTTGAAGCTCTAAGGGAGAGCTATCCAATGGTATCATCTATTCATCTGTAGCACTCCTAAATCAGGAGATACCATTATACCACCCTTTTTCACCAACAACCCCTCACAGGTGTAGGAGGGCTTGTACAAAACTGTACAAAAGTATAACCAAATTAAAGATATAAACAAGAGCTTTAATTTGAGATACATTAGACCTCTGTATCTCTTAAATTGACTGAGGGATCTTGGTTCAAAGGTTTAACAACCAAAAATACAGATATTCTGAAAACAAGAAAGTAAACAAACCCCTGTATCTTTGGCATACACTCATACAACTGTACAGTGTAATATACCAAACTGTAGAGCTAATCAAGCCCTACAAAACTGTATCATCAGAATACAGATATCTTCCAAATTGGAGAAGATATCTGGCATGGAAGGTTTTGAAGCCTCATACTGATGTACAAAATTACATCCAAAAACTTAAAACCCTTATAACTTTTGCTATTTGAAAGAAGGCTAAACATGAAGCATACCAAATTGAAGAGCTCATTAAGCCCTTCAATTCTGTGCTCTTGGTTTCTTGATATCTCAAAAACTGACTAAGATATCTTGGTTGGAAGTATTTTGACCAATACTGGTCTGTACCAAACCTGTACCAACCAGTACTGGCTTGATACTTAAAGTAATGGTTGTTTAAAGCTTAAACCCGCCCAGAATGACTAATATTAGTCATCCAGACGCTCTGGACACGTCACAATGGTGCTGACGTGGCCTGTGAAGAGTTTTTTCACCCTGTATTGATCCAGAATGATCATTTGTGGTCCAAAAACCACAATTCTGACTATGCTGACGTCAGAATTGATGGTACAGAACCACAACCCAGCCTCCAGAGTGAAAATTTTCACTCTGTAGACGTGTGAAGAGCCTACCAGTCTTTCACAGTCCTCAGAGGAGATAAAAGCAGGTCTTTCCTCACTGGAAAAGACTCATCTTATCATGAATTAACATCCTTACGTAGTAAAACTGTCTTATACCAGTAGTACTCTTAGGATTATATTGATATAATTAAAATAATTAATTATTGTAGTGTTTCTTTACAGTCAAAGATATTAGAGCATTGCAACCCAGGTCCTCAATAGACTCATCACCACTGTTACCACTTAGCAGTAGGACCTGAAGATTTGATTTATTACTTTTTTGTGTGTCACAGTCATAGTGCTAGCTTGTATTTACTATTTTTAAGCTACTACATAGACTCACCCTGACATAACTCATAAATCATGCATATATTCAAAATTCATCATTTTTGATTTCAGAAAAGATGAATAACTTTTTATTGAGTAAGTAAATCCATGGATTTAAGGCCAGATTTGGATTCTACACAAAAATTCACCTAGGGTAGCTCCATAGAGTGAATAAGCTCAAATTAACTCCTTGAGGTGGTAATATGGAAAATACTTCAACACCACATCATTAATACCACATAGAAGATCCGTGAAAATTTTTGTTTTTCTTGATTTTACGCCAAAATAATGGGAAAGTGAGAAATCCCATGTTACATATACACTAAGAATAGTGTTATACATGTTTTGAGCACTTAATATTATGGTATTCTTACATGCACTTTTGGTACACCCATAGTGGATATCTCACTTTAAGCTTAAATTTCTATTTTTACGTGAAAACTAAGCAAGGGGGACAAAAGACATCAAAGAGAGCCAGGGTACCCAACTTCTGAGGCCCCAGAGGCGTGGATAGCTCCAAAGCTTGGTTCCATGGCTGATCTTGACCCAATTGTCAAACTAAACCTCTTTGGGAACTTGGTTACCAAGTTACAACTACTGTAAAACACCAGAAAATAGCAAATAACCTGCTATTTTGACATGCCAAGGAGGTAAAAAGCTACTTACACTCCTGTAACCATGTCAATTACTAATGACTTTCCATCGATAAACCCCAAAAGAGTAATTAAAACCCTTTTTGGACTAGTATCCATTGATTTACCTCATAGCAACCAGTCAAGCACTGATATTTGCAATTCTACGTAGAAATGAGGTAAAAACTTCAAAAATTCATTAAAAATACAAATCTTAATGAATCTTTTTGAATATTTCAGGACCAATTGAGAACTGTAGTATCTATAGTACAACCAGAAATAATTACAGTTTTACTAGTAAAATTAAAAGTTTTACTTACAGTCCATTTTTGGTTATTCTACGTGAAACACTGAATCTTCAAAAATTCACAGTAAATACAACCTGTGATGAAATTGTCAATAACATTGATAACTTTGAAAAATCAATGATTACTTTGGAATAAAAGAAGATTTACAAATGTTACTCCTTTTATTCTTAACCATATTGGGGTTGGTAGTCACGTAAAAGCATCAATTAAGCAATTATGACAATTTTACGTGACAACAGATGATGTAAGTACTAATCCAAAAGGGTTTAATGCTTTCTCACTCACTGGTTTTTCAGTTTTCTCCATGGCACGCCTCTGTGAGCTGTTGTTGACTTAAAAGAGGCCTTCTCTTGCTGTTTTTTCCGTATCATCATCTTATTATCATTTTATATCATTGTTACCAACAAGTAAGTATTAGTTAAACTATTCTTAAGTGTTTTAAAATCTTTCAGAATCAACCAGAAAGACGTGAAATCGTATAATCCAACTATATATTGTTGTAATCTTGCTATAAATCATTTTGATCTTTTAAATCCACAATTCTACGTCAAATTTCTCTACTTTTATCTATCAATAAGTTCTTTGGAGTATTAGTGAGTCATTTATCTTTAATTCTTAAAGTTTTTCTCTAGTAATAGTTTTTTTCAAGGATTATCTTCATAATTATTCTTGAAAAAGATAATTATATATTAAAAAAATTTTATTATTTTAATAAAAGAAGTTTTTATTATTAAATTCTTCTTGTAATTGATTCTTGTAGACAATTACTTGCTCACTGTTAAAATAACTAGTAGTGCTTAACACGTGAAAGAAATAATTACTTAATTATTTAATTGTGGTTATAATAATTTTTTATTATTATATTTCATAAGGAAAGACATAGTACTGTTGATTAATAGTAATATTATCATCAGTTTCATAGTCACATCTTACATTTGGGGGCCTGGCCGTGTTTTTTTGAAACCTTGTACCCTTAATTAATATATTTTTAAGCTCTAAAATATATTAATTTAATATTTTTTTGTTCAATTTAAAGAAAAAATTATTTTTAATTTTGAAATTGTCTTAAAATCTTATTTCATTGAGGAATTTGGGTTAATTTTGTACTGTTTTTACACGTGGCTTTTTCACAGCCAAAAACTTATAAAATTATTCTTTGAGTTACTCTGACTTAATTTTTTATTCAAATTCTTAAATTTTAATACTTTTTTTCTTTGAAAAGAATATTTTTTTAATATCAAAAAATAATAAAACTTATAAAAAATCTTTTAAAATATCTTAAATCATAAAAAAGAATTTCTTTTATCATATTTTCTCTTTAAAGTGTCTTTAATCAAATACTGTGCAGCTGGCAACAGACTCAGTAAAAGATACATCACTAGTCCTGAGTCTTCAGAAGCAGAATCTGAAGAAAGTATTGAGGTGCAAATTGCTAAAAGAGGCACCTTATTCAACTCAGAAAAGAATAAATTACCACCAAAAGTTGTGTTTTTATCTTTAAATTTACTCTTTATCCTTAAATTGACGTAAAAATGGTGCATACCAGAAATGGAAGCAACTATTCAGTCCAACCAGATGGATGTGGACAAGGAAGAGGCAAGACCAAATCCAGAAGTGCCAAATCTTCCACAAGAAAGACACATCTGGAGGATGCCAGAGTTTCCCCCCATTCCCCAAGGTCTGTACCAACAGATTTTGACGTGAATTCTGAGCCTGAACTAATTCATGATATTATTTCCAGGGCTAAACCATTTTCAAGTGGCAGCAATAGAAATATATCAATGCCAGTACAAGAATTGATTCAGAGCGGCCAAAGAGGAGGAGTGGGAAATCTGCCCAAGCCTTTGGCAGGGGGCCATGAACTCCTACTTACACATCAAGAGCTTTCTGGGTCAGGAGAAGACCATAGAACTCTTAGGAGGTTGGAGCCCCCTGTCTTGCAAAGACAAGGTCAAAAAGATAAAGAATTGGTTGAAGAACCAAAGTCTTTTATCCATAGACCAGAAGAAAGAGTTGGAAATGACTCCAGCTTTGGAGACAGAGGCACCAGTGGCGTCCACCAGCTCCAAACCAGCTCCAGAAGTGTCCAAGGACAAGCCCAAGGGACCTCAGAAGAAGCAGAAAGGTCCCAAGAACCATCAAGGAAAAGGAAAAGGCAAAGCCAATTGGCACAGACCTTACCCACAACGGTACAGGATCCCCAAATTGGAGCCTTCAGCCGTGGACAGTGTCTTCAATATGGCCAGGACTCTTATGGAATTCACAGCCAAAGAGCAGGAAAGGATGAACAGAAACTTTCCATGGAAATAATTGGTGTACAGACTAGTATTAATGTAGAAATTGGTAAACTTGATGGCAAGTTAACTAAAATTGCATCAGATATAGTTGAATTAAAGAAAAATGACAAGAAATACATTGAATTGCACCAAGTGACAAATGCCAAACTTGACTCAATTACCAATTGTTGCATAAGAATTGAAAACATGTGCCAAGTTCAGCATGAGGAGATGGAAGATCTTTCCATTTTTAAAATGAATGATTAAATTAAGACTCTGCAAGACCATGTCTTGAAGATAGTTGAGAATACCAATCAAATTGCTATACACTTAGCAAAAAGTGACAGTGAAAGGCAGAAGTTGAAGAATGAAATAATTGCAAGTGTGGAACAAATTCATAAGAATGATGAACCACATATGCCAAGACATTCTACACCTTTAACTGAAGAGAAATGTTCTGTTAAAGAAAGTCTCACCCCATTCTTGGGAGAAAATGCCTACTCTGCAAGAGATATTCCCAAAATAGAAGAATGGCCAACATTCTCTGGTGAAGGAGAATACAACCATATTGAATTCATCAGGACTATTGATATGCTGCAAGAAGACTTTAATATACCTGATGAAATCATAGTGGGAAAATTACATTGTCTGTTTACCAGAACTGCAAAGAAATGGTATTACAAAATGAGGATTGATCATGGTAAACATGATTGGTCTTGGTGGAAATCTGAAGTGATCACCAAATGGGCCAACAATGCTTGGACGTTTAAGATAGAAAATTCCTTTGAGAGTGCCATTTTTAACTCAGAGAAAGATAAACCACTTACTTCGTTCTTCAAACAAAAAGACAGATTATCTGCTTTACAACCAGATATGTCTGACACTATGTTAATATGAAAATATTAAGAAAGTGTGGAGGAGAATTAGAACATGCTATCAAAAGCAGATGTGTAGAACCCTGTTCAACAGAAGACTACATTAATGCTATGGAAGATATCATTGCCAGAACAAGAATTGGTAAAACTTTGTCTAAAATCCCAGCAGAATCCACGATGACCTCCAAGATTCCCAGGGAGGATAAAAGACCATAAAAACCTGTCTTAAAGTGTCATAAATGTGGAAGCACTTCACATTTAGCCAACACTTGAACAAAAAAGACAAAAATCAATGAAGTTCAAGTCATTGAAGAAGTTCAGTGTACTGAAGAGAAGGAAGAATCTTATCAAGATTCTGAAATCTCTGAAGATACACCAGTGGAGGACTATCCCATTGAAAACATCACAGCTTTCTTTGAAGTCACTGAAGTCCATACCCACTTGCCACAGTATAGTGAAGATTGCTACAACCTTATTAATGTTCAGGATGCCAGAATGTGTAAAACCAAACCTGCTAAAGGAAAAGGTTATACTGCTGGAGCATCTTGTATCACATCAATTCTGATGAATAATGATGAAGCCAAAGTCAATTTGGATACAGGAGCATTTTGCACTTGTGTAGGCAAAGATTATCTCCAAGCTATACTTCCTGAATGGAAGAACCATCTATTTCCAATAGAAGGTGTACAATTTAGTAGTGCCAGTACCAATATGTACCCTTTGGGTATACTAGACACTACTCTTGTATTTCCCCATCCAACAGGAAGTATAAGAATGAAAGCTGAGGTTGTAGTAATGGACAACTGCACATCTCAACATATCATTCTTGGAAATGATTACCTAAGTATTTATGGTATTGACATCAATAACCATAAAGACAGATATTTCACAATTGGGGATAACAAAAGACAGAAATTTGCCTTCTCCAATATGCCAAAGAAAATATCAGTAGTATCTTCTGAGAAAGATACTTATAAAGAAGAATTTGTGTCCAAACAACTTGTTGAAGCACAAATTAATCCATCATTGTCACCACAAATGAAGAATGAACTTATTGATGTGTTATACACATACAATACTGCATTTGCCTCTGATAATGAACCATTAGGTGCTATAAGAGGACATGAAGTTGATATTACTCTTAGTATTGACAGACCATATCCCCCAGAACTTCGAAGACCAGCTTATCCAGCCAGTCCCAGAGCTAGAGAAGCCTTGGAGAAACATATCCAAGAGTTAATTCAACTTGGTGTACTAAGGAAAGTAGGCCATAATGAGGAGGTTAAAGTGACAACACCTGTTATCATTGCTTGGCATAATGATAAGTCAAGAATGGTTGGAGATTCTAGAGCTTTGAATACCTACACAGTTCCAGATAGGTATTCAATCCCTAGAATCCAAGAAACCTTGACTCAATTATCTAAAACCAAGTATATAACATCAATGGATGCATTAAAAGGTTTCCATCAGAATGTTTGACGCCTAAAGCTAAGAAATTACTTAGAATTATCACTCACTGTGGTATTTTTGAGTATCTTAGAATGCCATTTGGCATTAAAAATGCTCCATCTCATTATCAAAGAATGATGAATACCATCTTCCCCACAGAATTGTCTGAAGGATGGCTTATCATTTATATTGATGATATTATCATATGTTCTGACTCATGGTCTTTGCACCTTGAAAAATTTGCAAAAGTACTCCACAAAGTTGCAGAAGTGAATATGAAAATTTAACTTAAGAAATGCAACTTTGGTTTTGAAGAACTTAAAGCATTAGGACATCATGTTTCTGGTTTGAGCTTGGGTATTGACAAGAATAAAGTAGCAGCAGTGTTACTTAAACCAATACCCCAGAAGAAGAAAAAAATGATGTCTTTTCTTGGATTTGCTAGTTACTATAGGCAAAACTTAAAAAACTTTGCAATTCTAGCCAAATCACTTTATAGAATCTGTGATCAACAGACTGTATTTGAGATGACACAGGAGAGAATTAAAGCTTATGAGGAAATAAAGAAAGCCCTTACAGAAGCACCTTTACTCCTCATGCCTGACTGGGATATTCCTTTTAAGATGTACATTGATGCATGTGGAGATGGATTAGGGGCAGCCCTACATCAAGTCCAAATTATTAATGACAAACCTACAGAAGGACCAGTTTGTTATATCTCAAGACAAATCAAACCAAAAGAAGCCAGATATGGTGCAAGCCAAATGGAGTGCTTATGTTTGGTATGGGCACTTGAGAAATTACACTATTACCTTGATGGCAGTGTTTTTGAAGTGATAACTGACTGTAATGCAGTAAAATCACTTCTTAACATGAAAACTCCCAACAGACAAATGTTGAGATGGCAAATAGCTATTCAAGAATATAGAGGAAACATGACTATAGCTCATAAAGCAGGAAACATTCACAAGAATGCTGATGAACTTAGTAGATGGGCTTTAGCTAACACTCCTGATAACCCAGCTTATGTACCTTTGGAAGCTGAGCCACAGATTCCAATTGAAGGAATTAACATAACTGATATTGGGACTTAATTCTTTGAGGAGGTCAGAGAATCTTATAAACAAGACAAGAGTTGCCATATCTTGACTTCTTTATTAGATAAAGACTGCAAGGACACATCTTTAGTTAATGCACTTGATGAAGTTTGGAAAAATTCCTATTCTGAAGGAAGATTTCACTTGTTTGATGGGATCATTTACCACAGAACAAAAAATTCTTGTGTTATGACATTGTGCAGTAGATTACTTATCAATACCATTCTTCACGAATTTCATGATAGTATCTACTCTGGACACCTGTCAGAAGACAGAAAACTTGAAAAAGTGAAGAACTGTGCATGGTGGCCATCTTGGAGAAAAGAAACCATTGAATATTGCCATACCTGTGACAGATGCCAAAACGCAAACAGGAGTACAGGCAAGAAATTTGGACTTATGATCCATATTCAAGAATCAAAATCCCCATGGGAAGTTGTTCACATGGATTGGGTCACAAAACTTCCTCCAAGTGGTGACAGAAGTTATAATGCTTGTCTAGTCATAGACGACAGATATAGCAAAACTCCCATATTCTTACCATGTCATAAAGATGACACTGCTATGGATACAGCTCTTCTTTTATGGAGTAGAGTTATTTCTCATACAGGATTATTTAAGAATATCATAAGTGACAGAGATCCTAAATTCACATCTGCACTTTGGACCAATCTTCATAGATTGTTTGGGACTAAGTTATCATTCTCTACAGCATATCACCCTCAGACAGATGGGCTAGCAGAGAGGATGATTCAAACTTTAGAAGACATGATCAGGAGATTTTGTGCTTATGGAACAGAATTCAAAGACTCAGATGGCTTTACCCATGACTGGTGCACTCTTGTACCTGCATTAGAATTGGAATATAAGACATCAGTCCATTCTTCCACAGGACAAACTCCTGCTGTTAGAGAAAGGATGGAATCCAAGACTCCCAGCAGACACACTGAGAAAAGACTTGATTGACATTCATCCTACAGCTTCCAGCTTCACAATAATGCTTGATAAAGTAAGACTTCATGCAAAGCAAAGTATGGATGATGCTTTTCATTATGCAAAACAGAAGTGGGACAAGAGTCATAAAGTACCAGACTTCAAAGTAGGGGACTTAGTTTTAGTTTCAACCTTGAGTTTTAATAATATCAGAGGCCCAAAGAAACTTAAAGATTCTTATGTAGGACCTTTTGTTATTGTTGCTTTACATGGAACCAATGCAGTTCAAGTGGAATTGAGTGGTGAATCGGAAAATAAACACCCCACCTTTCCAGTCAGCTTGATAAAGCCTTATCAACCAGCTGATAAAGAATTGTTTCCTTTAAGAAACCCAACTCCTTTAACTGTACCACCTGTGGAACAGAATGAAGACAAAAAGATAAAGAAAGTCATTAAAGAAAGGAGACTTAGGGGTAAAAATCAAAGAGAATATCTTGTCAGATATAGAAATCCAGTACATGAAGATGAATGGATGGCAGAATCAGAAATACCTGACTCAGATAAACTCTTAAGAAGATTTAGACATGAAAGAAGGCCACAAGCCGGAATATGTCTATAAATGTGCTTTAAATTACTTGATCTGAGTGATGTTAAGAGGTTGGACAATGAACATTAACCCCCTTTCGGGCCTTATTCTTTTATCACTAATAAAACTGTAGTACAATTTTATTTTTTGGTGGGAGGGAATGTGAGCCTTGAGGTATATTTTACATACCCAAATAGGCCACAATTATCTTAAAAAGAAATTTTGAATTATACATAACTCATAAATCATGCATATATTCAAAATTCATCATTTTTGATTTCAGAAAAGATGAATAACTTTTTATTGAGTAAGTAAATCCATGGATTTAAGGCCAGATTTGGATTCTACACAAAAATTCACCTAGGGTAGCTCCATAGAGTGAATAAGCTTAAATTAACTCCTTGAGGTGGTGATATGGAAAATACTTCAACACCACATCATTAATACCACATAAAAGATCTGTGAAATTTTCATTTTTCTTGATTTTACGCCAAAATAATGGGAAAGTGAGAAATCCCATGTTACATATACAATAAGAATAGTGTTATACATGTTTTGAGCACTTGATATTATGGTATTCCTATATGCACTTTTGGTACACCCATAGAGGATATCTCACTTTAAGCTTAAATTTCTATTTTTATGTGAAAAATAAGCAAGGGGGACAAAAGACATCAAAGAGAGCCAGGGTACCCAACTTCTGAGGCCCCAGAGGCGTGGATAGCTCCAAAGCTTGGTTCCATGGCTGATCTTGACCCAATTGGTAAACTAAACCTCTTTGGGAACTTGGTTACCAAGTTACAACTACTGTAAAACACCAGAAAATAGCAAATAACCTGCTATTTTGACATGCCAAGGAGGTAAAAAGCTACTTACACTGCTGTAACTATGTCAATTACTAATGACTTTTCATGGATAAACCCCAAAAGAGTAATTGAAACCCTTTTTGGACTAGTATCCATTGACTTACCTCATAGCAACCAGTCAAGCACTGATATTTGCAATTCTACGTAGAAATGAGGTAAAAACTTCAAAAATTCATTAAAAGTACAAATCTTAATGAATCTTTCTGAAATTTTCAGGACCAATTGAGAACTGTACTATCTATGGTACAACAAAAAATAATTACAGTTTTACTAGTAAAATTCAAAGTTTTACTTACAGTCCATTTTTGGTTATTCTACGTGAAACACTGAATCTTCAAAAATTCACAGTAAATACAACCTGTGATGAAATTGTCAATAACATTGATACCTTTGGGAAATCAATGATTACTTTGGAATAAAAGAAGATTTACAAACTTTACTCCTTTTATTCTTAACCATATTGGGGTTGGTAGTCACGTAAAAGCATCAATTAAGCAATTATGACAATTTTACGTGACAACAGATGATGTAAGTACTAATCCAAAAGGGATTAATGCTTTCTCACTCACTGGTTTTTCAGTTTTCTCCATGGCACGCCTCTGTGAGCTGTTTTTGACTGAAAAGAGGCCTTCTCTTGCTGTTCTTTCTGTATCATCATCTTATTATCATTTTATATCATTGTTACCAACAAGTAAGTATTAGCTAAACTATTCTTAAGTGTTTTAAAATCTTTCAGAATTAACCAGAAAGACGTGAAATCATAGAATCCAACTATATATTGTTGTAATCTTGCTATAAATCATTTTGATGTTTTAAATCCACAATTCTATGTCAAATTTCTCTACTTTTATCTATCAATAATTTCTTTGGAGTATTAGTGAGTCATTTATCTTTAATTATTAAAGTTTTTCTTTAGTAATAGTTTTCTTCAAGGATTATCTTTATAATTATTCTTGCAAAAGATAATTATATATTAAAATAATTTTATTATTTTAATAAAAGAAGTTTTTATTATTAAATTCTTCTTGTAATTGATTCTTGTAGACAATTACTTGCTCACTGTTAAAATAACTAGTAGTGCTTAACACGTGAAATAAATAATTATTTAATTATTTAATTGTGGTTATAATAATATTTTATTATTATATTTCATAAGAACAGACATAGTACTGTTGATTAATAGTAATATTATCATCAGTTTCATAGTCACATCTTACAAATATTGAGTGAGTATCCTCAAAGTGCCCAAGGGTTTTCTTTATTAATATCTTTATATTCTGGTTTCCAAATTGAATATTCAGTGATTATTTAGTCTTCTTGTATGAATTCTTCCCATAGGATCCAAAAAGCTGGTGAATTGGCCATGGTGGAGGTGATTAATGTATATTTTTTAATGTAAGATTTTTTTTATTTTTAATTTTCAATTTTTAAGGGATAATTTTTTGATGAATTTCTTCTTTGTTAAGGCAGGAAGTCACTGCCATAACAGAGAAAACGAAAAAAAAGAAACTAATGATACATTTTATGGATGATACTGATACATTTTAGAAAAGTATTGATTTTGTTGGTTTTATTCAAAGTTGAGCTCCCCCAAGTGGGAAAGGTGAGTGCATGTTGAGTAACCTGGCTAAAATCAGGTCTTTGAGGGCTTCCTAAAAGTTATTTCTTTCCTCAATTTCTGGTTCTGATGGAAATTCTGACCACCATAAGTATTCATCAATGAATATATATCCATCTCCAACCCATTTCAATTTTCCAGTTTGGTATGTTGATCCATTCAATCCAAGGTACCACTGGGCCCAAATTTGATTGAAGTAAATTCCTCTTCTTGGTAGTGTGGCCATTTCAAATATTTCATCCCAGAATTTGTTTTCAAGGTTACCTTTAATTCCCTCTTCAGTTAATAGCTCTAGGAATTGGATTTTGTTCAAGTTTGCTCCTGCAAGTTGACACAAATATTTATCTTCACATAAAATTTCTTGAGCTTCATCCCCATAAATGTCTTCAAAGGTGATGTATGGCAGGTAAATGTAATGGTATTCATTTTCTAAGATGGATTCTGTTTCACCCTCTTAGTTGGGAGGTTGCTGGATAAATTCAGGGTTTTCCAGTTGCCATTCATAAGGTTCTTCTTGGTTGTTCAATGGTCTGTCCAAGAAGTTGATATGGTATGTGTCTTTTAAATGTTTGTCTCTTTCTTCCATAATTCTGAGGTCTTTTTCAATTTCATTTATAATTTCTTCATCTGAGAGCTCATGATGTTCACTAAATCTGAGTTTCTTGTTTTGGGTTTAGGTTTGAAAGGGTTTCTATGTATTTTCTGATTTCCATCCACCACAATTTGGAATGTTTCTTTATTATTGTTAATTGGCTTGTAACCTATGTTGGGTAATTCATATTCAGAGGTTGAGTCTTCAAATTGTCTTTTGAGTTTGTTTAGAACTTTTTTGTTTTTGAATTCTTGGCCAAATTTATCCCTTTTTGGAGATATGGATAAATTTTGGGTCTTCTGGGTCAAATTGATTATGGTATTGTCTCTTTTCTTCTTTTGAGACTTATTTACTGGGGTATTTCTGACCAATTTTGCCATATTGCATAAATCCCTTCCTCTAGGTGGACCAGTTTGCCATCCAAGTGCTTGAGGTTTGCATATTGGCATGCATAATCTTCTTCCATCAGGTTCTTGATAGCTCAATATTTCACCTTGCTTGTGAGAAAATTCCATCCTAATGTTATTGTCTGCCAAGAAGGGTCTTCCAAGTACTGTATGTACAGATCCTTTTGCAATGAAAAAGTTAATTTGAGTTTCTTCACCTGAAGCCAAAATGACTGGAGTAAATTCTGATAGTGCAACCAATGAAGTGGTATGCCCTCCAATACCTCTGAGGTTCATGTTAAGATTTATTGTTGTGAGTGAGGCTTTTATTGCTATTTCTTCTGGTATAATGTTGAGTTCTGCCCCAGTGTCCACAAATGCTCTGATAGGATATTCTTCCTTTCCAATGAAGATTTCCATAAATCCCAAAGGACAAGCATAATGAATCTTGGGCTTTGGTATTTCTTTGAATCCAAATGATAATAGTCTTCCTTGAAGATCCATTGAGTTGAGTGATTTAATTTTTTCCTTGTCTTTTTCTGATAATTCCTGTAATTTATGGACAAAATTGGGTGAAATCCTCAAAATTTCTTCAATGGTGAGGTTGATCTTTTGTTGCATAATTTTCTTAATAATTTTGTCAATTTCTAGTTTGCTTTCAGCTTGTTTCTTTTTGAGGTTTTCTGACTTTCTTTTCTTTTAGGCTGTCTTCATCTTCATTTTTTGGTAATATTTTTAATTTCCTCCTCAGGGTGGTCTGGTTTTGGAATGTTTGAATTTTGGAATTTACTAGGAATTATTACTCTTTCCTCTTCTTTTTCTTCTTCAATGTAAGTTCCTGAAATAGCTGCTTTCTTCTTTGGCTCTTGACTTTGGGATTGTCTTTCCATTCTTTGCTTGGTCTGCCTTAGTCCAATGTGTGATTCAAAGGGATCATTGGCTGAGGAAATGGTAGGTGGTTTCCAATTTGACCAATCTTGTGAGCCTGTGAGGTATGTATGACATACCCATAAGGCCACAAATAACTTTATACACAGTTAAAATTGTCTTCAACAGAATTTTTAATTGAATTTAAGATAAAAAATAAGAAAAAATAAGTATAACTTTTTTTTGGATAAACAAAGTTATAAATATTATGTCATTTTTGGATTCTACACCAAAAATAACCTAGCGTATATCCATAAGGTGTTATACCCAAAAACACTTACTTCTTATTTTATTAGAAGATTTAAGAATGTCACAGTACTAATGTAACTTTTTTTAACATTTTTTCAAATTGTTAAATTTAAGCTTAAATAAGCTAAAATTTAAAGTTGCATAAGGTTTATGCAAGCTTACCAAAAATTTTAGTTAAAATTGAGGTGTGGTGTATATTTACTGAATTGGCTAAGGATTTGCCATACAGAATTTAAATCCTGTGTGAGCTCAATTTAAAAGGGTTTAAGGCCATAGTATGGCTTTAAATAAATAAAAGGGCAAAATCCACACAAAAAGCTGGGACAAAGGAAAAAGACCAAATAGAGCTGGGGTACCCAACTTTTTGGATCTGCAAGGATTCAATGAAGGTTGTCCACCTGTATTGGAGGATTTTCAACCTTATTTAAACTTTAAGATTAGACTTTGATCCAATATTAAAGTTTAAACTGGTTTTATCCCAAATTAGACAGGAATTTAAAGCTGCCAGAGGGTAAATGCCAATATGCAGGCTTGAATTCAAGGTTTTAAGAACTGTCAAAGCTTAATTAAGCTTGAAAAGCTTAAATAAGCTTAAAACTTTAAGGTTACAAGCATTAAAACCTTATCAAAACTTAAGGTTTGGTGTGTATTGCTATTTTACTTGGAAAAATAGCAATAAATTCAAAAATTCATTAAAAATCCAATTCTTAATGGATTTGCTTGAAAATTTCACACAGCTTACAATTTAATATCATCTACATATAAATTAAATTTTAAGTATCTTTTATCAATAAATTTCCTGGGTAATTAGCCTGGAAACCTACTCTTTTAGTTAAAGCTCAAAGGAAATTATAATTTCTTTAAAAATTAATTAAAAATTGGGTTTAGGAGATTTCTGCTTGAAACTCTATTTTTAAGTTATTCATGTGATGAACGTTAATATAAATAAACTTATTTATATTAAAAACTTAAAATAATTAGTTTAAATGAGGATTAAAGCTACATGGAGTTAAGAATAACCCTGTTAACTTTAAATTGGGATTAAAATTAAGTTACCTTAAGTTAAGAACTTTATTTTTGGGCATGGTTTTTCATTTTTGACCTGAGCACGCCCTCTATATCCATTATGAATCATGAGAGCTTCTCTGAAGACATAAAAGGAGTCTTTTCATAATTGTTTCTGTCCATCATTCATCATCAATCCAATCATATTAGAAATTTAAACAGGTAAAGTTTTATTAAATATAAAATCTTATTATTAAAGTAATTCTTAATTTATTTTATTCTTTATTAATTAAGATTCAAGAAGTGAAATCATAGAATCTAGATTATTGTTGTAATCACCAATAATATATTTTATTATATAAAATTAATCATCTTAAATATCTTTTAAAATCCACAGATTCCTCTTAAAAACTCTTTAACCTTAATTTTTATTATAAAAAGTTGTTTTATCTTTAAAATTATTGATTTTTGGCGTGTTTTTAACTTATAATTATTATTTAATTTAACAACTGTTGTTGTTTGACTTGTTGTATTAAATAAATATTATAAGTAAGTTTTTCTCTGAAATTCTATAGTTTTTTTTATCTAGTATTAGTTTTTTTTATACATAATTTTTATTCTATAAGAATTATTTCTGCACAGTGTGTGTTTAATTCTTTTATAAATGATATTTATATTATTTATAAGTGGTTAATATTCATATTTTCCACATGTAATTGTCTCATTAAGAGCTTTACACTATTTATTGCTATAACTGTCAGTCACTATAACAATAATAGAATAATTATAATTTATTATAATAATAATTATTATTTTTATTATTATTATATTTTCAAAATAATGATTGAATTTATTTCTTTATATAATTATTTTTTAATAATTATATTTAAATTTGTGGTTATAATATTTTGTTATATTATATATTTCTACTGAGGACAGTCATAGTACTCTTGATTTTGCTACTATTATCAAGAATTTCATAGACAAGCCTTAAAAATCTTCAACATGTGAAATTGAGGTTGATTTATCCTCTGGTTTCTTTTCAGTGGACTTAATCTCTTCTCTTGGTTTTGGTTCTACAGTAGGCTTTTCCATGAATTTCTTGTTGAGCTCTGATTGTTCTTTTGCAAAAGCCCTGACTATGTCTTTGGCACTTTCATTTCCTTCCATAGGTACTCTCTGATAGTTGGGAAATAAGTAAGATTCTCCTTGAGTTCTGACAATTCTTTTGTCCAAATCTTCAGCAAGGTGAGTGCATCTAGTTGCTGAATGGCCTTCTTCCTTACAGTAAACACATTTTAATGGTGGTCGTGGGGCCATTTGGGCTGGTATGTAGGGTTGATAACTGGATGAAAATGGTGGTAAGGGATTCCTTGGCCTGTATGGCTAATTATTTTGAGGTAATCTTAGCTCTTGATTATTGTCCCAGCTCCTTCTTGGTGGATTAACTGCTTCTGAAAGGGTTTTGAGTTTATTTAAAACTTCTTTGACATATTCTGTTCCTTCATTTCTTGGTTGAGGTTCTGGTTGTGGAGGATTTTTGATCTTTTGGGTGAGTTCTTTTACTTGTTTTAAAACTTCATCCCAGCTTTCATCCTCAAATCTTGTTTTCTTTTCTGCAGGTTTTGGTTTAGAAAATTCTTTTTGTTGTATCAGAACCTTGGCCTCCAAGTCCTGTTCAATGTATAATCTCAAAATATCCAAGCTTGGAATGATGTAAACTCCATCCAAGGCTTGAACCATAGCTCTATATTTGTTCATTTCTTTGTAAATTGACTCTTGAACACTAGTGGAAAGGCTGGCCAATATTTCCTGGTTATGATCTATATCACCTTGGATATATAGGTATCTTTTGAGGTAAGTGACAATTGCTTCATATTCCCCAACGAATTTTCTGTATTGAGTCATGTTTCTTATTCCTCCTTTGTGCTGTGTTTTTGTGAACAATTCAGTGATTGAGGATAATCTTTATCTTCTTTCAGGTGAGACTGTTCCCCATCTTCTTTTCATATCCACTTTTAATTGATCCCAATCAGCTGTTTCATATCCTGGAATTCCTTCAATATGATAACTGATTTCTTCATCTTTTGTCCAAAATGCTATTTGTCTTGAAATGTCTCTTTCACTTGCTCCTTCAATTTCTGCAATATTTTCAACTTTCTTTATTAATCTTTCAACATCCTTTCCATCAAACCACAAGTTATAGTCCTTGGCTCTGATTTTCACTATTGGAGTAGTATTTATTGGAATTTCTTGATGTAATGGAGTTGGGATTTGGGAAGAAATTTTTCCTCTTCTTGGTAAGGTACTTGGTCTTTGTTCTGTATAAGGAGTTTATGTGGCCATGGGTCTTGGGTAAGGTGAACATGATCCATGTTTCCTGAATGATCTTGGAAGGGTGGTCTGTTCCTCAAGAGGACTATTCTGTGGAGTATAAATTGATGATTTATTTTTTCCTTCCTTTTTGATTAGTGCTAATAATTCTACTTGCATTTCTAGCATCTTCTGCTGAAGTCTCTCTGTTGAAGAAATTTCTTCCTGTCCTTAAACCATTTCTTCATTGAGGTTTTCTTCCTGTATTCTTTCAATACTGGCTGGTAATTTTGATGATGAAGGTTTATCCATTTTTAACCTATTTATTTCTTCCTTTGAGTTTGGTGTTGAGTTATTGACTTTATTTCTTTCCAGGAGATCAAGGAAGAATTTTTCCACAACCTTCAAGTCCCTTTTATTGGTTCTTGGTGTTGCAATAGGAAAATTAGAATATTTTTCTGATTCCTCTCCTACTTCTGATTCTTGTTTTGGTGGATAATAGTAATGGTCAGAGTGAGTTGATGATTCAGATTCTTGAGATGATGGTTTTGGTTGATTTTGATTATTTGAATCCAGTTTTGTTGTAAAAAATATTCTTTGAGTAGTTAAGATTTTTTTAGTGCAATTTAATTGACTATTATTGAAGTTGAGGCTGTCAAGCCACTGTTGGGACACCAGATGTGGGAACTCCTCTTGTGTGGGATTGAAATGAGGCAGTACCTGGAGGGGGAAATCACAGGTGACTGGTTTTGAATTGCTAATAACTCCTGTAACCAAGGGTGGCAAGGGTGTATTGCCTGCCCCTCCTAAAATACTGAACAAAATCTTCCTTGGAGCTCACAAACCAAAATAAAATTAGTAAGTGGCTTTACAACTTCAGAAGACAAATTTCAGCAGTCTCAGATCAGACCTATTCAATAAATAATATGAAAAATAATGTCAGTTATTTTGGTTAAATTTGAGATTTTAATGAAATACTTGTCTTTTTTAATTTTAATTTTTAAGTGAAATTGAGGTGAGTTTTTTCTTCTTGGTTAAAAGTCCTTTTGTAAGATGGGTTTTTTTTAAAGTGTTCTGTAAAAATGTATGAGTGTTGATAAAGGTAATTTTGTTAAGGTAAAGTTATAATATAGTAAAGGAATTTTTTAAAGGTTTGTTATTTTTTTAAGAGTGGTTAATAGTAAAATTTTATTTCTTCAATTTAAGAGGTAAGATTCTCTGATATTGGATTTTTAAAGGTGTAACTAATTTTAAGATCTTGATAAATGGTGTTGATTTTACTGGATAAAATATTTTAATAGAGTAGTAACCCTAATATTGGGTACTGGATATTTCTTATTTTTTATTTTAATAATAATAAGATTCCACTCAGCTTAGCTACTGGGTAATCTTCAACACTATACTTCCACTGAGCTTAGCTACTGGGAGAGTAAAATTGACTATAATTTTCTGGACTACCTCCCAGGTGAGGGATGAATTATTCCTATGCCTCTACTGTGCAGGGGATATAATTTGCATGGGGGATTTTGAAATTTGGGGGAGAGAGCCCCTCTATTTATACCTTTTGGGAGCCCAGTGGGCCCTCCATGGGAGCTGTCCTTTTCCACTTTAATTCCTCTTGATTTCATCATGTCACTCCATTTTTGGTGAGGACCTTTCATGCATGGGTCAGGTGATTTAAGGCTGGGTGATTATTTTTTCTCTGCACAGCCTCCATTCATCCCATGATGGTCTTTTGATGAACTACTTATGATGTGATATTCTTGGATTTTCCTTGCATGCATGAGATTATTTGATTTTGGCTGAGGATTTTTGTTGTGCACAGCCTCTTCTCTGTCACATGATATTCTGTTGGTGGATGGAGTATCACATGATGAACTTGAAATTCCTTTGCATATGTCATATTTTAGGCTTGGTAGAAGTGGCTGTGTAATTTATGCAAGTGTCATGGGTGTTTTTCTTTTGTTTGAACTTTAAAATGAGGTCAGGTGATAATTTCTTGCACTGATGAATTTACTGTTATGTATGAGATGATGTGATTTTTGAGTTTGACACATGCTGTGCATAGTCATGTGGTTGAGATTTAATTAGAATTGTGTACTGCATGCAGCCTGTTGTAACTAGCTTTGGTCTGCATGAGGTGCTGAGTGGGGTAAATAATTATGATTCTGTTTTAAGGTTTTAAGCGGTGTTACTGTGGATATAAGATAAGGTACTCCTGTGGCTGTGTTGTAAATGACTTGCAGGAATTCCATGGGGTTGAGCTTTTCATCATGTGACTTTTCTATGTTGAGCTCTAGGTTGCTGTGTAATTCATGCAGTTCTCCTTTTATTGCTGCATGAGTCCTGTGTCTATAAGGGGGTGTAAGGCTGGGTGGGGTGTGTAATTTAAAGGGTGGTACCTTGTTTGTTGTAGCTAATTTACTATATGTAGCTTGATTCTTACATATGCATAATGAAATTTAATAATTTATTTAAACACATTGTCAGCCTGTGACTCAAAACCAGGGCACAAGCATGACAGCCAAAATACCTTAAACCAATGGTATAGCCAAGATACCACCAAAACATGGAGCTGAGCCAAATCAGCTCAAAAGGTATCAAATGAAAGAGGAAACTCACCTCTTTCTGAAAACATAAGTCCCATCACCATAGGACAAGAAATAACAAAGTTATTCCTGCTCAAAGCTATAGCTGAGCATAAACCTTAATTTTCACCTCTCATCTAAAGTTTAGAAGGAGAGGCTTAACCTCATCAAATGGGTATTCAAAATGAAGCTCTAAGTCAGGGCTATCCAATGGTACCAGCCAAACTGAGCTAGCACCAATATTACTGGAGTTATGGTCAAATTCAGGCCAAATAAGGGTGAACAAACAATTCACCTCTCATCTAACTTCTACAGTTTTAGTGTGGGATACTTGAAGTGGGGTCTTTTTGGAAAGAAAACAATCAGGGCTATCTTATGGTGCCATCCACTTCTTCATATCTCACCTATAACAAAAGGTATGAGGCAAACAAGCTCAATACAGCTTTTTGCCCAAACCACGCCTATGTACAAAAACCTTGTACATGGGATACCTTTCTCATATTGAATGATAACCATACCAAATTGGGTATAATTGTGTAGAGCCCATACAGGGCTATCTAATGAACCAACGTTGAGCATGATATCTCAAAAACACACAGAGTTATGGCCATTTGAAGGTTATAATCCCACAATATGACCAATACAGCTGTATTATGACAGGATACAGTTGTACTCTGATTATGAGGTGTCAAACAGACAAAGAAGCATGTTAATACTTAAATACCTTATAAGTCAGTCAATACTGGGGTCCCATACAGTTTCTGTACAGCATTCTACGCGTCATACACGTCAGAATCAAGCTGTGAGGTCCCCAGATGAAAATATTCACCCTGTATTGGTGAAAACTGCCCAGATGTGGTTTCAAAGCCACATCTGAGCCCAATACAGGTCATACAGGCTGTTTTCAAACCACAAGCCAATCCTGGAGGGTGAAAAAACTTCACTTCCTCTATGTGGAAAGGTCTAGGACCCTTTCCACCCCATTTCAGGATAAAAAGGAGGCTTTTCACAGCCAGAATTGTCTCCTCATCCTGCTCTTGAATACCCTATGTAGTAAACTGTCAAAAACAGTTTTAATCTTGGGTAATAATCAGTTATACTCTTAATTTAAAGTATTGTAGTCTTTATTATTGTAACCCAACAGGTAAAGCTGCACCCAGGGCTTTCAACAGCGCTCACCACCGCTATATTCCTTACAGTAAAGCCCTTTTATTATTAAATTAATCCATCTTTAACCCTTATAAAAGCATTTTTAACTATTTTCCACGTGTCACAGTCATAGATTTAGCTGTAAATAGCTTTATTATCACTTCAACATAGACTCATCCTGACATTTTGGGGGCCTGGCCGTGTTTTGAAACCTTTTTGGACTTATTAAAAGTAAGTTGTTCTCTTTTTTATCATTTTATTGACACTTGTTTGATCTTTTTAGGTGTCATTTTCTCTAAAAGAAATATATTTTTATATATTTTTATTTGTTTTTTAAAAAATACTCATATCTTAAAGAGTATCTGTCACGTGGCTGATAACCACAAGACCAGTATTTTTGGCGTGTTTTGTATAAAAAAACACTGTTAAGCCACTAATACAGTCTTAATTCTTAATTGAATCAAGACAGCTCATACTGATAAACCAACAGTTGAGGCGTGTTTGGGCACATTGTTAACTCAATTGCCCTGCAATACACCATCTTAGACAGATTATACTTGCTAATTACAAGTATTCTGTAAGATATTGGTATACAAACAGTATACCACATATCAGTAAGCTGTATTTTTTGAAGTGTAATTGTTGATTAAATTACACTGTCATAATACAAGGGCATATTGTAATAATATACAATCCCGGAGGCCATTCTTAGACGTGCAAAACCAGCCTTTTAAGAAGTCTTAACTGACATAAGCCCTCTTTTTCCTGTTTGATTCAGTGGAGGAAAATTTCATACCACTTGAGACCCAGTCACAGGCCAACACACCAGTGACACCCCCAGAACCAGAGGGCAGCAAGGGCAAAGGAAAAAGGCTTAGTGAAGGCCTCATTACAGCCAAAATGTGGACACCAATAGACACTCAGAGGAGTAGAAAACCACAAAACTCTGCTTCAATACAAGGTAAACCAACCTTAACCACTTGTACAGGGAAAATTACAACTATTAACCCAGTTGTAACCTCCAAAGGCAAACTGCCCAAATCAGCGGATAGCAAATTTGTACAAGGCACAGTCAAAGGTAAATACCCTAAGAACATAAAGTTTTTGACTTCTTGCAAACACTGATATGTCCCCTGCATACCTCAGAGACCTTGGCTTCCAAAGGAACCAACCAGAGGACAGAGAAAGCTTGTCCAGAACCAGAAGACCTGGAAGAAGACACCTTGGACACAGTGGTGGATGGCAAAACAATGAGGGAGATAATATCAACCTTGCCATTCACACTCCAATTCAACAGGAACCTCAAACCAGAGGACTGGAAGGATATGGATCAAGTTCTTCAGCTCCACCAACTCCTCAAAGACTTATTTCAATGGAGCATGGACAACAAGAGGTTCAACCTGGCAAGTCACTGGGAAGAACTTGGAGCAAGTTGCCAGAAGATCTGTCTCAAAGATATAGACTTCAAAGACCTGATGGTAATCACCAAAGGTTGGAATCCTACCAGGCAGTTCAGACTGCTGGAGGCAAGGGCACAGAGGATAAGGGAGAATCAAGCCACTATCCAAGCTATAGAAGAACAGTTAACCCAGACAGGGCCTAATCAGCTTCCTTCAGGCTCACAAGGAGCAGGCCAAATCGGCTCTCCAGTGGCTTCACACAATTCAGAAACCAGCAGATCAGTGGCCAAGAGTCACCATTCTTCACAATTCCAGGAGGTTTCCAGGAGAAGACAAGGAAACAAGGGCAAGAACAAAACCTCCTTCAACCAGAGGAGGAAAGAGTCAGACCCCATGATCCAGAAGCTGTTAGATTTGGTAAAAGAAGTATACAAGAACCAGAAGTAATTGTAAACCACTCTAGAATCAGTAGTCCTAGTAATAGAACATTACCCCCACTCAGACTGAAAATAACATTGTCACATCTGAGAGTAACATCAACAGTGATACACTGTGGTTACAAATGTCCAAATATGCTGAACAATCTGCAAAGCAGTTTGCAGAAATTAAATCTGGCCAAGAGAGGATGAGACAAACTCAAGCCTCCTTGGAACAGATAGTTAAAAATCTTCAAGAAGGATATGCTCAACTGAGCAAAGCCTCTGAGGAAACCAACAAAAGACTGAATATAGTCTTTGAAGAACAACACCACAGCACAAGGGTCAGGGAGTGTCTGGATAAAGACATTAACAAGTTGTTTAATTCCTACCATAGCTTGAAGCCCCAACCACAAGGCCAAGTTATGGATATTCCATATCAACCAGATGACATCAAGCCAGATTCCATGTTGATGAATAAGGCAAGATCCCCATCACAATACCAGGATGGAGATGGCATGTCTTATTTAGAGAGGAAATCCTTGAAACAGCTTCCTGAGGCCTCAAGTTGGCCCAAATTCTCTGGATCAGGAGAATATGATCATATGGAACTCATAGATTATATTGATGGACTCTTCATTGATGTACCAAGCATACCAGACTACTGGATCACTGCTAGATTGAATACTGCATTTAAAGGTCATGCTAGTATATGGTACACAGAAAGAAAGAAATCCATGGCAGAAGAAACTGGTCATGGTGGAAGAGTCAAATCATCCAAAAGTACATTAATGGTACTTGGATATGGCAAACAACCATGTCATTTGAAAATGACAAATACTCTGTGGACAAAGATCCATATGAGTGGTGTCTTAGACAGTCTAAAAGACTTAAAGCCATTGATCCTCAGATGAACATCCAAATGAGGAATCACAAACTTCTGACACAATTGCCAGGAGAACTAGAGCATGCAGTAAAATGCAGATGAAACCAAAATTGCACTCTAGATGACATTGCTAACACCTTACAAGACATAAGGAAAAGGACTAATATAGGGAAATTCACCCCATATAAGAGCATTAGTTTCAACAAGAAACAACCATTCAGGGTAGAGTTTAAAGACAAACCCAAAGAAAGGGTGGCAGAAGTGGCAAGGAAGAGGAATTCTTGTCAAAATTGTGGTTCAACAGACCACTATGCCAACAACTGTCCAAAGGGAAATAAAAAAGTCTATGCCATAGAGAAAGTCCCTGAGGAAGAACCTCCAACAGAGGATTCTGAATCAGATTCCATGGTTGATGCCATCAGAGAACCATCTGATGATTATCAAGACCCAAGAGAGGAATTCCTAGTGGAATACCAAGAGGAAACCCCACTAGAAATCCAGGACATACAGTTGGAAGCAGGCATGCCACAGGACACTTCTGGCAAGAACTTGTGAAAACATACACAAGATGCACAAACATTCCTGGTTACAAAAACCAAAGGAATGGCATATATACATGGGACAGCCACAAAATTGACTGTTTGTATTGACAATGCTCAGCACCCACTGATCATTGATAGTGGAGCACACTGCTCCATAGTGGCCAGAAGCTATCTGTATAACCACTTCCCAAACTGGGAAAAACAGCTCTTTCCCACTAAGGCAAAGAGCTTTAAAAGTGCATCAGGAAAGATGACTTCCATTGGGACAATTATCAAAGAGATACTTATACCCCACAGGAAGGGTAATATCAGACTCAACCCAGAGTTTGTAGTGCTTGATGATGCCCACATCCAAGGGTTTTTACTGGGAACAGATTACCAGAGGATGTATGGCATAGACATTCAAAACAGTAAAAATAGGCACATCACCATTGGTACTAACAAGGAAAAGAAATTTTCACTTGATATATACCAGATATTTTCTCAAGACCCACCAAAAGAACTTCTGAAGGAATTCAGAGAGGGACGGTTTGGCACTACCCTCACCAGCAAACAAAAACTAAGTTTATTGAAGATGCTGAGAAAGAACAGACCAGCATTTGCCATTGGTGAAGAACCATTAGGCAAGATCAAAGGCCATGATATAGAGCTATATCTGGATGTCGAAAGGCCTTATCCACCCATTCTTAGGAGACCTCCTTATCCAGCAAGCCTGACAACCAGGAAAGAAATTGAGAAACATATCAATGAACTGCTGGATATGGATGTCATCAGGAAGATTGGACATAATGAAATATTGGAAATAGCCACCCCTGTCCTAATCAGCTGGAATGATGGCAAGTCTAGACTGTGTGGAGATTTCAGAGCTCTGAATAACTACACAAAAGCAGACAGGTACCCTATACCCAGGATAGCTCATGCCTTGGATAAACTGGCTAAAGCCAAATACATAACCAAAATGGATTGTATGAAAGGTTTCCACCAGAATGGAGTTAAAACAAACTCCATGAAATTACTCAGAATAATATGCCATATGGGCATATATGAGTATACCAGAATGCCATTTGGCATCAAGAATGCACCAGCCCACTTCCAAAGGATGATGGACACAATATTTCAAGATGAAATATTGGAATGCTGGATGGTAGTATATATTAATGATATCATTATATACTCAGAGACATGGGAGGACCATGTGCAATACAAAGACAGAGTACTAAGTAAATGCACACCCATGAATCTCAAAATTTCACTTAAAAAATGCAATTTTGGCCAACAAGAGTTACTGGCTCTAGGACATAAAGTCTCAGGTCTTAGTCTGGCAATTGACCAGAATAAAGTAGAAGCAGTACTGCGAAAGCCAGTACCAAAGAGCATCAAAGAGATGCAATCTTTCCTTGGGTTTGCTAGCTACTATAGAAACCATATTGAAAACTTTGCACACATAACTAGTAGTTTATACAAGTTATGTTCAAAAGATGTAGTTTTTGAAATAACCAAGGAAAGGAGGGATGCATATGAGAGGATCAAATATGAACTCACTAATGCACCTGTGCTCATCTTACCTGACTTTGAACTACCATTCAAGTTATATATAGATGCAGCATGCAGTCAAGGCCTAGGAGCAGCCCTTCACCAAAGACAAATTGTGGATGGTGAAACAAGAGAAGGAGTGATTTGCTATATCTCAAAGCGGCTGAAAGATTCAAAAGCCAGGTATGGAGCCACCCAGACTGAATGTCTATGTCTAGTCTGGGCTCTAGAAAAACTCCATTATTATCTGGAGGGTGCAGTCTTTGAATTCTACACAGACTGCACAGCCTTGAAGTCTTTACTGAACATGAAGACTACAAATAGACACATGCTTAGATGGCAAATAGCCATTCAGGAGTATAGAGGGAACATGACCATCATATACAAAGAAGGTAAAAGTCATACCAATGCAGATGGCCTTAGCAGATGGCCACTGGACAATGTCAAAAGCAATCCAGCTTATGACCCTGAAGTTGCAGCCAAGATTCCTATCCATTTCATGGAAGTAGATAGGAAGAAGAACTTCAGATTTTCTGAATGCCCCCCAGAAAGTGGCACCCTTGACAGTGGGAACACTGATTCATAAGGAACAGAAACTCTCATACTCGGAATAAGTTTCTCAGAACTACACAATGAATTTTTCAGTGCAGTACTCAAGTCTTATGCCAAGCACAAACAGTGTGGCATATTACTACAACTCCTTCAACAAAAGTACAGGAGTCCAGAACTGGAATCCCAGCTGGAAGAACCCTGGTTGAGGGCCTATGAGGATAACAAGTTTTTCCTTCTAGATGGCCTGCTCTACCACAGAAAAAATCACACAAGTGCACTCACAATGGTAGGCAGAGACCACATCTCATTGATCCTGCAGGAATGCCATGACTGCCCCTATATGGGACACATGAGTGAAGACAGGACCAAAGAGAGGGTAGCAAGCACAGCTTGGTGGCCCAAGTGGGAACAGGAGTTGAGTGAATACATCAACACCTGTGAAAGATGCCAAAAGGAAAACAGGAAACATGGTAAGAAGTATGGGTTACTTCAGCACATAGAGGAACCCAAGCACCCATGGGAAACCATCAACATGGACTGGGTCACAGGACTTGTCCCAGGAGGCAAAGAAAACTACAATGCCTTCCTAATCATGGTTGATAGGTTCAGCAAGAGCATGAGTTTTCTACCATGCCACAAGGAGGACACAGCCATGGATACTGCCCTGTTATTTTGGAATAACATCATATCTACCTGTGGAGTCCCTAAAATCATCATTAGCAATAGGGACCCAAAATTGACATCAGAATTTCGGACCAACTTGTATGACATGCTTGGCACCAAGCTTGCTTTTTCCACAGCTTACCATCCCAAAACAGATGGCCTAGCTGAGAGGATGATCCAGACTATGGAAGACATCCTTAGAAGGTTCTGTGCCTATGGCATGGAATACAAGAACCATGAGGAATACACCCCTGACTGGGTTACCCTTCTACCAGCTGTCCAGCTGGCTTATAATACAAGTCAGCACTCTACAACAGGAACAATACCTGCAGTGGTAGAGAAAGGGTGGAATCCCCTGTTGCCTGTACATCACTTGAAGAAGAATCTTCTAACCATCCACCCCACAGCCAAAGACTTCCATGATATGTGGAAAAAGGCTTGTGACACAGCTGCCAAATGCATAGCTGAGGCAAAAGAATATAAGAAGCAGAGGTGGGACAAGACACACATGGAACCTGACTTTAAGGAAGGGGACCAAGTGCTAGTGTCTACACTGAACTTTAATAACCTTAAAGGACCCAAGAAGATGAGGGACTCATTTTTAGGGCCTTTCACTATCATTAGGTTGATAGGAAAGAATGCAATGGAAGTCAAACTTACAGAGGAGTTTTCCAGAAAGCACCCAGTCTTCCAGGTACGTTTAGTCAAGCCATACTTCCAAACAGAGGAGGACAAATTCCCCTTCAGGAAAAAGAACCCCACACCACCTGATATAGTGGAAGTGGAGGACTCCCCAGGACCTGTGAGTAAAATCATCAGGGCCAGAAAGATCAGACTTAATGGGAAGGATCAAAGACAATACTTAGTCAGATTCAAGCACAAGACAGCTGATAAAGACAAATGGTTGGCAGAGGATGCCATACCAGATGGGAACCTTCATCTAAGGAGATCCAGGGCCTCTAGGAGGACTGAACAGTCTCATCAATGATGAGCCTTTTTTAGAGGGAGGGTATGTCAGCCTGTGACTCAAAACCAGAGCACAAGCATGACAGCCAAAATACCATAAACCAATGGTATAGCCAAGATACCACCAAAACATAGAGCTGAGCCAAATCAGCTCAAAAGGTATCAAAAGAAAGAGGAAACTCACCTCTTTCTGAAAACATAAGTCCCATCACCATAGGACAATAAATAACAAAGTTATTCCTGCTCAAAGCTATAGCTGACCATAAACCTTAATTTTCACCTCTCATGTAAATATAGAAAAAGAGGCTTAAACCCATCAAATTGGTATTCAAAATGAAGCTCTAAGTCAGGGATATCCAATTGTACCAGTCAAACGTAGCTAGCACCAGTATTACTTGAGTTATGGTCAAATTCAGGCCAAATAAGGGTGAACAAAACATTCACCTCCCATCTAACTTCTACAGTTTTGGTGGGGGATACTTGAAGTGGGGTCTTTTTGGAAAGAGCACAATAAGGGCTATCTGATGGTGCCATCCACTTCTTCATATCTCACCTATAACAGAAGTTATGAGGCAAACAAGCTCAATACAGCTTTTTGCCCAAACCACGCCTATGTACAAAATCCTTGTACATGGGATAACTTTGTCATATTGAATGATAACCATACCAAATTGGGCATCATTGTGTAGAGCCCATACAGGGCTATCTAATGAACCAACCCTGAGCATGATATCTCAAAAACTGACAGAGTTATGGCCATTTGAAGGTTATAATCCCACAATATGACCAATACAGCTGTATTATGACAGGATACAGTTGTACTCTGATTATGAGGAGTCAAAGCAGACAAAGAAGCATGTTAATACTTCAATACCTCATAAGTCAGTCAATACTGGGTTCCCATATAGTTTCTGTACAGCATTCTACGCATCATACACATCAGAATCAAGCTGTGAGGTCCCCAGATGAAAATTTTCACCTTGTATTGGTGAAAACTGCCCAGATGTGGCTTCAAAGCCACATCTGAGCCCAATACAGGGCATACAGGCTGTTTGCAAACCACAAGCCAGTCCTGGAGGGTGAAAAAACTTCACTTCCTCTATGTGGAAAGGTCTAGGACCCTTTCCACCCCATTTCAGGATAAAAAGGAGGCTTTTCACAGCCAGAATTGTCTCCTCATCCTGCTCTTGAATATCCTACATAGTAAACTGTCAAAAACAGTTTTAATCTTGGGTAATAATCAGGTATACTCTTAATTTAAAGTATTGTAGTCTTTATTATTGTAACCCAACAGGTAAAGCTGCACCCAGGGCTTTCAAAAGCGCTCACCACCACTATATTCCTTACAGTAAAGCCCTTTTATTATTAAATTAATCCATCTTTAACCCTTATAAAAGCATTTTTAACTATTTTCCACGTGTCACAGTCATAGTTTTAGTTGTAAATAGCTTTATTACCACTTCAACATAGACTCATCCTGACACACATACATTGCCCTTTGGTGCCTGTGCAATGGTTTTATGAGTTAAATCCAGCTTCTTGCTGTAGAATTGACCCTTTGGTGTAAAATTGGAGTGTAAGTCTGCCTGTAGGCTGTATTTACTGCTGTTATAGGGTACTATGAGCTTGAGCCTGATAAAAAATGGTATGGAATACCACACCACTACTTTCAAAATATACAAGTCCCATCACCATAAGACAAAGAATAACAAAGTTATTCCTACTCAAAGTTATTGCTGAGCATAAAACTTAATTTTCACCTCTCATCTGAAATCCAGAGTAAGAGGTCTAACCCCAGAGAATGAGTATTCAAAATGAAGCCCCAAGTCAGGGACATCCAATGGTACTAGCCAAATTGAGCTAGAATCAGAATTACTGAAGGTATGACCAAAATAAGTTCAAATAAGGGGGAATAAAATATTTACCTCTCATCTAAACTTTATAGTCTTAGTGTGAGATACCTAAAGTGGGGCATTTTTTAAAGGATAACAATTAGGGCTACCTTATGGTTCAATTCATATTTTCACATCTTATCTAGAACAAAAGTTATGGAGAAAACAAGCTCCATACAGCTTTAAGAAAAATCATATATATGTACCAAAAATCTTGTACATGGCATTACTTTGCCATATTTAATTATAGCAATATCAAGTGAGGTACCATAATGTAGAAAACATCCAGGGATACCCAATAAACCAATGTTGAGCCTTATACCTCAAAAACTGACTGAGCTATAGCAGTTTTAAGGTTAAAATACCACAATTGGGCCAATACAACCTTTCTGTGGGATATTATCCCACAACTCTGATTATGAGATGTCATACAGACAAAGAAGCTTGTTAATACTTAAATTCCTCATAGTTCGGTCAATACTGGGGTCCCATACAGTTTCTGTACAGCATTCTATGGGTAATACATGTCAGAAGAGGGCTGTGTGGTCCCCAGATGAAAAGGTTCACCCTGTATTTGTGAAAACTGCTCAGATGTGGTTTCAAAACCACATCTGAGCCCAATACAGGCTATACAGGCATTGTGAAAGCCACAAGCCAGTGCTTGGAAGTGAAAATCTTCACTTTCCCTACATGGAAAGGTCTAGCAGACTTTTCTCCCAATTTTAGGATAAAAAGGGGCCTTTTCTCCACCAGAAAAGTTTTCCTAATCCTGTTCTTAAATTCCTACATAGTACAACTCTCCAAAACAGCTATACTCTTTGGAAAAAGGTCAGGTATACTTTAAAACTTAAGTATTGTAGTCATTATTATTGTAACCCAACAGATCAACCTGCATCCAAGGCTTTCAGAAGTGCTCACCCATACTAATTATTATTATTAAAGCCCTTAATATCTTTAAGCCAAACCTTTTCAAATACTTTTATCCGTGTCACAGTAATAGGTAAAGATGTATCCACTTCTGTTATCATTTTATCATAGACTCAGCCTGACAATCCCCCATATCAGGAATGGACATCTACTTGCTCTTTGGAGCCTGGCAAACATCTTCATACCACTCAAGTCTGTCCATATAACAAGATAATTAGGGAATCAAAGTGTTCATGGATTCATAAAGGTCTTTATTTTTGAATTTCTTCAGACAAGTCCCCTCTGACATCAGCCCATTGATCTTGAGTCTTGTACATGTAGTGAGATACTGTTCTGTAGCCACAGTTTCCATCACCCTGGAAATTGATGGGCTTAAAGTTGTATCTCAATATAAATTTTGGCAAGTCTTCTGCACCAGGTACCTGATAAAAATATGTTAAAAAACGAAGACATATTGAAATAAACAAAAGAAATATACATTAAAATGAATCAGAAACTCACAAAGAGTTTTGATCATTCATCACTTGTGTGATAATTGCTTTGGCAATGCTCACAGGTCAAGTCAATTGCATCATTTATCTTCAAAGTTGTGGCAGGCTTATGGGAATTTCTTTGTGAGCTTTTGCTACCCTTTTTCAATCTTCTGGACCTTCTAAGTCTGACTCCTGATTTCTCATATTAATTTAATTCAGGGTCTGAGGGTAGTAAATCTGATGAACCTGTTGATTTTGATAATGAGGCCTCATAATCTTCATATTAATCCACTTCCATAATTTGAGAGTGCACAATTGACTGTGATCTTGAGGTTGTTGTGCTGTTCAATTTTGATTGGAGTCTTCCTCTTCTCTTGAACTTACTTTAAATGATTTCAAACTTGAGGGTTCTCTTTTGTTTTTATTCTTAGCTCCTTGAGGTCTTCCACAGATATTCTTGCATTCTAGTGGGTCTTTGTAAGATGTGTCTATAAAACTGTTGATAATATTACTATTAATCAATAGTACTATGACTGTTCTTATTAAATATAATAATAAAAATCATTATAGCCACAATTGAATAATTGAATAAGAAATTATTTCTTTTACTTGTTATACACTACTAGTGATTATAACAGTAAGGAGTAATTGTTTACAAGAATCAATTACAAGAAGTATTCAATAATAAAACTTCTTTTTCAAAATAATTTCATTATTTTGATATATAATTATCTTTTACAAGAATAATTTTAAATATAATTATTGAAGAAAACTATTACTAGAGAAAAACCTTTAAGAATTAATAATAAATCACTCACTAATACTCCAATGAACCTTAGAAAGCGATTGGTAGAGAGATTTGGGGTATAATTGTGGATTTAATGGATCAAAACTTTATTTATAACAATATTAAAACAATATATAGCTTATTTCCATGATTTCACGTCTTTCTGATTGATTCTGAAAGAATTAAAACACTTCAGAAAAGATCAACTAATACTTACTTGTTGGTAATAATGGTATAATTGGATAATAAGATGAATTTGATAAAACAGCAAGAGGGGGCGTCTTTTAAGTCAAAAACAGCTCACAGAGGCATGCCATGGATCAAACTGAAGAACCAGCGATTTAGGAAACAATAATCTTTTTTTGATTAATGATTGCATCATCTGTTGTCATGTAAGATTATCATAATTACTTAATTGATGCTTTTATGTGACTACCAACCCAAATATGGTTAAGAATAAAAGGAGTAACAACTGTGAATATTCTTTTATTTCAAAATAAACATTAATTTCTCAAATTCATCAATTTTGTTGGAGATTTCATCACATGTTGTATTTTCTGTCAATTTTGGAAGATTCAGTGTTTTATGTAGAATTATCAAAAATGGACTGTAAGTAAAACTTTTAATTTTACTTATGAAACTATTTTTTTTGGTTTCTTTATGGATTATAGTGTTCTCCTTTTGTCCTAAAGGTTTATAAAGATCCATTAGGAATTGTATCTTTAATGAATTTTTGAAGTTTTTACCTCATTTCTACATAGAATTGCAAATAGTACTACATCGCAGGTTTCTATGAGGTAAATCAATGGATACTAGTCCAAAAAGGGTTTTAATTAATATTTTGGGGTTTATCCATGGAAATTCATTAAGAATTGACAAGGTTGCAGGAGTCTAAGTAGCTCTTTACCTCTCTGTCACGTCAAAATAGTAGCTTATTTGCAATTTTCTTATGATCTAATGAGAGTTTAACTTGGTAACTAGGTTCCCAAAAGGTTTAAGTATACTAATTGGGCCGAGATAAGCCATGAATCAAACCGTTAGAGCAATCCATGCCTCAGAGGCCTCAGAAGCTTGGTACCCTTGCTCTCTTTGATGTATTTTGTCCCCCTTAGCTATTTTTACATCAAAAATAGAATTTCAGGCTTAAACACTTATATCCACTATGGTTTTATCAAAAATGTATGTAATAATACCATAATATTAAGTGCCACAAACATGAATAACACTATTCTTATTGTATATCTAACATGGGATTTCTCAGATTCCCATTATTTTGGCGTGAAATTGAGAAAAACAAACATTTTCACAATTCTTTTATGTGGTATTGAAGTATTTTCCATATTACCACCTCATAGAGCTAATTTAAGATTATTCACTCTATGGGGCTACCCTAGGTGGGCTTTTGTTTAGAATCAAAATGTGGCCTTAAATCCATGAATTTAGTTACTCACAATAACGTCATTCATCTTTTCTGAAATCAAAAATTATGAATTTTGAATATATTAATGACTTATGGGTTATGCATATTTCATAATTTATTTTCAAAGATAACTGTGGCCTATTTGGGTATGTAGAATATACCTCAAGGCTCACAGTCTTCGTAATATTGATCATCCTCTTGAATCTTGAGATTTTGATCAAATGTGACTTTTCCAGTCAAATAATCTTGGAAATGTTGAAGAATTCGGGTGATTTCTTCCATGGGTCTTTGGAAAAGGTCTTCCCAAATATCTTCAAATATTCCTTTGGCTTCATTAATTCTTTCTTTCTCAGAACTTTGATCATCACCTTGATAACCAGTCTGAGAAAAATATGACAAATAAAATAAGCTAATAAGAAAAAAACTAAGAATTTGAAGATCCAAGAATCCTCACAGTTTAATACAAATGCCACTGAGGGTGTAATTCTGATATCTGCAGCATTTGGCGTCTGTAAAATTGTGAGCCTTGAGGTATATTTTACATACCCAAATAGGCCACAATTATCTTAAAAAGAAATTTTGAATTATGCAAAACTCATAAGTTATGCATATATCCAAAATTCATCATTTTCAATTTCAGAAAAGATGAATAACCTTTTATTGAGTAATTAAATCCATGGATTTAAGACCAGATTTGGATTCTACACAAAAATTCACCTAGGGTAGCTCCATAGAGTGAATAAGCTCAATTTAAGTATTTGAGGTGGTAAAATGGAAAATACTTCAATACCACATCATTAATACCACATAAAAGATCCGTGAAAATTTTTGTTTTTCTTGATTTTTAGCCAAAATAATGGAAAAGTGAGAAATCCCATGTTATATATACACTAAGAATAGTGTTATGCATGTTTTGAGCACTTAATATCATGGTATTCTTACATGGACTTTTGGTACACCCATAGTGGATATCTCACTTTAAGCTTAAATTACTATTTTGACGTAAAAAATAAGCAAGGGGGACAAAAGACATCAAAGAGAGCCAGGGTACCCAACTTCTGAGGCCTCAGAGGCGTGGATAGCTTCAGAGCATGGATCCATGGCTCATCTTGGCCCAATTGGTAAACTAAAACTCTTTGGGAACTTGGTTACCAAGTTACACTTACTGTAATCATAAGAAAAATAGCAAATAACCTGCTATTTTGACGTGCCAAGGAGGTAATAAGCTACTTAGGCTCCTGTAACCACGTCAATTCTTGATGACTTTCCATGACTAGACCTTAAAAGAGTAATTAAACCCTTTTGGGATCCATATTCATTGATTTACCTCATAGCAACCAGCAAAATACTGCTATTTGCAATTCTACGTAGAAATGAGGTAAAAACTTCAAAAATTCATTAAAAAAACAATTCTTAATGAATCTTTCTGAAACTTTCAGGACCAATGGAAAACTGTATTATCTATGGTACAACCAAAAATAATTACAGTTTTACTAGTAAAATTAAAAGTTTTACTTACAGTCCATTTTTGACCATTCTACGTGAAACACTGAATCTTCAAAAATTCACAGTAATTAAAACCTGTGATGAAATTGGCAATAACATTGATAACTTTGAGAAATCAATGATTATTTTAGAATAAAAGAAGATTTACTGTTGTTACTCCTTTTATTCTTAACCATATTGGGGTTGGTAGTCACGTAAAAGCATCAATTAAGTAATTATGATAATCTTACGTGACAACAGATGATGCAATCATCAATCCAAAAAGGTTTATTGTTTTCTCACTCACTGGTTTTTCAGTTTGCTCCATGGCACGCCTCTGTGAGCTGTTGTTGACTTAAAAGAAGCCTCTTCTTGCTGTTTTTTCCACATCATCATCTTATCAATTTATTAAATCATTATTACCAACAAGTAAATATTGGTTAAAGCTATTCTTAAGTGTTTTAAATCTTTCAAAATCATCCAGAAAGACGTGAAATCATAGAATCCAACTATATATTGTTGTAATACTGTTATAAATCTTTTTCATCCCTTAAATCCACAATTCCACGTCAAATTTCTCTACTCTTATCTATCAATAAGTTCTTTGGAGTATTAGTGAGTCATTTATTCTTAAATCTTAAAGTTTTTCTCTAGTAATAGTTTTCTTCAAGAATTATCTTTATAATTATTCTTGTAAAAGATAATTTTATTATTTTAATAAAGAAGTTTTTATTATTAAATTCTTCTTGTAATTGATTCTAGTAGACAATTACTGCTCACTGTTATAATCACTAGTAGTGTATAACACGTGCAAGAAATAATTTTATAATTATTTAATTGTGGTTATAATAATTGTTTATTATTATATTTCATAAGAACAGACATAGTACTGTTGATTAATAGTAATATTATCATCAGTTTCATAGTCACTTCTTACATTTGGGGGCCTGGCCATGTTTTTTGAACCTTGTACCCTTAATTAATATATTTTTAAGCTCTAAAATATATTAATTGAATATTTTTTTCTTTCATTTTAAAGTAAAAATAATTCTTATTTTTGAAATTGTTTTGGAAATCTTTTTCATTGAGGAATTTGGTTTAATTTTATACTGTTTTACACGTGGCTTTTTCACATCCAAAAACTTATAAAATTATTCTTTGAGTTACTCTGAATTAATTTTCATTCAAAATCTTAAATTTTAATTTTTTTCTTTAAAAAGAATAATTTTTTTAATATTAAAAAATAATAAAATTTATAAAAAATCTTTTAAAAAATCTTAAAACACAAAAATAATTTCTTTTATCATATTTTTTTCTCTTTAAGTGTCTTTAATCAAATACTGTGCAGCTGGTAACAGACTCAGTAAAAGATACATCAATAGTCCTGAATCTTCAGTAGCAGAATCTGAAGACAGTATTGAGGTGCAGATTGCTAAAAGAGGCACCTTATTCAACTCAGAAAAAGCTAAATTACCACCAAAAGGTGTGTATTTTATCTTATATTTTCACCTTTTATCTTTAAATTGACGTGAAAATGGTGCATACCAGAAATGGAAGCAACTATTCAGTCCAACCAGATGGATGTGGACAAGGAAGAGGCAAGACCAAATCCAGAAGTGCCAAATCTTCCACAAGAAAGACACATCTGGAGGATGCCAGAGTTGCCCCCCATTCCCCAAGGTCTGTACCAACAGATTTTGACGTGAATTCTGAACCTGAACTGATTTATGGTAATATTTCCAGGGCTGAACCACTTTCAGGTGGCAGCAATAGAAATATATCAATGCCAGTACAAAAACTGGTTCAGAGCAGCCAAGGAAGAGGAGTGGGAAATCTGCCCAAGCCTTTGGCAGGGGGCCATGAACTCTTACTTACACATCAAGAGCTTTCTGGGTCAGGAGAAGACCATAGAACTCTTAGGAGGTTGGAGCCCCCTGTCTTGCAAAGACAAGGTCAAAAAGATAAAGAATTGGTTGAAGAACCAAAGTCTTTTATCCATAGACCAGAAGAAAGAGTTGGAAATGACTCCAGCTTTGGAGACAGAGCCACCAGTGGCATCTACCAGCTCCAAACCAGCTCCAGAAGCATCCAAGGACAAGCCCAAAGGACCTCAAAAGAAACAGAGAGGTCCCAAGAACCATCAAGGCAAGGGCAAAGGCAAAGCAAATTGGCACAGACCTTACCCACAAGGGTACAGGATCCCCAAATTGGAGCCTTCAGCCGTGGACAGTGTCTTCAATATGGCCAGAACTCTTATGGAATTCACAGTCAAGGAGCAGGAAAGAATGAACAGGACTTTTCCACGCAAATAAATGATGTACATAGAAGTATTAGTGTAGAAATTGGCAAACTTGAGTCAAAGTTGAAGCAAATTACATTAGACATCAATGATTTAAAGAAAAATGACAAGCAACATTCTGATTGGCATCAATTGACAACTGTCACCCTTGAGTCAATTAGCAATACTTGTGAAAGAATTGAGAAACAATGTCAAAATAATGACACAGAGGATCCTTCCATTTTTAAAGTAAATGATAGACTTAAATCTCTTGAAGACCATGTCTTAAAAATAGTTAAGAACACCAATCAATTTTCTATACATTTAGCAAAAAGTGACAGTGAGAGGCAGAAATTGAAGAATGATATGATTGCAAGTGTGGAGCAAATTCATAAGAATCATGAACCACATATGCCAAGACATTCTACACCTTTGACTGAAGAAAAACTTTCTGTCAAAGAAAGTTTGACTCCATTCTTAGGAGAAAATGCCTACTCTGCAAGAGATATTCCCAAAGTAGAAGAATGGCCAACATTCTCTGGTGAAGGAGAATACAACCATATTGAATTCATCAGGACTATTGATATGTTGCAAGAAGACTTTAATATACCTGATGAAATCATAGTGGGAAAATTACACTGTTTGTTTACCAGAACTGCAAATAAATGGTATTACAAAATGAGGATTGATCATGGTAAACATGACTGGTCTTGGTGGAAATCTGAAGTGATTACCAAATGGGCCAATAATTCTTGGAGGTTTAAAATGGAGAATGCTTTTGAAAGTGCCATTTTTAACTCAGAAAAAGACAAACCACTTACTTGGTTCTTCAAAAAAAAAGACAGATTATCTGCTTTACACCCAGATATGTCTGACACTATGATTAATATGAAAATATTAAGAAAGTGTGGAGGAGAACTGGAACATGCTATCAAAAGCAGATGTGTGGAACCCTGTTCAACAGGGGACTACATTAATGCTATGGAAGATATCATTACCAGGACAAGAATTGGTAAGACTTGGATTAAAAACCCAATAGAGTCCAAAATAGTCTCAAAGATTCCTAGAGAGGAAAGAAGACCAGAAAGACCTGTCTTGAAGTGTCATAAATGTGGAAGTACTTCACATTTAGCCAACACTTGCCCTAAGAAGACAAAGATCAATGAATTTCAAATCATTGAAGAAATTCAGTGTACTGAAGAGAAAGAAGAGTCTGATCAAGATTCTGCAGTCTCTGAAGATACACCAGTGGAGGACTATCCCATTGAAAATATTTCAGCTTTCTTTGAGGTCACAGAAGTCCATACCCACTTGCCACAGTACAGTGAAGATTGCTGCAACCTGATCAATATCCAAGATGCCAGAATATGTAAAACAAAACCTGCTAGAGGAAAGGGTTATACTGCTGGAGCATCCTGTATCACATCAGTTCTGATGAGTGATATTGAAGCCAAAGTAAATTTGGATACAGGGGCATTTTGCACTTGTGTTGGCAAAGATTATCTCCAAATTATACTTCCTGAATGGAAACACCATCTATTACCAATAGAAGGTGTACAATTCAGTAGTGCCAGTAACAATATGTACCCCTTGGGCATATTGGACACTAATATTTTATTCCCACATCCAGCAGGAAGTGTAAGAAGGAAAACTGAGATTGTAGTAATGGATAATTGCACATCTCAGCACATCATTCTTGGAAATGATTACTTAAATATTTATGGTATTGATATAAATAACCATAAGGACAGATATTTCACAATTGGAGATAACAAAAGGCAAAAATTTGCTTTCTCCAATATGCCAAAACAGATATCTGTAGTATCTTCTGTCAAAGATACTTACAAAGATGAATTTGTGTCTAAACAACTTGTTGAAGCACAAATTAATCCATCATTGTCACCAAAGATGACGAATGAACTTATTGATGTATTATATACATACAATAATGCATTTGTATCTGATAATGAACCATTAGGCGCTATAAGGGGACATGAAATTGATATTACTCTTAATATTGATAGACCATATCCTCCAGTACTTAGAAGACCAGCTTATCCAGCCAGTCCCAGAGCTAGAGAGGCCTTGGAAAAACATATCCAAGAGTTGATCCAACTTGGTGTGCTAAGGAAAGTAGGCCATAATGAGGAAGTTGAAGTGACAACACCTGTTATTATTGCATGGCATAATGATAAGTCAAGAATGGTTGGAGATTTTAGAGGTTTGAATACCTACACAGTTCCAGATAGGTATCCAATCCCTAGAATCCAAGAAACCTTGACTCAATTGTCTAAAGCCAAGTATATAACATCAATGGATGCATTAAAAGGCTTCCATCAAAATGTTTTGACGCCTAAAGCTAGGAAATTACTTAGAATTATCACTCACTGTGGTATTTTTGAGTATCTTAGAATGCCATTTGGCATTAAAAATGCTTCATCTCATTATCAAAGAATGATGAATACCATCTTCCCCACAGAATTGTCTGAAGGATGGCTTATCATTTATATTGATGATATTATCATATGTTCTGACTCATGGTCTTTGCACCTTGAAAGACTTGCAAAAGTACTTCATAAAGTTGCAGAAGTGAACATGAAAATTTCACTTAAGAAATGCAATTTTGGTTTTGAAGAACTCAAAGCATTGGGACATGTTGTTTCTGGTTTGAGCTTGGGTATTGACAAGAATAAAGTAGCAGCAGTGTTACTTAAGCCAATACCCCAGAATAAAAAAGAAATGATGTCTTTTCTTGGATTTGCTAGTTACTATAGGCAACACTTGAAAGATTTTGCAATTCTAGCCAAGTCACTCTATTAAATCTGTGATCAACAGACTGTATTTGAGATGACACAGGAAAGAATTAAAGCTTATGAGAAGATAAAGAAAGCCCTTACAGAAGCACCTTTACTCCTCATGCCTGACTGGAATATTCCTTTTAAATTGTACATTGATGCATGTGGAGATGGATTAGGGGCAGCCCTACACCAAGTCCAAATTATTGATGACAAACCTACAGAAGGACCAGTTTGTTATATCTCAAGACAAATCAAACCAACAGAAGCCAGATATGGTGCAAGCCAAATGGAGTGCTTATGTTTGGTATGGGCACTTGAGAAATTACACTATTACCTTGATGGCAGTGTTTTTGAAGTGATAACTGACTGTAATGCCGTGAAATCACTTCTTAACATGAAAGCTCCCAACAGACATATGTTGAGATGGCAAATAGCCATTCAAGAATATAGAGGAAACATTACTATAGTTCATAAAGCAGGAAACATTCACAAAAATGCTGATGGACTTAGTAGATGGGCTTTAGCCAACACTCCTGATAACCCAGCTTATGTACCTTTGGAAGCTGAACCACAGATTCCAATTGAAGGAATTAACATAACTGATATTGGGACTGAATTCTTTGAAGAGGTCAGAGAGTCTTATAAACAAGACAAGCATTGCCATATCTTGACTTCTTTATTGGATAAAGACTGCAAAGACACATCTTTGATTAATGCACTAGATGAAGTTTGGAAAAATTCCTATTCTGAAGGAAGATTTCACTTGTTTGATGGGATTATTTACCATAGAACAAAACATTCTTGTGTGATGACACTGTGTAGTAGATTGCTCATCAATACCATTCTTCATGAATGCCATGATGGCATTTAATCTGGACACCTATCAGAAGACAGAACACTTGAAAAGGTGAAGAACTGTGCATGGTGGCCATCTTGGAGAAAAGAAACCATTGAGTATTGCCATACCTGTGATAGATGCCAAAAAGCAAACAGGAGTACAGGCAAGAAATTTGGATTGATGATCCATATTCAAGAACCAAAATCCCCTTGGGATGTTGTTCACATGGATTGGGTCACAGCACTTCCTCCAAGTGGTGACAAAAGTTATAATGCTTGTTTAGTCATTTTAGACAGATATAGCAAAACTCCCATATTCTTACCATGTCATAAAGATGACACTGCTATGGATACAGCTCTTCTTTTATGGAGTAGAGTTATTTCTCATACAGGGTTATTTAAGAATATCATAAGTGACAGAGACCCCAAGTTCACATCTGCACTTTGGACCAATCTTCATAGATTGTTTGGGACTAAGTTATCATTCTCTACAGCATATCACCCTCAAACAGATGGGCTAGCAGAGAGGATGATTCAAACTTTAGAAGACATGATCAGGAGATTTCGTGCTTATGGATTAGAACTCAAAGACTCAGATGGCTTTACCCATGACTGGTGCACTCTGGTACCTGCATTAGAATTGGCATACAAGACATCAGTCCATTCTTCCACAGGAAAAACTCCTGCTATGTTAGAGAAAGGATGGAATCCAAGGCTCCCAGCAGACACACTGAGGAAAGACTTGATTGACATTCATCCTACAGCTTCCAGCTTCAAATTAATGCTTGATAAAGTAAAACACCATGCAAAACAAAGTATGGATGATGATTTTGATTATGCAAAACAGAAGTGGGACAAGAGTCATAAAGTACCAGACTTCAAAGTAGAGGACTTAGTTCTAGTTTCAACCTTGAATTTTAATAATATCAAAGGCCCAAAGAAACTTAAATATTCTTATGTAGGACCTTTTGTTATTGTTGCCTTACATGGAACCAATGCAGTTCAAGTGGAATTGAGTGGTGAATTGCAAAATAAACACCGCACATTTCCAGTCAGCTTGATGAAACCTTATCAACCAGCTGATAAAGAATTGTTTCTTTTAAGAAACCCAACTCCTTTAACTGTACCACCTGTGGAACAGAATGAAGACAGAAAGATAAAGAAAGTCATTAAAGAAAGGAGACTTGGGGTAAAAATCAAAGAGAATATCTTGTCAGATATAGAAATCCAGTACATGAAGATGAATGGATGGCAGAATCAGAAATACCTGACTCAGATAAACTCTTAAGAAGATTTAGACATGAAAGAAGGCCACAAGCCTGAATATGTCTATAAATGTGCTTTAAACTACTTGATCTGAGTAATGTGAAGAGGTTGGACAGTGGACATTACCCCCTTTGGGGCCTTATTCTTTTTGTCACTAATAAAATTGTAGTACAATTTTATTTTTTGGTGGGAGGGAATGTGAGCCTTGAGGTATATTTTACATACCCAAATAGGCCACAATTATCTTAAAAAGAAATTTTGAATTATGCAAAACTCATAAGTTATGCATATATCCAAAATTCATCATTTTCAATTTCAGAAAAGATGAATAACTTTTTATTGAGTAAGTAAATCCATGGATTTAAGACCAGATTTGGATTCTACACAAAAATTCACCTAGGGTAGCTCCATAGAGTGAATAAGCTCAATTTAAGTATTTGAGGTGGTAAAATGGAAAATACTTCAATACCACATCATTAATACCACATAAAAGATCCGTGAAAATTTTTGTTTTTCTTGATTTTTAGCCAAAATAATGGGAAAGTGAGAAATCCCATGTTATATATACACTAAGAATAGTGTTATGCATGTTTTGAGCACTTAATATCATGGTATTCTTACATGGACTTTTGGTACACCCATAGTGGATATCTCACTTTAAGCTTAAATTACTATTTTGACGTAAAAAATAAGCAAGGGGGACAAAAGACATCAAAGAGAGCCAGGGTACCCAACTTCTGAGGCCTCAGAGGCGTGGATAGCTTCAGAGCATGGATCCATGGCTCATCTTGGCCCAATTGGTAAACTAAAACTCTTTGGGAACTTGGTTACCAAGTTACACTTACTGTAATCATAAGAAAAATAGCAAATAACCTGCTATTTTGACGTGCCAAGGAGGTAATAAGCTACTTAGGCTCCTGTAACCGTGTCAATTCTTGATGACTTTCCATGACTAGACCCTAAAAGAGTAATTAAACCCTTTTGGGATCCATATTCATTGATTTACCTCATAGCAACCAGCAAAATACTGCTATTTGCAATTCTACGTAGAAATGAGGTAAAACCTTCAAAAATTCATTAAAAATACAATTCTTAATGAATCTTTCTGAAACTTTCAGGACAAATGAAGAACTGTATTTTCTATGGTACAACCAAAAAGAATTACAGTTTTACTAGTAAAATTAAAAGGTTTACTTCCAGTCCATTTTTGACCATTCTACGTGAAACACTGAATCTTCAAAAATTCACAGTAATTAAAACCTGTGATGAAACTGGCAATAACATTGATAACTTTGAGAAATCAATGATTATTTTAGAATAAAAGAAGATTTACTGTTGTTACTCCTTTTATTCTTAACCATATTGGGGTTGGTAGTCACGTAAAAGCATCAATTAAGTAATTATGATAATCTTACGTGACAACAGATGATGCAATCATCAATCCAAAAAGGTTTATTGTTTTCTCACTCACTGGTTTTTCAGTTTGCTCCATGGCACACCTCTGTGAGCTGTTGTTGACTTAAAAGAAGCCTCTTCTTGCTGTTTTTTCCACATCATCATCTTATCAATTTATTAAATCATTATTACCAACAAGTAAGTATTAGTTAAAGCTATTCTTAACTGTTTTAAATCTTTCAAAATCATCCAGAAAGACGTGAAATCATAGAATCCAACTATATATTGTTGTAATACTGTTATAAATCTTTTTGATCCCTTAAATCCACAATTCCACGTCAAATTTCTCTACTCTTATCTATCAATAAGTTCTTTGGAGTATTAGTGAGTCATTTATTCTTAATTCTTAAAGTTTTTCTCTAGTAATAGTTTTCTTCAAGAATTATCTTTATAATTATTCTTGTAAAAGATAATTATATATTAAAATAATTTTATTATTTTAATAAAGAAGTTTTTATTATTAAATTCTTCTTGTAATTGATTCTAGTAGACAATTACTGCTCACTGTTATAATCACTAGTAGTGTATAACACGTGAAAGAAATAATTTTATAATTATTCAATTGTGGTTATAATAATTTTTTATTATTATATTTCATAATAACAGACATAGTACTGTTGATTAATAGTAATATTATCATCAGTTTCATAGTCACATCTTACAAAAATTCCTGTTGGGTCTTGTGCTTGAAAGGAATGCCTTGATAGTTTTTGTATTTGTTGGTGCATTTTTCATTGGCAAGAAATTTGGGTTTAAAATTTTCAAGGCCATCTGAAGGGCATAATGAGACACCTTTCCATTGAGAGCATAGATGTGTGGAGGAAACTGCTTGATATGGAAAATCATTTTTTTCAATATTCTGTTTGTTATTTCAACAAGTTGTTTCCTGAAAGCCAGTTGAATAGCCCTAACTAACTCCAGGAGAGTAGCAGTGGACTTTTGGAGCCAAATTTCTACCATGGAATGGGCACCTTCAACTCTTGAGGTGTAGTCCACACCCAGGTGGCAATAGTGGTTGTTCAAGGCTGGAACATAACAATCCTTTAGAGGAAGCAAGGTATTTTCCAAATATAGGAAGACTTCAGGATTTTTGACTTGCTTTTGAAGCTTCTTCCAATTCTCTTTTAAAGACTTTTCAGTGTATGAATACACAACCTGAGAAATTAATTTCAAATTCATTAATAAAAACAATAATAAGAATAGAAGTGACATATAAAAGTATATCACTTGATTTCAGAGGCCCATGAAATTTTCAGAATCAGTTCCATGACCAATTTTCATCATGCAATGGGCAGATACATCTTAATTTATGTGCCAAATGCATAACACACTTTTGAGTTTGGGTAGAGCTTCTTAAGAGAATTTTTCAATGCCAAATCCCTGTAAATAACAATAACTGGAGGGGGAACAATATTGGTGCTGTTGAGAACTTTTTCTATGTATTGATTCAGTGCCCAAGTATATGAGGGTTCAGTTTCATTTTTCGTCAAACAAAAAGCTCCAAAAAGATATTAATAGTTGAGCTGAATCCAACAATATGAAAAAGGGGAATTTTGTAATGATTGGCTTTTTAAGTTAAATGCATAATAATGACATGAGGAAAGCCATGAAGGAGTTTTATGGCAAGGGGGTGAGTGTAAAACAAAGACATAATGTGTCCCTCAGCATCCCTTGCAGAGGACAAAATAAAATTTTCTTCTTTGAGGGTGGTAATAAGAGAATCAATGGGCCTTCTGCCTTGCAGTTTGTCTTTCTTGATTTTCTTGACTTGTTTTTAAATTTCTCGAAGAATTACAGGCCTGTCAGACTCCCTCTGGCTGCATAATGGGGCCTGAAGTTGGCTTGGCATGAGGAGTGATTGAGATATTTGAGCTATTTGTGATGTTTCTTGCTTATTTAATTTTCTGAAAGCAGGATGTGTCATGATATTTTCAGTGGCATTATGGCTGTGTTCAGGATCTTTGACCTTAAGAGTACAAGTGGTGCTATTGGCATATTTTCTGGAATAACGTCTAAATGGACAGTCAAGCTTTTTTGAAGTAATTGTTTTGGAGATGTTTTTGTTGGGATTTTGGATCCCAGACCTGTCACAACCTATTTCAATTTGGTTTTGGGTCATATTGGACATCAACATGGACATAGCATACTTCTGTGCGCTGGAAAACTCAACCACATGCTTCCAAAGACGCTCAAGGGTCTTAAATTAACCTTAAGCTGGGGGTTGAAGCATTATTCAGTAAAAAATATGTATAAATTTAAAAAAAGGGGGAGTTTGGGGATTTGCCATGAGGAAAGAACCTTTCAAAATGTGAGAAAGAAGTGATAAAAGGTGTCCAAGTCAACTAAAGTGGAAAAAAGTGAAATGAAGAGATTTGCACTTAAGAATAAAGGAGGAGGGAAGAGAAAAAAGAAATTTTAAAGGCTTGGAAGCAGGTTGTTTTGAAGGAAAATGTAGTCTTTGGTGGGAAAAAGGAAAAAAGTGTGAAAAGATTTGCAAACCTTCTTTGTTAATTCTGTTTATAAAAAACAAAAAAAAAATTTTGGGGGGATAATTTGGATTATTTGGATCTTTTGGGGGAGTGTGAAAAAAACTGAAACAATTGGGTTAGAGGGCCTTTGTGGGAAAAAACATTTTTTGGGGTGGGTTTTGGGTGGTTGTGGACCAATACAGGGTTTTTTGTTTCATTTGAATTTGAAATGGGTCTGTGACACCCCTTATGTGTTTTTACCAATTTGAGGCGAAATTATGTAAGGGCCTATGTGTTTCCACCAAAATGCTTATGTGTGTCTACCAACACCCTTTATTTATAGTCAAAACTTGGGGAGGGGAAACCTGACAGGTTGGTGTCACAGGGTGTCAGCCTGTGACTCAAAACTAGAGCAGAAGCATGACAGCCAAATACCATAAACCAATGGTAAGGCCAAGATACCACCAAAACATGGAGCTGAGCCAAACCACCTCAAAAAGTTTCAAAAAAAAGAGAAAACTCATCTCTCTCCAAATATACAAGTCCCATCATCATAGGACAAAGAATAACAAAGTTATTCCTGCTCAAAGTTGTTTCTGAGCATAGGCCTTAATTTTCACCTCTTATCTGAAATCCAGAGGAGGAGGCTTAACCCCATAAAAAGGGTATTTAAAATGAAGCTCTAAGTCAGGGCTATCCAATGGTACTAGCCAAATTGAGCTAACACCAGAACTACAGAAGGTATGGCCAAAATAAAGCCAAATAAGGGTGAATAAAATATTCACCTCTAATCTAACTTCTACAGTTTTGGTGTGAGATACTTAAAGTGGGGTCATTTTAGAAATATCACAATAAGGCCTATCTGATGGTTCCATCTATTTCCCAATATCTCATCTGGAACAAAGGTTATGGGAAAACAAGCTCCATACAGATTTTGAGAAAATCATACATATGGATAACTAAGCTTGTACATGGCATAAATTTGCCATATTTAATGTTACCCATGCTAAATGAGGTAGCATTGTGTAGATCCTATCTAGGGCTACACAATGAATCAACATTGAGCTCAATATCTTAAAAACTGACAAAGCTATGGGAGCTTTAAGGTCAAAATCCCCCAATGAGACCAATACAGCGTTACTGTGGGACAATATCCCATCACAATGATTATGAGGTGTCAAAAAGACAAAGAAGCATGTTTATACTTCAATAACTCATAGTTAATTCTGTGAACCTTTGAGATATGGCCACATACCCAATAAGGTCACAAGAAATATTTAAAATAATTATACATTAAAAATAATTACCTTAAAACTACAAAAATGCCATAAATAGGCATAAAGCTTGGTTTAACTTAAAAGCCAATGAGCAAAAATGTGAAATAAATTATACCATGGGATTCCCCATTGTAAAATACACATATACCATTTTTATGGCATATCTGTAAAGTCAATATTTAATGAGTTATAAGTAATAATACCTTATAAAAACATAAATCCTTAATTAATTCAAATACAAATGAAAACACATGTAGAATAAATTGTACCATTGGATGTTCCATACAAATCTACACATAAAACAATTAAGAAGCTAATCTCCAAAGTCAATACTTAAGGAGTTAAGCTGAATATATGCACTTTTTTGGTCAATGCATATATTCAAGGATTTTAGCTAATATCTTTTGAAATATACATGATAGAGTGATGAACCAAAAATAAAGTCACCACTTAATTACTGTAGGAATAAAGAAATGAACTTTATTTCACAAGTTATAAACAAGGTTAAAACCTGTAAGGGATTATGGATTAAAATCAATAGAGCTGTTTACCACTTTGTTGTGAAAGTGGTCCAAACTTAAAAAAAAGTAGACAGTTGGATTCTACTAGAAGAAGGACAAGAAACAAGAAAGAAAGGGAATACCTTGTAAGGGAAAGAAATCCAGCTCAAGAATATTAATGGCTACTTGAGAAGTATATAACAAATTCTGATAAACTATTAAGAAGGTTCAGACATGAAAGAAAGTCTGAAGAATAGAAAAATCAATCATTATTGAGCTTCAAGACTAACAAAGTCTATTGAAGAGGTAGGACATTGGATGATACCCTAAATAACTATATCAGATTTTGGTACAATATCTTTTGGTGGTAGAGAATTTGAGCCTTTGAAATATGACCACATATCCAAAAAGTTCACATGAAAAATTCTATAATAATTATACTTGTAATAATTATCTTGAAACTAGTGAAAGTACCATAAATAGGTACAAAATCTGAATTAACTCAGAATCTTGTGAGTAAACTTGTGAAATGAATTACACCATTAGATTCCTCATGGTAAAATGCACATATCTCATTTTTATGGCGTATCTGAAAAGTCAATAATTACTGAAGAATAAGTAATAATACCCTAAAAAAGACACAAAAACTTATTTAACTCAGAAAACAATAAAGCAACATTTGAAATGAGTTCTACCATTGGATTCTCCATAATAGACCACACATGAAACAATTATATGGCTATTCTCTAAATTCAATACTTAGGGAATTAAGCTGAATATATGCACTTTTTTTGTCAATGTATATATTCATGGTTTTTAGCTAAGAACTCTTGAATTATACAAGATAGAGAGTTAAACCAAAAATAAAGTGACCAGGTAATTACTGTAAAAACACATATATGAAATTTATTTTACATGTTATAAACAAGGTTAAAACATGTAATGGTTTATTGAACAAAATCACTGGAGCTGTTGACCACTTTGTTGTGAAAGTAGTACAAACTTAAAAAAAAGTGTACATTCAGATTCTACTAGCTAATACGTGAATAATAATGTAGTTTTTATTATAATATTCAAGTTATAACCCCTTCAAATCAAGGTTTGAAGTTTAAAATATTGAATCTCAACATAAAAGATGAGTTAAAAGAAAAATCATCACAAATAGAGTTTTGATGATGTAATGAAATGCTTTTGGAAGTTTAATAATGACATTCCAAGCTATCTTAATTCACTCCCAGAATAGCTCTAGCGTGTATGACTTCAAATTTATTCATGCTCAAAGCTTAAGCTTAAAATTGATTATTTATGATCAATCACTGTAATCTTATTTTAAGCTTAACAGTTATATAAATGATAAGTCTGGAGAATACTATTAGATTATGATTATTACTAACAAAGTCCACAAAGTTTAGGCTTCTGCCAAGCCTATGATGTCATCAAATTTAGAGTTATAGCTATAACTCTAAATAATTGCGTAATAATGAGATAAGAAGGTTTGATCCTGACGTAATCATCACTAAACCTTAAGATACTGATCTTTTCCAGTAAATATCATCAGTACACGTCCACTAGAAGCCTACTGGACTCTATAAGGGAGGTATTTACTATAAATATAGCTCTTTTTACTCTATTTTCCCCTGAGACACATCAAAACAATTAAAACAATTAAATCCAAAGGTAAAGATTTTATTCTTTATATATAAATCTCTTATATTATCAAAGACCAAAATTTATCTTTACTATAATCATCATCTTTGATGTGATTACTCCAATTATTCTCTTGTTTTGTTATAATTCTCTTAATAATCTCATTTCCATGTAAAGTCAAGAAAACTTGTAATTTCTCTTACTTTTATTTGTAAATACAATTTGAATAAGTTGTATTTACATCATTCAGCATGAATGCATTCAAAATCATTATATTACGGGTCAAAAGTAGGTTAATTTCTCTTTATTATTACTATCAATAATTTTTTAATTAATATAAATAGTATTTATATTAATATATAACTTTAATATTAGTAATATTATTGTTATTAATTGTTTATTATGAATAAAAAACAAATTATTAAATCTCTATTATTTGTTGGTAGCAATAATAAAGTGCCTTTAAATATATTAGTTCTGATATATTAATATATTTATTTAATAATATAATTGTTTTTTATGCCATAATTATAATAATTCTTTATTATTATAATTATTTCTTATCTTATTTATTTTATCTATAAGGACATTCATAGTACAATAAGTAAAATATTAGTAATTTTTACTTATCGTTTAATAGTCAAACCTTACAAAATACGGGTTGTTTCAACATATAGAAAAACCCAAACACCCATTGGTGACCATCAACATGGACTGGGTCACAGGACTTGTCCCAGGAGGCAAGGAAAGATTCAATTCTTTCCTAGTCATAGTTGATAGGTATAGTAAAAGTGTAAGGTGCCTACCATGTCATAAAGAAGATACAGATATGGATATAGCCTTGTTCTTCTGTAATAACATCATATCCATGTGTGGAGTCCCTAAAATCATCATTGATGATAGGGATCCAAAATTCACATCAGAATTTTGGACCAACCTCTTTCACATTATGGGCACAAAACTTGCATTTTCTAAAGCCTACCACCCACAAACAGATGGCTTGCCTGAAAGGTTTATCCAAACAATGGAGGACATTGTTAGAATATTCTATGCATACAGTATTGAATATAAGGACCATGAAGGGTACACCCCTGACTGAGTCACACTCCTACCAGCAGTCCAACTGGCTTAAAACACAAGCTATCCCTCTACCATAGGTAAATCACCCTCACTGGTGGAAAGAGGGTGGAATCCCCTATTTTGTGTGGATAACTTGAAAATAAATCTTCTGACTATCCACCCCAGAGCCAAAGACTTCCATGATATGTGGAAGAGGGAATGTGATACAGCTTCTAAGTGCATATCTGGGGCTAAAGAGTACAACAAAGAGAGGTATGACAAGATGCACATGGAACCTGACTTCAAAGAAGGGGACCAAGTGTTGGTGTCTACACTCAGCTTTAACAACCTCAAGGTACCAAACCAAATGAAAGACTCATTTGTGGGACCCTTCACTATCATCGAATTGATAGTTAATGATGTAGTGGAGGTTAGACTTGCCGAGGAATTCTCTAGGAAACAACCAGTATTCACAGTAAGCTTGGTCAAACCCTACTTCCAAACAGGAGATGATAAGTTCCCCTCCAGAAACAAGACCCACACCCCACAAGACATAGTGGAAGTTGAAGACTCCCCTGGGCCTTTGAAAAAGATCATCAAGTCCAGGAAGATAAGACTGAATGGTAAAGGCCAGTGACAATATTTGGTCAGATTCAAAAACCAAACAGCAGATAAGGACAAATGGTTGGAAGAAGATGCCACACAAGATGGTAACCTTCACTTGAAAGTATTCAGAGCCTCTAGGAGTGCTGAAAAGCCTCATCAATGATGAGCCTTTTTTGAAGGGAGGGTATGTCAGCCTGTGACTCAAAACCAGAGCACAAGCATGACAGCCAAATAACATAGACCAATGGTAGAGCAAAATACCACCAAAACATGGATCTAAGCCAAAACAGCTCAAAAGGTATTAAAATAAATAAAAAACTTACCTTTTTCGAAATATACAAGTCCCATCATCATGGGACAAAGAATAACAAAGTTATTCCTGCTCAAAGAATTTCCTGAGCACAAACCTTAATTTTCACCTCTCATCTTAAAAGCAGAGAAAGAGGCTTAAGCCCAGAAAATGGGTATTAAAATTGCAGCTTCAAGTCAGGGCTATCAAATGCTAATAGCCAAAGTTAGCTAAAACCAAAACTACAGAAGGTATGACCAAAATAAGCTCAAATAAGGGTGAAGAAATTATTCACCTCTCATCTAGCTTCTACAGTTTTAATGTGATAAACCTAAAGTGGGGTCATTTTTGAAAGAGCACAATAAGGGCTATCTGATGGTGCCATCCATTTTCCCATATCTCAACTGTAACAAAGGGTATGGGGCAAACAAGTTCCATAAATATTTTGAGAAAATCATATATTTGGATAACAAAAATTGAACACAGTATAATTTTGCCATATTTAATTTTAACCATACCAAATTAGCTACCATTGTGTAGACCTCATTCAGGGATACACAATGAATCAACCTTTGGCTCAATATCTTAAAAACTGACAAAGCTATAACAGTTTTCAGGTCGAAATCCCACGGTTTGGCCAATACGCCTTTACTGTGGGATACTATCCCATAACTATTATTATGAGGCATCAAATAGACAAAGAAGCTTGTTCATATATCATTAAATACTACGGTCCCATACAGGTTCTGTACAGCTTTCTATGTGTCATGAATGTCAGAAGAGGGCTGTGTGGTCCCCAGATGAAAATTTTCACCCTGTATTGGGGAGAAATGCCAAGATGTGGTTTCAAAGCCACAGCTGAGCCCAATATAGAGTATATAGGATTTGTGAACCCCACAATCTAGTACTCTGAAGTGACAAATATTCACTTCCTCTATGTGGATGGTCTAGAGGACCTTTCCACCCCATTTCAGGATAAAAGGGGGCCTTTTCTCTTCCTGAAAAGGAATCCCCATCCTGCTCTTGAATTCCTATGTAGGAACTGTCAAAAACAGCGATACTCTTGAGAAATAATCAGGTATACCTTAATCTAGTAAACTGTAGTTCTTAATATAGTAATACAACTGGTAAGACTTCACCCAGGGTTTTCAACAGCGCTCACCACCACTATTCCCAAATAGTAAAACACTTATACCATCAAATTAAAGCCTTTTTTATCTTGAAGATTCATGCTACAATCAGATTTAAGGTTGTATACACATTTATTACCACTTCATTATAGACTCGGCCTGACAAATTTTATTTCCCATTTTTTTAATCCAGTCATCTCATTAAAATATCATTCTTTGACTTTCCAAGCTGATATAGTTGCTTCCATTGAGGAAAATTCTTTAATGTCTTCCAAGCTCCCTCAGACCTGAATCTTGTGTACTTCTCCTTTGAAATTTGCCACTATTCAGAGGGTGAGGTACCATGTTTTATCTTTCAATACCTGTTCTGCCAAGCTTTAAATCCACAATATCAGAGCTTAAAAGTTAATCAAAAAATACAAAAATATTCAAAGAAAATGAAAACTCAAAATTAAACATTCAAAATTCAAAATAAGAACTAAAAATAAAAATGTACAAAAGAAGAGAATTATATCAAAGTATCCAAAGTAACTCTTTTACTTGAATCTACATCAAATTTTACCTATATTCACATACTGCCTCAACTCCATAGAATAAATATTTTCCTAGATATCTTGGATTGAAGAAAAAAAATTATACTATGAATTTTATTCTAGGTACAAGAATATTCTTGAAAACAAAGTTCCAGATTGTTTTCATATTCAATACTCATAATCATGTGTAAAGTTATGTAAGTAATACAATCAGTCTTACAACAATATTTTTTAAGTATTTTTACATAAGAACAAAACTTAAATATAAATTAACATGGTGTTACATTACTCAATTCCCACTTAAACTGAATTAATTCCTGACATAATAAAGTATCTTATCAGCAATGATCAATAATGATGCAATGATCACCTGTTGATCATACAACAGACTGGTCAAAAGGGCTCTATAAAACCCTAACAATCCTATTCTTTTCCCAAGATCCAAAAGTACCTACTGAATACCAGTGATACTCAGGAACAGTGGAGGTAAACATTACTAACCCATCTCACATCAACTTAACTCAATATTTGTAACCAACTCATTAACCATTTCAAATTGTATTCAGGCTGTACCCTTGTATTTTAATAAGTAGTTAAGCTAGATAGATTGATATTTATCACCAGCTTCATATCCATTAAGATTATTTACTCACTAACTCTACTCATATTTGTACAACTCTATTAAGCCTATATATAACCTCTTTCATTACCATTTTACTTGAGCAGATTTACCACTACTGTGTATTGGTTAATCAATATTATACTTAAGCAAAGTGATATCAGATATGATTAGCTCATAACTAACTCCTGACGAATATTAAATGGTAGCAATTTTGTTTTCATATGGTATAATAGCTGCACACAGAGCTGGAAAGACAGGTCGTCATCAATCTGAAACCCTTGACAAGTGATCCAAAACTATTCCCAATTGAAGTGAAAGGTTATGTTATTTCAAGACAGCCTATTGTCAAACTCAACTTCCAAAACTGGATCTGGTGGCATCAACAGTCAAAGTATGCCTTTGTATATCAAGGTTAAAATAACCTGTTCAATGCCAAATGGACAAAAACCAACAACACATCACCAAAGCTCGTTAAATCCAATGCTTTTGGAATTTCTACCCTATTATTCACTTTCTCGGAAGAACTACAGCCAGTAATACTTCAAAATGACTATTTTCTCAAGTCCCTGAAAGTGCTAGCCAAGGTCTGTGGCCAACACTCCATTATCACCTTATGTAAAAAACTCTTTAAACTTGTTAATCTTACTTATTATCCCAATACTTCCCTTCAAAAACACACTTGAAAATTTACAATCTATACAAAAATTTCCAAAGCTGTGCTTCAGAGGTAATACTTTTCATATGTATATTGGCAAAGGAGTTGTTTCTGAAATACTACTAATGAGCATTGGATAAGACCTGTCAGGCTGAGTCTATGATAAAATTATTATAAATGTATTTACAACCTTTAACTATTACTGTGACACGGTAAAAAGGATTAAAAAAGGTTATGAGGATTAAAAATGGTTTAATTTAATAATAAAAGGGCTTTACTATATTAAATATAGTGGTGGTGAGCGCTGTTGAAAGCCCTGGGTGCAGCTTTACCTGTTGGGTTACAATGATAAAGACTACAATGATTAAAATTCTAATTATACATGTTTATTACCCAAGAGTAAAACTGTTTTTGACAGTTTACTACGTAGGGTATTCAAGAGCAGGATGAGGAAAGCTATTCTGGCTGTGAAAAGCCTCCTTTTTATCCTGAAATGGGGTGGAAAGGCTGTTAGGCCTTTCAAAGTAGAGGAAGTGAAGATTTTTTCACTCTCTAAGACAGGCTTGTGGTTTGCAAGGACCTGTATAGCCTGTATTGGGCTCAGATGTGGTTTTGAAACCACATCTGGGCAGTTTTCACCAATACAGGGTGAAAATCTTCACCTGGGGACCACATAGCCCTCTTCTGACATGTATGACGCGTAAAATGCTGTACAGAAACTGTATGGGACCCCAGTATTGACTGACGTATGAGGTATTTAAGTATAAAAATGCTTCTTTGTCAGTTTCACACCTCATAATCATGGCTATGGGATATTATCCCAAGATAAGGCTGTATTGGTCAGAATGTGGCATTTTGACCTTAAAACAGCCATACCTTTGTCAGTTTTTGAGATATCAACCTCAGAATTGGTTCAGTGTGTATCCCTGTATGTATTCTACACAATGGTATCTTATTTGGTATGGTTATCATTAAATATGGCAAAGTTATGCCATGTACAAGATTTTTGTACATATGCGTGGTTTAGGCAAAAAGCTGTATTGGGCTTGTTTGCCCAATAACTTCTGCTATAGTTCAGATATGAGGAAATGGATGAAACCATCAGATATCCCTGATTGTTCTCTTTCCAAAAAGACCCCACTTTAGGTATCTCACACTAAAACTGTAGAAGTTATATGAGAGGTGAATGTTTTGTTCACCCTTATTTGGCCTGAATTTGACCATAACTTCAGTAATACTGGTGCTAGCTCAGTTTTGCTGGTACCATTGAGTAGCCCTGACTTAGACCTTCATTTTGCATACCCATTTGATGGGGTTAAGCCTCTTACTCTGTATTTCAGATGAGAGGTGAAAATTAAGGTTTACGCTCAACAATAACTTTGAGCATGAATAACTTTGTTATTCTTTGTCCTATGATGATGGGCCTTGTATATTGGGAAAGGAGTGAGTTTACTCTTTCTCTTGATACCTTTTGAGCTAATTTGGCTCAGCTCCATGTTTTGGTGGTATCTTGGTTATACCATTGGTTTATGGTATTTTGGCTGTCATGCTTGTGCTCTGGTTTTGAGTCACAGGCTGACATACCCTCCCTCTAAAAAAGGCTCATCATTGATGAGACTGTTAAGTCCTCCTCGAGGCTCTGGATCTCCTTAAATGAAGGTTCCCATCTGGTATGGCATCTTCTGCCAACCATTTGTCTTTATCAGCTGTTTGGTTCTTGTATCTGACTAAGTATTGTCTTTGATCCTTCCCATTAAGTCTGATCTTCCTGGCCCTGATGATTTTACTCACAGGTCCAGGGGAGTCCTCCACTTCCACTATATCAGGTGGTGTGGGGTTCTTCTTCCTGGAGGGGAATTTGTCCTTCTCTGTTTGGAGGTATGGCTTGACCAAACTTACTGGAAAGACTGGGTGCTTTCTGGAAAATTCCTCTGTAAGTTTGACTTCCACTGCATTCTTCCCTATCAATTTAATGATAGTGAAGGGCCCTAAAAATGAATCTCTCATTTTCTTAGGTCCTTTAAGATTATTAAAGTTCAATGTGGACACTAGCACCTGGTCCCCTTCCTTAAAGTCAGGTTCCATGTGTGTCTTGTCCCACCTCTGCTTATTATATTCTTTTTCGTCAGCTATGCATTTGGCAGCTGTGTCACAAGCCATCTTCCACATATCATGGAAGTCTTTTTCTGTGGGGTGGATGGTCAGAGAATTCTTCTTCAAGTGATCCACAGGCATCAGGGGATTCCACCCTTTCTCTACCACTGCAGCCATTTTTCCTGTGGTAGAGTGCTGACTTGTATTATAAGCCAGTTGGACAGCTGGTAGAAGGGTAACCCATTCATGGGTGTATTCCTCATGGTCCTTGTATTCCATGCCATAGGCACAGAACCTTCTAAGGATGTCTTCCATTGTCTGGATCATCCTTTCAGCTAGGCCATCTGTTTGTGGATGGTAAGCTTTGGAGAATGCAAGCTTGGTGCCAAGAATGTCATATAAGTTGGTCCAAAATTCAGATGTGAATTTTGGTCCCTATCACTAATGATTATCTTAGGGACTCCACAGGTGGATATGATGTTATTCCAGAATAACATAGCAATATCCATGGCTGTGTCCTCTTTATGGCATGGTAGACACCTCATGCTCTTGCTGAACCTATCAACTATGATTAGGCAGGCATTGTAGTTTTCTTTGCCTCCTGGGACAAGTCCTGTGACCCAGTCCATATTTATGGTCTCCCATGGGTGTTTGGGTTCCTCTATATGTTGAAGTAACCCATACTTCTTCCCATGTTTTCTATTTGCCTTTTGGCATCTTTCACAAGTGTTGATGTATTCACTCAACTCTTCTTCCCACTTGGGCCACCACACTGTGCTTGCTACCCTGTCCGGTCCTGTCTTCACTCATGTGTCCCATATAGGGGCAGTCATGAAATTCCTGTAGGATCAGAGAGATGTGGTCTCTGTCTACTACTGTGAGTGCACTTGTGTGCTTCTCTCTGTGGTAAAGCAGACCATCCACAAGGAAGAACTTGTTATCCTTGTAGGCCCTCAACCAGGGTTATTCCAGACGGGATTCCAGCTCTGGACTCCTGTACCTTTTTTGAAGGAGTTGTAGTAATATGCCACACTGTTTGTGTTTGGCATAAGACTTCAGTACTGCACTTAAAAATTCATTGTGCAGTTCTGAGAAGCTTATTCCCAGTATGGGAGTTTCTGTCCCTTCTGAATCAGTGTTCCCACTGTCAAGGGTACCACTTCCTGGTGCCCATTCAGAGAATCTGAAGTTCGTCCTCCTATCTATTTCCATTAAATGGATGGGGATCTTGGCTGCAACTTCAGGGTCATAATCTGGATTGCTCTTGCCATTATCCAGTGGCCACCTGCTGAGGTCATCTGCATTGGTATGGCTTTTACCTTCTTTTTATATGATGGTCATGTTCCCTCTATACTCCTGGATGGCTATTTGCCATCTCAGAATGTGTCTATTTGTAGTCTTCATGTTCAGTAAAGACTTCAAGGCTGTGCAGTCTGTGTAGACTTCAAAGACTGCACCCTTCAGATAATAATGGAGTTTCTCCTGAGCCCAGACTAAGCATAGACATTAAATCTGGTTGGCCCATACCTGGCTTCTGAATATTTCAGTTTCCCAGAGATGTAACATATTACTCCCTCTCTTGGTTCACTATCCACAATTTGTCTTTGGTGAAGGGCTTCTCCTAAGCCTTTGCTACATGCTGCATCTATATATAACTTGAATGGTAGTTCCAAGTCAGGCAAGATGAGCACAGGTGCATTTGTGAGTTCATGTTTGATCCTCTCATATGCATCCATTCTTTCCTTGTTAATCTCAAAAACTATATCTTTTTAACATAACCTATATAAACTACTAGTTATGTGGGCAAAATTCTTGATGTGGCTTCTATAGTAGCTAGCAAACCAATGGAAATATTGCATCTATTTGATGCTCTTTGGTACTGGCTTTTGCAGTACTGCTGCTACTTTATTCTGGTCAATTGCCAGACTAAGACCTGAGACTTTATGTCCTAGAGCTAGTAGCTCTTGTTGGCCAAAATTACACTTTTTCATTGAAATCTTCAGATTGATGGGTGTACATTTACTTATAACTCTGTCTATGTATTTTACATGGTCTTCCCATGTCTCTGAGTATATAATGATATCATCAATATATACCGCCATCCAGCCTTCCAATATTTCTCCTTGAAATATTGTTTTCATCATCCTTTGGAAGTGGGCTGGTGCATTTTTGATGCCAAATGGTATCCTGGTATACTCATATATGCCCATATGGCATATTATTCTGAGTAATTTCATGTAGTTTGGTTTAACTCCATTTTGGTGGAAGCCTTTCATACAATCCATTTTGGTTATGTATTTGGCTTTTGCCAGTTTATCCAAGGCATGAGTAATCCTGGGTATAGGGTACCTGTCTGCTTTTGTGTAGTTATTCAGAGCTCTGAAGTCTCCACACAGTCTAGACTTGCCATAATGCCAGGTGATTAGGACAGGAGTGGTGATTTCCACTATCTCATTATGTCCAGTCTTTCTGATGACATCCATGTCCAGGAGTTCATTGATGTGTTTTTCAATTTCTTTCCTGGTTTACAGGCTTCCTGGACCAGGAGCTCTCCTGAGCATGGGTGAATAAGGTCTTTCCACATCCAGATATAGTTCTATATCATGTCCTTTGATCTTTCCTAGTGGTTCTTCACCAATGGCAAATTCTGGTCTGTTCTTCCTCAGCATCTTCAGTAAACTTAGTTTTTGTTTACTGGTGAGAGTAGTGCTAAACTGTCCCTCCCTGAATTCATTCAGAATTTCTTCCAGTGGATCTTGAGAAGATATCTGGTATATATCAAGTGAAAATTTCTTTTCCTTGTTGGTACCAATTGTAATGTGCCTATTTTTACTGTTGTAAATATCTATGCCATACATCCTCTGGTAGTCTGTTCCCAGTAAGAGCCCTTGGATGTGGGCATTGTCAAGTACTACAAACTCTTGGTTGAGTCTGATATTACCTTTCCTATGAGGTATAATTATGTCTTTGATAATTGTCCCAACAGAAGTCATCTTCCCTGATGCACTTTTGAAGTTCTTTGCCTTGGTGGGAAAGAGCTGTTCTTCCCAATTTGGGAAGTGGTTTTCCAGATATTCTCTGGCCACTGTGGAGCAGTGTGCTCCACTGTCAATGATCAGTGGATGCTGACAATTGTCAATACAGACAGTCACTTTTGTGGCTGTTCCATGTATATATGCCATCCCTTTGGTTGGTGTAACCAGGAATTTTTGTGCATCTTGTGTATGTTTGCACAAGTCTTTGTTGGCAGTATCCTGTGGCATGCCTGCTTCCAACTGTATTTCCTGAATTTCTAGTGGGGTTTCTTCTTGGTATTCCACCAGAAATTCATCTCTTGGGTCTTGATCATCATCAGATTTTTCTCTGATGGCATCACCCATGGAGTCTGATTCAGAATCCTCTGTTGGGGATTCCTCCTCTGGGATTGTCTCAATGGCATAGACTGTTTTCTTTGCCTTTGGACAGTTGTTGGCATAGTGGTCTGTTGAACCACAATTGTGACAAGAATTCTTCTTTTTTGTCACTTCTGCAACCCTTTCTTTGGGTTTGTCTTCAAACTCTACCCTGAACGGTTGTTTCTCTTTGAAACTACTGTTCTTATATGGGGTGAATTTCCCTATATTAGTTCTCTTGCTTATGTCTTGTAAGGTGTTAGCAATGTCATCTAGAGTGCAATTTTGGTTTCATCTGCATTTTACTGAATGCTCTAGTTCTCCTGGCAGCTGTTTCAGGAGTTTGTGATTCCTCATTTGGATTTTCATCTGAGAATCAATGGCTTTGAGTCTTTTAGAGCGTCTAACACACCACTCATATGGATCTTTGTCCACAGAGTATTTGTCATTTTCAAATGAAATGGTTGTTTGCCATATCCAAGTACCATTACTGTACTTTTGATTGATTTGACTCTTCCACCATGGATTTCTTTCATTTCTGTGTACCATATACTAGCATGACCTTTAAATGCTGTATTCAGTCTAGCAGTAATCCAGTAATCCGGTTTGCCTAGTACATCAATGAAGAGTCCATCAATATAATCTATGAGTTCCATATGATCATATTTTCCTGTTCCTGAGAATATGGGCCAGCTTGAGGCCTCAGGAAGCTGTTTCAAGGTTTCCTTCTCTGAATAAGACATGCCATCTCCATCCTGGTATTGTGATGGAGATCTTGCCTTATTCATCAAAATGGCATCTGGTTGATATGTATTTTCCAAAACTTGGCCTTGTGGTTGGGGCTTCAAGTTATGGTAGACATTAAGCAATTTGTTTATGTCTTGATCCAGACAGTCCCTGTCCCTTTTGCTGTGGTGTTTTTCTTCAAAGACTAGATTCAGTCTTTTGTTGGTTTTTTCAGAGGCTTTGCTCAATTGAGCATGTCCTTCTTGAAGCGTTTTAGCAATTTTATCCATGGAGGTTATTAATTTATTCATCCTCTCATGGCTTGCCTCAAGTTCTGCAAACTGCTTTTGAGTTTGCTCAGCATATTGGGACATTTGTAACCACAGTGTATCACTGTTTATGTTACTCTCAGGTGTAATGATATTATGTTCAATCTGAGTGGGGGTAATGTTTCTATTACTAGGACTACTGATTCTAGAGTGGTTTACAACTACTTCTGGTTCTTGTGCACTTCTTTCACCAAATCCAACAACTTCTGGATCATGGGGTCTGACTCTCTCTGCCTTTGGCTGAAAGAGGTCTTGTTTTTCCCCTTTTATCCTTTTCTTCTCCTGGGAACGTCCTGTAATTGTGAAGAGTGGTGACTCCTGGTCATTGATTTGTTGGTTTCTGAATGGTATGAAGCCACTGGAGAGCTGATTTGGCCTGGTCCTTGTGAGCCTGAAGGAATCTGAGTAGGCCCTGTCTGGGTTAACTGTTCTTCTATAGCTTGGATAGTGGCTTGATTCTCCCTTATCCTCTGTGCCCTTGCCTCCAGGAGTCTCAACTCCCTGGTAGGATTACACCCTTTGGTGATTACCATCAGGTCTTTGAAGTCTATCTCTTTGAGACAGATCTTCTGGCAACTTGCTCCAAGTTCTGCCCAGTGACTTGCCAGGTTGAACCTCTTGTTGTCCATGCACCATTGAAACAAATCTTTGAGGAGTTGGTGGAGCTGAAGAACTTGATCCATATCCTTCCAGTTCTCTGGTTTGAGGTTCCTGTTGTATTGGAGTGTGAATGGTAGGGTTGATATTATCTCCCTCATTGTTTTTCCATCCACCACTGTGTCCAAGGTGTCCTCTTCCAGGTCTTCTGGTTCTAGACAAGCCTTCTCTGTCCTCTGTCTGGTTCCTTTGGAAGCCAAGGTCTCTGAGGTATACAGGTGACATATCAGTGTTTACAAGCAGTCAAAAACTTTATATTCTTAGGGTATTTACCTTTTACTGTGCCTTGTACAAATTTGTTGTCTGTTGATTTGGGCAATTTACCTTTAGAGGTTACAACTGGGTTAATTATGGTAATCTTCCCTGTACAAGTTGTTAAGGTTGGTTTACCTTGTATTGATGCAGAGCTTTGTGGTTTTCTACACCTCTAGGTGGCTATTGGTGTCCACTTCTTTGCTGTAATCAGGCCTTCACTGTGCCTCCTTCCTTTGCCCTTGCTGCCCTCTGGTTCTGAGGGTGTCACTGGTGTGTTGGCCTGTGACTGGGTTTCAAGTGGGATATAATTTTCTTCCACTGAATCAAAGTAGGAAAAGAGGGCTTATGTCAGTTAAGACTTCTTAAAATGCTGTTTGCACGTCTAAGAATCGCCTCTGGGCTTGTATATCACTACAATATGCCCTGTATAATGACAGTTTAATTGAATTAACAATTCCACGTCAGAATTACAGCTTTTGGTACCCTGTTACACTGTTTGTGCACCAGTATCCCACAGATTCACTTGTGACTATCAAGTGTGATCTGTATGAGTGTAATTGAGTCAAAAATACACTTAACCATGCCTCAACTGCTGGTTTTACAGTCAGAGGTGTCCTTATTTAATCAAAAATACAGGACTTATTGTTGGATTATGTGTTTTTACATGCAAAAAACACCAAAAATAAAGGTCTTGTGGGTATTAACCACATGACAGATACTCTTAAAATATGAGTAAAAGATGGTACATAGACCAATTTGATAAATAAAATATATAAAATATATATTATTTAAGAGAAAATACGCCTAAAAAAATGAAAAAAAAAAATGTCAGAAATAAAGAAAATAAGTGAAAAAACTTACTTTTAAGGTCCACAAAAGGTTTAAAAACATGGCCAGGCCCCCAAAATGTCAGGCTGAGTCTATGATAAAAGTATTATAAATGTATTTGCGACTTTTAACTATGACTTTGACATGGTGGAAAGGATTGAAAATGGATTAATTTAATAATAAAAGGGCTTTACTATATTAAATATAGTGGTGGTGAGCGCTGTTGAAAGCGGTGGGTGCAGCTTTACCTGTTGGGTTACAATAATAAAGACTACAATAATTAAAACTATAATTATACCTGTTTATTACCCAAGAGTAAAACTGTTTTTGACAGTTTACTACGTAGGGTATTCAAGAGGAGGATGAGGAAAGCTATTCTGGCTGTGAAAAGCCTCCTTTTTATCCTGAAATGGGGTGGAATCTTGTGGTTTTGCAAGGACCTGTATAGCCTTTATTGGGCTCAGATGTTGTTTTGAAATCACATCTGGGCAGGTTTCACCAATACAGGGTGAAAATCTTCACCTGGGGACCACATAGCCCTCTTCTGACATGTATGACGCGTAGAATGCTGTACAGAACCTGTACGGGACCCCAGTATTGACTGACTTAGGAGGTATTGAAGTATAAACATGCTTCTTTGTGAGTTTGACACCTCATAATCATGGTTATGGGATATTATCCCATGATAAGGCTGTGTTGGTCAGAATGTGGGATTTTGACCTTAACAGAGCTGTAACTTTGTCATTTCTTGAGATATCAACCTCAAAGCTAAATCAGTGTGTAGCCCTGTATGTGTTCTACACAATGGTACCTTATTTGATATGGCTATCATTATATATGGCAAAGTTATGCCATGTACAAGATTTTTGTACATATGCGTGGTTTAGGCAAAAAGCTGTATTGGGCTTGTTTTCCCCACAACTTCTGCTATAGTTGAGATATGAAGAAAGGATGAAATCATCAGATATCCCTGATTGTTCTATTTCCAAAAAGACCCCACTTTAGGTATCTCTTACTAAATCTGTAGAAGTCAGATGAGAGGTCAATGTTTTGTTCACCCTTATTTGGCCTGAATTTGACCATAACTTCAGTAATACTGGTTCTAGCTCAGTTTGGCTGGTACCATTGGATATCCCTGACTTAGAGCTTGATTTTGCATACCCATTTGATGGGGTTAAGCCTCTTACTCTGTATTTCAGATGAGAGGTGAAAATTAAGGTTTATGCTCAGCAATAACTTTGAGCATGAATAACTTTGTTATTCTTTGTCCTATTATGATGGGACTTGTATATTTGGAAAGGGGTGATTTTACTCTTCCTTTTGATACCTTTTGAGATAATTTTTCTCAGCTCCATTTTTTGGTGGTATCTTGGCTATACCATTGGTTTATGGTATTTTGGCTGTCATGCTTGTGCTGTGGTTTTGAGTCACAGGCTGACAAGACCCCTCACTTACAGGACTTTTGAAAACTGGCTACTAGGCTACCCCCTTCAACCTAGACCAAATAGCTAACCAACTACTAGTTGATGACAGTTTTATGTCCAGAAAGCCTCTTTAATCCACCTTGTACCTAAAGCAGCCTAAAAAACTCTATTGGTCACCTCATCTCAACCACTCCAATCTGGAACAACTCAAACTTGCAACCAGAGTCACCAAATCACAATTTACTAATTTTACACCCCAGAGGCCAACCCCAACCCAATTCAACCCAGAACTAAAGCTTAAGGAAAAGTTCAAAGTCTTCCTAGACAAAGACATGGAGTAATACCTCAATACCTCACACTCAAAAAATAGTGGGTAAGACAAGATCTTAGAATAAAGCCAAGGTTTCTACCTCTATATGGATCAAGGCAGCTCACTCCAAGTGATGTCCTTGGCCACTTAATCTAAAATCAAGCTAATACATGACTCTGTCCCCTCCTGTTAAACTGTTTGCAATTTATCACTCATTTCCAACCCACAACCAACCAGGGTCTCAATTAGGACTTTATTGGGCACCATTGAGATAACCATGATGGGAAGGTTAATCTTGGTTAGATTCACACTATACCCTATCTATTACACTCCCAAAAACATTCAAACTTATGTCAGCCTCTCAACTTGAATATCATGGCCTTAGATCCTATCAAAACAACAATATGATCATTGTTAAGTTGTGTAATAAAATAGCTCAAACTTTCCCCAGGAAAGGTAATTTGTAAATATCTCAATATAATTTCTCCTCAAATTTAATCCAGGAAGCACCTTCCTCTCCTCCTGAAACAGATTGGAATATTTCTTTAGGTCACCCATCAAACAAATATTTGAAGAATTTTCTACAACTTAACAAACTTAACCAGTCCATACCTCTTAGTTTCATCAAGCACTTCCATGCTTATAAATAATGCAAAATTAAAGCAGCACCACATATTCACCCCATCTCTTATGTAAATTCACCATTCAAAAAAAATCATTTTGATACACCAGAGATCACACCTATGGTGAGGAACTCTACCCAATACATCCTAGTCCTCTTAGACAATTTCTCTTGCTTCAATAGAATCTATCTCCTATCTCAAAAATTGAAATCTGAGTCAAAACCACTATCATTCATGAATGAAATAGCAAATAAAATTTAAAATTGGACAGCCTACCTCCACACTGATTGAGGCAAAGAGTTCTACTAAACAGCCTATTTCTCTGCAGTTGAAGCCATGGGTATCTTTGAGTTAGGACCATCTAACAGTCCTCAGAATAATAGTATCACTGAATTATTTAACCAAACTCCTTTTACCAAATGCAGGTGTCTACTGGCCCAATCAAATTTACTCATTGATTTCTGGAATGAAGCTTTCAATTTCTGATCTTCATTAATCAAACCTTTACCTTCTTTCAGTCTAAATTGGAAACAACCAGTCAGTGCATTATCACATAGCAAGTCTACTATTGAGCCAATGTGTAGCCTAATCCATTTGATCACATTGTTTCTGAAGGTCTTTGTATCTAGATCAACTAGAACAAAGGTAATTCCACCATCCAAACCTCTACTTTACCTTGGCCCAGAAGACTACCCAGATGAAGGACAATTCTTTTACCCACAAATCAATAGGATTGTAGCTAACAGAGATTATACTCAAACAATGATTAAATTTTACTACTACTCACCAGATGTGGTTAACAAATCCTTTGTAATCCTTCTCTCCAGGTCTTTAACCACATCTCCACTTACTAGTCTAAATACATATGCAACCATCCCCCTACAACTCAGTAGTCCCAAAATCAAAATCCCATAGCCGCCTCAACCAACTGAACCAGCTCAAGCACCTGATCCTGAAGATATGGCTCTTCCTGAACAAGTATAAGTCATACCTACTTCACCATCTTGTATCCCAATTCCCCAGAAGAAGGGATACTTGTATGTACCACATTACATCACTGAACTAAAGAACACCAGTAGTAAGATTATCCCAGAAAACATATTACCTACCTCTCCATTACACAAAGAGTCTCCAGAGGAGAAATAATCATTAATGATCGTTGATGGTGCCCTATACCTTAATTAGGATATCCCCTTCAATATTTCACTCCAGAACACTGATGAACCCCCAAAATGGAAAGAGGCAATGGACAGGTAATTTTAATCACTTACTTCCAAGAACACTGGAGCTTTAGTTCCCCCACTGGACACAGATAAGAAAATTTGTGTTATGTAGTGTCTGGTAAGAAAGAAAATGGATTTGAGGAAGTACTTAAGTATAAGGCTTTCTGGGTGTGCTTTGGAAACCATCAGGAGCACCTAATAAACTACCTTTTAGTAGGCTTATTGAGGAATTTCTAAAAAAATTCAATGTTTATGCCGTAAAACCCAGAAAGAAGCCAACTTAACACCTAGGCTACATCCTGAGTTTTTAGCCAAATGGATAAATCATCATCCACCAGAAATACTTCTGCACTAAGATCCTTTATGAGCTAAACATGCTGTCATCCAAAAGTATCAAGACCCTTGCTCCAGCCAATATCAAAAATTTTGTGGTGTGAACCTCAACTCCCTTCTCCAATTATACAATGCAGAAAGCCATTGGTATGCTTAACCATCTTGCTTTTCACACAAAACCAGAAATCATGTTCACCACAAACATACTCTCCAAGTTTTCTAGCCAACCCACAACATCTCATTGGAAGCTATTCAAGAACCTCCTACAATACTTGAATGGCACTAGATAACTTGGTCTTCATTACACCAAGAGCAAGAGCCAAGAAAATGAAATTATATATTGGGGCAATTCTGACTATGCTACATCTCTAGTAACCAAGAGTTCACACTCTTGCTACTTAATCATTTTCTTAGGAATCCCATCTCATGGACCACAAAGAAACAGTCAGTTTTAGCTCAATCAACAACTGAAGCTTAATTTATCTCAATGAGAAAGTTCTCAAAGAAGATTTTATGTGTCTCTAACCTTTTAACATTATTAAATATCAATTTAAAGGTTCCAATACTTGGAAAGAAAACACAGGTGCTATAGCTATCAGTAATGAGCCACAACTCAACCCAAACTCAAAAAATATTGAAGTAATGTTTCAATTCCTGCAGTATTTGGTCAGGAAGAACCTACTTACAGTACAACATATATCAGTCAACAACATCGTTTCTGAAATACTAACAAAAGCCTTAGGCAATACGAAACATGTCTGAGCCATTGAGATTCTGAAACTAAGACATCCTGATAAGATCACCAATGGTTGAAGTAATAAATGAACACATCAGTGATAATAAATAATGGCTCAATGATCAAATTTCAATCATATATCATACTTGCAAACAAAACTCTATAAAACCCAAACAATCCTACCCTTTTCCCAAGATCCTCTTAATTCTTTCAGATAGTTTCTCTTCATTATTACCTGCAATTCATACAACCTGGCCAACATGACCACCAGGATCAAGATCCAAACATACCTACTGACTAAAAGTGATACTCAGGCACAGTGGAGGTAAAAATTACTCACCCATCTCACATAGACTTAACTCAGTATTTGTAACCAGCTCATTAACTATTTCACATTTCATTAAGGCTTTACCCTTGTAGTTAAATAAGAAGTTCAGTTAGATATATCAATCTTTATTACCGGTTTCATAGCCATTCAAGGTATTTACTCACTAACTCTATTAATAAGAATATCCAACTTATATATAACCTATTTAATTACCAATGTACTTGAGAAGATTTGAAACTACTGTGTGTGGGTTGATCAATATTATACTTCAACAAAGTGATATCAGAGATTTTTAGCTCATAACTAATTCTTGGCTAATATTACATATACTCCCATAAATAAGAATTACAGTTATCATTTACAAATTAAAGTTTACATATAAACAGAATCAACTAAATACAGCTCAAGAATTTGCAGAAGAGACAAAATATTGGTAGGGATAAGAATACAATACAGAAAACCAACAAACTAGACCAAACATGTGGTTCAATATATATATTAAATGAAACCATTGAGAAGTCTCTTACTAGAAAATTTCCCTCAAGGCTGTCTAAAATTGGAATAAATTTTAATTGAAATATCAGTAAAGCTAAAAAAGCATATGGTCCAATATCTTTATCAGATTACACCACCTCAAATGTAACCACTAGCAAAAAGTATTTCAAGGCTATGCACTGACCATAAAAGAGTTTAGAATAGTGCAATCAACCAAATATATGGCCAATATCTTCATGAAATGGAACCATTTGAAATTTAACCACTAGAAAAAATATCTCAACACTGTGCACTGAAAATTATAAATCTCCAAATGGTTCAATACCTTGATCAAATGAAACCATCTCAAACTTTCCCACAAGAAAAAACAGCTCAATTTGGAACTTTTTTAAGCACCTTGTTCTTGGAAGGCTCTATGGATGGACCAAAAGGTATCAAAAAAGGGCCTCTCCCCCTGCTTCCCCCCTGCTTCTGGTTCATACAGTAATTTTGAGGATCAATTCATCCCTTCTCTAGAAAATAATTCATTATTATATTGAGAAGATCAGTAGCAAGGCTCAGTATCTTAAATTGTTATTTATGATTAATTAATGAAAGATATTCATAATATTAATGAAAAAGCTCAATATTATTTATTGGTCCTACCATCATAGTAGTAGTGTTGAAGTAGTGCTTTAAAATATTATCATTGGTGATCTTATCAAGCTTATTAATAAGATTTATTTATAAAAAGTATATATATTCTTACCCTTATACCTTACCTCATACCCCTTATAAGTATATTGGATTATATTTATATTCATCCTAATATTATTATATTACTATTATATTATTTTTATCTTACCCTTATATTAGCCAGAACCACCCTTAAACTATCAGATTTATATTTATATTATTATTGAATTACCTTCAAAATCTGAAATAGCTATCAACAGTATTATTAATATCAATAGTAATCTTAAGAAAATATTCTTTAAATATCTTAATTCTTAAAATAAGGAATCTAAAAAAATTTAAAATAATTTTATCATCAATAAAAAGAATTTCAAGAAAACCTCAATTATTAAAAAATATCAACTATTACCATTTTTATCAGGGTTATCCTTTGCTGTCAGACTGATAGAGACTGCTTAATAAAGTTATTTAATTGAAAAGACACAAAATTGAATGATTTATTTGTGATATAATCAAGAGGATATCTTTTTCAGTATATTTAGAGGATCAGCTAATACATCTTAGCACCCATAGTTATTTGCTAATTCTGAAATCTAAAACAGACTCATCAATAATCTCCCCTCAAGGTACTTCTTATTATTTATTCTACAATAAAAGGAGTTCCCACATCTGGCGTTCCAACAGTCACCATGAGAGAATTCGCTACACCTGAAAGCATGTTTTTATTTGTAATTTTACATGGGGGATAGCTTGAACTTAGGTGGAAGATGGGACAGAAGTTTAATTTCCAATAAGAAGGCTTGAAGGAAGATCACGCAACATATGCAAGCCAAAAGGTTTCAGTTAATTTGGCTTGATGTAAATGTTTTGTCAGGATGTTCAAAGCTCGATAATTAATAAATAAGTGATAGGAAGAATTATCTTCATTCCCCTTGTATATGAGGTATGTTTCTTTCTTATTATCACTTCATGCATAAAAGGGTCAACCTTTGAGGTGTGGCTTGCACATTTTTACATAAATATTACAGCTCAAATATGAATTACTGTTCCAAATCATTTGTAATAATACATAAATGAATTACATGAGAACTAAATCCCTGATTTTTCGTAATAAAACTTCCATTAATGGCAAATGTGTCCCGGACTTGAGGATTTTTCTAACAGATGGATAGCAAAAAATAGATACCCAACCATAAAACTTTTTTCTCTTATAAAATTTCATATCAAGTAAAAGATTGAATCCCTAATTTTATTCTCTTCTAAGAAAAAATTTTTGTTTCAATTGAGATAAGCTTTCAATATGTATGGCAAAAACAGTTTGAAGGAGATTCTCACCAAAATACACTATATATTCCACATTATGCACTTCTGTAGAGGAGGGATTTTTACTTATAGATAGAGAATTAAGATAATTCAAGTAGAATATTTGGGTCCAATCCTCTAATTAACGAGTTTTTGATCATAAAATCTTAATTTATAAATTCAAAATTATTCTGATCTCCAACAAAAATACTTGGCTTGATTGCAGAGAAGTCAATTTTCACAACAAATTACAGTATCACTGTATTTAAGGTTTTAGACCATTAAATGGTTTTTCCTCTGAATACGAATTCATGTATCACTTAGCATATTGAGTTTGAAAAATCATTGATTATTAATGCATCATGCAGAAATAGTAGACTATTTGAATATGTGAAAAACTGGCCTAGTATTTTTGACAACTTTATATCTTTTGAGATCTCATTTTAAGCAAACTGGGCTCAATATAAAAGAAGAATAAAATATCTTCAACCGTTAAAACTTACATAGATTATATGAATCCAATGAAAGCATATATTAAATTTGAAACAAGTACCTTCATGTAACAAAATATATAGCCTTGAGATTCATCAATGACTTTCTTGTTGCAAAATATTTCATTTATAAAACTCTTTATATAATGGATTTTGGATTGTTTTTTCCCTCATTTTAAAAAAACACAATAAAATACAATAAAATACAATTAAATACAATAAAATACAATAAAATACAATAAAATACAATAAAATACAATAAAATACAATAAAGTACAATAAAATACAATAAAATACAATAAAATACAATAAAATACAATAAAATACAATAAAATACAATAAAATACAATAAAATACAATAAAATACAATAAAATACAATAAAATACAATAAAATACAATAAAATACAATAAAATACAATAAAATACAATAAAATACAATAAAATACAATAAAATACAATAAAATACAATAAAATACAATAAAATACAATAAAATACAATAAAATACAATAAAATACAATAAAATACAATAAAATACAATAAAATACAATAAAATACAATAAAATACAATAAAATACAATAAAATACAATAAAATACAATAAAATACAATAAAATACAATAAAATACAATAAAATACAATAAAATACAATAAAATACAATAAAATACAATAAAATACAATAAAATACAATAAAATACAATAAAATACAATAAAATACAATAAAATACAATAAAATACAATAAAATACAATAAAATACAATAAAATACAATAAAATACAATAAAATACAATAAAATACAATAAAATACAATAAAATACAATAAAATACAATAAAATACAATAAAATACAATAAAATACAATAAAATACAATAAAATACAATAAAATACAATAAAATACAATAAAATACAATAAAATACAATAAAATACAATAAAATACAATAAAATACAATAAAATACAATAAAATACAATAAAATACAATAAAATACAATAAAATACAATAAAATACAATAAAATACAATAAAATACAATAAAATACAATAAAATACAATAAAATACAATAAAATACAATAAAATACAATAAAATACAATAAAATACAATAAAATACAATAAAATACAATAAAATACAATAAAATACAATAAAATACAATAAAATACAATAAAATACAATAAAATACAATAAAATACAATAAAATACAATAAAATACAATAAAATACAATAAAATACAATAAAATACAATAAAATACAATAAAATACAATAAAATACAATAAAATACAATAAAATACAATAAAATACAATAAAATACAATAAAATACAATAAAATACAATAAAATACAATAAAATACAATAAAATACAATAAAATACAATAAAATACAATAAAATACAATAAAATACAATAAAATACAATAAAATACAATAAAATACAATAAAATACAATAAAATACAATAAAATACAATAAAATACAATAAAATACAATAAAATACAATAAAATACAATAAAATACAATAAAATACAATAAAATACAATAAAATACAATAAAATACAATAAAATACAATAAAATACAATAAAATACAATAAAATACAATAAAATACAATAAAATACAATAAAATACAATAAAATACAATAAAATACAATAAAATACAATAAAATACAATAAAATACAATAAAATACAATAAAATACAATAAAATACAATAAAATACAATAAAATACAATAAAATACAATAAAATACAATAAAATACAATAAAATACAATAAAATACAATAAAATACAATAAAATACAATAAAATACAATAAAATACAATAAAATACAATAAAATACAATAAAATACAATAAAATACAATAAAATACAATAAAATACAATAAAATACAATAAAATACAATAAAATACAATAAAATACAATAAAATACAATAAAATACAATAAAATACAATAAAATACAATAAAATACAATAAAATACAATAAAATACAATAAAATACAATAAAATACAATAAAATACAATAAAATACAATAAAATACAAGAAAATACAATAAAATACAATAGGATAGTGGCTTGATTCTCCCTTATCCTCTGTGCCCTTTCCTCCAGGAGTCTGAACTGCCTGGTAGGATTCCAACCTTTGGTGATTACCATAAGGTCTTTGAAGTCTATCTCTTTGAGACAGATCTTCTGGCAACTTGCTCCAAGTTCTGCCCAGTGAGATGCCAGGTTGAACCTCTTGTTTTCCATTCTCCATTGAAATAAATCTTTGAGGAGTTGGTGGATCTGAAGAACTTGATCCATATCCTTCCAGTCCTCTGGTTTGAGGTTTCTGTTGAATTGGAGTGTGAATGGCAAGGTTGATATTATCTCCCTCATTGTTTTGCCATCCACCACTGTGTCCAGGGTGTCCTCTTTCAGGTCTTCTGGTTCTGGACAATCCTCCTCTATCATCTGGCTGGTTCCTTTAGAAGCCAAGGTCTCTTTGACTGTGCCTTGTACAAATTTACTGTCTACTGACTTGGGCAGTTTGCCTTGTATGGATGCAGAGTTTCGTGGTTTTCTACTTCTCTGAGTGGCTTTTGGTGTCCACTTCTTGGCTGTGATGAGACCTTAACTGTGCCTCTTTCCTTTGCCCTTGCTGCCCTCTGGTTCTGAGGGTGTCACTGGTGTGTTGGCCTGTGACTGGGTCTCAAGTGGGATGTAATTTTCTTCCATTATAAGGTCCAAAAAAGATTTAAAACACGGCCAGGCCCCCAAAATGTCAGGATGAAACTATGAAAGAGTGGTAATGTAGGCTATTTACAACTCAAACTATGTTTGTGACACGGTAAAAATGCTTTAAAAGATAATAAAGCTGATGATAAAGGATTAAATTAAGATATTAAGGGCTTTACTATAGAGATATAGTGGTGGTGAGCGCTGTTGAAAGCCCTGGGTGCAGCTTTACCTGTTGGGTTACAATAATAAAGACTACAATACTTTTCAATTTAGGAGTATACCTGATTATTAACCAAGAGTAAAACTTTTTTTGACAGTTTACTATGTAGGTTATTCAAGAGCAGGATGAGGAAAAGCTTTTGGCTGTGAAAAGCCCTCCTTTTATCCTGAAATTGAGGTGGAAAGGCTGCTAGACCTTTCCACATAGAGGAAGTGAAGATTTTTCACTCTCTATGACAGGCTTGTGGTTTGCAAACAGCCTGTATACCCTGTATTGGGCTCAGATGTGGTTTTGAAACCACATCTGGGCGGTTTTCACCAATACAGGGTGAAAATTTTCATCTGGGGACCTCACAGCCTGATTCTGACGTGTATGACGCGTAGAATGCTGTACAGAAACTGTATGGGACCCCAGTATTGACTGACATATGAGGTATTGAAGTAAAAACATGCTTCTTCGTCTATGTGACAACTCATATTCATGGTTATGGGATATTATCCCATGGTAAGGCTGTATCTGACAGCAGGTGGAATTTTGACCTTAAAATGGTCATAACTCTGTCAGTATTTGAGATATCAAGCTCAAAGTTGATTCATTGAATAGCTCTGTATGAGCTCTACACAATGGTACCCAACTTGACATGGTTATCATTAAATATGACAAAGTTATCCCATGTACAAGTATTTTTGTACATTGGGGTGGTCTGGGCAAAAGCTGTATTAAGCTTGTTTGGCCAATAACTTCTGTTGTAGTTGAGCTATGAGGAAATGGATGGCACCATCAGATATCCCTGATTGTGCTCTTTCCAAAAAGACCCCACTTTAGGTATCTCACACTAAAACTGTAAAAGTCAGATGAGAGGTGAATGTTTTGTTCACCCATATTTGGTCTGAATTTGACCATAACTCAAGTAATACTGGTGCTAGCTCAGTTTGGCTAGCACCATTAGATAGCCCTGGCTTAGAGCCTCATTTCGAATACCCATTTGATGGGGTTAAGCCTCTCCTTCTAGATTTTAGATGAGAGGTGAAAATTAAGGTTTATGCTCAGCAATAACTTTGAGCAGGAATAACTTTGTTATTTATTGTCCTATGGTGATGGGACTTATATTTTCAGAAAGAGGTGAGTTTCCTCTTTCCTTTGATACCTTTTGAGCTGATTTGGCTCAGCTCCATGTTTTGGTGGTATTTTGGCTATACCATTGGTTTATGGTATTTTGGCTGTCATGCTTGTGCTCTGGTTTTGAGTCACAGGCTGACAAGGGTTCTCTTTTGTTTTTATTATTAGCTCCTTGAGGTCTTCCACAGATATTCTTGCATTCTAGTGGGTCTTTGTAAGATGTGTCTATGAAACTGTTGATAATATTACTATTAATTAATAGTACTATGACTGTTCTTATGAAATATAATAATAAAAATCATTATAGCCACAATTGAATAATTGAATAAGAAATTATTTCTTTTACTTGTTATACACTACTAGTGATTATAACAGTAAGGAGTAATTGTTTACAAGAATCAATTACAAGAAGTATTCAATAATAAAACTTCTTTTTCAAAATAATTTCATTATTTTGATATATAATTATCTTTTACAAGAATAATTTTAAATATAATTATTGAAGAAAACTATTACTAGAGAAAAACCTTTAAGAATTAATAATAAATCACTCACTAATACTCCAATGAACCTTAGAAAGCGATTGGTAGAGAGATTTGGGGTATAATTGTGGATTTAATGGATCAAAACTTTATTTATAACAATATTAAAACAATATATAGCTTATTTCCATGATTTCACGTCTTTCTGATTGATTCTGAAAGAATTAAAACACTTCAGAAAAGATCAACTAATACTTACTTGTTGGTAATAATGGTATAATTGGATAATAAGATGAATTTGATAAAACAGCAAGAGGGGGCGTCTTTTAAGTCAAAAACAGCTCACAGAGGCATGCCATGGATCAAACTGAAGAACCAGCGATTTAGGAAACAATAATCTTTTTTTGATTAATGATTGCATCATCTGTTGTCATGTAAGATTATCATAATTACTTAATTGATGCTTTTATGTGACTACCAACCCAAATATGGTTAAGAATAAAAGGAGTAACAGCTGTGAATATTCTTTTATTTCAAAATAAACATTAATTTCTCAAATTCATCAATTTTGTTGGAGATTTCATCACATGTTGTATTTTCTGTCAATTTTGGAAGATTCAGTGTTTTATGTAGAATTATCAAAAATGGACTGTAAGTAAAACTTTTAATTTTACTTATGAAACTATTTTTTTTGGTTTCTTTATGGATTATAGTGTTCTCCTTTTGTCCTAAAGGTTTATAAAGATCCATTAGGAATTGTATCTTTAATGAATTTTTGAAGTTTTTACCTCATTTCTACATAGAATTGCAAATAGTACTACATCGCAGGTTTCTATGAGGTAAATCAATGGATACTAGTCCAAAAAGGGTTTTAATTAATATTTTGGGGTTTATCCATGGAAATTCATTAAGAATTGACAAGGTTGCAGGAGTCTAAGTAGCTCTTTACCTCTCTGTCACGTCAAAATAGTAGCTTATTTGCAATTTTCTTATGATTTAATGAGAGTTTAACTTGGTAACTAGGTTCCCAAAAGGTTTAAGTATACTAATTGGGCCAAGATAAGCCATGGATAAAACCTTTAGAGCAATCCATGCCTCAGAGGCCTCAAAAGCTTGGTACCCTTGCTCTCTTTGATGTATTTTGTCCCCCTTAGCTATTTTTACATCAAAAATAGAATTTCAGGCTTAAAGACTTATATCCAGTATGGTTGTATCAAAAATGTATGTAATAATACCATAATATTAAGTGCCACAAACATTAATAACACTATTCTTATTGTATATCTAACATGGGATTTCTCACATTCCCATTATTTTGGCGTGAAATTGAGAAAAACAAACATTTTCACAATTCTTTTATGTGGTATTGAAGTGTTTTCCATATTACCACCTCATCGAGCTAATTTAAGCTTATTCACTCTATGGGGCTACCCTAGGTGGGCTTTTGTTTAGAATCGAAATGTGGCCTTAAATCCATGGATTTAGTTACTCACAATAACATCATTCATCTTTTCTGAAATCAAAAATTATGAATTTTGAATATATTAATGACTTATGGGCTATGCATACTTCATAATTTATTTTCAAAGATAACTGTGGCCTATTTGGGTATGTAAAATATACCTCCAGGCTCACAGTCTTCATAATATTGATCATCCTCTTGAATCTTGGGATTTTGATCAAATGTGACTTTTCCAGTCAAATAATCTTGGAAATGTCGAAGAATTGGGGTGATTTCTGCCATTGGTCTTTGGAAAAGGTCTTCCCAAATATCTTCAAATATTCCTTTGGCTTCATTAATTCTTTCTTTCTCAGAACTTCAATCATCACCTTGATAACCAGTCTGAGAAAAATATGACAAATAAAATAAGTTAATAAGAAAAAAACTAAGAATTTGAAGATCCAAGAATCCTCACAGTTTAATTCAAATGCCACTGAGGGTGTAATTCTGATATCTGCAGCATTTGGCGTCTGTAAAATTCCTGTTGGGTCTTGTGCTTGTAAGGAATGCCTTGATAATTGTTTTATTTGTTGGTGCATTTTCCATTGGCAAGAAATTTGGGTTTGAAATTTTTAAAGGCCATCTGAAGGGCATAATGAGACACCTTTCCATTGAGAGCATAGATGTGTGGAGGAAACTTCTTGATATGGAAAATCATTTTTTTGGATATTCTGTTTGTTATTTCAACAAGTTGTTTCCTGAAAGCCAGTTGAATAGCCCTAACTACCTCCAGGAGAGTAGCAGTGGACTTTTGGAGCCAAATTTCTACCATGGAATGGGCACCTTCAACTCTTGAGGTGTAGTCCACACCCAGGTGGCAATAGTGGTTGGTCCAGGCTGGAACATAACAATCCTTTAGAGGAAGCAAGGTATTTTCCAAATATGGGAAGACTTCAGGATTTTTGATTTGCTTTTGAAGCTTCTTCCAATTCTCTTTTAAAGACTTTTCAGTGGAAGAATACACAACCTGAGAAATGAATTTCAAATTCATTAATAGAAACAATAATAAGAATAGAAGTGACATATAAGAGTATATTACTTGATTTCAGAGGCCCATAAAATTTTCAGAATCAGTTCCATGACCAATTTTCATCATGCAATGGGCAGATACATCTTAATTTATGTGCCAAATGCATAACATCACTTTTGAGTCTGGGAAGAGCTTCTTAAGAAATTTTTTCAATTCCAAATCCCTGTAAATAACAATAGGTGGAGGGGGAACAATATTGGTGCTGTTGAGAACTTTTTCTATGTATTGATTAAGTGCCCAAGTATATGAGGGTTCAGTTTCATTTTTTGTCAAACAAAAAGCCCCAAAAAGATATTAATAGTTGAGCTGAATCCAACAATATGAAAAAGGGGAATTTTGTACTTATTGGTTTTTTAAGTTAAATGCATAATAATGACATGAGGAAAGCCATGAAGGAGTTTTATGGAATGGGGGTGAGTGTAAAACAAAGACGTAATGTGTCCCTCAGCATCCCTTGCAGAGGACAAAATAAAATTTTCTTCTTTGAGGGTGGTAATAAGAGAATCAATGGGCAGTCTGCCTTGCAGTTTGTCTTTCTTGATTTTCTTGACTTGGTTTTAAATTTCTCGAAGAATTACAGGCCTTTCAGACTCCCTCTGGCTACATAATGGGGCCTGAAGTTGGCTTGGCATGAGGAGTGATTGAGACATTTGAGCTATTTGGGATGTTCCTTGCTTATTGAATTTTCTGAAAGCAGGATGTGTCATGATATTTTCAGTGGCATTATGGCTGTGTTCAGTATTTTTGACCTTAAGAGTACAAGTGGTGCTATTGGCATATTTTCTGGAATAACGTCTAAATGGACAGTCAAGCTTTTTTGAAGTAATTGTTTTGGAGATGTTTTTGTTGGGATTTTGGGTCCCAGACCTGTCACAACCTATTTCAATTTGGTTTTGGGTCATATTGGACATCAACATGGACACAGCATACTTCTGTGCCCTGGAAAACTCAACCACATGCTTCCAAAGATGCTCAAGGGTCTTAAATTAACCTTAAGTTGGGGGTTGAAGCATTATTCAGTAAAAAAATATGTATAAATTTAAAAAAAGGGGGAGTTTGGGGATTTGCCATGAGGAAAGAACCTTTCAAAATGTGAGAAAGAAGTGATAAAAGGTGTCCAAGTCAACTAAAGTAGAAAAAGGTGAAATGAAGAGATTTTCACTTAAGAATAAAAGAAGAGGGAAGAGAAAAAAGAAATTTTAAATGCTTGGAAGCCGGTTGTTTTGAAGGAAAATGTAGTTTTTGGGGGGAAAAAGGAAAAAAGTGTGAAAAGATTTGCAAACCTTCTTTGTTAATTTTGTTTATCAAAAACAAAAAAAATTGGGGGGGAAAATTTGGATTATTTGGATCTTTTGGGGGAGTGTGAAAAAAACTGAAACAATTGGGTTAGAGGGCTTTTGTGGGAAAAAACATTTTTTTGGGTGGTTGTGGACCAATACAGGGTTTTTTGTTTCATTTGAATCTAAAATGGGCCTGGGACACCCCTTATGTGTTTTTACCAATTTGAGGCAAAAGTATGTAAGGGCTTATGTGTTTCCACCAAAATTCTTATGTATGTTTACCAACACCCTTTATTTATAGTCAAAACTTGGGGAGGGGAAAATTGACAGGTTGGTGTCACAAGGTGTTAGCCTGTGACTCAAAACTAGAGCCAAAGCATGACAGCCAAATACCATAAACCAATGGTAAGGCCAAGATACCACCAAAACATGGAGCTGAGCCAAACCACCTCAAGAAGTTTCAAAAAAAAAAGGAAAACTCATCTCTCTCCAAATATACAAGTCCCATCATCATAGGACAAAGAATAACAAAATTATTCCTTCTCAAAGTTGTGTCACAGGGGCTCTTCGAAGTGAAGAGGGCCTGGCACTCAGTAAACTGGGACTCACTTATGGAGGGCTCAAAGATAAGATAAGATGAGATACACTTAAGAGTGTTAAAGATAAATTGCTAAATAATAAATATAAGAAAAAGCAGCAACAAAGGATAAGAGTAAAAGAATAGAAGAGCCAACCACAAACAAGTCCAAGTCCACTGTTTCAACCTGTCAGAATGGAAAGAGAAGGGTTAATAAGGATATGGCCACCCAACTCATACTGTACAGGCGAAGAGAAAAATGCAAAGACTAACTTAAAATTAAATAATTATAATACCCAAAATAAGGATAAGAATAATTATAAAATGATAAATAAACTAAATTATTTAACTGGGGAAAAGTCCCCAGGGGGAAGAAAGAGGGGCTGGTATATGTGAGAATCACCAGCCCTGATCCAGAGGAAGAATTTTCATGAGAATATTTGATGATTGAATTGAGTCTGGCCAATACAGGTCCTGTACTTCTGTACAGAACCTGTACAAGAGGTGTGGTGTATTGAAGTGATCATACAGTTTTCAAGTTGGTGTATTGAAACTGTATTGGGTGAAACCAGCCTGTACAGGTATTGACAGGCTGTATTGAGGTACCAAGCTGTATGCATGTTTCAGAATGAAGATTGCTGAAATTGAATGCTGATACAAATGCTGGATCTTCTGATTTGAGGTGTCTGAGTGGGTGTGTGAATGAATACCCTTACCTCTGATGAGTGGTTGTTACAGTATCCCCCTCTTGAAACTGGTGGGCTCCTGAACACCATAATACCCTGCCATTGCTGAGTGGCATCTCACTACCCCACACAATGCTTTGAAAAGTTTTCTTTTGACCATTATCTCGAAATCCTTCTCCATCTCTTCTCTGTCAATTAAATTTATTTCCCCCTTCTTTAACTTTGAGTAAATACCCCACTTCAAACTGTTCTTTCTTCTGATTTCAACAACTGACGTCCTTGGGGGGTGGCCTTGGATTGTATCCCAAAATGATGGCCACTGAGCTCTTGTGCTCAAAGAATGGTGCCAGATGAGTATATGAAGTGTACTCATCTGGCCAGCCCAATCAGAGGAAATGATGGTGACAAGAATTCAAGGGTCTTGTCCCCAATGACCTTCAAAATGCCTCAAACAGCCCTTTATAGTGATTTTGGGCTGGTGCCTTCTCTATGGAGGATCTTGAGGATCCTTGAGTTTATGGCCATTTTGGCCTTTTTTGGCTTCTTGGTGTCTTTGGGTGAAACTTGGGTCCATGGCCTTTTATGGCCAAATTGTGGGTTTTTGCGATTTTCTGGCCTTTGGGCCTTTTGAAGTATTTGGGGTCTTACGGTCCGCGGGCCGTACGCCGCGGTCCGCGATCCGTGGGGGTTATTGGAAGCCCCCAGGGCCCAAACTTGCTGGGGACCTAAAATGGCCCAAACAAAAGAAAATTTCACCTTATGTGGCCTGGACCCATTGGTGGGGTCCAGGACCACCAAGAACTTGGCCTCCCCCAAACTTGCGGGGGAGTCCCCCCAAAGGGGCCTTGGACCTTGACATTGAGAGGGTTTGAGGGGGGCCATGATTGACTTGTGGCCCAAATTCCCTTGAGGTCAAACTTTTGATTTGAAGTGGACTTGACGATTTGGGTGGAGTGAAATCCAGTGTCTTGTTCCTGTTTACGGTTGGTTTGACTCCTATTCATGCTCTTATAACAACTAATAAATTAGATAAAATAAAATGATTAAGATAATAAAGGAACCTCCCAATACGTGATTTGGAAGGGGATGCTGCTGCTTCCAATGAAAATAAAGGAAATAAAAGAAAGAACATTATACAAGTAAAGAAAGAAAGAAAAAATAATAAGAGAAAATGAGAGTAAAGAAAGAAATAAAGAAAAATTCCTGATGGTTGGTCCTTCTTGTGGTGAGTTGCTTGATTCTGGCCAAAAAAGTGTCTGAAAAATGAAAACCAAGCATTTGATGCTCACAGAGTGGCCAAGGTGATGTTTTACAAGAAGTAGAACCCTCAGGGATGCATACCAGGAGATGGAACTTACTTTCATAACTTCCACTCCCCACCAAGCACCATAAGACTGAAATAAATTGCCATAAATGCCTTCTGAAATGAATTGCCATAAATGACTACTGAAATGAATTGCCGTAAATGACTTGAAGTAAAGAACGTCTTGAATTATGATGATTGGCATAAATTGAAATGGTAATAAAGAAAGAAAGAAACATTTGGCCAGATCTTGATAAGGTCCAAATGGAGGGTATTGATGTTGTATGCTTCCTGAACCTGTCCAAAGATTTGACAAGTGCTCACAAAGTGGCCAAGGTGATGCTTACAACAACATATGGGTAGAATACCCCCTTAAAGGTGCATGCCAGGAGAGGAACTTACTTTCATAACTTCTTCTCCCCACCAAGCACCATAAATCAAACTCTTGAGGTATTTGGACCAGGCTTGTCTGGGTACAATGAATGGAAATCCTTGACAAGGTCTGGTGAGTTGGTAAGGTTGGAAGATGGTTCCCAAGTGGTTCTTTCTGGGTCTTCACTGAATCCTTTCCACTCTACAAGATACCATAATTTACCTCTTTTGAGTTTTGAGTCCAGAACCTGAGCCACTTCGCATATTCTTCTTGCTCTTCCACTAAAACTGGTGGTGGCGGCAATTGATGACGATTTGGGATAGTTGAATTCTTGACTGGTTCTAATAAGGACACATGGAATACAGGGTGAACTGTCTCCGATTTCTGAGGCAACTTGAGGTGATATGCATGGCTGCCAATCTTCTTAAGAACTTCAAAGGGTCCCAACCATCTTTCTGATAATTTCTTGGTGGGTCTTGTTGTCTTGATGTTCTTGGAATCTAGCCATACTTTGTCCCCAGGTTGGAAATCAGGTGGAATTGCTCTATTTCTATCTGCATACTTCTTGAATCTCCTTATTGCTGACTCTAATTCTTCTTTGACAACTTGCTGTACTGATTGGAGTTTTGTTGATAACTTTCCAGCAGGTGAGTCTTGAGAAATATGGATTGAGTGAAAGCTGGGATTTCTTCCATAAATGGTGAAAAAAGGTGATTGCTTGGTTGATGAATGTTCTGCATTATTATAGGCAAATTCAGCCAGAGGGAGCCAGGTGTACCAGTCATCTTGATGATAGCTGACATACATCCGAAGGTACTGTTCTAGTATCTGATTTACCCTCTCTGTCTGTCCATCTGTTTCAGGGTGAAAGGCAGTTGAAAGATCTCTTGATATCTTGAGCTGCTGACACAATTGAGTCCAGAATGATGAAACAAATAAGGATCCTCTATCACTGACAATACTGACTGGGAGTCCATGCTTGGAAAATACATGACTAATGAATATTTGAGCTAAATCCAGAGCAGTGATTGTGCCATAAGTTGGAATGAAGATTGCCATTTTTGAGAATCTGTCCACAACTACTAAAGTTGAATCAAAGTTGTTGGACAGTGGCAATTGAGTGATAAAGTCCATTGATAATGAATTCCAAGGACCAGATGGAATTGAAAGAGGCTTGAGTAATCCAAACTTCTTGTGATGAATGTTCTTGTTTCTTGAACATTGCTGACATGAGGACACATAGTCCTTGATGAATTGATTCATGCCAGCCCAATAAAAATCCCTCTTGATAAGCTTGAGGGTCTTCTCCTGGCCAGGATGGCCAGCCAATGGTGAGTCATGACGCTTTTGAAGAATTTTGAGTTGAAGTTCTTCATTGCTTGGGATTACCACTCTATCTTTGAATAATAATAACTTGGCTTGAGGTTCAAGAGAATAATCTGGAACTGATTCACCTCTTGCTAGTTGCTTGAGTATTTCTTTATAGTCTTTGTCTTGCCATACTTCTTTTTGAATCTTGTCCACTAAATCTGAGAAAATTTCCACTTTGATTGAGAAGAATCTTGATTCTTGAATTCCATCTTGCTTAAGTACTTGATGAAAATTCTGAGGATTCTTGCTGATGAAGTCCACCCCCCTCTCTGGGTACACGTCGTCCCAACGTGACAAGGCATCTGGTAAAGTGGCCAGCCTGCCTGGGCGGTAAGTGATAGTGAAATGAAATTCTGAGAGAAATTCAGCCCAACGGGCCTGACGACGAGTAAGAACTTTGGAAGACATGAAATACTGCAAGGAAGAGTGGTCTGTCAAGACCTCAAAAGGATTGGAAAGAGAAAGAAGAAATGCTCTCCAGCGCTTGAGAGCCCAAACTATGCCAAGGAGTTCCTTGTCATGAATTTCATAGTTGAGTTCAGCTGGTAAGAGCTTGCGACTATCAAATGCAATGGGGTGCTTTCCTGAGTCATTCACCTGGCTCAGTACGGCGCCCAAAGCATAATCAGAAGCATCAGTCTCTACTATAGTAGGTAGAGAAGGATTAAAGTGAGATAAGATAGAAGCAGAGGTGAAAGCTTCTTTGAGTGCTTGAAACTGACTAAGAGCTTCCTCATTGAAGATGAAAGGAGAATCTTTTTTAAGGAGGGAAGTGAGAGAAGTGATTTTTTTTAGAATAATTTTTAATGAAACGTCGATAAAAATTGGCAAAGCCAAGGAAATATTGAAGAGCCTTGATGTTTTTAGGCTGAGGCCAATTGAGGATTTGCTGAACTTTTGAAGAATCCATCTTGAGGCCATCACTTGAAACAACATAGCCCAAGTATTCCACACTTGAGGCATGGAATACACACTTGGAGGCTTTGGCAAACAGATTATTGTCCCTCAGTCTTTGGAGGACAGAGGCCACATGTTTGACATGTTCCTCCTCAGAACTGGAAAAGACCATAATATCATCTAGATAAACCACAACAAACACATCCAAAGAATCTGCAAAGATATCATTTACTAGATTTTGGAAAGAAGCAGGAGCATTGGTCAAACCAAATGGCATGACCAAATACTCATAACTGCCATATTTGGTTCTAAAGGCAGTTAAGTGCCCATCCCCCTCTTTGATTCTCAGAAGGTTATATGCACCACACAAATCTATCTTGGAGAAGATAGTGGAACCGTTGAATACGGTAAGAAGCTGGTTCATAGGAGGAACAGGGTATCTGTTCTTCCTAGTGACAGCATTGAGTTTGCGGTAGTCAACACACAAACGAAGACCTCCATCCTTTTTCTTGACAAAAAGGACAGGTGCTCCTGTTGAAGAGGAGCTTGGTCTAATGAAACCTTTCTCTACATTCTCTGAAATGTAGGCCCGCAGTGTTTCTGACTCTTGATTTGATAATGAGTAGATAACACCAATTGGAGGTAGAAGACCCTCCAATTCGATATGGTGATCACAGGCGCGGTGTGGAAGAAGTTTCTCTGCTTTCACCTTGGAGAATACATCCAAATATTGGTGATAAGCAGGAGGAACAACCTTCAACACAGTTTCAATTTCTTCTGGCTCTTCCTCCTCATCCCACTGCTCCTCCAGGGATGCATGAAAAGATAAGGGAGGAAGGTCCATATCCCCTTGGAAGAGATGAAGTGAAGATATGGCAACATCTTCTCCAACATCCTTTATCTCTTTGAAGACTTCATCTCTTGATGGAAGTAATGACTGAGAGGGAATTATGGAAGGGATATGGACAGAAGAAGGAATGGAAGGTGTCTTAAGTTCACCAGCCAGAGCAACACTGTTGACAGCAGTGGCTAAGTCATTACTACTTGAAGGAATAATACCACTAGAATCCTTATGATTAGAATCATAGGTGATCAATCCATTTTTCCAATCAATAATGGGATTGAAATGGTAAAGGAAATCATAGCCTAATATCAGGTCTTCTCCCTTGGGTGAATCTATGATAAAGAAGTCCCATTCAAAGCTTGGGAAGGAAGGCAAGTCAACTACCCACTTGGTATAATGGGTGATGAACAAGGCAGGGGATTCATTAGAATCCAAAATGAAAAGAGGAATCTTTTCAGGGAGCTCTGACAGAGTCAATGAGTACTTGAGAACAAAATTCTTTGCAATAAAAGAGTTTGTCGCACCAGAATCAATGAGAATACTATAAAAAATATCAGAGACAGAAGAGAAAATAAGAAACTTTAAAGATTTCTTGACACTAGTATTCAGAGGGCACAATTGTGCTCTTGAAGGAAGTAAGTGAGAACCATTGAACACATCATGATTCCCACTCAGGCTTTTCCCTGCTTGCTAGGGAAGCCTTCTGATGATCCTTGCCTATTCTCAGGCCTCTTGAAGCATTTTTCAAATGGGTGCTTTCCACCACAATAATTTCACAAACCTTCTTTAATCCTCCTCTCCTTTTCAGAACCAATTAATTTGTTGTCCTTATTGAGGAGAGCAGCATGAGGCTTGTCTTTGGACATTTGAAAATTCTTCCCCTTCTTATTCTTATTGTGATAAGGATTCTTGGATGATGAACTTTGAGGAGGCTTGGAGGGATTGGATCCAATGATTGGAGGCTTCTTCTCTTGATGACTGCCCTTTTCCTTTTTCCTCTCATGATATCTTGTGTCTAATTCTAAAGTGACATCCATAAGTTCTTGAAGAGTGTCAAAAGTTCCAGGGTGAGAAGCCAATTGGTCCAATAATCTTGATGCCAATCCTCTTCTGTACACATGAATGTAAGCTCTTTCCCCCCAATCTCCAATTCTTGACATTAAGCTTCTGAAATCTGCTATGTACAAGGAAACATGACCACTTTCCTTCATCCTCAAATTGTCCAACTCCTGTTCAGCTTTCCTGACTTCATTGGGGTCACCAAACAGAGTGAATAATTGAGATTCAAACAATGGCCAATTATTGAGGAGGTAGGAAGGGTCTTCATTGGAAATATTTGAGAGGTAAGGTTCAATCCATTTGCCAGCTCTACCAGTAAGAAAAGAAGTTGAGTAAAAAACCTTCTTCCTGTCAGAGAAGAAGTTTGCTGGATCATTATGGAAAATTAGTTGACAGGATTGGATAAATCCTCTCAGCTTATGAGCTTGAGTACCATCAAAACAATCAGGTGCCTTCATGGATGGAGTCTTGAAAGCAGGGGCTTTGGAATTGTCCCCGGGGGCAACTGCTTGAGTGAGTTGTCCCATGAATTGAGTCATCTGCTCCATCATCTTGAGGAGACTTGGATCAGTTTGAGAGACAAGAGGTTGACTAGAAAGGGCTAGATTAGAACCCTGAGGCACCTCTGGAGCATTTTCCAAGGCATCTGCCACTTCAGTTTCCCCAGAATCTTCCTCTTCCACAGACTCTTCCCCCTCTTCATCTTCAACTTCCCCTAATCTTGCTCTTGCACCTTCAGACATGCCAGGGTAGCCACCCAAAAGTCCAGAAAAGGATCTTGATCTTCTATATTTCATTCCACCTCTTCTTGAGGGTGCTGCTCCTTCCATTGGTGGTCCTCTGTCCAAGTTTGCACTCAGTTGATGAACTGATGGTGTGCGGTCAAGAGGAGCCCTTGCTGTAGGAGTGAGAACAGCTGGAATTTTCTGGGATCTAGTATTCTTTGCTGGGGGGCTATTCTGGACTGGCATTATGAAAAGAATTAAAATAACTTGATGTTATTAAGAAGAATAATCAGGCTTGGCCAAATCAATCACAATAAAATCTTGATGAATCTTGAGGAATCAATTCAAATCTTGAGTAATCAAATTCAATCAACAGTCAAATAAATTCAATCAATCAACAATCAATTCAAATCAAATATCAATAATCTTGAGGAAATCAATAATCAATCAATAATCAATCAATAAGTGTCTTCAATATGAAATCAAGTCTTGAGGAATCAATCAATCAGTTCAAAATCTTCAGAAATCAATTCAATATCTTGATGAGTCGAATCAAATCAATAATCAAAATCAATTCTTGAGGATCAATCAATATCTTGAGAGTTCAAAGTCAATAAATCCAATAAATCCTGAATCAATAACCCAAATGAATCCCAATGAATAATCCAATCAATTAAACCAATCAATAACTCCTAGATGAAACCTGAATAAGAACACAGAAAAGTTTGATTGATAAAAATAAAATGAAGTGATGAAATGGTCAGCAATGATTAAGAAAGGAAAAAGAATCAATTTTCATAAGAATGAAATGAATGAGATGAAAATTGATGAGAGAGAAAAATTCATAGAAAATCATAAAAAATCATAAAATCATGAAAAGGTCATAATTGAAGAATGAGAGAAATGAATATAAAGGAATGAAAAGAAAGAATCAAATATGAGTTAATTAATTTAATGTCACAGGGGCTCTTTGAAGTGAAGAGGGCCTGGCACTCAGTAAACTGGGACTCACTTATGGAGGGCTAAAAGATAAGATAAGATGAGATACACTTAAGAGTGTTAAAGATAAATTGCTAAAGAATAAATATAAGAAAAAGCAGCAACAAAGGATAAGAGTAAAAGAATAGAAGAGCCAACCACAAACAAGTCCAAGTCCACTGTTTCAACCTGTCAGAATGGAAAGAGAAGGGTTAATAAGGATATGGCCACCCAACTCATACTGTACAGGCGAAGAGAAAAATGCAAAGACTAACTTAAAATTAAATAATTATAATACCCAAAATAAGGATAAGAATAATTATAAAATGATAAATAAACTAAATTAATTAACTGGGGAAAAGTCCCCAGGGGAAAGAAAGAGGGGCTGGTATATGTGAGAATCACCAGCCCTGATCCAGAGGAAGAATTTTCATGAGAATATTTGATGATTGAATTGAGTCTGGCCAATACAGGTCCTGTATGGCTGTACAGAACCTGTACAAGAGGTGTGGTGTATTGAAGTGATCATACAGTTTTCAAGTTGGTGTATTGAAACTGTATTGGGTGAAACCAGCCTGTACAGGTATTGACAGGCTGTATTGAGGTACCAAGCTGTATGCATGTTTCAGAATGAAGATTGCTGAAATTGAATGCTGATACAAATTCTGGATCTGCTGATTTGAGGTGTCTGAGTGGGTGTGTGAATGAATACCCTTACCTCTGATGAGTGGTTGTTACAAGTTGTTTCTGAGCATAAGCCTTAATTTTCACCCCTTATCTTAAATCCAGAGGAGGAGGCTTAACCCCATAAAATGGGTATTTAAAATGAAGCTCTAAGTCAGGGCTATCCAATGGTACTAGACAAATTGAGCTAACACCAGAGCTACAGAAGTTATGGCCAAAATAAAGCCAAATAAGGGTGAATAAAATATTCACCTCTAATCTAACTTCTACAGTTTTGGTGTGAGATACTTAAAGTGGGGTCATTTTAGAAATATCACAATAAGGCCTATCTGATGGTGCCATCTATTTCCCCATATCTCATCTGGAACAAAGGTTATGGGGAAAACAAGCTCCATACAGATTTTGAGAAAATAATACATATGGATAACTAAGCTTGTACATGGCATAAATTTGTCATATTTAATATTACCCATGCTAAATGAGGTAGCATTGTGTAGATCCTATCTAGGGCTACACAATGAATCAACGTTGAGCTCCATATCTTAAAAACTGACAAAGCTATGGGAGCTTTAAGGTCAAAAACCCACAGTTAGACCAATACAGCATTACTGTGGGATAATATCCCATCAACATGATTATGAGGTGTCAAACAGACAAAGAAGCATTTTTATACTTCAATACCTCATAGTTAATTCTGTGAACCTTTGAGATATGACCACATACCCAAAAAGGTCACAAGAAATATTTAAAATAATTATACATTAAAAATAATTACCTTAAAACGACAAAAATCCCATAAATAGGCATAAAACTTGGTTTAACTTAAAAGCCAATTAACAAAAATGTGAAATAAATTATATGATTGGATTCCCCATTGTAAAATACACATACACCATTTTTATGGCATATCTGTAAAGTCAATATTTAATGAGTTATAAGTAATAATACCTTATAAAAAACATAAATCCTTAATTATTTCAAATACAAATAAAACAACATGTAGAATATATTGTACCATTGGATGTTCCATACAAATCTACACATAAAACAATTAAGAAGCTAATCTCCAAAGTCAATATTTAAGGAGTTAAGCTGAATATATGCACTTTTTTGGTAAACACATATATTCAAGGATTTTAGCTAATATCCTTTGAAAAATACATGATATAGTGATGAACCAAAAATAAAGTCACCACGTAATTACTGTAGGAATACAGAAATGAACATTATTTCACAAGTTATAAACAAGGTTAAAACCTGTAAGGGATTATTGATTAAAATCAATAGAGCTGTTGACCACTTTGTTGTGAAAATGGTCCAAACTTAAAAAAAAGTAGACAGTTGGATTCTACTAGAAGAAGGACAAGAAACAAGAAAGAAAGGGAATACCTTGTAAGGGAAGGAAATCCAGCTCAAGAATATTAATGGCTACTTGAGAATTATATAACAAATTCTGATAAACTATTAAGAAGGTTCAGACATGAAAGAAAGCCTGAAGAATAGAAAAATAAAGCATTATTGAGCTTCAAGACTAACAAAGTCTATTGAAGAGGTAGGACAGTGGATGATACCCTAAATAACTATATCAGATTCTGGTACAATATCTTTTGGTGGTAGAGAATTTGAGCCTTTGAAATATGACCACATATCCAAAAAGTTCACAATAAAAATTCTATAATAATTATACTTATAATAATTATCTTAAAACTAGTGAGAGTACCATAAATAGGTACAAAATCTGAATTAACTCATAATCTCATGAGTAAACTTGTCAAATGAATTACACCATTAGATTCCTCATGGTAAAATACACATATTTCATTATTTTGGCATACCTGAAAAGTCAATAATTACTGAAGAATAAGTAATAATACCCTAAAAAAGACACAAAAACTTATTTAACTCAGAAACCAATGAAGCAACATTTGAAATAAATTCTACCATTGGATTCTCCATAAAACACCACACATAAAACAATTATATGGCTATTCTCTAAATTAAATACTTAGGGAATTAAGCTGAATATATGCACTTTTTTTGTCAACGTATATATTCATGGTTTTTAGCTAATAACTCTTGAATTATACAAGATAGAGAGTTAAAGCAAAAATAAAGTGACCAGGTAATTACTGTAAAAACGCATATATGAAATTTATCTTACATGTTACAAACAAGGTTAAAACCTGTAATGGTTTATTGAACAAAATCACTGGAGCTGTTGACCACTTTGTTTTGAAAGTAGTACAAACTTAAAAAAAGTGGACATTCAGATTCTACTAGCTCATACGTGAATAATAATGTAATTTTTATCATAATATTCAAGCTATAACCCCTTGAAATCAAGGTTTGAAGTTTAAAATATTTAATCTCAACAGAAAAGATGAGTTAAAAGAAAAATCATCACAAATAGAGTTTTAATTATTTAATGAAATCCTCTTGGAAGTTTAATAATGACATTCCAAGCTATCTTAATTCACTCCCAGAATAGCTCTAGCGTGTATGACTTCAAATTTATTCATGATCAAAGTTTAAGCTTAAAATTGATTATTTATGATCAATCACTGTAATATTATTTTAAGTTTAACAGTTATATAAATGATAAATCTGGAGAATACTATTAGATTATGATTATTACTAACAAAGTCCACAAAGTTTAGTCTTCTTCCAAGCCTATGATGTCATCAAATTTAGAGTTATAATGATAACTCTAAATAATTGCATAATAATGAGATAAGAAGGTTTGATCCTGACGTAATCATCACTAAACCTTAAGATACTGATCATTTCCAGTGGATACCATCAGTAAACGTCCACTAGAAGCCTACTGGACTCTATAAGGGAGGTATTTACTATAAATAGAGCTCTTTTTACTCTATTTTCCCCTCAGACACATCAAAACAATTAAAACAATTAAATTCAAAGGTATAACTTTTATTCTTTATATATAAATCTCTTGTATTATCAAAGACCAAAAGTTATCTTTATTATAATCATCATCTTTGATGTTATTACTCCAATTATTCTCTTGTTTTGTTATAATTCTCTTAATAATCTCATTTCCATGTAAAATCAAGAAAACTTGTAATTTCTCTTACTTTTATTTGTAAATACAATTTGAATAAGTTGTATTTACATCATTCAGCATAAATGTATTCAAAATCATTATATTACACGTCAAAAGTAGGTTAATTTCTCTTTATTATTACTATCAATAATTTTTTAATTAATATAAAAAGTATTTATATTAATATATAACTTTAATATTAGTAATATTATTGTTATTAATTGTTTCTTATGAATAAAAAACAATTTATTACACCTCTATTATTTGTTGGTAGCAATAATAAAGTGCTTTTAAATATATTAATTCTGATATATCAATATATTTATTTATTATATTATTATATTTATTTAATAATATAATTGTTTTTTAGTCCATAATTATAATAATTCTTTATTATTATAATTATTTCTTATCTTATTTATTTTATCTATAAGGACATTCATAGTACAATAAGTAAAATATTAGTAATTCTTACTTATTGTTTAATAGTCAAACCTTACAAAATATGGGTTTTTTCAACATATAGAAAAACCCAAAACACCCATTGGTGACCATCAACATGGACTGGGTCACAGGACTTGTCCCAGGAGGCAAGGAAAAATTCAATTCTTTCCTAGTCATAGTTGATAGGTATAGTAAAAGTGTAAGGTGCCTACCATGTCATAAAGAAGATACAGATATGGATATAGCCTTGTTCTTCTGTAATAACATCATATCCATGTGTGGAGTCCCTAAAATCATCATTGGTGATAGGGATCCAAAATTCACATCAGAATTTTGGACCAACCTCTTTCACATTATGTGAACAAAACTTGAATTTTTTAAAGCCTACCACCCACAAACAGATGGCTTGCCTGAAAGGTTGATCCAAACAATAGAGGACATTGTTAGAATATTCTATGCATGCGGTATTGAATATAAGGACCATGAAGGGTAAACTCCTACCAGCAGTCCAACTGGCTTAAAACACAATCTAGCACTCTACCATAGGTAAATCACCCTCACTGGTGGGAAAAGGGTGGAATCCCCTATTTCCTGTGGATCACTTGAAGATAAATCTTCTGACTATCCACCCCAGAGCCAAAGACTTCCATGATATGTGGAAGAGGGAATGTGATACAGCTTCTAAGTGCATAGCTGAGGCTAAAGAGTAAAACAAAGAGAGGTATGACAAGATGCACATGGAACCTGACTTCAAAGAAGGGGACCAAGTGTTGGTGTCTACACTCAGCTTTAACAACCTCAAGGTACCAAACTAAATGAAAGACTTATTTGTGGGACCCTTCACTATCATCAAATTGATAGTTAATGATGTAGTGGAGGTTAGACTTGCAGAGGAATTCTCTAGGAAACAACCAGTATTCACAGTAAGCTTGGTCAAACCCTACTTCCAAACAGGAGATGATAAGTTCCCCTCCAGAAACAAGACCCACACCCCACAAGACATAGTGGAAGTTGAAGACTCCCCTAGGCCTTTGAAAAAGATCATCAAGTCCAGGAAGATCAGACTGAATGGTAAAGGCCAGTGACAATATTTGGTCAGATTCAAAAACCAAACAGCATATAAGGACAAATGGTTGGAAGAAGATTCCATACAAGATGGTAACCTTCACTTGAAAGTATTCATAGCCTCTAGGAGGGCTGAAAAGCCTCATCAATGATGAGCCTTTTTTGAAGGGAGTGTATGTCAGCCTGTGACTCAAAACCAGAGCACAAGCATGACAGCCAAATACCATAGACCAATGGTAGAGCAAAATACCACCAAAACATGGATCTAAGCCAAACCAGCTCAAAAGGCATTAAAATAAATAAAAAACTTGCCTTTTTCGAAATATACAAGTCCCATCATCATGGAACAAAGAATAACAAAGTTATTCCTGCTCAAAGAAGTTCCTGAGCACAAACCTTAATTTTCACCTCTCATCTTAAAAGCAGAGAAAGAGGCTTAAGCCCAGAAAATGGGTATTAAAATTGCAGCTTCAAGTCAGGGCTATCAAATGCTAATAGCCAAAGTTAGCTAAAACCAAAACTACAGAAGGTATGACCAAAATAAGTTCAAATAAGGGTGAAGAAATTATTCACCTCTCATCTAGCTTCTACAGTTTTAATGTGATAAACCTAAAGTGGGGTCATTTTTGAAAGAGCACAATAAGGGCTATCTGATGATGCCATCCATTTTCCCATATCTCAACTGTAACAAAGGGTATGGGGCAAACAAGTTCCATAAATATTTTGAGAAAATCATATATCTGGATAACAAAAATTGAACACGGTATAATTTTGCCATATTTAATTTCAACCATACCAAATTAGCTACCATTGTGTAGACCTCATTCAGGGATACACAATGAATCAACCTTTAGCTCAATATCTTGAAAACTAAAAAAGTAGGAACAGTTTTCAGGTCAAAATCCCACGGTTTGGCCAATATGCCTTTACTGTGGGATACTATCCCATAACTATTATTATGAGGCATCAAATAGACAAAGAAGCTTGTTCATACTTCAAATCCTCATATTTCATTAAATACTAGGGTCCCATACAGGTTCTGTACAGCTTTCTATGTGTCATGAATGTCAGAAGAGGGCTGTGTGGTCCCCAGATGAAATTTTCACTCTGTATTGGGGAGAAATGCCCAGATGTGGTTTCAAAGCCACAGCTGAGCCCAATATATAGTATATAGGATTTGTGAACCCCGCAATCCAGTACTCTGAAGTGACAAATATTCACTTCCTCTATGTGGATGGTCTAGAGGACCTTTCCACCCCATTTCAGGATAAAAGGGGGCCTTTTCTCTTCTGGAAAAGGAATCCCCATCCTGCTCTTGAATTCCTATGTAGGAACTGTCAAAAACAGCGATACTCTTGAAAAATAATCAGGCATACCTTAATCTAGTGTACTGTAGTTCTTATTATAGTAATCCAACTGGTAAGACTTCACCCAGGGTTTTCAACAGCGCTCACCACCACTATTCCCAAATATTAAAACACTTATACCATCAAATTAAAACCTTTTTTATCTTTAAGATTTATGCTACAATCAGATTTAAGGTTGTATACACATTTACTACCACTTGATTATTGACTCGGCCTGACAAATTTTATTTCCCATTTTTTTAATCCAGTCATCTCATTACAATATCATTCTTTGACTTTCCAAGCTGATATAGTTACTTCCATTGAGGAAAATTCTTTAATGTCTTCCAAGCTCCCTCAGACCTGAATTTTGTGGCCCTTGTTGGTACTTGTGTACTTCTCCTTTGAAATTTGTAACTATTCAGAGGTTGAGGTACCATGTTTTTTTTTCAATAAATGTTCTGCCAAGCTTTAAATCCACAATATCAGAGCTTAAAAGTTAATCAAAAAATACAAAAATATTCAAAGAAAATTAAAACTCAAAATTAAACATTCAAAATTCAAAATAAGAACTAAAAATAAAAATATACAAAAGAAGAGAATTATATGTAAGTATCCAAAGTAACTCTTTTACTTGAAGTTACATCAAATTTTACCTATATTCAAATACTGCCTCAACTCCATAGAATAAATATTTTCCTAGATATCTTGGATTGAAGAAAAAAAATTATACTATGAATTTCATTCTAGGTACAAGAATATTCTCAAAAACAAAGTTCCAGATTGTTTTCATATTCAATACTCATAATCATGTGTAAAGTTATGTAAGTAATACAATTGGTCTTACAAAGACATTTGTTAGGTATTTTTACATAAGAACAAAGCTTAAATATAAATTAACATGGTGTTACATTACTCAATTCCCACTTAAACTGAATTAATTCCTGACATAATAAAGTAGCTTATCAGTGATTATCAATAATGAAGCAATGATCACCTATTGATCATACAACAGACTGGTCAAAATGGCTCTATAAAACCCTAAAACTCCTATTCTTTTCCCAAGATCCAAAAATACCTACTGAATACCAGTGATACTCAGGAACAGTGGAGGTAAAAATTACTAACCCATCTCACATCGACTTAACTCAATATTTGTAACCAACTCATTAGCCATTTCAAATTGTATTCAGGCTGTACCCTTGTATTTTAATAAGTAGTTAAGCTAGATAGATTGATATTTATCACCAGCTTCATATTCATTAAGATTATTTACTCACTAACTCTACTCATATTTGTACAACTCTATTAAGCCTATATATAACCTCTTTCATTACCATTTTACTTGAGCAGATTTACCACTACTGTGTATTGGTTAATCAATATTATACTTAAGCAAAATGATATCAGAGATGATTAGCTCATAACTAACTCCTGACAAATATTAAATGGTAGCAATTTTGTTTTCATATGGTATAATAGCTGCACACAGAGCTGGAAAGACAGGTTGTCATCAATCTGAAACCCTTGACAAGTGATCCAAAACTATTCCCAATTGAAGTGAAAGGTTATGTTATTGCAAGACAGCCTATTGTCAAACTCAACTTCCAAAACTGGATCTGGTGGCATCAACAGTCAAGGTATGCCTTTGTATATAAAGGTTAAAATAACCTGTTCAATGCCAAATGGACAAAAACCAACAACTCATCACCAAAGCTCATTAAATCCAATGCTTTTGCAATTTCTACCCTATTATTCACTTTCTCACAAGAACTACAGCCAGTAATACTTCAAAATGACTATTTTCTCAAGTCCCTGAAAGTGCTAGCCAAGGTCTGTGGCCAACACTCCATTATCACCTTATGTAAAAAACTCTTTAAACTTGTTAATCTTACTTATTATCCCAATACTTCCCTTCAAAAACACACTTGAAAATTTACAATCTATACAAAAATTTCCAAAGCTGTGCTTCAGAGGTAATACTTTTCAGATGTATATTGGCAAAGGAGTTGTTTCTGAAATACTACTAATGAGCATTGGATAAGACCTGTCAGGCTGAGTCTATGATAAAATCATTATAAATGTATTTAAAGCCTTTAAATATGACTGTGACACGGTAGAAAGTATTAAAAAAGGTTATGAGGATTGAAAATGGTTTAATTTAATAATAAAAGGGCTTTACTATATTAAATATAGTGGTGGTGAGCGCTGTTGAAAGCCCTGGGTGCAGCTTTACCTGTTGGGTTACAATAATAAATACTACAATTATTAAAATTTTAATTATACCTGTTTAATACCCAAGAGTAAAACTGTTTTTGACAGTTTACTATGTAGGGTATTCAAGAGCAGGATGAGGAAAGCTATTCTGGCTGTGAAAAGCCTCCTTTTTATCCTGGAATGGGGTTGAAAGGCTGTTAGGCCTTTCCACGTAGAGGAAGTGAAGATTTTTTCACTCTCTAAGACAGGCTTGTGGTTTGCAAGGACCTGTATAGCCTGTATTGGGCTCAGATGTGGTTTTGAAACCACATCTGGGCAGTTTTCACCTGGGGACCACATAGCTCTCTTCTGATGTGTATGACGCGTAGAATGCTGTACAGAAACTGTATGGGACCCCAGTATTGACTGATGTATGAGGTATTGAAGTATAAAAATGCTTCTTTGTCAGTTTGACACCTCATAATCATGGCTATGGGATATTATCCCATGATAAGGCTGTATTGGTCAGAATGTGGCATTTTGACCTTAAAACAGCCATACCTTTGTCAGTTTTTCAGATATCAACCTCAGAATTGGTTCAGTGTGTATCCCTGTATGTATTCTACACAATGATATCTTATTTGATATGGTTATCATTAAATATGGCAAAGTTATGCCATGTACAAGATTTTTGTACATATGCGTGGTTTAGGCAAAAAGCTGTATTGGGCTTGTTTGCCCAATAACTTCTGCTATAGTTCAGATATGAGGAAATGGATGAAACCATCAGATATCCCTGATTGTTCTCTTTCCAAAAAGTCCCCACTTTAGGTATCTCACACTAAAACTGTAGAAGTTATATGAGAGGTGAATGTTTTGTTCACCCTTATTTGGCCTGAATTTGACCATAACTTCAGTAATACTGCTGCTAGCTCAGTTTTTCTGGTACCATTGAGTAGCCCTGACTTAGACCTTCATTTTGCATACCCATTTGATGGGGTTAAGCGTCTTACTCTGTATTTCAGATGAGAGGTGAAAATTAAGGTTTATGCTCAACAATAATTTTGAGCATGAATAACTTTTTTATTCTTTGTCCTATGATGATGGGCCTTGTATATTGGGAAAGGAGTGAGTTTACTCTTTCTCTTGATACCTTTTGAGCTAATTTGGCTCAGCTCCATGTTTTGGTGGTATCTTGGCTATACCATTGGTTTATGGTATTTTGGCTGTCATGCTTGTGCTCTGGTTTTGAGTCACAGGCTGACATACCCTCCCTCTAAAAAAGGCTCATCATTGATGAGACTGTTAAGTCCTCCTCGAGGCTCTGGATCTCCTTAAATGAAGGTTCCCATCTGGTATGGCATCTTCTGCCAACCATTTGTCTTTATCAGCTGTTTGGTTCTTGAATCTGATTAAGTATTGTCTTTGATCCTTCCCATTAAGTCTGATCTTCCTGGCCCTGATGATTTTACTCACAGGTCCAGGGGAGTCCTCCACTTCCACTATATCAGGTGGTGTGGGGTTCTTCTTCCTGGAGGGGAATTTGTCCTCCTCTGTTTGGAAGTATGGCTTGACCAAACTTACTGGAAAGACTGGGTGCTTTCTGGAAAATTCCTCTGTAATTTTGACTTCCACTGTATTCTTCCCTATCAATTTAATGATAGTGAAGGGCCCTACAAATGAATCTCTCATTTTCTTAGGTCCTTTAAGATTATTAAAGTTCAGTGTGGAAACTAGCACCTGGTCCCCTTCCTTAAAGTCAGGTTCCATGTGTGTCTTGTCCCAACTCTGCTTATTATATTCTTTTGCCTCAGCTATGCATTTGGCAGCTGTGTCACAAGCCCTCTTCCACATATCATGGAATTCTTTGGCTGTGGGGTGGATGGTCAGAAGATTCTTCTTCAAGTGATCCACAGGCAATAGGGGATTCCACCCTTTCTCTACCACTGCAGCCATTTTTCCTGTGGTAGAGTGCTGACTTGTATTATAAGCCAGTTGGACAGCTGGTAGAAGGGTAACCCAGTCATGGGTGTATCCCTCATGGTCCTTGTATTCCATGCCATAGGCACAGAACCTTCTAAGGATGTCTTCCATTTTCTGGATCATCCTTTCAGCTAGGCCATCTGTTTGTGGATGGTAAGCTGTGGAGAATGCAAGCTTGGTGCCAAGCATGTCATATAAGTTGGTCCAAAATTCAGATGTGAATTTTGGGTCCCTATCACTAATGATTATCTTAGGGACTCCACAGGTGGATATGATGTTATTCCAGAATAACAGAGCAGTATCCATGGCTGTGTCCTCTTTATGGCATGGTAGACACCTCATTCTCTTGCTGAACCTATCAACTATGATTAGGCAGGAATTGTAGTTTTCTTTGCCTCCTGGGACAATTCCTGTGACCCAGTCCATCATAATGGTCTCCCATGGGTGTTTGGGTTCCTCTATATGTTGAAGTAACCAATACTTCTTCCCATGTTTTCTATTTGCCTTTTAGCATCTTTCACAAGTGTTGATGTATTCACTCAACTCTTCTTCCCACTTGGGCCACAAAGCTGTGCTTGCTACCCTCTCTCTGGTCCTGTCTTCACTCATGTGTCCCATATAGGGGCAGTCATGAAATTCCTGTAGGATCAGAGAGATGTGGTCTCTGTCTACTACTGTGAGTGCACTTGTGTGCTTCTCTCTGTGGTAAAGCAGACCATCCACAAGGAAGAACTTGTTATCCTTGTAGGCCCTCAACCAGGGTTCTTCCAGCTGGGATTCCAGCTCTGGACTCCTGTACTTTTTTTGAAGGAGTTGTAGTAATACGCCACACTGTTTGTGTTTGGCATAAGACTTCAGTACTGCACTGAAAAATTCATTGTGCAGTTCTGAGGAGCTTATTCCCAGTATGGGAGTTTCTGTCCCTTCTGAATCAGTGTTCCCACTGTCAAGGGTACCACTTCCTGGTGCCCATTCAGAGAATCTGAAGTTCCTCCTCCTATCTATTTCCATTAAATGGATGAGGATCTTGGCTGCAACTTCAGGGTCATAAGCTGGATTGCTCTTGACATTATCCAGTGGCCACCTGCTGAGGCCATCTGCATTGGTATGGCTTGTACGTTCTTTTTATATGATGGTCATGTTCCCTCTATACTCCTGGATGGCTATTTGCCATCTCAGAATGTGTCCATTTGTAGTCTTCATGTTCAGTAAAGACTTCAAGGCTGTGCAGTCTGTGTAGACTTCAAAGACTGCACCCTCCAGATAATAATGGAATTTCTCCAGAGCCCAGACTAAGCATAGACATTCAGTCTTGGTGGCCCCATACCTGGCTTCTGAATATTTCAGTTTCCCAGAGATGTAACATATTACTCCCTCTCTTGGTTCACTATCCACAATTTGTCTTTGGTGAAGGGCTGCTCCTAAGCCTTTGCTACATGCTGCATCTATATATAACTTGAATGGTAGTTCAAAGTCAGGCAAGATGAGCACAGGTGCATTTGTGAGTTCATGTTTGGTCCTCTCATATGCATCCCTTCTGGCCTTGGTAATCTCAAAAACTATATCTTTTGAACATAACCTGTATAAACTACTAGTTATGTGGGCAAAATTCTTGATGTGGCTTCTATAGTAGCTAGCAAACCCAAGGAAATATTGCATCTCTTTGATGCTCTTTGGTACTGGCTTTTGCAGTACTTCTGCTACTTTATTCTGGTCAATTGCCAGACTAAGACCTGAGACTTTATGTCCTAGAGCTAGTAGCTCTTGTTGGCCAAAATTACACTTTTTCAGTGAAATCTTCAGATTGATGGGTGTACATTTACTTAGAACTCTGTCTATGTATTTTACATGGTCTTCCCATGTCTCTGAGTATATAATGATATCATCAATATATACCACCATCCAGCCTTCCAATATTTCTTCTTGAAATATTGTGTTCATCATCCTTTGGCAGTGGGCTGGTGCATTTTTGATGCCAAATGGCATCCTGGTATTCTCATATATGCCCATATGGCATATTATTCTGAGTAATTTCATGGAGTTTGGTTTAACTCCATTTTGGTGGAAGCCTTTCATACAATCCATTTTGGTTATGTATTTGGCTTTAGCCAGTTTATCCAAGGCATGAGGTATCATGGGTATAGGGTACCTGTCTGCTTTTGTGTAGTTATTCAGAGCTCTGAAGTCTCCACACAGTCTAGACTTGCCATAATTCCAGGTGATTAGGACAGGGGTGGTGATTTCCACTATCTCATTATGTCCAGTCTTTCTGATGACATCCATGTCCAGTAGTTCATTGATGTGTTTTTCAATTTCTTTCCTGGTTTCCAGGCTTTCTGGATAAGGAGGTCTCCTGAGCATGGGTGGATAAGGTCTTTCCACTTCCAGATATAGTTCTATATCATGGCCTTTGATCTTGCCTAGTGGTTCTTCACCAATGGCGAATGCTGGTCTGTTCTTCCTCAGCATCTTCAGTAAGCTTAGTTTTTGTTTACTGGTGAGGGTAGTGCTAAACTGTCCCTCCCTGAATTCATTCAGAATTTCTTCCAGTGGATCTTGAGAAGATATCTGGTATATATCAAGTGAAAATTTCTTTTCCTTGTTGGTACCAATTGTAATGTGCCTATTTTTACTGTTGTAAATATCTATGCCATACATCCTCTGGTAGTCTGTTCCCAGTAAGAGCCCTTGGATGTGGGCATTGTCAAGTACTACAAACTCTGGGTTGAGTCTTATATTACCTTTACTATGGGGTATAATTATGTCTTTGATAATTGTCCCAATAGAAGTCATCTTCCCTGATGCACTTTTAAAGTTCTTTGCCTTGGTGGGCAAGAGCTGTTCTTCCCAATTTGGGAAGTGGTTGTCCAGATATTCTCTGGCCACTATGAAGCAGTGTGCTCCACTGTCAATGATCAGTGGATGCTGAGCATTGTCAATACAGACAGTCACTTTTGTGGCTGTTCCATGTATATATGCCACCCCTTTGGTTGGTGTAACCAGGAATGTTTGTGCATCTTGTGTATTTTTGCACAAGTTTTTGTTGGCAGTATCCTGTGGCATGCCTGCTTCCAACTGTATGTCCTGAATTTCTAGTGGGGTTTCTTTTTGGTATTCCACCAGAAATTCTTCTCTTGGGTCTTGATCATCATCAGATTTTTCTCTGATGGCATCACCCATGGAGTCTGATTCAGAATCCTCTGTTGGGGATTCCTCCTCTGGGATTTTCTCAATGGCATAGACTTTTTTCTTTGCCTTTGGACAGTTGTTGGCATAGTGGTCTGTTGAACCACAATTGTGACAAGGATTCTTCTTTTTTGTCACTTCTGCCACCCTTTCTTTGAGTTTGTCTTCAAACTCTACCCTGAAAGGTTGTTTCTCTTTAAAACTACTGTTCTCATATGGGGTGAATTTCCCTATATTAGTTCTCTTCCTTATGTCTTGTAAGGTGTTAGCAATGTCATCTAGAGTGCAATTTTGGTTGCATATGCATTTTACTGCATGCTCTAGCTCTCCTGGCAGTTGTGTCAGAAGTTTGTTATTCCTCATTTGGATGTTCATCTGAGGATCAATGGCTTCAACTCTTTGAGACTGTCTAAGACACCACTCATATGGATATTTGTCCACAGAGTATTTGTCATTTTCAAATGACATGGTATTTTGCCATATCCAAGTACCATTACTTTACTTTTGGATGATTTGACTCTTCCACCATGGCCAGTTTCTTCTGCCATGGATTTCTTTCATTTCTGTGTACCATATACTAGCATGACCTTTAAATGCTGTATTCAGTCTAGCAGTAATCCAGTAATCTGGTATGCCTAGTACATCAATGAAGAGTCCATCAATATAATCTATGAGCTCCATATGATCATATTCTCCTGTTCCAGCAAATTTGGGCCAGCTTGAGGCCTCAGGAAGCTGTTTCAAGGCTTCCTTCTCTGAATAAGACATGCCATCTCCATCCTGGTATTGTGATGAAGATCTTGCCTTATTCATCAACATGGCATCTGGTTTGATGTCATCTGGTTGATATGTATTCTCCAAAGCTTGGCCTTGTGGTTGGGGCTTCAATTTATGGTAGACATTAAGCAATTTGTTTATGTCTTGATCCAGACAATCCCTGTCCCTTTTGCTGTGGTGTTGTTCTTCCAAGACTAGATTCAGTCTTTTGTTGGTTTCTTCAGAGGCTTTGCTCAATTGAGCATGTCCTTCTTGAAGAGTTTTAGCAATTTTATCCATGGAGGCTGTTAATTTCTTCATCCTCTCATGGCTTGCATCAAGTTCTGCAAACTAATTTTGAGTTTGCTCAGCATATTGGGACATTTGTAACCACAGTGTATCACTGTTTATGTTACTCTCAGGTGTAATGATATTATGTTCAATCTGAGTGGGGGTAATGTTTCTATTACTAGGACTACTGATTCTAGAGTGGTTTACAACTACTTCTGGTTCTTGTGCACTTCTTTCACCAAATCCAACAACTTCTGGATCATGGGGTCTGACTCTCCCTGCCTTTGGTTGAAAGAGGTCTTGTTTTTCCCCTTTTATCCTTTTCTTCTCCTGGAAACGTCCTGGAATTGTGAAGAGTGGTGACTCCTGGTCATTGATTTGTTGGTGTCTGAATGGTATGAAGCCACTGGAGAGCTGATTTGGCCTGCTCCTTGTGAGCCTGAAGGAATCTGAGTAGGCCCTGTCTGGGTTAACTGTTCTTCTATAGCTTAGATAGTGGCTTGATTCTCCCTTATCCTCTGTGCCCTTTCCTCCAGGAGTCTGAACTGCCTGGTAGGATTCCAACCTTTGGTGATTACCATAAGGTCTTTGAAGTCTATCTCTTTGAGACAGATCTTCTGGCAACTTGCTCCAAGCTCTGCCCAGTGAGATGCCAGGTTGAACCTCTTGTTTTCCATGCACCATTGAAACAAATCTTTGAGGAGTTGGTGGAGCTGAAGAACTTGATCCATATCCTTCCAGTCCTCTGGTCTGAGGTTCCTGTTGAATTGGAGTGTGAATGGTAGGGTTTTTATTATCTCCCTCATTGTTTTGCCATCCACCACTGTGTCCAAGGTGTCCTCTTACAGGTCTTCTGGTTCTAGACAAGCCTTCTCTGCCCTCTGGCTGGTTCCTTTGGAAGCCAAGGTCTCTGAGGTATACAGGTGACATATCAGTGTTTACAAGCATTCAAAAACTTTATATTCTTAGGGTATTTACCTTTGACTGTGCCTTGTACAAATTTGTTGTCTGTTGATTTGGGCAATTTACCTTTAGAGGTTACAACTGGGTTAATTATGGTAATCTTCCCTGTACAAGTTGTTAAGGTTGGTTTACCTTGTATTGATGCAGAGTTTTGTGGCTTTCTACTCCTCTAGGTGGCTATTGGTGTCCACTTCTTTGCTGTAATCAGGCCTTCACTGTGCCTCTTTCCTTTGCCCTTGCTGCCCTCTGGTTCTGGGGGTGTCACTGGTGTGTTGGCCTGTGACTGGGTTTCAAGTGGGATATAATTTTCTTCCACTGAATCAAAGTAGGAAAAGAGGGCTTATGTCAGTTAAGACTTCTTAAAATGCTGTTTGCACGTCTAAGAATGGCCTCTGGGCTTGTATATCACTACAATATGCCCTTTATAATGACAGTGTAATTGAATTAACAATTCCACGTCAGAATTACAGCTTTTGGTACCCTGTTACACTGTTTGTGCACCAGTATCCCACAGATTCACTTGTGGTTATCAAGTGTGATCTGTATAAGTGTAATTGAGTCAAAAATACACTTAACCACGCCTCAACTGTTGGTTTTACAGTCAGAGGTGTCCTTATTTAATCAAAAATACAGGACTTATTGATGGCTTATGTGTTTTTATATGCAAAACACACCAAAAATAAAGGTCTTGTGGGTATTAACCACGTGACAGATACTCTTAAAATATGAGTAAAAGATGGTAAATAGACCAATTTGATAAATAAAATATATATTTTTTAAGAGAAAATACGCCTAAAAAAATGTCAGAAATAAAGAAAATAAGTGAAAAAACTTACTTTTAAGGTCCAAAAAAGGTTTAAAAACACGGCCAGGCCCCCAAAATGTCAGGCTGAGTCTATGATAAAAGTATTATAAATGTATTTGCAACTTTTAACTATGACTGTGACATGGTGGAAAGGATTGAAAATGGTTTAATTTAATAATAAAAGGGCTTTACTATATCAAATATAGTGGTGGTGAGCGCTGTTGAAAGCCCTGGGTGCAGCTTTACCTGTTGGGTTACAATAATTAAAACTATAATTATACCTGTTTATTACCCAAGAGTAAAACTGTTTTTGACAGTTTACTATGTAGGGTATTCAAGAGCAGGATGAGGAAAGCTATTCTGGCTGTGAAAAGCCTCCTTTTTATCCTGAAATGGGGTGGAATCTTGTGGTTTTTCAAGGACCTGTATAGCCTGTATTGGGCTCAGATGTGGTTTTGAAACCACATCTGGGCAGGTTTCACCAATACAGGGTGAAAATCTTCACCTGGGGACCACATAGCCCTCTTCTGACATGTATGACACGTAGAATGCTGTACAGAAACTGTATGGGACCCCAGTATTGACTGAATTAGAAGTTATTGAAGTATAAAAATGCTTCTTTGTCAGTTTGACACCTCATAATCATGGTTATGGGATATTATCCCATGATAAGGTTGTATTGGTCAGAATGTGGGATTTTGACCTTAACACAGCTGTAACTTTGTCAGTTCTTAAAATATCAACCTCAAAACTGAATCAGTGTGTAGCCCTGTATGTGTTCTACACAATGGTACCTTATTTTATATGGCTATGATTAAATATGGCAAAGTTATGCCATGTACAAGATTTTTGTACATATGCATGGTTTAGGCAAAAAGCTGTATTGGGCTTGTTTGCCCCATAACTTCTGCTATAGTTGAGATATGAGGAGATGGATGACACCATCAGATATCCCTGATTGTTCTATTTCCAAAAAGACCCCACTTTTGGTATCTCACACTAAAACTGTAGAAGTTAGATGAGAGGTGAAAGTTTTGTTCACCCTTATTTGGCCTGAATTTGACCATAACTTCAGTAATACTGGTTCTAGCTCAGTTTGGCTGGTACCATTTGATATCCCTGACTTAGAGCTTGATTTTTCATACCCATTTGATGGGGTTAAGCCTCTTACTTGGTATTTCAGATGAGAGGTGAAAATTAAGGTTTATGCTCAGCAATAACTTTGTTATTCTTTGTCCTATGATGATGGGACTTGTATATTTGGAAGGGGGTGATTTTACTCTTTCTTTTGATACCTTTTGAGCTAATTTGGCTCAGCTCCATGTTTTGGTGGTATCTTGGCTATACCATTGGTTTATGGTATTTTGGCTGTCATGCTTGTGCTATGGTTTTGAGTCACAGGCTGACAAGACCCCTCACTTACAGGACTTTTGAAAACGCGCTACTAGGCTACCCCCTTCAACCTAGACCAAATAGCTACTCAACTACTAGTTGAAGACAGTTTTATGTTCAGAAAGCCTCTTTAATCCACCTTGTACCTAAACCAGCCTAAAAAACTCTATTGGTCACCTCATCTCAATGTCACAACCATGGCAATTCACCTCCTTGGATCCCCATATGGCATATCAAGCCACGGTTCCTTTATGGCCAATTGGCCATATCCATCACCAGTGGCCAATATGGCCACGTCATTATCTTATGGACCATTTATGGCCATTTGTGTTTTGGGGCCTTCATGGCCCTTCACCTCAATCCAGAACCCATAGCGGCAATTTATGCCCAAATGGGTATTTCTGGTCATTTCCCTCAAAACCAGGGGAAATGGCCCAAATGGCTGTTTTTGGCCATTTGGGCTCATAATGCGCATTTGCGCATTTTTGCGCATTTTGCGCACTTTTGCGCATTTTGCGCATTTTTGCGCACTTTGCGCATTTGCGCACTTTTGCGCATTTTGCGCATTTTTGCGCACTTTGACGCAAAGTGTCCAAAAGACACTTTCCCGCCTTTTGGGCCAGTTTTTGGCTCAGAACCCAAAAATGGCCAAAAACCCCAAAAGGCCCAGAAACACCATTCCAAGCTCTGAAGCCATTACATCCATCCTTTTCCCTCTGCCTTTCCACCTCAAGACCTTTGGACGTAATCTTCTTGCCAATCAACCAATATGCCATAGATGATGTTATATATCTTTGTGCATCATTTTTCAACAGCAATTCAATGGTGGCAATATCAAATGCTCATTTCAACATTCCAACATCTCATCACGTCATCAAGGCACCCAATCATTCAGAGGAATCATCAAGGCTCAAGAGCAAGTGTTTCAACGTCAAAGACCAATGACGCCATCAAGCAGTCATTGGTTATTCTCACTCCAAGTATTCCTTCCAAGGGAATACTGTCAATTCATTCTCAAGTGTATTCAAGAGGCAGTGCCAAAAAGAAGTTGTCAAGTGTCAAAGCTCCACTCAATCCATCTTGGCAACCATATTCATTTCAATACAGTCTGGATCCATCAAGACCTGTATTTCATTTTCAATCATGGGAAAATCATTCAACCCAATTCAATTTCAATATTAGCCAGCTGTATCAATTCCCAAAACAATCAATACAGCCTCAAGGATCAATACAGATCAGTTTTCAGCCTGAAGAACTCAAGCTCCCAACTTTTCACATATACCGGCTACCCTTTCCACCCTGGGGGGTTTTTCCCCAGTTAATTAATATATTTTGATTTTATTTTATCTCTATTTTCTTTTCACTTTAGTTAAGCAAATACTGATATTATTAAGTCAGTCATTTAGCACTTTTCTCTTTTCTCTTTCTTCGCCTGTCAATGGATATTTGGTGGTCATATCCTTACTAATTCCATTATTCATTTTTGGCAGGTTGAAACAGTGATTAAGGACTTACTTGGTTGGCTCTTTGGCCATTTGGCTTCCCTTTCCTCTTTTGCATCTCATCTTGTACCTGCATATCTTTTAGAGGAATTCATTCTTATTATTTTTATTCTTTATCCTTTTGGAGTCTTCCAAGTGAGTTCCCTGATTGCTGAGTGCCAGGCCACTCTTGTATTTCTGTCCAAGAGCCCCTGTGACATTATATTAATTAACTCATAATTTCTTTTTCATTCTGTTCATTCTTTCTTTATAATTTCATTCACTCATTTCATCGAAATTATGATTCTTTTACGCTTATGAACTTAATGATTCATTGTCATCTCTCAATTTTCTTTCATTCATTCTTCATTTTGAAAATTGAAAGCTGACCCATTTTTTATTTTTGTTATTCTTTTTTAAAATCTTTTCAAATAATCAAATTTTCATTCTCATTCATAATTCAGGCGTCATCTTGATTTTCTTTGATTTTCAAATTTTTCATCAAGATATTCAGACACGTTATTCACATCAAGATTCATAATTGATTTTTTCTTCAAGAATTTTGATTTTTAAAGAATAATTCACTTGATTTTGATTGATTGATTGATTTGACATATTTGATTTTGACCTCAAGAAAATCGATTGACCTGAAGATTTCATTGATTTTGCTGATTTTTTCACATCAAGAATTTTGACATAAATTGATTTTCTTCAAGATTTCATTTGATTGATTGATTTTCTGCAAGATTTTGATTTTGATTGATTTGATTCATTGATTTTTTGACTTCAAGACTTCATTTGATTTTGATTTATTGACATACTTGAAGATTTCCATTTTGATTCATTGATTTTCCTCAAGATTTGATTGTTGACTCTTTTCACTTCAAGCAAATTTTGATTTTTAATTCATTTATTTCATTTTATTCCTGATATCATGCCTGTTCAACACTCACCTCCGGCAAGACAGACAAGATCTCAGGCCAGAGCTCAAGCTGTTCTCACTCCAACTCCAAGAGCTCCTCTAGATGGCACCCCAGCAGTTCCTCAACTGAGGGCCCAATTAGATAGAGGACCCCGCATGGAAGGAGCAGCACCATCCAGGAAGGAAGGAAGAGGGCCAAGAAGATCATGTTCATTTTCAGGAGTAGTTGGCGGATTTCCAGGAACTTCAAGGACTATTTTCAAAGGTCCAGGTGAAGATGGTGAAGAGGAGGAGGAGAATTCTGTGGAAGAGGAAGAGTCTGATGGTACTGAAGGTGTCCCTGCTCCGGTGGAGGCATCCCAAGGTACTGGAGGGCCAACTCTAGCCCAGTCTAATCAGCCTGTCTCTCATCAGTCTGAACCATCTTTATTGGCCATCATGCAGCAAATGACTCAGATTATGGCCAATCTTCAAGAAGCTTCATCTTCTGAAGCATCAAGACCACCAGCCTTCAAGACTCCATCTATGAAGGCACCGGAATGCTTTGATGGGACTCAGCCCTTCAAAGTTAGAAGCTTTATTCAGTCTTGTCAATTGATTTTTCATAATGATCCGGCAAACTTCGCTCAAGACAGAAAGAAGGTCCTTTATGCCACTTCATTTCTCATTGGCAGGGCTGCAAAATGGATTGAGCCTTATCTTTCCAATCTCACCAATCAAGATTCAAATTACCTTCTCAATTCTTGGCTTTTATTTGAATCTCAACTCTTCACTTTATTTGGTGACCCGAATGAAGTCAGAAAAGCAGAAGCTGAGTTGGATTCTTTAAGAATGAAAGAAGGTGGGCATGTATCCTTATACATTGCTGATTTCAGAAGCTTAGTCTCAAGAATCGGGGATTGGGGTGAAAGAGCTCTCATCCATCATTTCAGGAAGGGATTGCCATCCAGGATTTTGGATCAATTGGCCTCCCATCCTTCAAGAATTGACTCTCTTCAAGACTTAATGGACGTTACCCTGGAACTTGATACCAGGTACCATGAGAGGCAAAATGAAAAGGGTCATCATCAAGAGAAGAAGCCAGAAGCCTCAAAGTCAAGTTCTTCTCATCCTCAAAATTCTTCAAGCTCAAGTCAAAAGAAAAAGAAGAATTTTCAGAAGAGGGACAAGCCCCATTCTTCTTTGTTGAATAAAGATTTCAAGCTCATGAACTCTGAAAAAGAAAGAAGAATCAAAGAGGGTCTTTGTACCTATTGTGGTGGGAAGCATAGTCTTGAGTCCTGTTTCAAAAGGCCTCAAAACAAGCTTACCCAACCGTCAGGCAAATTTCCCAGCCAGGGAAAAGCCTGAGTGAAGATCATGTTGTGTTCAATGGTCTTCACAGTTTTCCATCCAGAGCACAATTGTGCATTCTGAATACTGGTGTCAAAAATTATCTTAAATTTTTTGTTTTTTCTTCTCTCTCTGATATGTTTTACAGTATTCTCATTGATTCTGGTGCTACCAACTCATTTATTGCAAAGCAGTTTGTTCACAAGTATTCTTTGACCATGTCAGAACTCCCGGAGAAGATTCCCCTTATTATTCTTGACTCCTCTGAGTCTCCTTCTTTATTTGTGACTCACCATACTAAATATATGGTTGAGCTCCCTTCCTTCCCAAGCTTTGAATGGGACTTTTTAGTCATTGATACTCCCAAGGGAGAAGACCTCATATTGGGCTTTGACTTTCTTAATCATTTTAATCCGTTTATTGATTGGAGGCAAGGATTGATCACCTTTAATTCTGATCATAAGGACTATAATGATCCTTCAATTTCTTTCAGTAATGACTTTTCTTCTGCCAAATCATGTGCAGCTCTGGTTGGTGATTCTAGAACACCATCATTTCCGTCTTCTGTCCATATTCCTTCCCTTAATTCCCATCAGTCATTACTATCATCTAGAGATGAAGTCTTCAAAGAGATTCAAGATGTTGGAGAAGATAATTATGTATCTTCACTTCATCTCTTCTTTGGGAATATGGACCTTCCTCCTTCATCTTATCATGACTCCCTGGAGGAGTTGTGGGATGAAGAGGAAGAGCCAGAAGAAATAGAAACCGTGATGAAGGTTGTTCCTTCTGTTTATCACCAATATTTGGATGTATTTTCCAAGGTGAAAGCAGAGAAACTTCCTCCTCACCGCGCCTGTGATCATCATATCGAGCTGGAGGGGTCTCTACCTCCAGTTGGGGTGATCTACTCTTTATCAAACCAAGAGTCAGATACACTCAGGGCCTACATTTCAGAGAATGTAGAGAAAGGTTTCATCCGGCCAAGCTCCTCTTCTACAGGAGCACCTGTTCTTTTTGTCAAAAAGAAAGATGGTGGCCTCCGTTTGTGTGTTGATTACCGCAAACTCAATGCTGTTACTAGGAAGAACAAGTATCCTGTTCCTCCTATGAATCAGCTTCTCACTGTTTTCAATGGTTCTTCTATCTTCTCCAAGATTGATTTGCGTGGTGCATATAACCTGCTCAGAATCAAGGAAGGTGATGAACATTTGACTTGTTTTAGAACCAAATATGGTAGATATGAGTACTTGGTTATGCCATTTGGGCTTACCAATGCTCCTGCTTCTTTTCAAAATCTCGTCAATGATATTTTTTATGATCTTCTTGATGTTTATGTTGTGGTTTATTTGGATGACATTATGGTCTTTTCCAAATCTGAGGAAGAACATTTCACTCATGTGTCCACTGTTCTTTCCAGACTCAGAGCCAATAACCTCTTTGCTAAGGCGTCCAAATGCCTATTTCATGTTTCTAGTGTGGAATATCTTGGTTATGTAGTTTCTTCTGAAGGCCTCAAGATGGACCAAGCAAAAGTCCAGCAAATTCTCAATTGGCCACCTCCAAGAAACCTCAAGGCTCTTCAATCATTCCTTGGCTTTGCCAATTTTTACCGCCGTTTCATCAAGAATTATTCAAAGAAAATTAGTTCACTCACAAGTTTCCTCAAGAAAGATTCCCGTTTTCCCCTCAATGAGGAAGCTCTTAGACAGTTTCATCAACTCAAAGAGGCATTCACCACTGCTCCAATCCTTCTCTACCCACCATTGTAGAGACCGATGCATCAGATTATGCCTTGGGTGCTGTACTGAGTCAGGTCTCTGACTCAGGAAAACATCCCATTGCATTTGATAGCCGCAAGCTTCTCCCAGCTGAGCTCAATTATGAGATTCATGACAAGGAACTCCTTGGCATAGTCTGGGCTCTCAAGCGCTGGAGAGCTTTCCTTCTTTCTATTTCTTCCCCTTTTGAAGTTCTCACCGATCATTCATCTCTTCAATATTTCATGTCTTCCAAGATTCTCACTCGCCGTCAAGCCCGCTGGGCTGAATTTTTATCTGAATTTCATTTCTCAATCACTTACCGCCCTGGCCGCTTGGCCACCCTTCCAGATGCCTTGTCACGTCGGGACGACATTTACCCGGAGAGGGGGGAGGATTTCATCAGCAAGAATCCAATGAACTATCAGAAGATAATTAAGCAAGATGAAATTCAAGCCTCAAAGTTTTTTGCAGTCAAGGTGGATTCATTTTCAAATTTGATTGATTCAATTCAGAAGGCAGTATGGCAAGATTCTCAATATAGAAGTGTCCTTGAAGATTTGGGTAAAGGTAAATCTGTCCAAGATTATTCTCTTGATTCCTCTTCCAAACTTCTCCTTTTCAAAGATCGGGTGGTGGTCCCAAATGACCCCACAATTCAACTCAATATACTTCAAAATCGGCATGACTCTCCTCTAGCTGGACACCCTGGCCAAGAGAAGACTCTCAAACTTGTCAAGCGGGATTTCCACTGGTCCGGCATGACTCAATTTATCAAGGATTATGTCTCATCCTGTCAACAGTGTTCAAGAAACAAAAATATTCATCACAAGAAGTTTGGACTCCTCAAGCCTCTTCCAATTCCAAGTGGTCCTTGGATTTGTCTTTCAATGGATTTCATCACTCAATTGCCACTGTCCAATTCCTTTGACTCAATTTTAGTCATAGTGGACAGATTCTCAAAAATGGCGGTTTTTATTCCAACAATAGCTTCAATCACTTCATTAGATTTGGCCCATTTATTCATCAAGAATATTTTCTCAAAGCATGGCCTTCCTTCAAGCATTGTTAGTGATCGAGGTTCACTTTTTGTTTCTTCCTTTTGGACCAACCTTTACAGAGAGGGTAAATCAGATACTAGAACAGTACCTTTGGATGTATGTCAGTTATCATCAAGATGATTGGAACACCTGGCTCCCTCTGGCTGAATTTTCCTACAATAACTCTGACCACTCTTCAACAAAACAATCACCGTTTTTCACTGTTTATGGAAGAGATCCTCATTTTGACTCAGTTCACATCACTCAAGACACTCCGGCTGGAAAGTTATCAACAAAAATCCAATCAGTACAGCAAGATGTCAAGAGAGAACTTGAAGTTGCCATAAACAGGTTTAAGAGGTATGCAGATAAAAGTAGAGCAAGTCCACCTGTTTTCAATCCCGGTGACATGGTATGGCTTTCTTCCAAGAACATCAAATCAACCAGACCCACCAAAAAGCTGTCTGAAAGATGGCTGGGTCCTTTTCCAATCTTGAAGAAAGTCAGCACTCATGCCTACCACCTCAAGCTTCCATCTCAATGGAAATCCATCCACCCAGTTTTCCACATTTCCCTTTTGGAACCAGTCAAGACGTCAACAATCCCAAATAGGCATCAAGAGCCTCCTCCTCCAATCACCATTGAAGAAGAAGAGGAATGGGAAGTCTCTCAAATACTGGACTCAAAGCTCAAGAGAGGAAAATTATGGTATCTGGTGGAATGGAAAGGTTTCAGTCAAGACCCAGAAAGATCCACTTGGGAACCAACCAAAAACCTCAAGAATTGTCCTGAACTTGTCAAAGATTTTCATTCGTTATATCCTGACAAGCCTGGGCCGAATTCTTCAAAAGCTTGATTCATTATGGTGCTTGGTGGGGAGAGGAATTACCAAAAGTAAGTCCCACTCCTGGTATGCACCTTTAGGGGTATTCTACTCTTTTGTTGTAAGCATCACCTTGGCCACTCTGTGAGCACTTTGCAATTTTGGACACAGATCTTTGGCATGGCTTTCAACTTCATTTCCAATCTTATGGCCATTTTCACTTGGGACAATGGGCCATTCACTTTTCAATTCATTTCCAAGATTCCAAATTCAAATTCATTCCTTCAACACTTTGTTTTATTTTATGGCACTGGCGGGAGTGGTAATTACCAAAAGTAAGTTCCTCTCCTGGTTTGCACTTCCCTGAGGGGTCTACAATCTTGTCAAAACATCACCTTGGCCACTTTGTGAGCACCTGGCATCAAATTTATCTTTCCAGGTCCTTGGCCAATTTCAAAATCAGTTATCAACCTCCGTGATGAAGATTGGAACCTCCTCAAGATTCAATTCATTTCTTTTTTTTCTTTTTCCTTTTCTTTTCTTAATTTCATTTTCATTCTTTATTATTATTTTATTTTCATTTTAAATTTTCTTTTATCACGTCAATTATCACGTCAAAAATTTTTCATTCATTTTAAAATTCAATTCCAATCATGAAGCCAATGTCAAAAGAAGATCAAGCAAGTCCTGCGTCAAATGTCAAATTTTTAATATCAGTCTTCAAATTTTTTATCTTAATCAGTCCTCTTGAATCACTCTCTCAGAATCTTTCCAATAGCCTCAACAGGCTTCACCTTGTATTGGTGCTCAGGAGCTCACCATTTCAAGGTGGGGGGTACTGTCACAACCATGGCAATTCACCTCCTTGGATCCCCATATGGCATATCAAGCCACGGTTCCTTTATGGCCAATTGGCCATATCCATCACCAGTGGCCAATATGGCCACGTCATTATCTTATGGACCATTTATGGCCATTTGTGTTTTGGGGCCTTCATGGCCCTTCACCTCAATCCAGAACCCATAGCGGCAATTTATGCCCAAATGGGTATTTCTGGTCATTTCCCTCAAAACCAGGGGAAATGGCCCAAATGGCTGTTTTTGGCCATTTGGGCTCATAATGCGCATTTGCGCATTTTTGCGCATTTTGCGCACTTTTGCGCATTTTGCGCACTTTGACGCAAAGTGTCCAAAAGACACTTTCCCGCCTTTTGGGCCAGTTTTTGGCTCAGAACCCAAAAATGGCCAAAAACCCCAAAAGGCCCAGAAACACCATTCCAAGCTCTGAAGCCATTACATCCATCCTTTTCCCTCTGCCTTTCCACCTCAAGACCTTTGGACGTAATCTTCTTGCCAATCAACCAATATGCCATAGATGATGTTATATATCTTTGTGCATCATTTTTCAACAGCAATTCAATGGTGGCAATATCAAATGCTCATTTCAACATTCCAACATCTCATCACGTCATCAAGGCACCCAATCATTCAGAGGAATCATCAAGGCTCAAGAGCAAGTGTTTCAACGTCAAAGACCAATGACGCCATCAAGCAGTCATTGGTTATTCTCACTCCAAGTATTCCTTCCAAGGGAATACTGTCAATTCATTCTCAAGTGTATTCAAGAGGCAGTGCCAAAAAGAAGTTGTCAAGTGTCAAAGCTCCACTCAATCCATCTTGGCAACCATATTCATTTCAATACAGTCTGGATCCATCAAGACCTGTATTTCATTTTCAATCATGGGAAAATCATTCAACCCAATTCAATTTCAATATTAGCCAGCTGTATCAATTCCCAAAACAATCAATACAGCCTCAAGGATCAATACAGATCAGTTTTCAGCCTGAAGAACTCAAGCTCCCAACTTTTCACATATACCGGCTACCCTTTCCACCCTGGGGGGTTTTTCCCCAGTTAATTAATATATTTTGATTTTATTTTATCTCTATTTTCTTTTCACTTTAGTTAAGCAAATACTGATATTATTAAGTCAGTCATTTAGCACTTTTCTCTTTTCTCTTTCTTTGCCTGTCAATGGATATTTGGTGGTCATATCCTTACTAATTCCATTATTCATTTTTGGCAGGTTGAAACAGTGATTAAGGACTTACTTGGTTGGCTCTTTGGCCATTTGGCTTCCCTTTCCTCTTTTGCATCTCATCTTGTACCTGCATATCTTTTAGAGGAATTTATTCTTATTATTTTTATTCTTTATCCTTTTGGAGTCTTCCAAGTGAGTTCCCTGATTGCTGAGTGCCAGGCCACTCTTGTATTTCTGTCCAAGAGCCCCTGTGACACTCAACCACTCCAATCTGGAACAACTCAAACTTGCAACCAGAGTCACCAAATCACAATTTACTAATTTTACACCCCAGAGGCCAACCCCAACCCAATTCAACCAAGAACTAAAGCTTAAGGATAAGTTCAAAGTCTTCCTAGACAAATACATGGAGTAATACCTCAATAACTCACAATCAAAAAATAGTTGGTAAGACAAGATCTTAGAAGAAAGCCAAGGTTTCTATCTCTATATGGATCAAGGCAGCTCACTCCAAGTGATGTCCTTTGCCACTGAATCCAAAATCAAGCTAATCCATGACTCTGGCCCCTTCTGTTAAACTGTTTGCAATTTATCACTCATTTCCAACCCACAACCAACCAGGGTCTCAATTAGGACTTTATTGGGCACCATTGAGATCACCATGATGGGAAGGTTAATCTTGGTTAGATTCACACTATACCCTGTCTATTACACTCCCAAAAATGTTCAAATCTTATTTCAGCCTCTCAACTTGAATATAATGGCTTTAGATTCTATCAAAACAACAATATGATCATTGTTAAGTCGTGTAATAGAATAGTTCAAACTTTCCTCAGTAAAGTTAATTTGTAAATATCTCAATATAATGTCTCCTCAAATTTAATCCAGGAAGAACCTTCCTCTCCACCTGAAGCAGATTTGAATATTCCTTTAGGTCACCCATCAAACAAATATTTGAAGAATTTTCTACAACTTAACAAACTTAACCAGTCCATACCTCTTAATTTCATCAAGCACTTCCATGCTTTTAAATAATGCAAAATTAAAGCAGCACCACATATTCACCCCATCTCTTATGTAAATTCACCATTCAAAAAAAATCATTTTGATACACTAGAGATCACACCTATGGTGAGGAACTCCACCCAATACATCCTAGTCCTCCTAGACAATTTCTCTTGCTTCAATAGAATCTATCTCCTATCTCAAAAATTGAAATCTGAGTCAAAACCACTATCATTCATGAATGAAATAGAAAATAAAATTTAAAATTGGACAGCCTACCTCCACACTGATTGAGGCAAAGAGTTCTACTAAACAGCCTATTTCTCTGAAGTTGAAGCCATGGGTATCTTTGAGTTAGGACCATCTAGCAGTCCTCAGACTAATAGTATCACTGAATTATTTAACCAAACTCTTTTTACCAAATGCAGGTGTCTACTGGCCCAATCAAATTTACACATTGATTTCTGGAATGAAGCCGTCAATTTCTGATCTTCATTAATCAAACCTTTACCTTCTTTCAGTCTAAATTGGAAACAACCAGTCAGTGCATTATCACATAACAAGTCTACTATTGAGCCAATGTGTAACCTAAGCCATTTGATCACATTGTTTCTGAAGGTCTTTGTATCTAGATCCACTAGAACAAAGGTAATTCCACCATCCAAACCTCTAATTTACCTTGGCCCAGAAGACTACCCAGATGAAGGACAATTCTTTTACCCAAAAATCAATAGGATTGTAGTTAACAGATATTATACTCAAACAATGATTAAATTTTACTACTACTCACCAGATGTGGTTAACAAATCCTTTGTAATCCTTCTCTCCAGGTCTTTAACCACATCTCCACTTACTAGTCCAAATACATATGCAACCATCCCCCTACAACTCAGTAGTCCCACAATCAAAATCCCAAGGCCGCCTCAACCAACTGGACCAGCTCAAGTACCTGATCCTGAAGATATGGCTCTTCCTGAACAAGTATAAGTCATACCTACTTCACCATCTTGTATCCCAATTCCCCAGAAGAAGGGATACTTGTATGTACCACATTACATCACTGAACTAAAGAACACCAGTAGTAAGATTATCCCATAAAACATATTACCTACCTCTCAATTACACAAAGAGTCTCCAGAGGAGACATAATCATTAATGATTGTTGATGGTGCCCTATATCTTAATTAGGATATCCCCTTCAATATTTCACTCCAGAACACTGATGAACCCCCAAAATGGAAAGAGGCAATGGACAGGTAATTTTAATCACTTACTTCCAAGAACACTGGAGCTTTAGTTCCCCCACTGGACACAGATAAGAAAATTTGGGGTATGTAGTGTCTTTTAAGAAAGAAAATGGATTTGATGAAGTACTTAAGTATAAGGCTTTCTGGGTGTTCTTTGAAAACCATCAGGAGCACCTAATAAACTACCTTTCAGTAGGCTTATTGAGGAATTTCTAAAAAAATTCAAGGTTTATGCCGTAAAACCCAGAAAGAAGCCAACTTAACACCTAGGCTACATCCTGAGTTTTTAGCCAAATGGATAAATCATCATCCACCAGAAATACTTCTGCACTAAGATACTTTATGAGCTAAACATGCTGTCATCCAAAAGTATCAAGACCCCTGCTCCAGCCAGTATAAAAGATTTTGTGGTGTGAACCTCAACTCCCTTCTCCAATTATACAATGCAGAAAGCCCTTGGTATGCTTAACCACCTTGCTTTTCACACCAAACCAGAAATCATGTTCACCACAAACATACTCTCCCAGTTTGCTAGCCAACCCACAACATCTCATTGGAAGCTAGTCAAGAACCTCCTACAATACTTGAATGGCACTAGATAACTTGGTCTTCATTACACCAAGAGCAAGAGCCAAGAAAATGAAATTATATATTGGGGCAATTCTGACTATGCTACATCTCTAGTAACCAAGAGTTCACACTCTTGCTACTTAATCATTTTCTTAGGAAATCCCATCTCATGGACCACAAAGAAACAGTCAGTTTTAGCTCAATCAACAACTGAAGCTTAATTTATCTCAATGAGCAAGTTCTCAAAGAAGATTTTATGTCTCTCTAACCTTTTAACATTATTAAATATCAATTTAAAGATTCCAAGACTTAGAAAGACAACACAGGTGCTATAGCTATCAGTAATGAGCCACAACTCAACCCAAACTCAAAAAATGTTGAAGTAATGTTTCAATACCTGCAGGATTTGGTCAGGAAGAACCTACTTACAGTATGACATATATCAATCAACAACATTGTTGCTGACATACTAACAAAAGCCTTAGGCAATATGAAACATGTCTGAGCCATTGAGATGCTGAAACTAAGACATCCTGATAAGATCACCAATTGCTGAAGTAATAAATGAACACATCAGTGATAATAAATAATGACCTAATGATCAAATTTCAATCATATGTCATACTGGCAAACAAAACTCTATAAAACCCAAACAATCCTACCCTTTTCCCAAGATCCTATTAATTCTTTCAGATAGTTTCTCTTCATTATTACCTGCAATTCATACAACCTGTCCAACATGACCACCAGGATCAAGATCCAAACATACCTACTGACTAAAGGTGACACTCAGGCACAGTGGAGGTAAAAATTACTCACCCATCTCACATAGACTTAACTCAATATTTGTAACCAACTCATTAACTATTTCACATTGCATGCAGGCTTTACCCTTGTAGTTGAATAAGAAGTTCAGTTAGATATATCAATCTTTATTACCGGTTTCATAGCCATTGAAGGTATTTACTCACTAACTCTATTAATAAGAATATCCAACTTATATCTAACCTATTTAATTACCATTGTACTTGAGAAGATTTGAAACTACTGTGTGTGGGTTAATCAATATTATACTCCAACAAAGTGATATCACAGATTTTTAGCTCATAACTAATTCTTGACTAATATTACATAGACTCCCATAAATAAGAATCACAGGTATCATTTACAAATTAAATTTTACATATAAACATAATCAACTAAATACAGCTCAAGAATTTGCAGAAAAGACAAAATATTGGTAGGGATAAGAATACAATACAGAAAACCAACAAACTAGACCAAACATGTGGTTCAATATATATATTGAATGACACAATTGAGAAGTCTCTCACTAGAAAATTTCCCTCAAGGCTGTTCAAAATTGGAATAAAGTTTAATTGAAATATCAGTAAAGCTAAAAAAGCATATGGTCCAATATCTTTATCAGATTACACCACCTCAAATGTAACCACTAGCAAAAAATATTTCAAGGCTATGCACTGACAATAAAAGAGTTTAGAATAGTGAAATCAACCAAATATATGGCCAATATCTTCATGACATGGAACCATTTGAAATTTAACCACTAGCAAAAATATCTCAACACTGTGCACTGAAAATTATAAATCTCCAAATGGTTCAATACCTTGATCAAATGAAACCATCTCAAACTTTCCCACAAGAAAAAACAACTCAATTTGGAACTTTTTTAAGCACCTTGTTCTTGGAAGGCTCTATGGAGGGACCAAAAGGTATAAAAAAAGGGCCTCTCCCCCTGCTTCCCCCCTGCTTCTGGTTCATACAATAATTTTGAGGATCAATTCATCCCTTCTCTAGAAAAGAATTTATTATTATATTGAAAATATCAGTAGCAAGGCTCAGTATCTTACCCTGTTATTTATGATTAATTAATGAAAGATATTCATAAAATATTAATGAAAAAGCTCAATATTATTTTTTGGTCCTACCATCATAGTAGTAGTGTTGAAGTAGTGCTTTAAAATATTATCATTGGTGATCTTATCAAGCTTATTAATAAGATTTATTTATAAAAAGGATATATATTCTTACCCTTATACCTTACCTCATACCCCTTATAAGTATATTGGATTATATTTATATTCATCCTAATATTATTATATTACTATTATATTATTTTTATCTTACCCTAATATTAGCCAGAACCACCCTTAAACTATCAGATTTATATTTATATTATTATTACATTACCTTCAAAATCTGAAATAGCTATCAACAGTATTATTAATATCAATAGTAATCTCAAGAAAATAGTCTTTAAATATCTTAATTATTAAAGTAAGGAATCCAAAAAAATTCAAAATAATTTTATCATCAATAAAAAGAATTTAAGAAAACCTCAATTATTAAAAAATATCAACTATTACCATTTTTATCAGGGTTATTCTTTGCTGTCAGACTGATAGAGACTTCTGAATAAAGTTATTTAATTGAAAATACACAAAATTGAATGATTTATTTGTGATATAATCAAGAGGATATCTTTTTCAGTATATTTAAAGGATCAGATAATACATCTTAGCACCCATAGTTATTTGCTAATTCTGAAATCTAAAACAGACTCATCAATAATCTCCCCTCAAGGTACTTCTTATTATTTATTCTACAATAAAAGGAGTTCCCACATCTGGCGTTCCAACAGTCACCATGAGAGAATTTGCTACACCTGAAAGCAGGTTTTTATTTGTAATTCTACATGGGGGATAGCTTGAGCTTAGGTGGAAGATAGGACAGAAGTTTAATTTCCAATAAGAAGGCTTGAAGGAAGATCACGCGACATATGCAAGCCAAAAGGTTTCAGTTAGTTTGGATTGATGTAAATGTTTTGTCAGGCTGTTCAAAGCTCAATAATTAATAAATAAGTGATAAGAATAATTATCTTCATTCCCCTTGTATATGAGGTATGTTTCTTTCTTATTATCACTTCATGCATAAAAGGGTCAACCTTTGAGGTGTGGCTTGCACATTTTTACATAAATATTACAGCTCAAATATGAATTACTGTTCCAAATCATTTGTAATAATACATAAATGAATTAAATGAGAACTAAATCCCTGATTTTTTGTAATAAAACTTCCATTAATGGCAAATGTGTCCCGGACTTGAGGATTTTTCTAACAGATGGATAGCAAAAAATAGATACCCAACCATAAAACTTTTTTCTCTTATAAAATTTCATATCAAGTAAAAGATTGAATCCCTTATTTTATTCTCTTCTAAGAAAAAAATTCTGTTTCAATTGAATTAAGCTTTCAATATGTATGGCAAAAACAGTTTGAAGGAGATTCTCACCAAAATACACTATATATTCCACATTATGCATTTCTGTAGAGGAGGGATTTTTGCTTATAGATAGAGAATTAAGATAATTCAAGTAGAATATTTGGATCCAATACTCTAATTAGGTAGTTTTTAATCATAAAATCTTAATTCATAAATGCAAAATTATTCTGATCTCCAACAAAAATACTTGGCTTGATTGCAGAGAAGTTAATTTTCACAACAAATTACAGTATCACTGTATTTAAGGTTTTAGACCATTAAATGGTTTTTCCTCTGAATACGAATTCTTGTATCACTTAGCATATTGAGTTTGAAAAATTATTGATTATTAATGCATCATGCAGAAATAGTAGACTATTTGAATATGTGAAAAACTGGCCTAGTATTTTTGACAACTTTATATCTTTTGAGATCTCATTTTAAGCAAACTGGGCTTAATATAAAAGAAGAATAAAATAGCTCCAACCTCCAAAACTAACATAGATTATATGAATCCAATGAAAGCATATATTAAATTTGAAACAAGTACCTTCATGTAACAAAATATATAGCCTTGAGATTCATCAATGACTTTCTTATTGCAAAATATTTCATTGATATATAACTCTTTATATAATAGATTTTGGATTGTTTTTTCCCTCATTTTAGAAAAACACAATAAATTAAAATAAATTAAAATAAATTAAAATAAATTAAAATAAATTAAAATAAATTAAAATAAATTAAAATAAATTAAAATAAATTAAAATAAATTAAAATAAATTAAAATAACTTAAAATAAGGTAAAATAAAAGAAAATAAAATAAAATAAAATAAAATAAAATAAAATAAAATAAAATAAAATAAAATAAATCAAAATAAAATAAAATTTAAAATAATGAATTAATTGGATCATGTAATCTTGTGGTAAATCCATGTAAAGAAATTCCACTTCCTTATTTTCAATTTAAAATAGGACCATAAATCTTCCTCAACCTTAAAAATTATAAAAACAAAAAAAAAATCCAAAAAGGAAATTTTTAACCACATCCCATCAAAAAAAAAATCAATTTTATCTCTTTTTCATATCATTAAATCCTTCTTTTCTTTTTTTTGGGGGGGGGAACTTTAAAAAAATTAAAATTTTAATTAATTTTCATCAAATTTTATTCAGTTCTTCTTTACGCTTTTCAATCCAAAATTATTATTCTTTTTTTAATTTTTCCTAATTTTCTATTCTTAATTTTTCAAAAAAAAAAAAAACTCATTACTTAATTCTAAAATATTAAATATTTTATTTTCTTAAACCCAAAATTTTTTTTTTCCATGTTACTCATTTCACCATTTTACAATATTTTTGTTTTCAAATATTTGATAACCTTTAAGAACATTTCTTCAATGTTTCAAAAGAAGAAAATCATTTTAATGATCATATATAGCTCCAATTTGATTCTAAATTAGGTTAAAATATGTTCTTAAAGATCATGGGTTTCTATTAAAAAGTGAAAGATCTATAAAAATTGTCAATTTGAAAAAAAAAAAAAAAAAAATTCCTTTTTATACTATATGTTACAAATTTTTTTAATACAATTAATTTAGATTTTTAAAGTTAAGAGCTTTAAGAATAATCATGAGCTAATTGAAAATATTTTTAGTTCAAATCAATTTTAGAGAGTTTTAATTTTTAAAAACCTCTGAAATAATAAATTTGTTTTTTTTAAAAAAAAATTGGTTTAAAATGAAGATTTTAGTTTGATTTTTTTTTTGAAATTAAAAAAATTCAAAACTTATTTTAATTATTCAAAATATTAATTAATCATAGAAAAAACAAAAAAAAAAAAGAAAATTATCAAGGAAAATTCAATTAAAGCCTTTTATTAAAGGGTATCTTTGATAAAGAAAAATATTTATGAGAAAATTTTAAATATTTTAATTTTTATATTTTAAAATTCATTCTTAATTAACTTAATTTCAATTTAAATTTCTTTTAAAGATTTATTTTAATTTTCTCATCATTAATTAATCATTTTTTTTAAAATAAATAAAAACACCCTTTTTTTTTTTTTCAAAAATTTTTTTTGAGTTCACCTCTTTACAAAAAAAAATCTTCTTTGATGAATTTTTTTCCTAATTACAAAAAAAAAAAAAAAAAAAAAAAAAAAAAAAAAAACAGGACTTTTTATATTTGAACTTGAAAAAAACATATAAAAATAAAAATTAATTTATTAAAAAAAAAAATTTTTTTATAAAAATTAATTCCAAAAAATTAATTTACTAATAATTATTATTAATTTGAATAAAAAAAATTAAAATTAAAATTAAAAAAAAATAAAATAAGGTAAAAAAATTTTTTTTCAAAATTTAATTTTTTTAAAAAAAAATAAAATAAGGTAAAAATTTTTTTTTAAAAATTTAATTTTTTAAAAAAAAAAATAAAATAAGGTAAAAATTTTTTTTTAAAAATTTAATTTTTTAAAAAAAAAAATTAAAATAAGGTAAAAAATTTTTTTTTGAATTTAATTTTTTTTTAAAAAAAAAAAAAAAAAAATAAAAAAATAAAAATAAAAAATCAATTTTCAAAGAAAAAAATATTTTTTTAATTTTAATTTTAATTTCAATTTTAATTTTATCTTCAATTATTTTAATTTTAATTCAATTCTTAAATTTTTTATTATTATAATTTTAATATTATAAAAATTTAATTTAATTTATTATAATTTCAATATTATTAAAAGTTTTTTTTTTTTTTTTTTTTTTTTTTTGGAGTAATAAATAGATTTATTATTATTATTATTATTATGGTTTGTCAAGAATGAGTTTGGTCACTTATAAATCTATGTATTTACAATCAATTAGTTTTTTTCAACTTAAGAGTAAGAAAATTTGAATTTAAAAATCCATTTTAAATTTTACATTAAATCAATTTCTTAACTTTTTATCATAAAAAGATTCTCCCACTTTTAACTTCATTTCCAAAAAAAAAAAAAAAAAAAAAACCAAACCAAACCAAACCAAACCAAAATTTTGATTCAAAAACTTTTTAAAAATTTCCTTTTTTTTTTTGATTTTATCAAGATGAATGAATAACTTTAATTAAATTTAAATTTTTCTATAATTAATTATAGATTTATATATATATATAAAATTAAAATAAAAGTTTAAAAATAAGAAAAAAAAAAAATTCTTTAATTTAATATCAAAATTAAAGAAAGAAAAAAATTGAAAAAACTTTTTTTTTTTTTTTTGTAAAAAAGATGTTTTATACTACTTTAATCTAAATTAGAAAAAAAAAAAAAAAAAAAAAAAAAAAAAAAAAAAAAAACACCAAAAAATTAATGAAAAGTTAACCAACCCACAAAAAAAAAAAGCATAAGATTAATTTAACTGTTAACCATCAATCCTTTTTTTTAATTTAAAGTTTTTTGTTTTAAGAAAAAAAAAAAAAAAATTCAAAATTAGATTTC